>OY856412.1:844034491-845274491 GCA_963693085.1 Alisma plantago-aquatica
ACTATCATAGTGGTTTAAGAATTATCTAGGGAATTAACAGTAACTCTCGATTATTCTTTCACTACTGTAAGACCTCTCTTTCAAGGAACGATATGGGTTGTACATATCTATAAGTTTTACAATCCCTAATCTCTCTCTCGAAGCAGTTAGTGGTCTAATATATGAATTGTCATGATCAAGCACAAACAATTAAGCAAGAAATTATAGTCACATCTAGAGTTAAAGGAAATATATTATTAATTCATAAAATTCAAATACAAAATAATATTGGACTACTCTCAGGTCCTAAGGAATAGGATATTAGCCTTGCACGATTTCTATCATCACTCAAAGAGAGGAAGAGGGAGAAAATGAGTTAAGCATTAGAAAACCAATGAAAAACCCTTAGAGAAGTAGTCACAGTGATCCCTTCTGGTAGACATCTTGATCTATAGTGTTCTAACTGCAAATCCACCTTCTAGAAGTGTTAGGAGCATCCCGTCTGTGGCTATCGCCTTTGTCTCATCCTTTCCTGACTTCATGCTCTTTTTTAACAAGATATAACGTCATATCTCCTTGATCAAACTCCCCTTAGGTCATAAGTGGGGCTCTGGTCATCATTAAGCCGCAGTCGTTGGACCTATCTTAATTGTCAATCTACATTGATCACGTAAAGTCGGTAGAACTGCTTGGATGTCATTGGAACCAAGTTGTTGCCTGACTTGAAATTATTTATAAGTTTTGGTGCTACTGATTGGTATGTCGATAGCACTGAGTTACTTTCTGCAAGTTCTAACTTGATTTGGGTGCACAAGTCGGTACTTCTGACTAGGGTGTCGATGCCACTGAAGTCATTAAATCTAGTTATTGGTGTTTTTAGGTAGTGATTTGACCACAATGACTCCTTTCTTTGGTAGAAATGAATTTAATCTTGGTAGCACCTAGCTCCGTTTTGGTAACATTGAGATTTCTTGAATTCCCTGTTGGGTTTTTACATCATGTCGGTATCATTGTCAACAGTGCCGGTAGCACCAAGTTGTCATGTACATGCTTGAATTATGTAAAACATGTGGAAAAATAATGTGAGAACAAGTAAAGAGTGATAATTAAACACAATTTGGTAAAAATACTCAATATTTGATGCATTAGTAATTCACATGCTAATAATGATAAACAATTAATGCATCACTTATGCCAAAATGAATAATTATGCAATAAATACATGGGAAACTACCATGTGAAAAGAGACTAAACTTAGTACATCAAAATACCTAAGCTTGAATGTTTCTCGCCCTCAAGAAACACTACCTTTGGATCTGTTTGGAAAAGCTATCAAAAGGACAAATTCTATGAACTACATTTCTCAGATACACGTACCTGACAGTCCCAAACTAGACCATACCAACCAATGAACAAATAATTACTATGAAGTAACCAGAAATGTTCATTAAATATTTTCACCCTTAGATAAATAAAAAAACTTTAATATATAAGTTAACATCATCGTCAATAGGACATATGCTTGATGCACCATGTGATTCTCTATCTATATTGCTCTTGTCTGCCTACCAAACTATGTTCGAAGCAATTTTCCGTACAGAAATGAATGGGGGGATAAATCGTATATGTGGCCTACCATAAAGGGAAATGGGTTGAAATAATGTAGGTGGAAATGGACAAGTATCACAAGTAACATCCAAATTATTATGTGAAAACAAAATATAATGAACATATAAAATGAAGTAAATGAAAAATGCATGGATTCTAATGCCTAATATCATGGTGAAATGAGGAATGCACTGAATGTCTCATCAACATAATGAGTTGTGGGTGAAATAATAGATACGTATAAACTATTTTCATCTTCTCCATGAAGAAAATTTAGATTGAGTTCAAGGAATCATTTTCTCCCTCTTTATTTGATTTCACTAATTTTCTATCGTTCTTATTTCAACATGATTTATTATCAATGTTTGGGCTTTCTTCAACATATATCATTATTTTTTCTTTTTTTTATTGGGAGGGATATATATGTATATCATTTCACTTTCATTTCTGGAGAAAGTTACAATTATACATGTCACAAAATATGCAAAGAGTGTGCAAAAAGAGAATGCACTCTACATGAAACTTGTTATGAAACTAATTTATATGCACATCTCTTCCTTTTTTTGTTCTTTTTCTAACTAAGGCATTATATGGAAACTACCTATCATGTTACATATTATTCTCTGTAATGCAGACAAGAGGAAACAATTTGGGTTACTTGATCAACTTGTGTTAGTGGATGAATTATCATGAATGGAGGATGGAATCACATGATTAAGAGACAATGCCTTTCTTAACTATGATGTATCCCTCTCCTATCAACTTGTGTATATGGTAACCTTAGAGTTTCTTTTTCTAAAAATATCATTTAAGGTATCATTATGTATTTAGTTGATTTGGGCTCAAACCTCATCATCTACACAAGTCTTACATAACTTAAGACTTTTACTCACATTAAGTGTCCTCAAGATGACTACCCCAAACCTTTCCTACGATTGGTGTTTCCTTAGACTTTGCATGATAAGCATAAAAATATGTGATCCATGATAATTTAAGATTCATGTAGCAGCATGAAACACCTTTTTAATGATAGATGAAATCATGGTAACTGAGCTCCACTATTACACTAGATAGATTTTGGATCCTACTACTCAAAAATTAGAATAATTAAAATAACATAAACTCATTCCACTAAGATTGAACTTGACTAGCTCCTCATAATCAAAACTCAAACTAAGAGGTGGAACAGAAGTATCAGGCACTCAGTATGGTGGTGGTGGGTGGAAAGTTCTTAGCAGCATATGTGGATCAAGATTTGTATCCATGTTTGTCCTTTCGTGTTGGTGCCACCGACTTGTGTATCAGTGGTATTGATATATCACATCCTTTTTCCTTCTTTGAGTTTTATGAGTCAGTGCCACCATTAGGTGTGTCAGTGGTATCAACAATCTTTTCTTGTAGCTATGTGATTTTTGTCAAAAAATGTCGATGCTACCAACTTGTATATTGTTGGTACTGACTTTCTATAGACTCTCTTCCTGCATGACATGCTAAGGGTTTGGTGCCACCAACTATCTTGTTGATGGTATCAAAATTCTACTAAATCCATGTCTGACATTGTTAGCATGTCGGTGCCACCGACAATGGTGTCGATGGTATTGACATATATTGTGCCTGCATACCATAGAAAAGAATCAAGGCACCTATTTAGACCTATTAAAAATTTGACAAGATAAATATGAAATTTAACTTATGAAAATTCCTAAACAAAATGTAAATGATGGAAATGAAAATGGGTTGCCTCCCAAAAGCACCCTTGTTTAAGGTCCTAGGCTTGACACAATGGTTTTCTTTAGCCTAGGTTGTTACTAGATGGTTGTGCAGACTCATTTGACAGTCTAAACTCCACTCTATCATCATCTATCCTAAGTGTCAAATAGCCTCTACCCATGGCAATGATCACATCAGCCATAGCTTGGAACAACCTTCCTAACAACATATCAGATCCTCTCATCTCATACATATCCATGATCACAAAATTGACCAGAAGATAAATTTGCTGAGTTTGACTAAAACATCCTCGCATATCCCATGTGGCCTCACAATCGATCTGTTTGCCAATTGGATTGTCAAGGACATCTTTATTGATTTTTGCAATCCGACCTTCCAAAAGGTAGAGAGAGGCATGAGATATATGTTCACCCTAGAGTTACATTGTTCTTGTTGGAAATATTTGATGCCAATGGAACAAGGGATGTAGAAACACTCTATGTCCTTTCTCTTTGTTATAATGAGGGTTTCTTTGATGGTATGATCACACCTAGTGGAGCGATGGCAATCCCCCCCCATGACGGCGGCTGGTTCTCACCGGAGATGGATGTTATGGTGGCGGGGGACTGGGTTCGTGTTGTGGCGGGATCCATTCCTTCCATTAGAGGAGCAACTCAGGTGGATCCAAAGACCCCCTTCAGGTGGGAGGGGGACCCAAGTACCTGGATGAAGATGACATACTCCATCTTGGAAGAAATGGAGCACTACCACAAGCACTCTGCTATAGTGCAGATCCTAGGGAAGAAGAGCAACCCCGTCCAACTTGAGGGATGGATGGTTAGGACCTGGCGACCCAAGGATGAGATGGAGCTTTTCACTCTGGATGGCAGACTCTTTCTGGCACGCTTCTCCACTGCAGCGGACCTCAATAGAGCTCTTATGAGTGGCCCCTAGTTCTTTGACGACCAACTGGTGCTGGTTTGGAAATGGACCAAAGCTGCTGACACCAGGCAAGTGGCGTTCACCGCAGCCCCATTTTGGATGTCGCTGCCAGACGTGGGGTTGCATTGGACCCCCCATGCGATAGCAGTCATTGCCCACGCAGTTGGGGTTCCCAGGGAGATTGATAGGAGAGCCAATGGTACCAAGATGGGATGTGCATAGTTTTGTGTAGACATCTCAGTCACGGAGAAGCCACCGGGGGAGGTCATGATTGAACTACCAAATGGAGAATAGTGGGAAGTCAGGGTGAAGTATGAAGCCCTCCCAGACCATTGTGCTACATGATGTGTCTTCGGACATGAGACTAGAAAGTGTCTGGGTGAGAGATGTGCTGACAATGTCTCACCACCCATCGTCCCCGAGCCAACAAGAGGAAGAAGCAGATGAACCAAGTCGAAGGGCCCCAAAGCTCAAGACAAAGGGAAGGGTATGGCAACCGTGACGACATTGGCCACTGACCTTGGTGAGGCCTCCCGTCAGGAAGGCAAGGTTGAGGTGTTCGACACAGTGCCTGAAAGGGACACAATGCCTGAAAGGGAGAGAGAGGAGGCAGAGGAAGGATGTGTTGTCTCCTTACCGGTATCGGCAGAGGCAAGTGGAGTTGCTACAACTCTGAGCCAGACAGGAGGAACAGGTGGCCCAAGCACAATGGATGCAGCAGCCGCGGTGAACCCGTTCGCAACCTTGGTGAACTTGGGCGATGAGGAGGTGATGGAGGTTGATACCAATGTCAGAAGCAGGAGCCCCAGGGCTACCCGAAGCACAAATAAGAAGAAGAAGAAGAAGAAGAAGAAGAAGAACATGAGCGGCTCTAGAGAAGGGAGCAGCTCCAACTGGAGTTAATTATGTCAGTCCTCACATGGAACGTGTGAGGAGCCTCTTTAGTTGAGAAGCAAAGGAGGTTGAGGAGTGTTGTGGCAAAAGAACAGGTAACGCTGGTGTTTTGTTTTGAAACAAGGATCAAAATAGTGGTCGCCGACCACATCGCCACACTCTTTCCTGAGGGTTGGTCCTCCCTATCAAACCTAGTGTTGAGAGATGGTGCTCGCATTGTGGTGGGGTGGAACCTATTGATCTGGGAGGTTGAGCCGATCAACACAACTGATCAGGTGATCACTCTAAGTTGTTGCAATCGTGGAGGCATGGCATTCATTGTCTCTGGAGTGTATGGCAAGAATCTAGATGGTGATATGAGGAGGCTTTGGGGGAACCTCAGAGCGGCGGTGCAAGATGAAGTTCTCTGGCTTGCTTGGGGGGATTTCAACAATGTAAGAAGGGCCCATGAGAAGCACGGAGGCCTTCCTATCCATTATCGGGTGTTGGATGCTTTCAAGAACACCATGGATGATGATGGCCTGGTGGAACTAAATTCAGTCAGAGGATGCATTTCGTTGTCCAATAAACATGAGGGCATCGGCGTATATCTAGTATCCTGGATAGGGGCTTCGTAAACACTGCTTGGATGAAGGTTTGTCCAAACACTTACATCAAGTACGGGGATGACACGCTTAGTGACCACAGCTGGATGAAAATAGATCTGGTTAATATACCTGCTATAATCAAACCCTTCCGGTTCTACAACTAGTGGTGTGAGTGGGCAGGTTTCAAGAAGGTAGTGAAGGAGGCTTGGGATGTGCACATTGAAGGCAACCCACTTTTTTTGGTTATGAAGAAGACTCAAAATTCCAAAAGGAGACGGAAGTAGTGGTCCAAGGAGGTTATTAATCTAAATAACAAAACCTCTGCTGCTAAAGAGGAGTATGAAGCAGCCGCGGTGGAAGCAAGAGAAGAACCAGACTGCAAGGATAAGGCTAAGAAGTGGATCCGAGCAGAAACCAAGCTCAACAGGCTTCTCAAAGCTGAAGAAGTGTTGATGTGGAAACATAGTAGAGTGCAACGGATTAATGATGGGGATCTCAATACAAAAGTTTACCACACTACGGTTCACAGTAAGGAGATGAAGGAGACGGTGCACCATCTCATTAATGAGGAGGGGGGGTAGTTGAGAGCAGAGAGGACAATGTTGGGCACACCATTAATTTCTTTGAGAAGTTATATAATCAACATGTGGTTAACAACCATAGCAGTGACAACTCCATCTTCCCGAGGAGCATGGTAACCACTGAAAAAAATGATGACCTATGCAAGGAGGTGACTGAAGAGGAGGTGAAGCATGTCATTTTCTCCATCATCCCTGCTAAGGTGCCCGGGTCTGACGGGATGAATAGCAAATTCTTCCATGTAAGGTGGGATCATATCAAAGGTGATATTGTGAAGGCAATGAGGTGGTTACAGTAGGGGGTAAATATGGTACGTGCAACTAATCATATGTTCATAAAGATAATCCCCAAGGTGGAGGGGTCAAGTTCGATCAATGACTACAGACCTATATCTTATTGCTCCATGGTGTATAAGATATGGTCTAAGGTTTTGGCTGGTAGGCTCAAGAAGTGGCTACCGAAGTTAATATTTGAAGAAAAATGTGCCTTTATAAAGGGGTGTAAGATCATGGAGTGTTCCCTTCTTACGGCGGATTTTCTAACTGAGTTCAACAACAAAAACTCCAATGCTAAAGCATGTATCAAAATCGACCTCATAAAAGCTTATGATCATGTCAGGTGGGATACCCTGTGGAAGATCATGAAGGCAATGAGGTTCAGCTACAGATGGGTGGAGTTAATTAAACATTGCATCACTATGTCATCCTTTTCTGTTCTTTTGAATGAAGGACTTGTTGGTATGTTTAGAGCCAGCAACAGGCTCAGGCAGGGGACCCCATCTCCCCCCTCATCTTCACTCTGGTCATGGAAGGCCTAACTACCATGATTAAGGCAGCTGAAGAATGACAACTCATAAGACCCCATAAGATCATGGGTACTAAAGTGAAAATGCACCTTATCTTCGCCGATGATGTAATGGTGTTCTCAACATGGCATGCCAAGAGACTAACAGAATATAAGAAGTTGCTTCAGAGGTTTGGTCGATCTACGGGTCTTTACATTAGTGACATCAAGTCACGCATTTACCTATCAAGATCATGTGATCCTAGAAGGGGCAAACTCAAGAATGCGATAGGGCTCCAAGTTGGCCAACTGCCTACAAGATACTTGGGCGTACCTATTGCAAGAGGCAGAGGAAACTCTAAGGATTTCTATCTTTGCTTGGATAAGGTGAGGCTTAAGATTGCCGACTGGACAGGGATCAACATGTCGATGGCAGGGAGACTAATGCTTACCAAATCGGTGATCTAGGCCATGGTGAGATTCTAGAGTGACAAGTGCATCCTACCTAACCCTACCTGCAATAGTATTACAACAATGACCACGAATTTCATTTGGAGTGGAAAAGGACACGGCATCGCCTGGGAAACCATGACGAAGTCGTACAAAATTGGCAGGTTAAATCTGACGAAAGTGGAAGAACTTGTCTGCTACAGGAATCTGCGAAGGCTCTACATATTTCTCACGGATCGTGATAGTGTTTGGGTGAACTGGATGATAGCAAGATACAGGGGAACTTCGGTCACCCAACCCCACTCGTCTCGGATATGGGACGTGTTGGTGAAGGTGTGGAACCAGGTGGGACACCTTTACTGTGTAGATGGTGATGGCCTCTTTTCACTGGCCAGCCAACAGGAACCGTGGGTTCAAAGGGATACGGGAGCACAAGTACCTTGGTTCACTCTGATGTGGGGGAAAGGCCATGTTCCCAAGTGGAGTGTAGTGTGATACAAAGCAGTTCTTGGGAAGCACCTCATGAAGGACGGACTCGCTAGGTGGGGGATCCCGATCAACCCAAAGTGCACCTTTTGTGATGAGGAGGATACAAACCTTCATCTGTTCTTTGAGTGCCCCAAATCTAAATATGTATGGACACTAGTGTGGCTAAAGAATGGGTGGGGTCAGCTTGTTTCCTCTAGCCTGGAAGACACAATGGAACAAATGAGAAGCAAAGCAAGGAATAGCCATGAGGAGCGCTTCATTGGTCTTTGTTGTACCAACATTTGCTTCAACATTTGGAAAGTCCGCAACCTAGTAGTGCATGCTCGTGCTAACACTAAAGATATTTTCCATTTCGTTAAGTTAGATATGAACATGGTTTTCAAGGCCAAGAGAGGCCTGTGTAGGGGACTAAGTCCCACAGCCAGGTTATACTGGGGTATTTTGTAGTATACACCTCGTATACACACACATTTTTGTAAGTGGTACAATGTAGCTTAGCTACTCCCTTTTTTGGCAATATATTTACCGATTTCCAAAAAAATAGATCATTGCAGTCACCACTTCATCAACATGCACGACGTCTATATCTTTTATCCTTCTTTTATTTTGATGATATCTTTCAAGAATATTCCATGTGTAGGGATCTATTCTATCACCTTGATAGGTGGGGTGTTGATGTGGAGCTTCTGAAAGATGTCTAGAAATTTTTTAATTGATTTTTTTCCTTTCTCGGCTTTAGACTGTCTTAGAATGGCACATGTGGCTTCTTCGCACGCTTTTGAGGAGGAATGCATGGCACATTAGGGATCTCCTTCTCTAAGCTTGCATCATTTTCACCTCATTGGATAGAATCTAGCACGTCTCCTTTCGTTTGGATGACCTTGATTGCTCCTTATCAGTTGTAGGTTCTTCCTTGTTGATTGTGACTACTTATACCAATCAATCTAGGTCAAAATCTGTGGGCGCCCAGGGGTCGACCCCTTTAAGTTGGGTTGGGTTGACGAAATTTTTTGCCCGCTGGAAATTACCCAAACCCATACCCACATGTTTATTTAGCGGGTTTTATGGGTGACCCGCGGGGACCCACGAGTGACCTAGTTAATTGAAGCAAATATATTTATATACGTAATATACACATACACCTATTAGAAGATGTTGCTTGTTTATAAGTTAACTCTTTACATTTTCCAACAATAATTGTATTCTCTTTTTTTTTTACAATAGGCAATAAAAATTACTTATAATATTAAAAAAGTTTAATATTACATGACAAAACTATGTATTTATGAAAACTACATTATTTTTCCTATTTTACATCAATATACAAAAACAAGTTGTGATTTATTCTTTAAGTTTGCATAAACAAATATCAACAACTAATCGAATGGTTTTATGTCAAACCTAGTAGTTGGTTGGTTCCTTTGCACTATATTTGACATAAAAAGAATAGTAACAAGTTGTTTTAAATGTTGTTTTTAGTGTTAAGGAAAGAAACTAGCAACTTATTGTTGATTGGACACATTTTATATGAGCATCCACGGGCAACCCGCAGCCCGCTGGGTCGGGTATGGATGTGCTTTTCTTTCACCTATTTAGAAGTGTATCCTTTTGATCTGCACCCGCCAGACCCACACCCGCAACAAACCAACCCAAATCCAGCCCACCCACCTGTTTGACAGGTCTATGACTACTCCACTATAAAGTAAAACTTTCATCTATTCTTATTGTATGGGCACAACCTTTTTTGGAACTAGGGGAGTGGACATAGTAATGATTGAAACTTGAAGTCCCTTGTCATGATAAACCAATATAGATGGGGTGTCCTTGTTGCTTTTTGTAGACATTGTATTAACTGGGGTGCATATGTGAAAATAATGTACTGGCATCCTACATCCCCTTGTCCCGTACAGGATGTGGTACGATGGAACTTTTGGTACAAACACCCAATTTGGGTCTAAAGTGAATTGATTTGGTGAGTCCTTAATAACCTAATCTATTTCCACAAGAATAAGAGACAAAATTTACTTGATCATGTTGATGAGTTGTCTCTGTGTTCCCAGCAAACTCCTATTGAATGGGCTTCTTTATGGATGCCACCTTTGCTTCTAGCTGAGAGATTTGATTTCAATGTTGCAAATTTAAGCTCCTTGATTTATTTCACCCTTTTAGTCTGATCTAGTAAAACCTCATTTTAGCTAACTAGTTTACCCATCATGTTTTCATTCCTATCTATCTTACTTGGACATCTATCCTCCTGATACTACTATGAATGTTACCATTGTGATGGGACCTATTGGAAATTGTTTAAATCTGTCCAAGAAAATTTGGGATCCCTTCTCATGAATACTCATTGTTGCCCATTTTTTTGGTGTCATACAAACATGCACTCCTCCGCCTCACCTCCATATGAGGTATCATATTTGTGCTCCAACTCCTTGTGTGCCTCTTTATCTGAGAGATTGTGATCTCTTTTGATTATATTGCACTCTTGATTGTTGTCAGTTCTTCTTTGTCCTCACCCAAGGCATGATTATTGGCCATGTTCTTCAAGATCTAATGACATCTAATAGCCTTATTGTTCAAGAAGAAACCTACCCCTACATTGTCAAGCATAGTCCATTCCCCTTTGTAGAGAGCATAGTAGAATTTCTTAGCATGTCCATAGAGGTCAATCCCATGATGAGGGACCTTCTTGAGCATATTCTAAAATTTCTCCTAGGCCTCTGAATAGGACTCCTCAGCATGCTTCTTGAAGTTGTGGATCTTCCCCACTAGCTCATTTGTCTTCTGGGGTGGGAAGTATCGCTCAAACAAGGTGTCAATCATTTCATCTTAAGTCTTTGTAGATTCTGGTGGGAGGCTTAGGAACCATGCATTTTCTTTATTTAATAGGGAATAGGAGAAAATTTTTAGGTTGATGAATGTGGTCGGGACTCTGTCCAGCTTCAGCATGTCAAAGCATTCCATACAACTATTTATGTGCGCCATTGGGTCCTCCATGTTGTGGTCGTGGAATGATTGAGATTTGATTAGTGCCACCAGTCTGAGATCTATTTTGTAGTTGTCCACATTGACTACTTGTCATTTGATTGGCCCTAGGTGTGTTGTAGATGAAGATGATTTAATCTTCTCCTAGGCCATCTATTCCTCAGGCTCTATGTCAGCATGTTCTTCACTATTCCCAATCATATCTACTGCTTAAGCCTTCTCTGCCTACTATTCCTGTGGTGATGGAGTTTGGACGGGCTTCTCAGATGAAGCTCCAAACTCTCTTGTCTTATGAAAAATTTCCTTTGTGCTTGTACTTGGTGGAGTAGATTCCCCATAATTCGTAGTTTGAGTATGAACCATGCATAACTACCTGAAATTGGAAACTGGTAATGTGAGATACCAAGTACTGATGAATTGAAAAAATATAAATTATTCTCTTATTCAATGAAAATATTAAACAATAAATAAAAGACAAAGAGATGGCCTAGAGTGATTGGTCACAGCACTCGTTGTGCTGGTGTTTTTTATTCTCCAACAATGGTGCCAAAAACTTGACATTCCTAAAATGTGTGTGTAAACAGTAAGTATGCACGTCGAGTAATATAGGACTAAGAGGCATGAGTGTTGAATGCTAGAAAACATATTCTAGAAACTACTACTAATTATAACCTAATCAACTAGGTTGAAAAATACGATTGGTTGGTTTGTTTTATAACTAAGAGTGTAACGTCTATCTCGAGAAAACAAGATTAACTAATGCGGAAGCGTTCACTAAGCAGTGGATTACCAAAAATCACTAAAAATTAAAACTTTTTGTGAAGAGATCTTTAAATGGTAAAGCTTTTTCATAACGCAACATGATAAGTTATTTACAAACTGATCCATCAGTACATCTCTGTAAGGTCATATCTTGAGATTACAATCATCAACTACCATGTGAACTATATAAGGCAAGAAACAGAAATCTCGAGGTACTGGACCAAAAACTCGAAAGCACTAATTATTACTCCGAGGACCTGAGAGTACAGAGACGACACATAGGACTCTAACTACATCTATACATGGCATAATAGCCAGTGTCTCCACCTAAAACTTCATTGTTGTCACTGGTACTGTTGATGCTGCCCTTCACCTATTGAAGGATTTTTGCTTCCTCGCCCACGTCCACCTAAAAATATGTTTCCCACGGGGTGAGACAATTATAAAATTGTCCCAGCGAGAGATATAACTCTTCGCCAGAAACATAATTATTGCAGCTTAAGAGAATAAATGTACACAAAGAAGTTATATTTGTCTGGGAGTAGTTAAAACAATGTTTAATAGATTAAACCATTCTTCCTATTAAAGCAATACAGCTATAATTTGATAAACCCATATGTCATTTATCTTTTAAGAAATAGAAGAACATGTATGGCATTTATTTACTATAAAACCATTATTACAACACTAACTCTCTTCAGACTTAGATCATATATCTAATGTCTGACATTATTATTGGGGAGTCATGGCCTGTAGCCATACTTTTTCTCACAAGGTGTTAGGATCTCAATTCCTCAACTTATCAAGTATCTTTATAAATTTATCATCATGATTATAGAATCTAGGTACTCGAACTCATAATTTACCATTCACCAGGTATCATAGCATATCATTATACTTGAAGCATGCAAAGTAATTTCAATACATAAGATATCATAATCCTTACCTGGATATGATCACCTCTTTATGAAAACCTACATGATCAATATTTACTAATAACATGCATATTGTATCATAACAGCACAATACAGGTTCTTCTCAAATTATATATGTGATACCATGGCCGTGCTACCTTGCACGATCATGCAACAAAGGACTCACCACGATCGTGTCATAATACCACGGCTGGTTTCTAGGGTTAGGATTCTCATTTAATCCAAATAGAGTTATTCAACCTCTTAACTAGATTACGAATAGTGATTCCTATCTCATTTCTCAATCATGGAGTTTCTTGCTTAAAAGCATAACTTAGAATTAGGGTTACTTGTTCATATCATCACATCTCCCTAGATTAGGTTTTACTATTCACATAGCATCACATTACCCTAGATTAGGGTTTACTATTCACATAGCATCACATTACCCTAGATTAGGGTTTACTATTTACATTGTAGTGAATTGAGATCATACCATAATTATGTATGAAGATTACTTCCATTCATGTCTTCACTTAGGTTAAGATTCATTGATCATCATAATTAGGGTTTCCATGATCCCATTGTAAAGGATCATACCCTAATTATGTGTATTCATACATGTTGGAAGTATATTACTTGATTCTCATTCATATTAGGAGTCTTCTCTCCCCTCTTATTATTAGATGATGTTTACATCTCTTATGATTAGGTTAGGTCAATTCAACCTTGATAACATAAGTCACATTATTACTACAATGTTCATTAGGGTTTGCTTGATCAAGAGGTGTTGACTACTTAAACCCATCAAGGGTACTTTGGTAAAGTCCACCATTAGTCATAGCATGCATCAACCAACTAATTACGTGTTCCCTTAATGTCTTTGGATATCATTAGAGTTTAGATTAATCAACCATTGAACCATCTAAGCCTTCAAAGCAATAAACATTCTTGACCTTAAAATATCCCAAACGGTTTTGCACTTTCAACCTCCAAACGGTTTTGAAACCGCATGGAATGGTTGACCGTTTGGACCCTTTGACTTTTGAAACTATTTGGCCAAGTACACACTCAAGACCATTTTCCCTTAAACGGTCTTCAAACCGTTTGGTCATGTTGACCGTTTAGTCAAGTTTGACTTTGAAACCGTTTGAGCAAAATGACCTTGAAACCGCATGAATCTAAATGGTTTTGAAACTGCATGGATCTAAATGGTTTTGAAACTGTTTGGTCCCAAACGGTCTTGAGACCGTTTTCCCGTAAACGGTATTGAGACTGTTTGGATTCAAACGGTCTTGAGATCGTTTGGTCCAAACATCTCAAAACCGCATGGACCCAAAAGTGAGTCAACACATCCAATTGCTTTAGGGTTTGCAATGTTGAACCCCTCAAATGTTCATGCCAAGGTTAACCACTTATCAATTGAGTCAATTAGGTTAACCCTCTACTGAATTGACCCTCAATTGATCCTCAATTGGTCACCAATTAGGGTTTGGATTGATTGGATTAGGGTTGGAATCGATCATCCTTCAACATTCATCATCAACATGAGCTTAATTGATGTTGAACTCATTGAACCATCACTCAATTGGGTCATGACCTGACCCCAAACGGTCTTGAGGTCATTTAGATAACCTCTAAATGGTTTTTAGACCGTTTTCCCATCATATCATCAACATCCAAGTCATCCAATTAAGGTTTGGATCATTGGATTGATCATCAAATCAGCAATTGATTACACTTTAACTTAGTAACATTGGATCATCAATTGCTTAACCATACTCACCCATGGACCTCCAAACGGTCTTGGGTGACCTCCAAACGGTCTTGAGACCATTTGGATGAGCTACAAATGGTCTTGAGACCGTTTGGCTCATCCAACCCTTGGATTCTAGTGAAAAATCATAAGGGTTTGAGCTATTGAGTTGATCATCAAATCAGCACTTAATTGCAAAGTGATTTGGTACCTTTAGACCTTCAATTGGTCAACCATGCTTAACCATAGACCTTCAAACGGTCTTGGGTGATCCCCAAACGGTCTTGAGACCGTTTGGGTGATTCCCAAATGGTCTTGAAACCGTTTGGGCTAATCAACCCAAAATCTCAAATCAACTCATTGGAATTTCAGCACTAATTTCAATTAGGGTTTGCCCAATTGATTAGCCTTCATATCATGATTTCTTGGGAATTAATCCATAATTTTTGGTGAGTTATTAACCAACATTATTATGAACAGTAATATCAAACGTTAAACCCTTGGTCAACTCACTCAAACGGTTTTGAAACCGTTTTCCCAAAAAGGCAAATAAATCAAGTTGAAAATCAGCACTTAATCCAATTAGGCTTTGCCTAATTGATTAGCCTTCAACTCATGTTTCCTTTGGAACTAAACCATAAACTTTGGTGAGTTATTAACCAACATTATTAAGAGCAGGAATAGAAAACGGTCAACCCTTGGTCAACTCATCCAAATGGTCTTGGAGACCGTTTATCACCAAATGGTCTTGTGAAACCGTTTGCCACCAAACGGTTTTGAAACCGTTTGCTTCCAAACGGTTTTGCAAACCGTTTGGGCAAGGGGTGAAGACTGTTTGCTAAAGTAGGATAAGGATTAACATTGGTATTAACGTCATCTTCTTCGACCTCAAGAACCTGATCTGTTTTTCACCGTTTTAGTTGCAAGAACTCTTAGAAGCAAGGAAAAAAGGAAGGCAAGCAACGTTTTCATAAGAAATAGATGTATAAGCAAAGCTTTAAGGTTTATAGTTATAAAACCCACCTTAGAATCTGATATAGAGCTCCAAGCTCTGTAGCTTTAATGGTGTCTTGAGCTCCAGGGGTCGTACAAGGTCCTTTCTTCAAGAATTGGATGGAGAAGATGGCTAGAAGCAAGAGTTGTGTAAGGAATACTAGCAAACCAACCTTGTAATGGAATTTCCTCCATGAATCCGAGCTAGAAGATGACAAAACTTACCTAGATCAACTTGGTCGTCCTCCTCTTCTCCTAAGATACTCCTTAGTCAGCCCAAAGAAAAAGGATGAGAAGAGTAAATGAAGGGAATGATCCCTTGATTGTGGTAAGAGCTTGCTTATATATTTTTGGGCATATTTCCAAGGCAATGATAAATACTTCTTCTCTTTTACATATATATCCTCCATGCCCCTCTCCTACTTCTTTACCACGTTCCTTCCTTCTCATAACATGCAAACTTATCTCTCAACCATGGTTTAGAGGAAAAGAAGTCAAACACTTTATTTAAGTTATACATATATAAGGATCATTTTGCATACATCTTGATTATTCAATTACAATGATTATCCTTCTTATATGGTTACTCAAATGAGGTGCCCCCCCCCTCATTTTCTTTACTCCATTTGATGCTAAAATTCATGAGAGGTAATCTAGAGGGTATATTTTACATGTTGCACCCTATGTTTTGGGTAAATTGCACTTTACACCAAAACTAGGTTTTAAAGTACAAGGATTGCTCTACAAGCTATATTTTGGTGCCCAAGCTTGGGGAATCCATATCACCACATCATATTCATTCTTATGATGTCCCATCATCAGAGGAACATCTTAACATGTGCAATTTGCAAGTTAACCCCTCTAATTGGGTAATTTGCACATAGGTCCCTATTAAACAAAACAATCTTACAACATTGTTCAAAAAAGGCAGAAATGAAAATATAGATTCTTCTAAAGATTTAATGACATATCAAGGGTTAACCACAAGCCTATAATCATAATTTTAAGCAAAACACCTAGGGTTAGTTCATAACCCGGGTCAGGGGTGTTACAAAGAGCAAGAATTAAAATCTAAATTAAGTGAATGTGATCAGGAATGGATCGATTCTTTAGGATTATAGCTTCACCATGGTATGCATTGCATTCAACTTCATTTCATCAATAATTATTTACCCTTAACCCTAGACTAAAAACATGTATCATGTATTACCCACTCCTAGATCATAATACACTACATGTACTAAGACAAACCCCACTCATATAGTTGTTTAAGAATTAGCTAGTACGCATTAATGATAACTCTAGTTTATTCTTTTATAATCATAAATCCTCTCATGTATCACAATAGGAGTTGTTCAATTCTATAATGTGTCCAACCCATAATCCCTCTCCCCCAAAAGAAATTATTGCTCTAATATATTGATTGTGGTGATCAAACACAAAAAATTCAGTAAGAAATTATAGAGTCACATTCAGAATTAAAGAAAATATATTATTAGTTCATGAAAGTTAAAAACAAAGCAATATCAAGCTACTCCCTAGTTATAAGGAATATGGAGATTAGCCACTCATGATGTATGTCATCATACAAAGAGAGGAAGAGAGAGAAAATAAGCTATTAGAAACCAATGAAAAACCCTCAGATAAGCAATCCCAACGATCCCCTCTGGTAGACACCTTGATCTGTAGTGCTCTGGCTACAAATTAGCCTTCAAGAAGTGACTAAAGCATCTAGTCTATGGTTATCTCCTTTGTCTCCTCCTCTATTGGTTTTGTGCTCTATTATAAAGATATGAATGTGATATCTCCTTGGACTTACTCCCCTTAGGCCATAAGTGGTGCTCTGGCTTTCATTAAGTTGCAGTTGTTGGATCTGTCTTGATTGTCAATCTATACTAATCACATAAAGTCATTACCACCAACTAGATGTTAGAGTCATAGAGTTTTTGGCTGACTTGAAACCCTATATAAGTGGTGGTACTATTAACATGTGTGCCAATAGCACCGAGTTGCTTTCTATGAGTCTGACTTGATTTGGGTGCAAATGTCAGTACAACTGAATAGGGTGTCGGTGGCACCGATGCCATTAAATATGGTTATAGATGCTTTCTTGGTGCTCTATCGGTAGCAATGACTCCTTTATTTGGTAGCATCGAGTGTAATATCAGTAGCACTAAGCTTTGTTTCAGTAACACCGAGATCTCCAGAATTCCCTATTGGAATTTTGCATCATGTCAATACCACTGACATTGGTGTAGGTAGCACCTAGCTATCAAGTAAATGCTCAAATTACCTAAAACATGAGGAAAATAATATATGTCTAAATAAAAAGTGATAATTAACACAATTTGGTAAAATTACTCGATATTTAATGCAATAGTAATTCACTAGCTAATAATGATAAGTAATGCATAAATTATGCCAAAATGAGTAATTATGCACTAAATACATGGAAAACTAGCATGTGGAAAGTGACTAAAATGCATTGCATCTATGTCACAAGATTAATAAGCTCCATCTACTCATGAAAATTAAGAGATGGTAAGATAAGTAAAATAGGAAGGACAATATAAATAGGAAAGGAAAGGAAAATTGAAATCTCTCAAGGTGACTTGGGACTCCTCTCAAGCTTAAATGAGTCAAGTGAAGATGAAGAAAATGCAATGTGATTTATATGTCTAGAAAAAGTGAAGATGATGAGGTAAATGTGGTAAATCTCAATGAACTTCAATAGGACATTATAGTTTGAATGTTTCATGGTTCTTATGTCATTGTGAATTATGAAAATCAAAGAGAAATAATGTTTAAAAATTGATTGTTTATATGAGCAAATGGATGGTCTCAAGGACCTTAACATTTGTTTTTATGAATATTTTGATGACTTAAGAACATTAATGTTGGTATAAAATTATAATAAAATGTTTTTAGTATTAAATGGTGCTTATCTTGGTCAAATAGATGCTCTAAAGAATAAAAAATTTCTTTACTTGTAAGATAAATGATTTAGAATCATAACCCATCTTTCTTAAAAGAGAAAATGATACTCCTATTGATCTTGAAAATTATTCCTACTTTGTTAAACTAATTTATTAGTATAGAATATCGCATACACATTAATAATGCTATTTCATTACTACCTAGTAATGATATTCTATTAATATCTAGTATTCCTACTACTTTTACTCAAGATAACAATTTGTTGAAAAATAATTTGCAAAAAAGTAGTGTCAAAGAGAAATAATGTGAAATCCTACATCATGCTACCAAATGAACTGGTAGACTACGTATAGGATATGATAGTGTAGATGAGAAAAATTTCAAACATTACCCTTCTACTTTCCATGCATAGTCTTTTATTTCTCAAGTAAGAGTGAGATGTAATTTGTGTAATAGTAGTGGTAAATAGTATACTTATTTATTATTTAAGAAGGGAACCAAGAAGATCATGTCTTGGGTTACCAAGATAAACCCAAACTGAGACTTAAGTGAGATGTGAAATTTCATCTTTGTAGGAATATTTGAATGGATTTTTGATAATATATGAGCAAAACACATACCACATTTCATAATTTTCTTGAATTCATTTAATCTGTGGAAAGGTGGTTTGATACCTTTTGATGGCACAACTATAGAGAAGATATTTGGTGAGGATGATGTACGCAAATATTTAGAATGTGCTTATGGATGATGACCTATGTACCAAAGTCATAAGCATAATTCATCTATGTGATTATGGTTACCTTCTACTCTATATTTTTCTTAAATGACTATTACTAGACACCCTCACTTTCAATGTTACATATAAGGGATATAAATGGTAACTTGTATAGTTTTGTTCTTAGTTCTTTGAAACCAATTATAGGTAAATTATTATATACATAAAATTGATACATGTTTATGGAATAGAATATTTAGACATGCATATATGCATTAAATGAAGAAATTGACCATATAGGACTTAGTTAAGGGACTACACAAACTAAATTTTTAAATGAGTGAGGAGTGCCAAACTTGCACAAAAATGAACTAACCAGGTCTTCTTACATGTCTAAGGGAATTATTAGCACTGAGATAGATAGAGTTTTCATATTGATCTATTTAGACTGACGCACACACAATCACTTAGAGTTATTTCATACTTTTAGTGATTTTTATGAATAATCATATATAATGGAGTTTGTTTCTTGCTATCAAATGTGATACTCTAAGAACTTTCACAAATTTTTGTACAAGAATGGAAAGCTATCACATTCTAGATTCTTTCAATTCAGTGAGATCATGGGGAGAATGTGAAGATGGTATGTTTGAAATGTTTTATAGTGATTTTAGATTTGTGCATTACTTTTTGGCCCCTTGGACACCTCAACAAAATGAGTTTGTAGAGAGTATGATTTGTTCCTTCCAAGAAAGGGCTAGAACCATTCCTTTCAATTATGAAACTCTCTAAATATTTTGTGTTAAATATGTAAATACCCTATGTTTGATGCAAATTGTATTTTAACTCACCCTCTTTTGAGGAAAACCCCCTATGATTTATGGAATGATAGAATAACTTACATTTATTAAGTTTCTTGTATTTTTTATCTTTCTTTATTCATAAAACTTTAACAACTTGGATAAAATTGATGCTAAAATACTATAAATTTGTCAACAACGTTGTAGCTTGGTGGTGAAGGTATGGGCTCCCCAAAGTGGGTATCTAGGTTCGTATCCCCAATTATGTAGCTTGAACATTCCTTGGTCTCATCATGCATGTGGCCATTGTGATTTTACATACTCACCCTAATTTGCAAGTATTTGAGGGGGTTTGGGTTTACATTGTCAGGGAGAGGCCGCCAATGTGGCCCTCCTTGGGGTTGGTTCCCACATATCAAAAAAATCTTATAAACCTTGCTTCCTTGGATATGGTCCATCTAGAAAAGCCTATTGAATTTATAATAAAATTCATTCTAGATTGCAATGATCTTTTAATGTTAAATTACTTGAAACTAATCCATTACATGGACGGATGTTGTTTGTGATGATTTTGTGACTCTCTTATAACCTTTACTAATAATTTAGAATTGGAAATGGTGAGATTTACTAGAGAAATAAGTGGTGATTTCCAAACTTGTATGGAGATCCCACTTAGAGAGAAGAAAATGGATAACAAACTAAACATTCAATATTAATTGATTTGTAGTGTTAGATACAAAAATCACTTGAAAAATGTTGTAGCTAATGAATAAATATCAATAACTTTTTACTTGGATTCTTAACTAACAATATAAAATCAAAACAAGTGTGGAATACAACTATTTTGCAATCATTTATATATATTAAGATAGTTGTTTTTTTCATTTTCTAGTTTCTTGATTTATGTCCCCCAACCCACTTGGTTGTACCTACCATGTGGAACTATTGAAGACTAATGCTTCTCATGACTTATCATGCAAGTCTTTATGTTTCATATACCTTAAGAATATCTAAAAATTAGTAATCCTAACATGCACATGAGGATGTTGTGTTTGGTAGAAAAGGTTACATGGTGTTTTTATGTGGTGTATACTAGGTACGTAAAGAGATGTCCAACTATAAATATCTAGTGGCAATTTAAAGAGAGTCCATGAAGTTGGATCTCACAAAGTCATAGGTCTAAATAGGGACTACCAAGCTCTTAAGTTGTTATGAAGCAGCAAAAAAATTAGTAAATACATCTAGTCACAAATTGGTTCAATTCCTCACACCCTTCTAGCCTTTGTTGATAAGTGCAATATGTATATATCACTTTGGACTCTTCATTCAATCATAGTATTGGTTTCCCATTTCTCAATGACCTTGGTGAAAGTACTTATAGTGTTTCAAGGATTTATTATTCTTTGGGAAGAGAAATTCTTATTATCAAAGAATCAGGGTTATAGAGAGTCATGTATATGGCTTTGTCTCAAGGTTTGATGTATAAGAGACACAAAATAGCATAAGATAAACCCATTTAAAGGGCCTAATTAGTGGAATTCCAATTAGCATATACAAGATATAATAAATAACATAAAATACCACTAACACTCCCTCTCAAGCTAGAGAGTACACGTCGGGCTTTCTCAACTTGCCACACATATAGGAGAAGGATGAAGGTGGAAGAGGCCTTGTAAATATATTGGAAGTGTAATCTCTGGTCTTTACATATCATGTAATGATCTTCTTATTACAAATTAGTTCCTTCACAAAGTGGTAGTAATCCTCTATGTACTTGGTACATTCATGAAAACCTAGATTGTTAGCTATATGAATGGTTGTTTGGTTACCACACTTGTGAGTTGTTGTATATGATAGAAGAAAACCTAATTCTTGAAGAATAGAATTCACCCACTAAATCTTACAACAAGCATGTTCCATGGCATGATATTCTTCCTCACCGCTAGAATGATCCCCAACATACTACTTCTTACTTTCCAACTAAAGTGATGACTACCCAACACAATACAGAAGCCAGAAATAGATCTCATATCATGCACATGCATATGCTAGTGGACATTTTCATAGTAGGTCAAAGAGATATTTGGAGATTGTGGTTTATTGTAGAGGAAACTTCTTCCTAGTGCACTATCAGATAGTATAGGATATGTTGTACCCAGCTCTTGTCAGCATTCAAAGGGCTTGTCAATTGTTGACTAGAAACACTAATATCAAAGGCAATGTCTAGTCAGGTAATCATAAGGTAGATGAGTTTTCAACCATGTGTCTATATCATTCAAGATCAAAAAAAGACTCCCCCTTAGATAGAACTTTGTTGTGATAGTCCATAGGTGAAGAAATAGGCTTAGAATTCAGCATACTAAAGTCCTTTAAGAGTTCAAGGATGTACCTCCATTGAGATAAGTAAGTTCCCTAACATGAACGTAGAACCTCTATTCATGAGAAGTTATGAAGTTCTCACAGATCCTTGGTATGAAGATGTTATTGGAGTGTATTTCTCAATGTTGATATATCATGGGCATAACTACCACTGATAATGATATCAACAACATAGACTACAAAGAGGATGATTTTAGCTTGAAAAGAACTAAAGAAGAGAATGTGGTCACTAGAGAATTTGGAGAAACAAAAACTCCACTGAATTTAGTAAAACACACTTCTGGTGATTTATGGAGGCCATACAAAGAGAAATTGTGATTAAAGACTCTTTGCAAAGACTCCCCCTGAGTGCAAATACACAGAGATTGTTTGATATGCACTTCATCCTAGAAATCACCATGGAGGAAGGAATTTGTAATGTCAATCTAGAACATAGACTAGTCCATGTGAGTGACAAGGAAGATTAAAATCCTGATAGAAGAAATGTGAGTGACCGGTGAGAAGGTTCCAAATAGATCCATACCATATGTTTAGGTGAATCCTTTGGAAAAAATCTAAGGTAGTTTTCCTATCAATCTATCTGAATGAAATGTAATAGAGAAGACACATCTACAATCGACAATATTTTTGTCTGGGGAGGTGGGACAAGATCATATGTCCCATTCTCATGAAATGATGTCATTTCCTTGAGCATCATAGCTTTCAAACCAGGGTTTGAAGGGCCTCACAATAATTATATGAATACATAGAGTTGACTTGTTGGGTTGTGAATTAGTAGTATGGGAAAGCTTGGATAGGCAATAGGTACGATATATAGGATGTCAAGGAGTGCAATAGAGTATACCTTTCTAGAGAGCCACAAGTCATGACAGATCCTCCAAAATGAACATTGATATTGGGTCATGTGCAGGTGGAGGAGGAATCATAGGATCATGGGTGATGGTATCATGATCCACCAGGTCAAAAAAATTAAGCTCAATAAACTCAATTAGAGACTGAAGTTGATGTGACAAAGATGATGATGTGAAATCATAGAACATGTCTAACTCAGGAAAATTATTTCGGTGGAAACATACATACGACGGTTACCTCTGTTTTAACAATGATAACCTTTTTGGAATGTATAATACCCAAGTAAAACTGTTTTGATAGAACACCGATCAAGATTGTGTGATTTTGGATTAAAGTTATGCCCAAAAGTAGTACACTCAAAAACACAAAAAGGAAGATGAAAAACCATTTATGTGGTAAAACAATTGAAAAGGGGTCTTTTTTGGAAGAACATATGAAGCCTTTTGATTGATGAGTTAGTAGGTTGTGAGAATAGACTCTGACCAATAGGGCTTAGGAAAATTATCCTAAAATATAAGAGCATGAGAGATTTCAAGCAAATAATGATTTTTACATTCTGCCAACCTATCTTTTTTTGGAGTCTGGGAGTAGTAATGTTGATGGAGGGTTCCAATTTTAGAGAAAAAGAAAACACCCAAGCTAAAACATACTCTAAAGAATTGTCAGTCTGGATAATTTTAATAGATTTGCAAAATTGTTTTGAGAGGAATTTATTAAAATTTTGAAAAAAAAACACCAACCAAGTAATTGTAACATGTATAACCAAGTCACATGAAAAAAATCATCAGTAAAGGTAATGAAGTAATGGTATCCATTAAAACTAGTGGTTTGAAAAGGAACACAAGTGTCTTTGTGAATTACATCAAAGACTAATTTTGAACATAGACTAGTTTTTCTAGGAAAGGAACTCCTAAGATACTTCCCAAACTCACACAAGTCACATGGGAGACTTCATAAAATATATAAAGAAGACTTCATGTGCTTTAAGTTTTCAATAGAGGGATGACAGTAATGTTGGTGAAGCTAAAGAGATGTGCTTACAAGAAGAATAGAAGAAGGAACACCATCACCAAAGTAATAAAGGTCACCGAATCTAGAACATGATCCAATCATCTAGAAAGTTTGATAATCCTACATCACAAAATCATGTCTATGATGTGGTATTTTGAATGCACTAACAAACTCACTCGGGGTTGAAATCCCGAGCTTTTACCAAAACCAAAGTGCAATAATACCACCCGCAAGTGAATGAGTCTTATCGCAGTATAGTTAAGGATCGAACCCAAAGGACAATGTTTTTAAGAATCTTTGTCAGTCTAGTCTAGTTTGAGTTAAGGCTAATATTTAAAATGATTGATAGATTTGAGGTTAATTAAACTAATAACAAGAAAGTAAAAGTTGAATTAAAGTTTGGATTTAGATCAATGATATGGAATCGTCGGGATGGTATCGGGTTTCACCACCGCTACGTATGCAAACACATTCCAATGTGAACAATCCAGGCAAGATAAAATGATCCAAATAGAGTTGTTGTAGAACCCCCCATAGGCATTAGGTTTGCGTAAGCATCACCTTAGGCATCAGATGTCTCGTCACCAACCGGATCACTTACTTACGGCTCTGAAGATATAGAAATCCAATGAAGGTTGTGGGCCCCCTATACATGCGTTAGGCACAAAGAAGTGTCACCGAAGTCTAGATGGCCCATCCCCTCACGGATCATACACTTACGACCTCGAAGAAATCTCATTCTATTTCTAGTTTGGGAGTCAACTGCATCAATGGATAAGCGAGTAGGTGATAGATCTACAAACTTTCGTCGACGATAAACAAGATGATACAAAATCTAACTAAGGTTGTGGTCCTCCCTGAGGGATGTTTAGACCACAGAAGCATCACCGTAGGCTAGATGTCTCGTCCCCTCACAGATTATACACTTACGACCTCAAGGAATCCTATCAGAAGTTCTCGTCAAGGAGTCGAACTTGTAAATCGCCATCATGTCCCATATATAGAAGATTTCGCAATAAGGGAGAGACCAAGATGAAAGCAAGTAGATAATCAACTACAAATGTATCAACTAACATTGAAATGGAAAGTTATATACATTTCCATGGATAGTTTAACAAAAGAACATGATTTGCATGGGCAGCGGGGTTAGTCCCCGCACCCCAGCGAAAAGGTACTACTCGCTCATGATGCGAGAAACAAGAAGAATAAGAAAGAGAGAGAAATCCACCATGAACTCAGTGTAGAAGGTAGTCACAGCTCGGTGAAGGAGATATGTCCTTCTACGTCGTGTCAGAGCAGATCTGGACGCGAACGGGAGATGCCAAGACAGACTAGACAGTCTCCCTCGCTCCGTCTTCCTTCTCTCCTTAGCCTCCTTGGTTGCAGCACGGGCAGTAGGTGGAATGAAGCTGGCGTGGACGGCACTGGATTTGGATCGGACATGTGTACTGGCAGCCTGTCGACGTCCCGGAACCCCCTTCCCCAAATGAGGACCATGCTCATCCTATTTATAGGCTTGGGTCTGGTCCTCACATTTTTGGTGTGATTCCAGCCCAAACGGCCTTGAGATATTTTGCTCCAAACGGTTTAGTTATAGTTTGGCCAAACGGTTTGGAGTCTTACGTGCATGTTTCCAAAGGGTTTCATGCAGATTTCGTTGGCACATGGTCTCGTACTTCCAGCAGCGTCAAATGGTTTCAAGTGGATAAATTCTTGATCGGTCTTGGCTTATCAGCAGATCCAAACGGTCTTCCGATCATCCGGTCTTCAGTATCTTTTATTCAAACGGTTTGGCAGCCATCTTTCTTAAACGGTACCTTTTCCAATCAGTTTCACAGCAAAGTGCCCAAACGGTCTGCTACCTTTCTTTATTCGCTCTTCATTGCATGCCAACTTTCTTAAATGGTTTCAATTGGACAACGTTCTGATCGGTTTTGGCTAATCTTTCAAATGGTTTCATGCATGCCTGCCCTCCCATGCACATAAATTTTCCACACGCGATTCCTTTTCTAAACGGTTTGCTAGTAGTTGCTTTATCAAACGGTTTTGGTTTGGTTGCTTTTCACTCAAACGGCCGTTTGCATGCAAATCCTTGCATGCTTTTTCATCCAGTCTTGCATGCTCCTTTTTCATACGGTTTGGCACTGCTTGGACAAGCAAACGGTCCCTCACATGGTCTTCATAGCAGCCAAACGGTTTGTGAGCAAGTCATACGGTTTGTATGTGAACAAGAGACCAAACGTTCTTCATGCATTCACGATCTGTCAGGTCCATACGTATCTAGCTCAAACGTTCTTCATGCTTCCTTTACCAAACAGTTTCATATAAATGTGCTAGTGCTAACGATCTCAAGGCATTCGGTTTGGTGCTTGGTTAGTCCAAACGGTCTGCATGACTAGAGCATTCGGTCTTTGAGATGCATGCAAGCACGTGAAAGGCTTAAACGGTTTCATGCGAATGTTCTTGTAGCAGGTGTCCCTTCGGTCTTCACGTATAACTCAAACGGTCTCGCAGACCGAAACTCTTCTAACGGTCTCGCAGACTGAAACTCTTCAAACGGTCTCGCAGACCGAATTTCTTCAAACGGTCTCACAGTCTGAATCTCTTCAAACGGTCTTGCAGGCCGAATCTCTTCAAACGGTCTTGATGTGGACAATTTCATTCAGTTTCGATCATTCCACCAAACGGTCTTCGCGTCTAAACGGTCTTCGCGGTTGATCGGTCTTGCGACCTTGGTGTCCAAATGGTCTGAAACTGTGCGACGTCCAAATAGTTTTGAGGTGGATATGTCCATTCGGTCTTGAGTCTGAATGGATGAAACCGATTGGTCAAGACCGGGTGGCTAGATCGTTTGGCGAGACCGAATGGTTGAAACCGTTTAGTCGGAACGAATGGATAAAACCAAGGGTGAGTGAAGGTGGGAACCATCTGATTGTTCAACCTTATCGAGACCTGCATCAAATTAACATAAACTCAGTTAAGAACCTTGACAATTGAATCAATTATGAAATATTGCATTTTATGATGCATTTGATATTTAATGAGTGAAATTAGATGTGTTGAGTTGAAATTGACCCAAGATGGTAATTGAATTCCATGAAGAATATACATTCATCAAAATACCCCAAACTTAAACGTTGCTCGTCCTCGAGTAACACAAAATCTGAAATAGTCGCCAAATGAATACTTTCAATTCATGTGATTGCCTCCTCTTCACATCACGATTGTTTTCTTTCTGCTAAGTATGACTCAGTATCTCAACCTCTTGAGACCACTAAACACATCTTACCATATCTTCGTTCCTGAGTTCATTTTCCAAAATCACTTCTTCCTCACTTTTTCCAACAACAAGCATGT
The DNA here is from genome assembly GCA_963693085.1 of Alisma plantago-aquatica. NCBI lineage: Eukaryota > Viridiplantae > Streptophyta > Magnoliopsida > Alismatales > Alismataceae > Alisma > Alisma plantago-aquatica. The sequence continues at coordinate 844,061,980 of OY856412.1, forward strand.
CAAAGAGTTTTGTAAGAGTCTAGAGACACCCGCAAAACAACAAGTGTGCATATGATATGACACTGGTGTTTTTCAGGATAGTGGGGGCATGCTTTGTGCCATTAGGTAGAAAATGGAGTGAATGGGGTATGGAAGGAAGAAGTAAATCTCCCCTCTATTCGACTCGAGATTTTCTTTTTATTTGCTTTGCAATTTCATTAATTGCATTTTTTATGTGAATCTCTCCTCTATTCGACTCGAGATTGCATTTCTTTTTGTGTGCACTTTGGCATCTTTTTTTTGTTTGTAAATCTCTCCTCTATTTGACTCGAGATTGCATTTTTGGTGGTACGTCCCTATTTATCTGTTAGGGGTATGGAAGAAGCGGATATAGAGGGAAGTGGCATGCCACCCCGAACTTAGGGTTTGGCACTATTTTGGCTATTTTTGTTTCTTTTTGGTGAATGGAGGGATACGAAGATGGTAGAAGAAGTGTAGAAGAGATTTCATATCAGAATGCAACTTGATTTACAATTCAGCACACCGGGTTGTTCTCTTTATCGTACTCTGCTCAAATAATGACTTGATGAGGATCCGGTGGAGATTCCATGTTATTGTTCCACTAGTCAGTTAGGAAGTATGACGTGTTTGATCCCTATTAGTTCGATAGACACTTATCATTTTTGTATAAGTATCATGATGTTAGGAATCATAAGCTTCACAAGATGATTTCAATCAAAAGGCTTGTTTCAAAAAGTGGTCCTTTTGAGGATCTACTTTGAATAAGGAGAGTATAATGATTCAAAATGCATAGCAGGTTAGTTGGTGACATTTAATGAAATAGGAAGTGTCAAAAATTCATCAAGTATCTGTTCAATTTCTTTGGAAAACTTTAAAAATTTTGAAAATTTTGAAAATTTGAAAATTTTATCAAGAATGTGACTGAGAAAACTTAAGTATGAAAAGGATGGATGTAGGTGGAAAGTGAGGTATGTACCACCCACCCTCCACCCCAAACTTAGATATTTGCTCGTCTTGAGCAAACCCTAAATCCAAGATGGAGGGGAAAGTTCATGCTAGATTGACCACCAGATGTGGTTGTGTTCCAGCCAGTACGCATCCTCTTATCCAAAAATCTCAAGGGTAAGGAGCAATTAGATCTTAAACTAGCATCTCGTGATGGGAATTTTATTTAATGAAAAATTAACTGGAAGGTAAAAGAAAAATCGAAGAAACATTCTAATTTGAAAAGAAAAATAAAACAAATTTATTGATCGGGTTGCCTCCTGACAAGCACCTTTGTTTTATGTCGATGGCTCGATTGGATCCTTCAGCTTTACGGTGGATCCTTTGGGTTGATGAGTTCCAGCATTGCTTCAGTGCCTATGTCAGTAGAGGTGAAATATCTCTTTAAACGGTGACCATTTGCCATAAATTCTCCTGACTTTTCACTCCATAAAGAGAAAGCACCATGTGGAGAGATGTTTTTGACAATGTAAGGTCCAGGCCAGCGAGAACAAAGTTTTCCTGGGAATAACTTTAGTCTTGAGTTGAATAGAAGAACTTGGTCACCCACTTGTATGTCTTTTCTTTTCAGATGACCATCGTGCCAAAGTTTGTTTCGTTCTTTATAGATTCGTGCATTTCCATAGGTTGTCATCTAGAGTTCATCCAACTCTTGAAGTTGTAGAATCCGGGCTTGGTCTGCTTCTTTCATGTCAAAATTCAGTTGCTTAATTGCCCACCATGCTTTGTGTTCCAGTTCTACAAGCAGGTGGCATGACTTTCCATAGATCAGCCGAAATGGTGTAGTTCCAAGAGGAGTCTTAAAAGCAGTACGGTAGGCCCACAATGCGTCATTGATTTTCACTAACCAATCTTTTCGATTACGACCTATCGTCTTTTCCAATATAGCCTTGAGTTGTCTGTTAGAAACCTCTACATGTCCACTTGTTTGTGGATGGTAGGGTGAGGCTACCTTGTGAGTAACACCATACTTTCTCAGTAGTGCTTCGAAGCTTCTTTCAAGGAAATGAGACTCTCCGTCAGATTTCACAGTTCGTGGTACTCCAAAACGGGGGAAAATAATATCTTTGAATAATTTCATGACGGGTTTGGAATCACTAGTGATGGTTGGTATGGCTTCAACCCATTTTGATACGTAGTCCACCGCCACTAGGATGTATGAAAATCCATTAGAAGATGGGAATGGACCCATGTAGTCCACCCCCCAAACATCGAATATCTCTACTTCTTGCCATAGATTCAGCGGCATCTCATCTCTCTTTGTTATATTGCCTGATCTTTGACATTTGTCACATGATAGGACAAAGTCGTAGGAATCTTTGGATATAGTTGGCCAAAATAATCCACATTGCAAAACCTTTATCGCATTCTTCTTAGAAATCATGTGGCCTCCAACTGGGCCAGAGTGATAGTGCTCTAGAATGAATTTGGTTTCTTCCTCAGCGATACATCATCTGTAAAGACCATCAGCACATAGTTTGAAAAGGTACGGATCATCCCAGTAGTACCGTTTCACATCATGCATAAATTTCTTCAGTGTATTTCCGGTGCAAATTAGGATGAATAACCTCAGCGGTGAGGTAGTTCACAAAATCCGAGTACCACGATATAACTTTTGAAACCTTCATTAGTTGATCATCTGGAAGGGAATCATTAATCGGAATCTTCTCAGTATCCAGAGTGTGGATGTGACTGAGGTGATCTGCTACCACATTTTCTGTACCCTTTTTATCTCTTAACTCTAAATCAAATTCTTGTAATAGGAGGATTGTTACAACCCCAATTTTGGGTTCATTTGCTGAGAAATATAATTTCTCATATTAAAGATTTTTGGAAAAATAATGATACAATTTGTTGTGAATAAATTGATTTCATTTACAATAGCCTTGATGATTGTGTTGTGGGCTTTATTGGCTATTGGGCCCAATAACAAGGAAATTCAATTAGTAAATGAATAATTGAGTTTTTGAGAAAAGAAAGGTGTGGAAACCTCTAGAAGGCAAAAGAACTTAATCCAAAGGTGGATTTTGTGCCACATGGGTTCCTTGGGTCCCAAGGAGTCCAACGTTGCAAAGATAATGCAAAAAGAAAAGAAAAGATCAATTAAGAATTTCTTTGTTATCAAATTCAAATTGGGGAGAATGGCTTTGGTGAATGAGGAGATGAACGGGGAGGCGAACGGGGAGGCGATGAAGGCGCCGTCGTACTCGGCCAACCCTCCAGATCTGGGTGTTGTAGGGAAGAAGAGAAATAATGTTGTCTCTGTGTCGAAGGAGGCAAAGTCGTGGTCAGATTTGTTCAAACAGAAGCGGAGTAGTGGTCCTGTTTGCTTGAAGAAGACGTCAATTGATATTCAGGATGGCAAGTTGATCTACTCGAAATCTATTGCAGATAGAAACCTTGCTAGATGGAGCAAGGTAGCAGCAGGATATTTCATTGGTCTGAAGCCTAACTGGCCTACACTTGCACGACACTTTGCCCAGATCTGGCAGGCCAAAGGTTCCATTGAAGTGAGATCTCGGGGTAGAGGATATTTCATAGTCCTGTTCTCGGAGGATGAAGATCTGAATACATCTATTGATGGAGGTCTGTGGTTTGTTGTCGGGAAGCCATTGATTATCAAACGTTGGGAGAGAGGTGAACCACTGGAGAAGCTTAAGCTCACTGAAGTGCTGATCTGGCTTAAGGTGTTTAACCTGCCGTTGGAACTCTGGGATGCAGAGATGTTCAACAAAATTGGCTCATATTTGGGAGTTCCACTCCAACCGGATAGATTCACTAATGAGTTTCTTCATCTTGAGTATGCTCGTCTGTAGGTCCTTATTCCTCTAGACTTCACATTTCCTAAGGAGTTGCAGATTATAAGTGATGATGGTTAGCTAGACACAATCATCTTTGATTACGAATGGGAGCCCACTAGGTGTTTGGTCTGTGGTCTGTTTGGCCATGAATCAAGTCTATGTGGAGCTTCCCCAGAATTGCAAGCACTAGCACCGAACAAACAGAGGAATGGTAATACGAGGAAAAAGGCCTGGGTCCCTAAAGCTACGTCTGATACGAACAAGCCAGAGGATGGGGAGATATTTGTTGATGTTGTTGAAGCAATCCAAGACTCTATTACTTCCCCGAATGAAAATGAAGTCATTGCTCTGGATAAGGGGAAGCAGGTAGTGACTGTTGACGTGAATCACATGGAACAGGTTCCTACTACGACTGCTTCTAGCTCTTCTTATCCACTGTCTTAGAGAATTGGAATTGGAGTTCAGAATATGATCACTCCTAATACTTCACCAGAAGCAGTGTGGGAAACAAGAAGGAAAAAATCTAGGTCCCCCCCAAGGGTGGCCCCAAAAGTCGTGATTAACAGAGATATCCCCTCGACTCTAAACAAATTCTCCCTACTGTCTAATGATGAGGAGAAGGATGGAACTGACAACCCCCCCATTCCTAATGGTTAGTCCCCTTAATGTTATGTCGTGGAATGTGAGGGGTGGAGCTAATAAAATTCCTCAAATCCACAATTAGATTAGGGGTAATAAGGCGGATATATACGTCATCCTAGAATCCAGAATCAAGAAAGATGATGTACAAGATTTTGTTAACTCGGTCTGGCGTAATGCCTTCTTTATAGACAATTCTGATTTCTATTCTTATACCAGAATCATAATCATGTGGATGGATCTTGATATGGTGGTGAACAAAGCTCTTGTCAACGAGCAAATCATCCACTGCAATATCAGGAAAGCTGGTGTGTTCTTTGATATGTCAGCTATATATGGAGCTAATGATGATAATGATATGAGTCTTCTATGGAGTTCTATTTCCTCTATTGTTGGATTGAATCCTCAAAGGTGGTGTGTTCTTGGTGACTTTAATGCTGTCAAGCTACCTAGGGAGAGGTTGGGTAAACATCCCCCTCTAGCAGAAGTATGAGGGATTTCAATCGTGTCCTTGGTGAAACTGGTCTCATCGAAGTATCTATGAAGGGTCAAATTTATACCTGGGACAGCCATAGTAGAGATGATCGTATCTTTTATGAAGTGAGATTCCTTTCTGATTTTCCTTTTTGCTGGGGTGAAGTCATTTCCTCTATAGTGAGTGACCATAGACCCATTGCCTTGAGATTTGATAGAAGTAAAAAGGGGTTTAGCCCTTTCCGTTTCATCAATTCTTGGACTAACAAAAACTCTTATAGAAAAGTAGTGGAGGAAGCTTGGAATGGTATTGTGTATGCAGGTACTCCTATGTACAGGGTCTATCAAAAACTCCATGCAGTCACTAGTGCTCTGAGAAGGTGGAATAGAGAAAGTGTTGGGAATTATTTGTCGAAAGCCAAAGAACTTGAAGCCAGAGCTAAATGCTTACAAGAAGAGGTTGATGCTGATCCCAATGATGAAGCTAAGAACTCTCAACTCTCTGTGCTCAGACAGGAGGTTGTTCAAGCTATAAAAGACGAAAGAAACTTCTTGAAACAAAAGAGCAGGATACAATGGTTGAAATTGGGAGATAGGAATTCTGCTTTCTTCTATGCTTCCATGAAGAGGAGAAGACTTGTTAATAACATTAATGTGCTTGAAGACCACATGGGCAACAAGATTTATGATGGTGATCTCATTAGGGATACTATAAGAGGGTTTTATGATAACCTCTTTAATGGTACCTCTAGTGATGAGGTCCATTGGGATGACAATTGGGTTGTTCCTATTATTTCCAATTCTCAGTATGATGATCTTCGTAGAGTGGTCTCTAAGGAAGAAATCACTGATGTTGTCAAGAATATGAAGGATGACAAGGCCCCTGGACCTGATGGCTTTAACTCCCTTTTTTTCAAATCTGTGTGGGATATTGTTGGTGATGACATCATTAAGGCTATACAAAGCTTTTTTAGTTCTGGAAAGCTTTTGAAGGAGTGTAATAGTACTTTTATTACCCTTATTCCAAAGAAGTCAGGGGCCATCAACTTGAAGGATTTTCGTCCCATCTCTTTGTGCAATGTCACTTTCAAGATTATCACTAAAATTATGGCCAATAGAGTGAAGTTTATCCTCCCCACGCTTATTGATCCTAATCAGTTTGCATTTATCCATGGTAGAAGAATTGGAGATGCTATTCTTTTAGCTAATGATGTCCTAAGTTCTTTTGTTGGAAATCAGAAGGTTATGTGCATTAAAGCTGAGCTGGCTAAGGCCTATGATACGGTCAGAAGGGATTATATTCTTTTTCTTATGTCCAAGATGGGGTTTCCTGGTTGCTGGCTTACATGGATCAATGAATGCTTTCAAACTGCTTCTTATAAGGTTCTGGTCAATGGCTCCCTGACTGATGAATTCTATGCTTCCAATGGGGTGAGACAAGGTGACCCCCTAGCACCCTTTCGCTTCACTATAGCCATGAAGGGGCTCTCTTCTATCATTAGCTATGAAGTCAGAAGTAGGAACCTTGTTCCTATCTCTTTGTCTGAAGACATTTCTATTTCTCATATTTCTTTTGCTGATGATCTTTTGATGTTCTCAAAAGCAGATGACAGTACTGCCTTATGCTTGAAGTTGATCCTTGATACGTTCTACAAAGTTTTAGGTCTTAAGCTTAACAATGACAAAAGTCAGATTTTTCTGAGTAGAAGGGATGATCTGGGTGACATTGCCAAAATCCTTGATATCAATGTTTGCTCTTTACCTGTTCGTTATCTAGGTCTTCCCCTATTTACTGGGAGACTCACGAAGGGTCTTTGTACCCCTATTCTGGACAAGATTAATAGTAAACTTGCCTCTTGGAAGGGACGCCTGCTATCTCAGGCTGAAAGGATAGAATTGGTCATATCTACTTTCTCTCTCTTCGTATAGCATCTTTTGGACTGCTTCTTTTCCCCTTCCCAAATTTGTAATAAAGTCGATTGAGAAATCCATGAGAGATTTTATCTGGAAGGACCATGAGGAGAAGAAGCACATTCATAATGTCTCCTGGAAATACATTTGCAGACCTAAAATGGAAGGGGGTCTCGGAGTGAGATCCATTGATGACTGGTCCACTGGAGGCATTCTCAAAAATCTCTGGGCCATTGCTGCTAAAAAGGACAGCTTATGGGTCAGGTGGATCCATGAAAAGTATATGAAAGAGGATTCCCTCTGGTCTGTGGAGGCCAAATCTAATTTATCTTGGGTTTGGAAGAAGATGCTTGAGCAAAGGAAAATTCTTCTGAATCATGTTTGCTTTGTTCTTGGAAATGGGAATTCGTTCTTGTTCTGGCTTGACCCTTGGGTCAATGATGGTGTTAGACTAATTGATGTGGTTGACCCCCAACTTGTATTTCACGTGGGGAGAGGCAGATTGGTTAGAGTTAGCTCCTTTATTGAGAATGGCAAATGGATCATTCTGCATGTCAGAGGTGTTGATGCTTTAAGGGATGTTCTTAACAAGCAAACCATCCACTATAATTCTGAAGATGTTATTCTATTTAGAGGGGGATCCTCCTTTACCATGAAAGATGGTTGGGCTATTTGTAGGACTAAATGGGAGAATGTACCATGGGGTTCTTGGATTTGGTCTGATGGTTTGCCCAGAAGGTGGTCTATTTTCTTGTGGAAGTTTTTCCTTGGAAAGCTCCTTACTGCTGATTATCTTAAAAGGATGGGGTTCTATATCGTCTCTAGATGCTACTTCTATAAAGCTCATGAAGAAAACCGGGAGCACCTCTTCTTCAGTTGTTCTTATGCTAGAGGCCTGTGGGATCTGTTCTTGAAGAAGTCCAATATTCTAATCAGAATCCAGGATGACCTGTTGTTGCTTAGAGGAGAGGATAAACTACTCGCCAGCTGCATGATTTACATGTTGTGGCTAGAGAGAAACAGAAGAGTGTTCGAGGGAGCCTGCATGGAGATGGAAGACTTCTGGAACACCTGCATCAAAGATTTTTCTCTGCTTTAGCATTGTATAGATAGTTCTTTACACTCTGTACAGTTTCTTTTTTCTTTGTGGGGGTTGTATCTTACAGCATCCTTTTTTTTCCTTTTGGTAGTTATACTCTGTAATTACCCTTTTTCCCATTTTTAGTAAAGAGGCACCCCACCCTATTTGCACCCAAAAAAAAAGAATTTCTTTGTTAAGAAAGAAACTGAAAATAATGATAAAATGTGGAAAATATGGGGAAAGAGGTATAATTGAGTTATCCTTGGTAGATTTTCGTATCCCAAGGATTCCTAATGATAAAATAAATACCGATGAGGAAAATAAAAGAGAAATAAAGAGAAATCCTCAAAAAGATATATTTTAATAAGAATAAAACAAGATAATGAAGAATAATGCATTTAGATGCACCTAGTAGGATAATTAGTATCCTTATGAAGGAATTTTGAAATCTTCGAGTTTCTTGGGGTCTAAGGAGCCCCAATGAAGAAAGAGGAAAGAGAAAATAATAATAATGTCAAATAGGAAGATAATATGATACAGTATTATTGTTTTTGATGGTATTATGAAAAAGGAAGTAATTTCTATCAAAAGAAAATAGAAATTCGTGCCAATGAATCAAAAAGAAAGAATAAAGAGAATAGGGGAAAAAGTTTTTGAATATATAAATATTCAAATAACATAGTTATCTAAAGAGATAATGAAGAGAGAGAGATGGCTGCTTCACAACCAAGGAAAGTATGTTTCCTTTCGAGAATAGGACTTGAGTCCTCATGGAGGCACGCCTTAGGGCTTCATACTCTCCCCTATATAAGGGGTATGACCCTGGGCCGAATCTAGAAGATCCCACACGTAGTCCTCGACTCTTCTTTTTCGTTTTCATTCTTAAACACTAGCCATGGGTAGCAACGTGAACATGGAGGTAGATCGAGCCAAGGAAAGGTCAATATGGTGGCTTGATATGCCACGTTGTCGAAGAGCAACTTGGCCATCGAAGCTATGCCCTGGAGTGTGCATAACGACAGCCGCAAGGCTGTAGGGGAGGTTGCAAAAGTCTTGGTTGATGAGGGAGAAATCGGCCACCTTGTCTATGGTTTGGGGGATGGTTGTGTGTGCCTGAGCAAGGCGGAGGCAAAGTAAAAGTTCCTGGTGGATTTCGATCCCAAACCTGGGCAGGAAAGCCACGCCAAGGGCTTCCCTAGGCAGCCGCTGCTGTTGCTGAACCGAGGAAGAAGATGACACGGACATTGGACCGTTTTGCCCTCCACGGGATGAAGGGGCGGCCGACTTAACTAGGGACACCATCGTCTTTTCTTTATATTTCCTTAGTTAGTGAGCAATTGCATAGAATCGGGCGACGTGGCGGCTTCTGGTTGGCCCAAAGTAAATGATTTTCCAAAAATCATGTCTCCTTAACCGTGGCTCGGATAGATGCGCTTTATACATAACTTTTGCTCAGAACAATGAGAGGAATCCAATAAAAATATGTTTGAAACCTAATTCCTCTTTAAATTCGAAAATTAGTGTAAATTATCAACTTTAATGGATTAAAGGTTAAGCAACTCTATTTTGCTATGATTAATGTGATTAGTAGGGTTTAATTGATTATTAAAGTTGATATTAGCCTATTAATGATGAAAGGGAACATTAGGAACAAAAAGGATGAATTTTGCACATAATTAGTTAATTTAGAGTTTCATGTTCATAAATATACTTTAATGGTCCTTGAAACCCTAATGTTGGCAAATTTGACTCTTAATAGCTTTAATTATTCAAAGTGGTGAATAAAGATGAGATATAATGATTCCAAGCTATTTCGAGCATTAAAGTTCCTAATTGTGTTTAAATACCCTTAATGTGGAAATTAGGATTTTTGAATGAATCAAGGTAGAATTAATAATAAATAACGTTCATATGAGTATTAGAGCATAATGAACTACAAATTGATGATAAACGAGCATAATGACTTTGTAATGGATTAAAGAGGATAAAAATGGTAGCTTTAATGAAAAGAGGCTTAATGGACTTATATAATGGTTAATTATGCCTTAAATTCGAAACTGAGGATTAGATGTTGAGATAATTAGGGTTTTTGATCAATTGTGTTAAATTAGGGTTTAAAATAGTAAAAGATGAAGGGAAACCCTAATTGCAATGGAAAACCCTAAAAGTGGACTAGAAACCCTAGGAAGTGAGCTAGATTTAATAGATCTTAATGACATGAGTAATAAAAGGAAATTGTATAATTGTTTCAGGATCTTATTGACTGCTTGATTGCCTATTGGTTGATTGGATTATTTCTGTCTCACATCAACTTGACAGGTATGTGGTTATGCTTATGATTATCCCGCATTAGTTTTCTGAGGATTTTATCGATGTTTACATCGTGGCTTGAATTAATTATTGGATGAATTTAATTCATGCAAATTATAATGTGAATATGACTATCACATAAGAGATGTGCCTACTAGCTCAGATCCTAGTCCCCTCTGTAGCTTAATGGGTTGACCTAGTACATGGATACCAATGGGGTAGGCCATCAGGTCATTGGATGACTTAGTATATGGCTACCAATGGGGTAGGTCCATCAAGTCACTTTGAGTCAGGGATTGGACTACTCATGGGTAGTTCCATGTGACTCAACCCTAGATATTGATCTACTTGTTAGGTAGGATCATGTGGGGTTTAATAAGGATCTACCTAGAGAAAGTTAGTATGTGACAGAGTGAGTTTTTATATATATACATTATTTAGTTTCTCTCTCCTATAGTTTTAATTATTCCAATTATGCCCTCAATCATCTCTCTCACTAAATTGATTAAATGGATTATCAAGTATACTTAAGATCATCCATAATATTACATAAAGTCAATAATACAAGAATTATGACATTTAGTCAATTCACATAGTCAATAATCGAATTTTGACTCCAATATTGCACCATAGCTACACCATAGCATTATAAAGCTATGCCTAAAATATCATTACAATCGGATTTACCAATTTAGAGTTATTTACATTTGAAAATCATGTGTATAATACCATCTAGTAGCTCTAGGACCTAGGTTTTCGATTTAATTGGTCAAAATTTTGTCACGCGGCCCATCTTATTGCTTTGGCGCGGTCCCCTCACTGGGATTTGATCCCAGCCATCCTATTAGATGGACACTGATCCACTCAAGATCCAAGGGCCAAGACTCTATCTTCTACTTCCCGCAGGAATCGGGCTTCGGCCCCAACAGAGCAACGTCTATCCAACGCCCCTCGCGCCCAATCCTCACCTTGTCACCGTGAGATTTTTGGAGGACTAACTCCTCTCCTCAAACCGAGCTCAAAAATCTTTACCACGTCACCTATCTCCCCCGGATCAGGGAGAACAACCTCCCGATCCCTCGCACCTCTCACTGGCGGTGATGTATGAATTAGGGCTTAGCCCTCTACACCACATCACGTCTATTTAAGACCCCCAAAAGCTTCTCCGACCTTCCTTTAATCTTTCTGCACTACCAATTCCACCGGGACTTGCCCCCTTCTCCCCGACCTCGAGCGAGCTCTGCCTCACCTTTCTCAACTTCCCCCTCGCTCCAGTAGCTCTCTCCGTCCAATTGAACGGGACTACACCATCAGGGGATCTTGGTTAGATGACCAACACCTTCGATTGTTGTAGCGAAGGTCCAGAGGCCTGGGTCGACATACCTCGTAGCTGAGCTCCAAAAGCTCCACCGCCGGTGAGGTTGGAGCCATCTCAGAGTTGTGGGAAGATCGCAAGTGCATCAGCAGACCTCTGCAAAGCTTTTGACTCCCTCAATTCAACCCGAGGGCAGGTAAACCTCAACTCCACTCCTCGACCCATTTTCAACCTGGTTTGATTGGAATACGACGCCCAGACCACCTTTTCCGATGAGTTCGACCTCCTCACAACCGTCGTCAGCCCACGAACTCAACTCAATGGTCAGCGTAACCCAACTCATCCTAGGAACCACCTTCGATCGAACCAGGTATCCCCTGATCCCTCGCTGCAGCTATGGCATGAACGTAAACTTTCAAACAAATGCTTTTACCTTCTTGCCCTTACCCATACACGGGCCCAACAATGGAGTCAGGGGTATTCCTGACCTTAGATCACAGCCTGACCCTATTTGGATGAGCGCTTGCTCGCGGGTCAGTGAGAGGGTCTAGTTGGTCGGATCCCTCACATGATCCGCGAGGCAGAGCTCGCATATTTTTTTTTTCATTTAATTCCTTAAAATTTCCTGATTGTTCAGAACTTCTGAAAACCCTAGAAAATGATAGGAATATCGAAATATATCGAACTTATACATATTTTTCATAAGAAAAATCCAAGATATTTAAATAAAATAATTCCAGGACCTAGATCCGACCCATTTTCAGAAAATATAGTCTACTAGTCCTAAGGACCCCTTAATATTTATATATGGTGTCATAATGGTTATAACTAACTTCCAATCTGCCTTGGGAATAGATTAAACCATAATTAGGGTCCTGATCATCATGTCACCCAAAATCCTATCTAATAAGGATAGTTGATTCAATAAGGGAGAAAAACCCTAATTTCCAGATTCCACTCTTCATAATGTATATCTTATACAATTTTATGTCAAACAATTAATTGACCCTAAAATGACTTTGAACGAACCTGGCCTTAGAATCTCACTCGAATCCCTCGAATCATATGTATCCTAAAGTGATATCCCAAATAACCTGAACCCTAATTATAATAATAATAATAATAATAATTAATGTTGATTGATGAGAAACCATGGTGACTTTAGGGTTTTGCTATATTTCAGGGTGATCTACTATCCTTCCCATAACCTAGGACTTGTGGAATCCAGATCTGAGAATTAAAGGTATGTGGATATAATTATATGACTAGATTTGTTGGATGTTAATATATGTGTACTTGCTTGTTTGTATTTGAAATACATTGCTGGATGTAGATGTTGATGTATGTTTATTGACAATTTCTGCCTTGAATGATTAAGAATATGAATAAACAAGAAAAATGAAATGTAGTTACTAGTGGTGCTCATTAATCTCCCTATTGGAGAGGGAAGGTATTAATGTTGACTAGCACCTCCCTAATGGTACAAGGTACGCAGGGAGATCCCTAATGGTACAAGGTACGCAGGGATAGGGCCCAATATGTATGTTTGTGCTAAGTCCACCATAGTAATGCATATTCATTCTAAATGAGACTAATAACTTGGGATTACCTGATTTTATGCCTTTAAATAATGTTTTCATTCTCTTTCTCCAATTTTGAGTATTTTATATACTAGCATAGTATAGCTTTTAATTCCACGTACCAACTTCGTTGATGTATTTGTTTCTCATATTTTCTAGGTACAAGCAAATGATGAAGTACTTTAAAGTACCAGAATCCACTAAATAATGAGCCTGGAGGATAATAGATAGATCTCTACTTCTCACTTTGGTCATTTCAGTTAGATAGTTTCTTTTCCAGATGATGTAATAGGATGTTATAAATCCTATGTAATAATCATATTTTCTTTTCATAGACTTATCATTCTTCTTTCTCATTTATCAGCATGTATGACTTTATCTTTTATCATTGAATGAAATGTTGTGTGGCTATCTACAGATGACGTGGACATAATCTTAGCTTATCTCTATTTTTAGTTGACTATCTTGATTTCTATTATTTTCCCTTTTGACATTTATAGATATGAGTGCACGCATATCTGTATATGTCACTAAGGAAAGTATATATAAATTGGGGTCGTCACAGTTGGTATCAGAGCCAATGTTCACACATCATAGTCACATGACTTTCATTCACCCTATTATGAGTCTAGGGTAGTCCTTGAGTTAGGGATGTGAAGGGTTGAGGTGACTAGGATAGCATCTGCCTAAGGTCTGGCTAAAGTCTCCGAGCCACTTTGCTTGGCAATCACGAGGCTACCTATAAGGCAGTGTGAGTCTACCTGGCCGATATCCTAAATGTCCCCTACTTCTTGGGCATACCTTAAATTAGGATCCTTCTCATCTATAGAAATTCCCTCTCATCTTTTCTATAGGAATATTTTTTCCCTCTTATCTCAAATTTTTGGAAATTGTTCTTCCCTTCATCTTTATGATATAAGATTAGGAAAGAGTATCTCTATTTAGAAATTCTTAAGGACCGACTAATAAGGACTTTTAAGGTATCTTCCAAAAATTGTAACATCAAGAACATTAATAAATGATATAGGAGAATAATGAAATATCATCATTATAATGACAAATATAATTGTTGAGTAATAAATCTAATATGTCCAAATTAATTTCAGGATGCCTCCTAAGACTTGCAACTCAAAGGCCTCTGAGGAATCGTCCTCTAAAAAGAGAAAAGAGCCTGAAACCTCTGAAGTACCTGATCCTGATGATGCGGCCAAGGAAAGGTGGGAGGAATAGAAGAAAATCTTTCTAGATTTTATGGAAACCCTCGCCACGAAAGGAATCCCTGAACGTAGCTCATCTAGGAAGAAAGAAGTAACGGTGATAGATTTTATTAAGATAAACCTTGATTCCTTTTAGGGGGAGGATCAGCCTGAGGTCATGGACAAGGATGAGGCATGGGTTTTATCCATAGAAAATGGTTTTTGTACACTAGAGATACCCAATGAAAAGAAGGTCAAGTTCGCCACCCATATGCTTAAGGGAGGAGCAAAAATCTAGTGGGAAAACTACGGTGGGAATAGGGGTGAGGAAATAGACAACATGGAGTGGGAAGCCTTCAAAAACCTCTTCACAGATCGTTTTATTCCCATAGCCGAGAGGAAGAGGAAGGAGAAGATGTACATGGAGTTAAGGCATGGTAGTCTTTCAGTAGCTGATTACACCCAGAAGTTTAGGCTTCTAGAGCGTTACGCACCCATCAGGACTGAAGACTGTCTTACTGAGCACTATGTTGACTGCCTTTCCGCCCACCTAAAAACCCTAGTCATAGCCTCTTGTCCCAGAAGCATAGATGAAGCCCTAGATATGGCCCTCAAGCAGGAGAGAGAGGAGGGCATGCAGAAACCTTCTAGCATGGGATACTTAGGGTTAACCACAACTGAAGAGGACAAGTCTAGAAAGTTCCATCCTGGCCATAACAACAAGGGATCTAAGAAACGAGGAGGTTCAGGAAAGGGAGGACAAAAAAACTACTAGAACCAGCTGAGGAAGAATCATCCCAAGTGCAAGACTTGTGGGCGTTTCCATGGTGGGGTATGCCGCCACACTAAGCCAGTCTTCTATAATTGCAAGAAGGAGGGTCATTTTGTCGCCAAGTGCCCCACTCCCTCCATCTTTGGCAATCCTGCGACTGGTGCTCCGTATTCTCAGGGACACCGCAATGGCAGGGTATTTGCAGTAAATGCAGAAGAGGCCAAGGAAAATCCAAACCAGCTCTGTGAAGGTAACCTAATTTCTTTATAATTCAATATCTTATTCAAGCATGCAATTATTCATAATTTGATTACCTTATGTAGGAACTGTATTATTAAATGGTCATCCTGTTAAGGCTTTATTTGACTATGGATCTACAAATACATTTATTTCTCGAACCCTGGCATCTATATTACATCTTCATATAAGGGACTTGGGATATATTCTGGATGTGTCTACTCCGAGTGGCAAAATACTCACAACTTTATAGAAAACTGACGAACTCTCTCTTAAATACAAAAATCATGATATGCCCTTTGAATTCATTCTCTTAACTATGGAATACTTTGATGTTATACTTGGTATGGACTGGCTATACACATACCATGCTCACATTGATTGTAGAAACAAGACGGTCATTCTCTCTCAACCTCATTCTTATCCTGTAAAAATCCCTAGGGGAAGCGGATTCTGTAATAATATTATAATCTCCTCTCTTAAAGCTAAAAAGCTCATTTCTAAAGGATGTAAAGTCTTCCTCGCATTAGTCTCAGAGACCAGTCCTAGTAGCGGGTCTGTAGAAAGTATGGAGGTGGTACGTGACTTCCCTGACATTTTTCTGGAGGAGCTTCCTGGGCTGCCTCCCAATAGAGACATTGAGTTCTCCATAGATCTTCTTCCTAGAACCACTCCGATTTCTATGGCACCATATAGAATGGCTCCTGCTGAGCTTATGGAGTTGAAGAAATAGTTGCAAGAACTTCTTGACAAAGGTTTCATTCGTCCTAGTGTTTCCCCCTGGGGAGCTCCTATTCTTTTTGTTAAAAAGAAAGATGGTTCTATGTGTATGTGTATTAACTACCGCATGTTGAACCAAGCCACTATTAAAAACAAGTATCCTCTTCCTCGTATTGATGACCTCTTTGATCAACTTCGTACTGCTAAAGTTTTCTCAAAGATTGATCTCCGTTCTGGATACCATCAACTTAAAATCAAGGATTCTGATATTTCTAAAACTACTTTTTGAACTCGTTATGGGCATTACGAATTCCTGGTGATGTCATTCGGGTTGACCAACGCACCAAGTGTATTTATGAATCTGATGAACAAAGTCTTCCAACCTTACCTTGATGAGTTCGTGGTCGTCTTCATTGATGATATCTTGATCTATTCCGATTCTATGGAAAAACACCGGGAACACTTGCGAGCAGTTCTTGACATTCTTCGAACCCAGAAGTTTTATGGCAAACTTTCAAAATGTGAGTTCTAGATTGATAAATTCATGTTTCTTGGGCATGTCATTTCTGGAGGTAGTATATCTATTGATCCCGTCAAAGTCTCTACTGTACTTGATTGGCAACCTCCTCGTAATCCTTCTGAAATTCAGAGTTTCTTGGGTCTAGCTGGATACTATCATCATTTTATTCCAAATTTCTCCAAAGTTGCACTTCCTCTAACCAAGCTTACTCAGAAGGATGAACACTTTATCTGGTCAGCTACTTGTGAGTCTCTACTGTACTTGATAGCCTACCATCCGCAAATAGACGGGCAGTCAGAGCGTACAATACAGATTCTAGAGGATCTTCTGCAAGCTTGTGTTCTCGATTGGGAAGGCTCATGGGACTATTACTTGCCTTTAGCTGAGTTTTCCTATAATAATAGCTATCAGGCAAGCATTGGGATGCCTCCCTATGAAGCACTTTATGGCTGACCATGCAGATCACCTTTACACTGGGACGACGTCGGAGAACATACCCTGATGAAATCCGAGGAGATGCAGTTGTATACTAATAAGGTTGCTCTAATTAGGCAGAGGATGAAGTCGGCACAGGATAGGCAGAAGTCTTATGCATATGCTCATCATCAGGAATGACAGTTCAAGGAAGGTAACCATGTTTTTTTGAAGATTTGGCCTATTCGAGCTTTGGCCAAGAATAAAGGAAAGCTCAGTCCTCGTTATGT
Organism: Alisma plantago-aquatica; assembly: GCA_963693085.1. NCBI lineage: Eukaryota > Viridiplantae > Streptophyta > Magnoliopsida > Alismatales > Alismataceae > Alisma > Alisma plantago-aquatica. Next base: position 844,079,245 of record OY856412.1, read on the forward strand.
TGGACCCTTCGAGATTCTAGAAAGGGTTGGTGAATGTGCCTATCGTCTTGCTTTGCCACCTCAGTATAGTGCCATGCATAATGTGTTTCACGTATCTAATTTGAAGCCCTATGTCAAGGACTCCAATTACATCTTGAATCATGAGCCTCTCGAGTTGAAGGATGATATGTCGTATGATGAGTCCCCAGTCAGAATTCTCGACTTCAAGTCAAAGGAGCTTCGCAGTAATCGACGTATAGATATGGTGAAAGTTCTCTGGAGCCACCATGATGAAACAGATGCCACCTGGGAATTAAAGATCGAGGTTGAGAAGAAGTATCCACATCTTTTTCAGGATGCTTGAATTTTGGGGACAAAATTCTTAAAAGGAGGGGAGAATGTGACAGAGTGAGTTTTTATATATATACGTTATTTAGTTTCTCTCTCCTACAATTTTAATTATTCCAATTATGCCCTCAATCATCTCTCTCACTAAATTGATTAAATGGATTATCAAGTTTACTTAAGATCATCCATAATATTACATAAAGTCAATAATACAAGCATTATGACATTTAGTCAATTGACATAGTCAATAATAGAATTTTGACTCCAATCCTGCACCATAGCTACACCATAGCATTATAAAGTTATGGCTAAAATCTCATTACAATCGGATTTACCAATTTAGAGTTATTTAGATTTGAAAATCATGTGTATAATACCATCTAGTAGCTCTAGGACCTAGGTTTTTGATTTAATTGGTCAAAATTTTGTCACGCGGTCCATCTTATTGCTTTGGCGTGGTCCCCTCACTGGGATTTGATCCCAGCCATCCGATTAGATGGACACTGATCCGCTCAGGATCCAAGGGCCAAGACTCTGTCTTCTACCTCCCGCAGGACTCGGGCTTTGGCCCCAACAGAGCAACGTCTATCCAACACCCCTCGTGCCCAATCCTCACCTCGTCACTGTGAGATTTTTGGAGGACTAACTCCTCTCCTCAAACCGAGCTCAACAATCTTTACCATGTCACCTATCTCCCCCGGATCAGGGAGAACAACCTCCCGAGCCCTCGCACCTCTCACTGGTGGCGACGCATGAATTAGGGCTTAGCCCTCTACACCACCTGGCATCTATTTAAGATCCCCAAAAGCTTCTCTGACCTTCCTTTAATCTTTCCACACTACCAATTCCACCGGGACTTGCCCCCTTCTCCCCGACCTCGAGCGAGCTCTACCTCACCTTTCTCAAGTTCCCCCTTGCTCCAGTAGCTCTCTCCGTCCAATTGAACGGGACTACACCATCAGGGGATCTTGACTAGACGACCAACACCTTCGGTTGGAGCAGTGAAGGTCCAGAGACCTGGGTCGACAAACCTCGTAGCTGAGCTCCAAAAGCTCCACCGCCGGTGAGGTTGGAGCGATCTCAGAGCTGTGGGAAGATCGCAAGCACATCAGTAGACCTCCGCGAAGCTTTTGACTCCCTCAATCCAACCCGAGGGCAGGTAAACCTCAACTCCACTCTTCGACCCATTTTCAACCTGGTTTGATCAGAATACGACACCCAGACCACCTTTTCCGATGAGTTCAACCTCCTCACAACTGTCGTCAGCCCACGAACTCAACTCAATGGTCAGTGTAACCCAGCTCATCCTAGGAACCACCTTCAATCGAACCAGGTATCCCCTGATCCCTCACTACAGCTATGGCGCGAGCAGAAACTTTCAGACAAATGCTTTTACCTTTTCGCCCTTACCCATGCACAGACCCAACAATGGAGTCAGGGGTATTCCTGGCCTTAAATCACATCCTGGCCCTCTTTGGATGAGCACTTGCTCACGGGTCAGTGAGAGGGTCTGGTTGGTTGGATCCCTCGCATGATCCGCAAGGCAGAAGTCGCATATTTTTTTATTTTCATTTAATTCCTTAAAATTTCCTGATTGGTCAGAACTTATGAAAACCCTAGAAAATGATAGGAATATCGAAATATATCGAACCTATACATATTTTTCATCATAAAAATCCAAGCTATTTAAATAAAATAATTCTAGGACATATATCTGACCCCTTTTTAGAAAATATAGTCTACTAGTCCAAATGACCCCTTAATATTTATATATGGTGTCATAATGGTTATAACTGACTTCCAATCTGCCTTGGGAACAGATTAAACCCTAATTAGGGTCCTGATCATCATGTCACCTGAAATCCTATCTAAGAAGGATAGTTGATTCAATAAGGGAGAACAACCCTAATTTCCATATTCCACTCTTCATAATGTATATCTTATACAATTTTATGTCAAACAATTAATTGACCCTGAAATGACTTTGAACGAACCTGACCTTAGAATCTCACTCGAATCCCTCGAATCATATGTATCCTAAAGTGATATCCCAAATAACATAAACCCTAATTATAATAATAATAGTTAATGTTGATTGATGAGAAACCATGGTGACTTTAGGGTTTTTCTATATTTCAGGGTGATCTACTATCCTTCCCATAACCTAGGACTTGTGGAATCCAGATCTGAGAATTAAAGGTATGTGGATATAATTATATGAATAGATTTGTTGGATGTTAATATATGTGTACTTGCTTGTTTGTATTTGAAATACATTGTTGGACGTAGATGTTGATGTATGTTTATTGACAATTTCTGCCTTGAATGATTAAGAATATGAATAAACAAGAAAAATGAAATGCAGTTACTAGTGGTGCTCATTAATCTCCCTATTAGAGAGGGAAGGTATTAATGTTGACTAGCACCTCCCTAATGGTACAAGGTACGCAGGGATATCCCTAATGGTACAAGGTATGCAAGGATAGGGCCCAATATGTATGTTTGTGCTAAGTCCACCATAGTAATGCATATTCATTCTAAATGAGGCTAATAACTTGGGATTACCTGATTTTCCGCCTTTAAAATAATGTTTTCATTCTCTTTCTCCAATTTTGAGTATTTGATATACCAGCATAGTATAGCTTTTAATTCCACGTACCAACTTTGTTGATGTATTTGTTTCTCATATTTTCTAGGTACAAGCAAATGATGAAGTACTTCAAAGTACCAGAATCTACTAAATAATGAGCCTGGAGGATAATAGATAGATTTCTACTTCTCACTTTGGTCATTTCAGTTAGATAGTTTCTTTTCCAGATGATGTAATAGGGTGTTATAGATCCTATGTAATAATCATATTTTCTTTTCATAGACTTATCATTCTTCTTTCTCATTTATCAGCATGTATGACTTTATCTTTTATCATTGAATGAAATGTTGTGTGGCTATCTATGGATGATGTGGACACAATCTTGGCTTATCTCTATTTTTAGTTGACTATCTTGATTTCTATTATTTTCCCTTTTGACATTTATAGATATGAGTGCACGCATATCTGTGTATGTCACTAAGGAAAGTATATAGAAATTGGTGTCGTTACATAGTATCTTAGTCCACTGCAGGGACAGCACAGAGATAGGGGATAGGAAAGAATTGAGTAGTATGGTTTAAAACATAATCTTGGTTGTTAAATGATAATTGGTTGATTACTTTGTTATTATAGTTGCACGATTATTGTTTTCCCCACATACCAGCTTCTTGCTGACCGCCGTTTTGTTTGTCGGCGTTTTAGGTACAATGAAAAGAACAAACAATAAAGTGACATATGTGGAATTAAATGAGAATTAAAGTGCAAAGGAGGATTAGATAGATTAGTATCTGTGTGGATAGAAATTTTGAAATCCCAGTTTTAAAAGGTATGCAAAGTTTTTATTTTTTTACCATATTTTAGTATGTTTGGTAGAATTTAATAATTGTTAATGATTATTTGTCGAACCTTTGATCCGGGTTATTAGATAAAGGCTCTAATCTCTTGGTATCCCTTAAGTGGGGGTTGTTGGGAGATGGGGTCGTTACAATTGGTATCAGAGCAAAGGTTCCTCACTTAATCTTTAATAATTATTAAATTTAATAAATTATGTAGAACCCGAGGGAATTATTAGAGGATTGTCTAAAAGATTGAGGTGTCTAGAAAAGGATCACGTCCGGGGGCTGGCAATATTTTCCTCCGCACCGCTAGTCAGAATACGAGGACTCCCGGATTGTGTGACTGTCTGGCCGATGTCTTAGGATATGACTCAAAATAAGATACCTTTAGGACTCTCTCATCTTTTTCATCCTTTCTCAACTCAAAATTTCTCTAAGGACCTTAAGGATTAGAGTTTTCTCTCTTTTCCTCACCCTCTTGAGGTATGGGTAAGGTTGATAAGGTCTAAGGAATCCTCCACCAAATTAATGAAAAGCATGTAAATAAGATGTCATGGACATAAGCTTAATAGAGTAAGCATAAACTAAAGAATAGATACATGCTTAGGTCGTATGACATGAGTTGTCATTGCCCTCAGGAGAGACCTAAGGATAGACCTCCTTGTCAGGAGGATGAGTAGAGAGAGTTAGTCTTGGAGGTAGAGACCTCCATTAAAAGTAGAGACCTAGCACATCCTTTAAGGATGATGTTAACCCTAACCCTAAGTGAGGGTTAGAGAGAGAGATGACATGAAGAGTTAGATGTCATGGTATACCAGGTGTTTAGATAGACATGCCTTGGATGCCATATGAGCCATGAGAAGTTGATGACCGAGTACCTTTGGCAACCCAACCATGGGAAGGGTCGTGTATGTTTGAGAGAAGGATAGCTCCTCCTTTGATGGGGTTAGAGAAGAACCTATGGAAGTCTCATGAGCTTATATGAGCATGGCATAGTAGGAACCCAGTATAGGTCAGTAATGCGAGCAGTAGTTTGAAACCCTGGCCAAGGGAGTATGCTGGATGGCTTATGAGATAAGCATAAGGGGCTATGGATAATCATGAGCAAACATAAGTTTGAGCATAGGCTTCACCCACGTAGAGGTATGCTTGTGAGCTTGATCCTTCATGGAGAGATGACCTCTAATAGTATGACGGGATGTAGAGTTAGCTTTAGAGAGAGAAAGAAGGAACCAAACAAGAAGGTTGAAAGCCTAAAACCCCAAGATTTGAGGAACAATGGAGAGTTGAGGATGATGCGACCTAAGTGGATGATAGTGGTTGCCTTATGCTTGACCCCTGGAGGTTGATGATATCTTGGAACCAAACCCTAGAGACAGGATGAGGCTTCTGGTACCTAGGTGCCTATGGTATAGATGTTTACCTTCTGAGATAGAAGAAGAGTTCTTTAGACCTAGAAAGGTTTACTAACAGGTTGTGAGGCCTTATACCTAGTTGGTTGTCCTTGAGACTCGACCCTAATGTGTTGCTCGAGTAGAAGGATGACAGGGAGTACATGACATACCTCGGACATGCATAAATTTTGGTCAAGAGTTTGAGCATATAGTTGGATACCCAAAGGTGAACCTAGGGTTCCTAGGTCTAAGAGGGGAAGCAGTGTACCCAATGCTCATGATGAGATTTGAGTCTCTATAGTTTCGAGCATGGTACTCCTCATGTGTAGAGGTAAAGGAAACCCCTTAAGTTAAGGGTATGTTTGATGAACCCCTCACAACTAAGTTGGTCTAATGTTGAGGATGAGAACAAGTGTGACCTAGCATGGTTTGTAGGTGTCTGCTTGTGCCTTAGTAGCTTGCTAGGGCTAAGCATTCTCATGTAGATGCAGACCCTAGACATAAGGAAAGTTGTGACCTTATTATCAAGAGTTGTAGTTTCCTCCCATCTTGGGAGAGGGACCCTTTTGTAGGGGGTATACCAGTTTTGTTGGTTTTGAGGTAACCTAAAGACGTATCATAGGATCTTGAGAAACTAAGTGAAGAGTACATGGTATGAGAAGGAACTTGTAGACCCATAAATGACCATCTCTACGTGCATGCAGATGTGTTACCATGGAGGTAACCAGTATGGGGCCTGACCAAGGTAGGCAGGTTGCCATGACCCCTATGAAAGGGTGAAAGTCAGTCATGAATGCAGAAAGAGATGATGAAGGCTTGGGTAAGGTTCTAAGTTGAACATATACTATAATGGTATCCTAAGTCTATCCTAGGGTCAGGTAGGGATAAGACCGATGGGAGTAGGAGTTGCCTAATTCCCTAGTTGAACATGACCATAGGGTCGGGAGGTAACAGCTATCATTGTCTGAGGGCCATGGGTTAGGAGATTGATCACCTTCATGAACTCATGGGGCCCAAAGGGCAGATGAGTAGGGCACTCTCTGGATGCATAAGGGAAGAGGGGTGACCCCTAAAGTTTCGGCACCCTATAGACCTGGAGGAGATGACCAAGGAATGGGTGTGGACCCGAGTAGGTTTGAGACTAGTTATCATGGAAGCAACTTTGATATCGAGATGATGGTGATGTGGAGACATAAGTTGCATGTTTCAACTTAGATTCAAAGGTGTACTAGCAATGTGGGATGTACCATCTCTACTCTTGGAACAGGAAGAACTTTGTGTTTGGACGGCCGCCAAATGCTTATTTCCTCTCGTTATGGGAGGGAGATATGGGACAGTATGCATGCCATATGCCAAGGATAAAAGATGATGCGAGTTGGAACCTTGCTACGAGGTATGAGGACAGAGATGATAACATACCTTGGTGGAGTGATTGACACATGGATGGTTTGCAAACAATAAAAGGTGTAAGGTAGTCATCTTATAAGGATGTTTTAGCATGAGCTATGTGGTTTTTGCAAGTGATGCAAGGTAGAGTTGATCACCAAGAAGATGAGCTCAAAATGTTCTCAATGAAGATAGACTTAGAGTTCGAATTTGAAATGATAAGTGAAATACATGGAAGAGTATGTCTTCAATGATGTGAAGTGGTAATGAATGCTCTGGTTGAGATATATCTGACTAGTTTGGCAAGAGGCTAGAAGGGGTTGTTAGGTTAACCCTCAATTGGAAAAGAGATATGTTTGGGTTAACACTCAGATGTAATGAGATCTGTTGAACAATCTAGTCCTTGATATAATGAATGGATGGTGATAGAACCTCAGATACACTTCTTTGGATAGGAAGGAAACAAAACCCTGATGAGAGTGGTTTTGGGTTTTTGAGGAATCGATCTTGAGGAATCATGACATACAGGAAATCATGATTTTAGGATCACCATACACCATGGTACTACTGAGATAATGAGTGGTAGCAGTACTATGGATGTTGGAGACGAGGTTGCATGTGGTATGCATGACAGAAGGTGAAGGATGAGCATCGGTAACCCAATGCATCGATATAGAAGGTAAAGAGTTCCTGAGAGGGAATGGGAGTTCATCACTATGGATTTTGTGATAAGTCTCCCCTAGACTAAGGAAGGTCAAGATGAAATGTGGGTTAAGGTAGATCACCTTACCTAGATGACAGGAGAAAGGAAGAGTACTGTCACAGGACAGATTCGGTTGAACTACTTAAAAGAGAAAGATGGTTCAACCACACCATGATGTGAGTTCAAAAGTTCTTGAGCATAACCTAAAGGTTCACTTCCATAAGGTGGAAGTAGGTGCGTGAAGAACTTGGTGTCAGTATCGCCTATCATCCCTAACTAATGGTTAGTATGATCCAGACTAGAGGGTCTGATGAGTGCAAGTGTGCTTGTTCAGGGTGATACAAAGAGACAGTTCTTAAGATGTGATGTTAAACACCATAGCCTTTATCGGGATGCAAGAAGTTCTTCAAGGAGGTTGTGTCGGTCACCACTTCATTATGATGATATTGGTGAAGGAAGCCTCATGAAGGTCAAAAAAGGACCGCAGTGTGTGCAGATGAAGTCGTTTGATCATGCAATGGCTGGGAGAGAGCCCAGTGGTGACATGAGTCACAAGCTGATGCAAAGCAAACTGACATGCAGTTCACTGTGGGAGAATATGTGATGTGAAAATCTGACCCCTCTAAGCTACATTTGAGAAAGCTGAGTCCCCGATATATGGGTCCATTTGAGATGGATTGGTGGAGATGGTTGAGTTTAGCCCTACCCTTCATGATAACGTAATGTATAATGTGTTCCATGAGTCCGATCTAGAGCACTATGTGAGGTACCCAAGCCATGTGCTAAGCCCTGAACCTATTCAGCTTTTTGAGAGGCTGAAATGTCATGGGTCACCTATGAGGGTACGATATACCAAGGTAAGAAAGAACTCGGATGGAAGAATATGAGATGATAAAGGTTCTTGGGAAGCACCATGGAAAGGGTAAGGCCACATGGGAGCCATAATGGACATAAGAAAGGCTTATCCTGTTTGTTTGCTTGCTTGATGGAATTTTGAGGAAAAAATTCTTATAAGAGGGGAAGGATGTTACAACCCCAATTTTGGGTTCATTTGCTGAGAAATGTAATTTCTCATATTAAAGATTTTTGAAAAAATAATGATACAATTTGTTGTGAATAAATTGATTTCGTTTACAATAGCCTTGATGATTGTGTTGTGGGCTTTATTGGCTATTGGGATTTATTGGCTATTGTAAACACAATTATTCATTTACCAATAACAAGGAAATTCAATTAGTAAATGAATAATTGAGTTTTTGAGAAAAGAAAGGTGTGGAAACCTCTAGAAGGAAAAAGAACTTAATCCAAAGGTGGATTTCATGCCACATGGGTTACTTGGGTCCCAAGGAGTCCAAAGTTGCAAAGATAATGCAAAAATAAAAGAAAAGATCATTTAAGAATTTCTTTGTTAAGAAAAAAACTGAAAATAATGATAAAATGTGGAAAATATGGGGAAAGAGGTATAATTGAGTTATCCTTGGTGGATTTTCATATCCCAAGGATTCCTAATGATAAAAGAAATACCAATGAGGAAAATAAAAGAGAAATAAAGAGAAATCCTCAAAAAGATATATTTTAATTAGAATAAAACAAGATAATGAAGAATAATGACTTTAGATGCACCTAGAAGGATAATGACTATCCTTATGAAGGAATTTCAAAATCTTCGAGTTTCTTGGGGTCCAAGGAGCCCCAATGAAGAAAGAGGAAAGAGAAAATAATAATAATGTCAAATAGGAAGATAATATGATACAGTATTATTGTTTTTGGTGGCATTGTGAAAAAAGAAGTAATTTCTATCAAAAGAAAATAGAAATGTGTGCCAATGAATCAAAAAGCAAGAATAAAGAGAATAGGGGAAAATGTTTTTTAATATATAAATATTCAAATAACATAGTTATCTAAGGAGATAATAAAGAGAGAGACAGATGGTTGCTTCACAACCAAGGAAAGTATGTTTCCTTTCGATAATAGGACTTGAGTCCTCATGGAGGCATGCCTTAGGGCTTCATACTCTCCCCTATATAAGGGGTACGATCCTGGGCCAAATCCAGAAGATCCCACACATAGTCCTCCAATCTTCTTTCTCATTTTCATTCTTAAACCCTAGCCATGGGTAGCAGCGTGAACATGGAGGTAGATGGAGCCAAGGAAAGGTCAATATGGTGGCTTGATGTGCCACGTTGTCGAAGAGAAACTTGGCCATCGAAGGTATGCCCTGGAGCGTGCATAACGGCAGCCGCAAGGCTGCAAGGGCAGCTGCAAAAGGCTTGGCCGATGAGGGAGAAACTGGACACCTTGTCCATGGTTTGGGGGATGTCCGTGTGCACCTGAGCAAGGTGGAGTCAAAGCAAAAGTTCCCAGTGGATTTCGAGCCCAAACCTGGGCGGGAGAGTCATGCCAAGGGCTGCCCTGAGCGGCCGTTGCTGTTGCTGAACCGAGGAAGAAGATGACACAGCCATTGGATCGTTTTTGCCCTCCACGGGCTGAAGGGGTAGCCGACTTAACCAGGGACACTATCATCTTTTTGTTATATTTCCTTAGCTAGCGAGCAATTGCATGAGAATCGGGCGACGTGGCGGCTTCTGGTTGGCCCAAAGTAAGTGATTTTCTAAAAATCATATCTCCTTAACCGTAGCTCGGATAGATGCACTTTATCATGAATTTTGCTCAGAAAAATGAGAGGAATCCAATAAAAATATGTTTGAAATCTAATTCCTCTTGAAATTCGAAAAGTAGTGTAAATTATCAATTTTAATGGATTAAAGGTTAAGAAACTCTATTTTGCAATGATTAATGTGATTAGTAGGGTTTAATTGATGATTAAAGTTGATATTAGCATGTTAATGATGAAAGGGAACATTAGGAACAAAAAGGATGAATTTTGCACGTAATTAGTTAATTTAGAGTTTCATGTGCATAAATATACTTTAATGGGCCTTGAAACCCTAATGTTGGAAAATTCAACTCTTAATAGCTTTAATTATTCAAAGTGGTGAATAAAGATGAGATATAATGATTCCAAGCTATTTCGAGCATTAAAGTTCCTAATTGTGGTTAAATACCCTTAATGTGGAAATTAGGGTTTTTGAATGAATCAAGGTAGAATTAATAATAAATAACGTTCATATGAGTATTAGAGCATAATGAACTACAAATTGATGATAAACGAGCATAATGACTTTGTCATGGGTTAAAGAGGATAAAAATGGTAGCTTTAATGAAAAGAGGCTTAATGGACTTATATAATGGTTAATTATATGTCTTAAATCCGAAACTGAGGATTAGATGTTGAGATAATTAGGGTTTGTGATCAATTGCATTAAATTAGGGTTTAAAATAGTAAAAGATGAAGGGAAACCCTAAATGCAATGGAAAACCCTAAAAGTGGACTAGAAACCCTAGGAAGCGAGCTAGATTTAATAGATCTTAATGACATGAGTAATAAAAGGAAATTGTATAATTGTTTCAGGATCTTATTGAATGCTTGATTGCCTATTGGTTGATTAGATTATTTCTGTCTCACATCAACTTGACAGGTATGTGGTTACGCTTATGATTATCCCGCATTAGTTTTTTGATGATTTTATCGATGTTTACATCATGGCTTGAATTAATTGTTGGATGAATTTAATTCATTCAAAATATAATGTGAATATGACTATCACATAAGAGATGTGCCTACTAGCTCATATCCTAGTCCCCTCTGTAGCTTAATGGGTTGACCTAGTACATGGATACCAATGGGGTAGGCCATCAGGTCATTGGATGACTTAGTATATGGCTACCAATGGGGTAGGTCCATCAAGTCACATTGAGTCAGGGATTAGACTACTCATGGGTAGTGCCATGTGACTCAACCCTAGATATTGATCTACATGTTAGGTAGGATCATGCGGGGTTTAATAAGGATCTACCTAGAGAGAGGTAGTATCTCAGTCCACTACAGGGACAGCACAGAGATAGGGGATAGGAAAGGATTGAGTAGTATGGTTTAAAATGTAATCTTAGTTGTTAAATGATAATTGGTTATTTACTTTGTTATTATAGTTGCACGGTTATTGTTTTCCTCACATACCAGCTTCTTGCTGACTGCCGTTTTGTTTGTTGGCATTTTAGGTACAATGAAAAGAACAAAAAGTAAAGTGACATATGTGGAATTAAATGAGAATTAAAGTGCAAAGGAGAATTAGATAGATTAGTATTTGTGTGGATAGAAGTTTTTAAATCCCAGTTTTAAAAGGTATGTAAAGTTTTTATTTTTTTACCATATTTCAGTATAGTTGGTATAATTTAATAATTGTTAATGATTTTTTGCCGAACCTTTGATCTGGGTTATTAGATAACGGCTCTAATCTCTTGGTCTCCCTTAAGTGGGGATTATCGGGAGACGGGGTCGTTACAAGGATCCATCTAATCAGCCTGGGTTTTGCATCTTTCTTTGCCAGAAGGTAACGAATGGCAGCATGGTATGTGTAGACAATGACCTTTGAACCAATTAGGTAGGATTTGAACTTGTCAAAGGCATACACAACTTCTAGAAGTTCTTTCTCGGTAGTTGCATAATTCCTCTGGCCTTCATCGAGAGTTTTCAATGCATAATAGATCACATAATGTTTCTTCTCTATATATTGCCCTAAAACAATGCCCACAGCATAGTCACTGGCATCACACATAATTTCAAAAGGGTGGTCCCAGTTGGGAGCTCTAATGATGGGTATTGTTGTGAGATCATGCTTTAGTGTGTTGAAGCTTTTGACACATTCTTCGTCAAAATTGAATTCAACATCTTTTAGTAACAAATTTGTCATTGGCTTGGTTATCTTTGAAAAGTACTTTATGAATCTTCTATAAAATCATGCATGACCTAGGAAAGCACGGACTTCTTTTACATTTGTTGGAATGTCTAGTTTAGAAATCACTTCAATCTTGGCTTTATCTACTTCAATTCCTCTATTACTGACCCTATGGTCGAGGACAATGCCTTCATTTACCATAAAATGGCATTTTTCCCAATTCAGCATAAGTTGTGCTTCTTCACATCATTTGAGGACCAGGGAGAGGTTCTTTAGACATGAATTGAATGAATCTCCATATATAGAAAAATCGTCCATGAAAACTTCCATAATGTTTTCGGTGAGATCGACAAATATGGCAGCCATGCAACGTTGGAAAGTTGCAGGTGCATTGCAGAGACCAAACGGCATTCTTTTAAATGTGTATGTTCCGAATGGGCAGGTAAAAGTTGTTTTCTCTTAGTCATCTAGATGTATGGGTATTTGATAGAATCCAGAGTAACCGTCAAGATAACAGAAATATTTTTGGTGAGCCAATCTTTCTAAGACTTGATCAAGGAAAGGCATTGGAAAATGATCTTTTCGAGTTGCCTTGTTTAATTTTCTATAATCTATGCACATCCTCCACCCTGTGACTATTCGAGTGGGGATGAGTTCATTGTTTTCATTCCATATAACAGTTGTTCCTCCCTTCTTCGGGACTACATGCACTGGGCTCACCCATGGAGAATCTGATATCAGATAGATTATTCCAGCTGTGAGTAGTTTGATGACCTCGCGACGGACTACTTCCTTCATATTTGGATTCAATTTCCATTGATGCTCAATAGTTGGCCTGTGATCTTCTGTCATAGGGATCTTGTGCATACACATCGCTTGACTGACCCCAGTGAAGTCACTCATTTTATAACTGATGGCTTTCTTTCTTTCCCTTAATTCCTTCAGGAATTTATCTTCTTGTTCAGCTGTTAGATCAGAATTTATAATAACGGGGCAAACTTTGAGATCGTCTAAAAACATGTACTTCAGTCCTTCAGGCAAAGGCTTCATTTCGGGAGCATCTGGTTTTTCGCATGTTTCTTCTGTAGTTTCCATAGCTTTGAGTTCTTCACTAGTGGCTTCAACATCTTCTTTAGCAGAGTTGAGGGATTTGATGCAATCCTTTACTTGTTCGTCAATTGGTTCATCAACTGATGGATTCGTTAGAGCAACTTCTAAAGGATCATTTGATTCATGATGCTCTTGAGTCAGAAGTGACATTTGCTCAATGCAGTCAATCAGATAGACTTCTTCTTGCATACTTGGTCTTCTCATACTTTCAAAAACCTTGAATTCAAGAGTTTCTTTGCCTAATCTGAGCAGTTAGGTACCAGCTTCAACATCAATCAGGGCTCTTGCAGTGGCAAGGAACGGACGAATAAAGATGAGAGGATATCTGGCGTCTTCTTTTATGTCCATAATGACAAAGTCGCATGGAACATATGTGTCCTTGCTTTCCTTGACCGGGACATCTTCGAGGATTCCTAACGGACATTTTATTGAATTGTCTGCAAGCTGTATAGTCATGCCAGTAAGAAGCAATTCTGCAAACCCTAATCTTTTGCACAGGCTAAGTGGCATAATAGAGATGCTTGCACCGAGATTTGCCAATCCTTTCTTGCATGATGAGTCGCCAATGTGACATGAAATTCCAAAGGATCCTGGGTCTTTTTATTTCTTGGGCATCTTGCTCAATATGATATCAGATGTAGTTGTCGCCAGTTTTACTGTCTCATACTCTTCAGTTATATACTTCCTGGTGAGGAGTGACTTTAAGTACTTTGTCCATGCTGGTATCTCGGCCAGAGCCTCCAAAAAGGGTATATCAACATGAAGTTTCTTCATAGCTTCTTTAAACTTATTGAATCTGGTATCAAGCTTTGTTTACCTTAGATGAGCTGGAAAAGGTATGTGAGGTTTGTACACAGGGATATCAGGTTCTGGAGTCTCAGTTTCTTCGTCTTCTTGAGCAAGCTTCTCAAAACTTCCTTTTTCTGACTTATCATCTTTTGATTGAGTCTCTTGTGTTATTGAGTCTTGGGAAATCACAGGTTCATCCGCGTCTGTAATAACCATAGGTGTCTTTTCAGGGGGATCTGAATAGTCTTTCCCTGACCTAGTGGAAATTATAGAAATTTTGGGATCAATGATTGGACCATGCAAGATAGAAATCATTTTAGGGTATTGTGTACATGTCCTCATTTCCATACTGCCTTCAACTGTTCAGGATGCTTAAGATTGTTCTCGGGTTGGCCAGCAAAGACTCCAGCATGTGGCTTTATGCTAGCTGCGAGTTGAGCTAATTAAGATTCAATAGCCTTCTGTTGAGCTTGTTGGTTAGCTATCATGGTTTGCTGAGTTTACAACATCTTCTCAATGGCCGACAGCTTGTCATCATGAGAAACTGGACCTGCTTGTTGTCCTTGCTGTTGATTAAGATTCTGGTACTGAGAGTTATTTTGGTAATTATTGTAGTTCCTATTCTGAAAGTTCCCCTTGAAATTTCCTTGATTCCCAAAATTCTATTGTTGATTATACTGGAATCCTGGTGGGCCTCTTGGTTGATTGTTTGAACCAAATTGATGTGAGTTTACTGCTCCAGAGGGGTTTCCATATTGAAAATTGGGATGATTCCTATTCTGATTTGGATTGTAATAACTTTGACCAGGAATGGTGTTGATAGCATTAAGATTTTCCATCTGACCATTATCTCCTTGGCCACATACATTGCTCAAAACAACATCATAGAGAATATTGCATGATAAAGTGGAATGATCGATGCTCTTACATGCTTCACATAATAAGGAAGCAGACTTGACCTGTTCCGGTTGTAGAGTGGGTGAACGTCCTCTTCCAATAGCAGCAAGACATGATTCAATATGGTCTTGCTTGGCAACTAGGAGTTTCAAGGTTTCAGTGATAGACTTATACTCGGGAGTAGCTTCGGTCATAGCTACTTTCAAAACTCCTTTACCTACAGATCTACCCCAATTGGTTTGATTTTCTACTCCCAGGGTGATGACTCTCCATGCGCTGCCACAACTTTGACGCATGAAGTTTCCTCCAAATGAGGAATCGAAGAATCTCTTAATATCATCATCCACACCCCTATAGAAAATCTCAATGAGTTGGTTCTTGGGAATTCCGTGGTGTGGACACTTGCGTAGAAGTTCTTTGTATCTATCCCAAGCTTCAGCAAGGGTTTCTCCAAGAACTTGAGTGAAATTTGTTATCCGTCCTCTAATTTCATAGGTAAGAGATGGAGGGTAGAACTTTTCTAGAAACAAATTTTGGAGTTGCTCCCAGGTGGTGATGGGTATTTCACTTTGCAGTGAATTATACCAACTTATAGCTCTATCAACAAGGGAGTACTTGAAGAGACGGAGTCGAATGGCATCATTTGTGACTCCATTTTGTTTTGTCATGACACATAGATCAATAAATCTCAGAAGATGTTCTTAGCTATCTTCTCCTTGCTTGCCATAGAAAGGGTTTATCTGAAGCAGGGTGATGCAATGTGCTCTTATCTCGAAATTAGGAGTGTTGATAGGAGGAGGTTGTACTAGATGATGAACATTCGTAGCTTTCAGGATTGAGAACTCTCTAAGATCTTTTTGTAGTTCAGTTGCTTGCGCTGCTGCTTGCACTGCTAGGATTTCCTGTTGAACCGCAGCCCTGGCTTCTTGCATGAGTCTCTCTCTTTTTGCATTGATGGCTTGAGACACCCTTCGGACTACTTCCTCTTCCTTAGCCATCCTTGCTTGATTTTTTCGGATCTATCGATGAAAAGTTTTGTCTATCTCAGGATCAAATCTTGTTGTGAGTCTGGGGCTGTCTGAATGGTGCATACACTATGCCTTGGTTTGTACCTAAAAACAGAAAGATTTTGAAAGTGAGAACCACGGAGTAGAGTCAACTTCAAGTAGATAATCGATTGTTTCAAAAGAAAAGGCAAAATCCTAAATTAGTCTTAAAAGAACTAGTTTTGACTAACTGATTCTGTTGTCCCCGACAACGGCGCCAGAATTTGATGTGATATTTTGAATGCACTAACAAACTCACTCGGGGTTGAAATCCCAAGCTTTTACCAAAACCAAAGTGCAATAATACCATCCGCAAGCGGACGAGTCTTATCGCAGTATAGTTAAGGATCGAACCCAAAGGAAAACATTTTTAAGAATCTTTGTCAGTCTAGTCTAGTTCGAGTTTAGGCTAATATTTAAAACGATTGATAGATTTGAGGTTAATTAAACTAATAGCAAGAAATTAAAAGTTGAATTAAAGTTTGGATTTAGATCAATGATATGGAATCGTCGGTATGGTATCGGGTTTCACCACCACTACGCACATAAACACATTTCAATGTGAACAATCCAGGCAAGATAACACGATCCAAATAGAGCTGCTGCAGAACCCCCCATAGGGGCATTAGGTTCGCGTAAGCATCACCTTAGGCATCAGATGTCTCGTCACCAACCAGATCACTTACTTACGGCTCCGAAGATATAGAAATCCAACAAAGGTTGTGGGCCCCCTATACAAGCGTTAGGCACATAGAAGCGTCACCGAAGGCTAGATGGCTCGTCCCCTCACATATCATACACTTACGACCTCGAAGAAATCATATTCTATTTCTAGTTTGGGAGTCAACCGCATCAATCAATAAGCGAGTAGGTGATAGATCTACAAACTTTTGTCGACGATAAACAAGACAATACAAAATCCAACTAAGGTTGTGGTCTTCCCTAAGGGATGTTTAGATCATAGAAGCATCACCGTAGTCTAGATGTCTTGTCCCCTCACGAATCATACACTTACGACCTCAAGGAATCCTTTCAGAAGTTCTCGTCAAGGAGTCGAACTTGTAAACCACCATCCCATCCCATATATAGAAGATTTCACAATAAGGGAGAGATCAAGATGAAAGCAAGTAGATAATCAACTACAAACGTATCAACTAACAATGAAATGGAAAGGTATATACATTGTCATGGAGAGTTTAGTAAAAGAACATGATTTGCATGGGCAGCGGGGCTAGTCCCCACACCCCAGCAAAAAGGTACTACTCGCTCATGATGCGAGAAACAAGAAGAATAAGAAAGAGAGAGAAATCCTCCATGAACTCGGTGTAGAAGGTAGTCACGGCTCTGTGAAGGAGATATAGCCTTCTACGTCGTGTCGGAGTAGATCTGGACGCGAATGGGAGATGTCAATACAGACCGGACAGTCTCCCTCGCTCTGTCTTCCATCTCTCCTCAGCCTCCTTAGTTGCAGCACGGGCAGTAGGTGGAATGAAGCTGACGTGGACGGCACTGGATTTGGATCGGACATGTGTACAGGCAGCCTATCGGCGTCCCGGAATCCCCTCCCCCAAATGAGGACCCTGCTCATCCTATTTATAGGCTCGGGTCTGGTCCTCACATTTTTGGTGTGATTCCAGTCCAAATGGTCTTGAGATATTTTTCTCCAAAAGGTTTAGTTATAGTTGTGCCAAATGGTTTGGAGTCTTACGTGCATGTTTCCAAACGGTTTCATGCAGATTTCTTTGGCATACGGTCTCGTACTTCCAACAGCGTGAAACGGTTTCAAGTGGATAAAGTCTTGATCGGTCTTGGCTTATCAGCAGATCCAAACGGTCTTCCGATGATCATCCGGTCTTCAGATACTTTTATTCAAACGGTTTGGCAGCCATCTTTCTTAAACGATTTGGCAATCCAACCTTTTACAATCGGTTTCACAGCAAAGTGCCCAAACGGTCTGCTTCCTTTCTTTATTCGTTTTTCATTGCATGCCAACTTTCTTAAACGGTTTCAATTGAACAACGTTCTGATCGGTTTTGGCTAATCTTCCAAACTGTTTCATGCATGCCCTCCCATGCACGTAACTTTTCCACACGCAATTCCTTTTCTAAATGGTTTGCTAGTTGCTTTATCAAATGGTTTTGGTTTGGTTGCTTTTCACTCAAACGGTTTGCATGCAAATCCTTGCATGATTTTTCATCCGGTCTTGCATGCTCCTTTTTCATACGGTTTGGCACTGTTGGGACAAGCAAACGGTCCCTCACGTGTACAGCTCACACGGTCTTCATAGCAGCCAAACAGTTTGTGAGCAAGTCATACGATCTGCCGGGTCCATACATATCTAGCTCAAACGTTCTTCATGCTTCCTTTACCAAATGGTTTCATATAAATGTGCTAGTGCTAACAATCTCAAGGCATTCGGTTTGTTGCTTGGTTAGTCCAAACGGTCTGCGTCACTAGAGCATTCAGTCTTTGAGCTGCATGCAAGCACGTGAAAGGCTTAAATGGTTTCATGCAAATGCTCTTGTAGCAGGTGTCCATTCGGTCTTCACGTATAACTCAAATGGTCTCGCAGACCGAAACTCTTCTAACGGTCTCGCAGACCGAAACTCTTCAAACGGTCTCGCAGACCGAATTTCTTCAAACGGTCTCGCAGACCGAATTTCTTCAAACGGTCTTGCAGACTGAATCTCTTCAAACGGTCTTGCAGATCGAATCTCTTCAAACGATCTTGATGTGGAAAATTCCATTCGGTTTCGATCATTCGACCAAACGGTCTTCGCGTCTAAACGGTCTTCGCGGTTGATCGGTCTTGCGACCTTGGCACCCAAATGGTCTGAAACCGTGCGACGTCCAAACGGGTTTGAGGTGGATATGTCCATTTGGTCTTGAGTCTGAATGGATGAAACCGATTAGTCAAGACTGGATGGCTAGATCGTTTGGTGAGACCGAATGGTTGAAACCATTTGGTCATAACGAATGGATAAAACCAAGGGTGAGTGAAGGTGGGAACCATCTGATTGTTCAACCTTATCGAGACCCGCATCAAATTAACATAAACTTAGTTAAGAACCTTGACAATTGAATCAATTATGAAATATTGCATTTTATGATGCATTTGATATTTAATGAGTGAAATTAGATGTGTTGAGTTGAAATTGACCCAAGATGGTAATTGAATTCTATGAAGAATATACATTCATCAGTCTACCAAATAGGGTATTGCAGGTAAAGGCATCAACCAACTTAACTACAAATCTATACTACTATAAAAAGAGGGAGTTTTTCCAACTAATTACGCATATGCCATTTTCTCCCCGTCAGCCAATCACAACGCAACATTTTGAAATGCTACTCTCTCCTTCACTCGCCCTCTTCTCACAATTTTTCTCACAGTTTCTTTTTTTTCTTTTTTCTCTCACCTCTCCACACCAAATTCCCACTTTGAACTTCCTAACACGTTCTTTCAAAAGACAGCATAATGTTTCTCATCTTCCACTCGCTCAACATACTCTCTCTCTCTCCTCCAAACAAGACTCAACTGTTTCCTTATCTTTCTTCTAACCATCATTCTTAATTATCCTTAATTTCTATCTCTAACCACCACTCCCTCATTTTTTTCACCATCCCATGTCTCCCATCACAAACACTCCACATCCACTTCTTTCCATTCAAACAAAAATGAAACAATTCTTTTGAAAACTAAAACAAACACCGCACACTCACTTTCTTAGTTGACTATATGGAACATAATAAGGCATGTTTAAAATATATAACTATATGTGTCATGTTGTAGATTTTTTCTCATTGTAACTGACAACCCATTCCACTCCCCCTTTCTCTCTGACATCCAATACTATCGATTTCTTTCCATTCCAACTCAGTTTACCACGACTCGCCAGTTTCCTCTCATTATCCCACTCTTTTTTTCTCCCTAACTCGCCCCCATCTTTCCCTATTTCGTTCTTCTCCCATTTTTTCCTTATTCTTTTTTCCTTTTCATTGGATTCTTCCTTTTTTCCATAATGCACTACCACCAAATTGTTTCTCCCTCTCACCAACGAAATGCATGATAGCATAGTCTTTTACCCCCATTAACCCATTCTCTTTTGTAACTTAATTACTTTTAAACAAACTACCTTCCTAATCATGTTCTCCATTTCCCATCGCTCAACAACCGAACGCCTATTAAGCCCTCTATCTTCTCTCTTCTTTAAAATTCTAGCCTATCGTTATTTTTGAAACCACATTAATCTTAACAACTACCAATCCATTTTTTGGGCCATGAAAAAAGATGAACGTGGTTGTCATTATCATACATTGTTCATTTCCAATTAAATTTGATTCCACTCACGTACCTTAAAATTAGAGACATGGAAACAATTAAAGATAAATATGATGGTATAAAGAAAAAATCTCTAATGGCTCCTCTCGCTCACCATACCTTCTTATACTAATGCAAAAGTGATAATAATAAACAAAAAATTAAATGTTCAACTAATATTTTTTCCTGAATAATCCTTATCCATACATATCATGTCAATATTACAAATCTAATTAAAATGGTTTATCATTTATCCACATTTTATTAAGTTAAATTATTACAAAATATTTCTTATTGTATTTTCATGTGCATGGGCACATGTGTGTTTACTAGTATTAAATTAAAGGGAAAATGAGGAATATGGTAAACAGATTTGATTTTGAGACTAGATAATATATTAACAGTCTGACATTATTGAACATCTTTGATGACACATCTACTAGAGTGATAGATGAGGTGGGACTACAATGTTTAGTGAATGAAATAACGTGCTTCATACCAGTTATATGTTGGATGGCCCCAGAGTTAGAAATCTAGGAAGAGTTGGATGCTAGCATGAAGGACCCCGACATTATCTTGGTTGGATGCTACATGTGCTAAAGATGCCTCAGTAGATTCATGTTCACACTATTCCTAGATTGTGTGGATCATGGAGGGACAAGTTGATAGGCATGCATAAGTTTCTCATACTCAGATGAAGAGATGGTCACAAATGGATTTTCTGATCCTTAGGCAACATGGGAAGCCATTATGCCACAATTGTGCCCATAGAGATGATCGTGCTTCTAATATCATGTGATAACCTAGAAATTCTCTCTCATCCAATTAGTGCACATCTTGAATTGATGCTTTATTGTATTCCATAACGTCACTCATCCTTAATTGTATGACTTTGAGTCACATTATGCTCAATTGATGGAATGGACTTGATTAATTTTCACTTTTTGCTTATATTGACTATAGTTACATGCATACTTACACTTTATAAAATGAATTTCTAAATTTGAGTGCCCTCAACATTATATCTGGAATCCAAATTTTTAATATAAGAAGTAGAGGAAATTTTTGAAACAATAGTGGAAATTTCACATCCATCAGAGTTGTGTTTGAAAGATATGAATTTTTGGACCCTAGATCCACCCTCTCAGCCCTTGGGTTGATGTTGTTCATGATGGACCTTAATATAGAAGATATGTGTTGTCTTTTACCTTATGTCAGATAAGGTGTAATAGCTTTTGGGATCCTTTTGCAATGGATAGTTTGAGCCTCCTATCCCCCAAAAAAAACTTCCTATATTTTCTTCCCCTTACATTTGCACCCATTGTTTTAGATTTTTGGGCTCAAAATCTCTTGTTGGATAATTCTTCTTCCTTTTTCCATGGTTGCCACCATGGATGGACACTTTGGGCTTTTTCCCTTCTATCCTTCCCATCCATGAACAACCCTAGATCTAGCCTCACTATGAGCTTGAAAGCTAGGACTTCTAATTTTGGGTGGCTATCCAGACCTCCTTCCTAGAGAACAATGCATGCGGCAAAGCTTCCACCCACCATGGGGAGGGAACCCATGCGGTTCTGCCGCTACAGTGTGTGCTGGTGGATTTTTTGGTAGTGACCATGAGGTGTCGGCAGATGCTTGTGGAGTAGCCTCCAACAACATGGAACTGTGGGCCTAATGGCAAAGCCCAACCATTGACCACTAAAGACAGCATGGGACATGTGCTCTACCGGTATGGAGGACATGGTGTTGAGCCAATAGGCTCCTACCACATCCCCCCCACCAGGTATTTAGTTACCATTTTCTTAAGTTTCATTCTAGATCTTTGAAACAAACCAAAAATTCACTATTTATCCAAAAATCGGAAGCCAATATACCATTTTAATTAGCAAAATGATCCATATCTATTAAAAGTTGTCTCAAAACCCAAAACTTTTCATGGTTATCCTAATTTTGCTAAAAGAGATACTTATAATCTTATATAATGGTCTTTATGGCCTATTATGTTTTTGCTTGTATCAATAATGATATCATTTTTCCCTAAACCTCTAAATTTGTAACTCTAATTTGGGCTTTCCCAACTCTTTGTATCATCTTAATGTAACTACAATGACTACCTTAACCCAAAGGATGACTCTTTTATGAACATGCACAATGTATCCAAATCAAAAATAACACTTTGACCTTATTTCCTATCATATGATCACCATACTTTGAAATTAGTAAGTTTTATGATTATGTGTGTCATGTTTGACTAATACCTTAAGTGCATAGTGATGATGTAACTCCTATGACCTCAAGACTCGCCTTTGTATAGTAATATTCCCTAAAAGGGTGATGTTTAGGTACTTATATCATTGGAACCTTTAATCCTTATGCAAAAGTTGATACTCATGTTTAAAAAATCTATCTTAACCTTCAAATGAGTCATTATCATTACTTTTGACACGAAATTCCATGCAACACACTCATATGTGTGTTTGACTACATGTGACACCTAACATGATCCATATGCTTATGTTGATTATAAGTCTATAATATTATAAGAATCATAATCTAATGTTACATGTGATATTTAAGACTTTTAATCAGTATATTATATCAACTTGAACTACCTAATGCTCTATAATGATCATATGACTTAGACATATGACACTATTACATGAAATGATTTAATATGACTAGTTATGATAGTGTATGTTTAAACCTTGCCAATGATCAAAATATTATGCTTCCCCAATTTTCAAATCATAGTTATCTTCATCTAGTATCATATTCATACACATAAGACTCTATGTTTGTTAAAGGCATAACCAACCATATGAACCTAGGGAGGACCAAAATCAATAATGGTGAAGCTGAGGCAATAGGTATGGTGCTAAACATGGAGGTTCTTGCTAGTAATCACCTCCTATCCACCTAGTCATGATGGTGAGGTTCCTCTACACACCTACCTACCCAAAGTGGATATAGGGATAGATTAGTTTTTTCCCTTAAAGCTTATAGAGTCTTATAGCATCTCATATCTTATTTAAGGACTATCCTAAGTGACCCAAGATGATATGGTTAGTTATTTTTCTCATCTCCTCGTGTGATTCTTCTCTCATGAAAATTAATCACAGATTTCTCGACTGTGGCTAGAAAATGCATGGGAAAAACTAAAATTCATTTGAAATCATGAAAGTTGATTAAGATGATAATGACATGATTTGGTCTTAAATTGAATATTACTATTTTTCTTAAGTACTCTTGCAAGTGATGTACTCATGTGTAATACCTCAGATCATGCAAACTCAATTTTACCAAATCTGACGTATGTGCTTTCTATGTTTGAGGTAAATCAAAAAATCATTGATATGGTGTATGATGAAATAAGGGGGAACACATGTAGGGTTTGAGTCGTGGCCTCTAGTGATTCAACAGGCGATCCACTCCAATCTTCTTGGAGAGGGGGGCCCTCTCCCCTATCACCATTGATGAGATGGCCTCGACTGAGAAGACGATGGATAACACTGATGAGATGGCTTCACTTGAGAAACAGACAGATACCACCATTGCCAAAAAAAAGCTTGGAATCAAGTTCTTGGAGGTGCAAACACCTTTGAGAAGAATGACTTTGCTCCTCCTGAAAAGAAATATGGTAAACGCTTCATCACCATCAATGATCCTACCTATGAAGTTATGGAGAAGTGTTGGGAGCACATGGCTATCCTATACATCATGGGTAAGCGACCCTACTATTTTCATTTGTTAGCATAGATACATAGGGTCTCAAAACTGAAGGGAGGCTTTGATCTCTTCTCCAATCCAGACAAGTTCTTCCTGCTAAGATTCAACTATGTTGATGACAAACAAAACATAATCAATGATGGTCCTAGATGGTTTGACAATAGATTTGTTGCTGTCAAGGATTATAAAATAGGTGATGATCTCTAGAAGGACTTCTTTATCACTATCCCTATTTGGATCAGTATCCCCAGTATGGGAAGGAATTGGTCCCCAAGAGTTGTGGGCATCGTCGTCAATGGTGTTGGTAAACTATTGAGAATTGATTATAAACCAATCGGTCAGGAGTCTCTAGGGGAAGCACATGCCTTAGTAGAGGTTGATGTTGATGAAGAACCACCTGAAGAGATCTAGGCTAACATGCCCAGAAGAGAACCTTCTCTGGTCAAAGTCCATTATGAATAGATGTCCAGATTGTAAGGTCTTTGGTCATGATTCACATGATTGTCCTTTGAAATCTAAGGCTGCAGAAATTGTCCCTCAACCTAAGAAGACTCTAACATGGCAAGTGATTGGTGTTAGGAACAAAACAATTGTTATCAATGATGTTTAGGTCGAGGATGTTTGGAAAACTCTACAAGCTAATAATGTTCAGACCAAAAATAGCTTTGATGCCCTCGCAAGTGATGAAGGGTCTATAGTGGATACATCTATTGTGGTTAAAGACATATTGGAAGGATATATCAATTCACTGAATAAAGATAAAGATAATGCAGGTTCATTTCTGCTCCTGATAATTTGGAGGACAAAATCACAGCCTCTGTGTTACCTGATGAAACATCTTCAGGTAAGGTAGTAGCTTCAAGTTCTAAACTGCATGGTTCTTCATCAATAAGAACTTCTAAGTCATCTAAAGGGGATGGGTCAAGCAAGATTTGTTCAGCCTATAGAGGTCATTAATGACTTTTATTATGACTAATGTCTGTGGTTTAGGGAAACCAAAGAAAAAGAGAGAGTTCAGAAGGATGATTTTAGAGGACAAAGCTACCATTGATGTGCTTGTTGAATCTAAAATAAAGAAGAATATGATATATAAATCTGAGAAGAAGTTTCCTAAATGTTGGTTTTGGATTTCTAATCACTTACATGATCCTAATGGTCGTGTTTATGTTGTTTGTAACCCAAATGTTGGGACATATTGATTAGTGAAATGGATGATCAACAAATTAGAATGAAATGTCTGAATAAAGGCGGTCTTATGTTATTTCTAACAGTTGTGTATGCTAGGAATTCTATTCTTCAGAGATCAAGCCTATGGACTACACCGGAGTGTCTTGCTATTTCCATTGATGAAGCTTGTATAGTCATCGATGATTTTAATAGCATAGGGAAGCAAGAAGAAAAGGTTGGAGGATGTGAAGTGCCTTTAACATTCTTAGTTCATTCAATTCTACAATTGATAATGCTAGTATGACTGAATTACCTATAATAGGTAATGAAGTTTACACTTGGCATAACAAACAAGGCGTGTCCAAAAGAATAGCATGTAAAATTGACTATGCACTGGTCAATGATGCCTGGTTGGGAAAATTCCCTGGTTCGAAATCTAAACGAATCACATGTCTTTATTATGATCACTTTACCATCAATGTTAACATGAGGAAAATAGTGCACAAAAAGAAACCTTTCAAGTTTCTCAATTTCTGGATGGATTGGGCAGATTGTCGTGAGGTCATCAATGAAGCCTAGAGCATCCAACAATCAGGTAATCCTCTCTATTGCTTCTATCAAAAACTAATGAAGGTTTAAGAAAGTTTGAAGGTATGGTCGAAGAAATATGTAAATCTTAATAACTTCATTGTGAAGGAAAGGATGGAGCTTCATGATATTGTTGTTGTTATTATAAGAAACCCCCTTGATGTTGATCTAATTGAAGCTGAGAAGATAACCTTTAATAAGATTGAATCCTTTCTTAAGTTAGGGGAAACTACTTCTAACAAAGGAGTAGAGTTGAGTGGATTTCCAATGGTGATAGGAACACAAAATTGTATCATACTATTGTTAAACAAGGATATTTCATCAACTCAATCACTGGGTTATTTGACTCTCAAGGAAATCTTGTGCAAGATGTTGATTATATTGCTAATGACAATATCCATTTCTTTGATCAGCTATATAACCATGCTCAACCTGGTTCTCAATCTGCCATGCCAGAACGGATTTCCACTGTCATTGATGAAGAGAACTTTATGCTTTGTAACATTCCTAACAAGAAGGAAATCAAAGAAGCTATCTGGAGCATCGAACCTAACAAAAGTCTTGGTCCAGATTGATTCAATGGTTTTTTCTATAGGGAAAATGGGGAGCTAATTGGTAGTGATCTTGTCAATGCAGTTAAATAGTTCTTTGAAGGAGGGAGCATGGTCCATCAAATTAACCATGTCTTCCTAACTTTAATACACAAGAAAGACATCATATCTTCTCTAGCTAACTGTAGACCAATTTCTTATCATTCGATGCTCTAAAAAAGCATTACCAAAGTCATAAGTGGAAGGCTAGCTCGTATTCTACCTAACCTTATTTCTCCCAACCAAGGTTCCTTCATAAAAGAAAGAAATATTGAGGATTGTTTGTTACTTGCTGTTGAATTCACACTTAAATACAACATCAACAACAACCCTCATGCTTCTTGTGTGAAGCTGGATAACACCAAAGCTTGACTTTGTCTGATGGTCTTATCTTTAGGACTATTTTCTTGGCCTTGGCTTCGGTGAGACATGGATTGCTCTAATCAAAAAATGTGTTGAAACTCCTTCCTTCTCTCTACTTCTGGATGGTTCATCTATTGGGTTCTTCAAATGCTCTAATGTCTTAAGGCAAGATGACCCATTGTCTCCTTTTCTTTTTTCCATTGCCATGGAGGGCCTAAGTAGAAGAACGGAAGATGCTCATAACAAGAACTTGATCAGATCTTATCCTATAAAAAAACAAAGGTTCTAAGCCATCTTCTTTTTGTGGATGATATATTAATCTTCTCTGAAGTTCATTCATGAAGTCTCAGTCACCACAAGTCACTCCTCCAAGATTTTGGGAATGTTTTAGGCATGCAATGCAATCCTTCTAAGACTCATTTTTATCTACTCTTCTTGTTGTAACAAGGATGGTCTGATTGAAATCATGGGCATTCAAAAAGGTACTTGGCCAACCAAGTACCTAGGATTCCTGATGGTTGGTGGTAACCTGTGAAGGAGACACATTCATGACTGTCTTGACAGACTCAGAGACATGATTCACAAATGGCCTGGCTCTAAATCCATGGTAGGTCATTTCATGCTCGTTAAATAATGTGGTATGGGTCTGGTTTCATATTGGACGAGGCAAGGAGAAATTCCTATCTCAGTCACGAGGATAATGGAATTACTCATGTCTGATTTTGATTTGGGGACCTCAACACACCCTGCTAGTTGGTCCAAACTAGCTTTCCCAACTGAGGAAGGTGGTTTAAATCTCAAAAAGTTGGATGAACTTGTTGATTTCTACACCTTGAAAAGAATCTAGAATCTATTATACACTTCATGCATCTGGAGCATATGGATGACTAAAAGATATGGGAATATTATCCAAGCTGACCCTAATCAATTAATGGGAGTTTCTACTTGTTGAAGGAGAATGATTCAACTATGGTCTAGAGTTTCAAATACAGATGATGATTCCTTATGGAATAATTATCGTCAGAAGCTTCCCATTGACAAAACCTTTGAGAATCTGTGGCTTTATGTGCATTGTCCTTGTTGGAGTTTAACTAAATATAGAGCACTCAAAAACCTACTTGAAATTCTAGAAAGAATTAGTAAATCAAGCGGTGATATTACTGCTCATGTCTTCATGAAATTGACTCCTTTGAACACCTGTTCCGAACTTGTAATTATTGGAGATATTTTTGGGGGCGTGCATGACTAAAACTCAATGTCAGGAGCTCATATTCCCTACATGCTTGCTTCTTGTCTATTGGTAATAGATCAAGACACAATATTATCATTGATCTATGGGAGATCACAGGAGAAATTCATTTAATCTGGTCTAAAAGGAACATGTTATACCATTATGGTGGTACCCCGAATTTTTTTGGTATCTTCAATCACCTAGCTAAGGAGATGAAATACCTATATTCCACCTATAGATGAGGTTATTCAATATCTCTCCTCTTATAGCTAGGAATTGGGAGTTTTATTAGTTTAAGCCTTTCATTTGTAAGCTATATGCTCGATTAATCTAGCTTGTTTATCCTCATATGTAAACTGCATGATAGGGTGTAGTTTGTAACTTTGTCCCCATTTGGGTGTTTGGAATATATTTACCCATTTTTTCCAAAAAGGGGGGAACGCATGCTTTATACCTCATGGTTGATGAGGTCCCTATATGATTAAACTTGTTTTGACCCTATTTTGATCAAACCTCAAACATAACTAAGCAAATATCATCCTCTTTATTTGTATCATACCCCATACCTCAATATGACTATGTCTTTGGACCCTCTAGACCATGATGGGAAGACATGTTGCAAGAGGCATAATCTTTATTGACTATTATTCCTATTTGTAAGGCTCAACTTTAAATGATATGAATCATATGAAGTCTAGACCATGGCCTATGATGTTATAGATCTTGCAATGCCCTATTTTAACTTCTCTATTTCTAACTATACCCCTTTCCTTGATCTATGAAAGGAAGGGCAACATCATGCCCTGAATGTGTTAGAATCTCGAACATTGATGTTTAACCTATGATTTCATGATGTAATGCCACTCGATAATAGTTGCTAGACATATTTTTGTATGATCAATGTCTCTTGACTAAAGAGGAAAAATGTGCTAGATTAGTGTAACATTCCAAATTTTCATAAATAATCTGAAACTTTTAATGTGGTTTTCTTAATAAGAGTTATTTAAGGGACCTCATGCAAAAAGATTAGAAAATAGTACTACTTTTGGAATAACGAAGCAAGAAAAATGAAAAGGGACTCAAAAACACCTTTCCTTTTATAAAGTATTTCAATTAATTTGAAAGATGGTAATAATTAGTTTTCCCTTCCTTTTCCCTCAAGGAAGTTTAAAAGAGATGAAAGAGAAAGGCAAGAGGCATGCAATTCTAAAATACAAATAGACTACCTAAACTTAAAGTTTTATATTCTTTTTAATTTTTAAAATAAAAGCTAAATAGCATTAAGATTTACTTTATCTCTCCTCCTCTTAGGATTACAAAAAGAATGACAATTGTCCCTATGTACCAATTTTGAAAATTTGATATAAGATACTCACTTGGACAAACAATAAATGACTCTCTTTTCTTTAGTATACATATAAAGGAAATATCAGTATCTTCTATTTTTCTCTATCTTTAACAAATTTTATCAAAATGGGCATAAAGATATGTGATATACTTATGAGGGGATAATTAGTGTCTATCTCAAAGTTTGACTCAAAGGCTCACAAAGGAAAGTATTAGCCACTTATATAATATATTTTAATGCACTAAAATCAAGTTAAATGTCCAACATGAAAATTGTGGTTAAAATATGTGAAAAAAACAAATTTTATTATCTATTAAGGATCTAGACTACATAACTAGCCTATGGTCCAAATTTGGACTCATTTTGACTTTGTTTGACCCTCTAATTCAATTAGGAAAGTTGGAATATAGTTGGATTAGGAAATAAGTCGAAATACATTTAATGCAATGTATACACCTATAGTCTATCTATTTATCCCTCTCACTCTCTCTCTTTTTCTTCTTTCCTTTCTCATGCACCTATCTGATGGTCTCTAGTGATCCAATGGTGTTAAATTTGTCTCCTTCCTCCAAATTTTCATAGTTTGAACCAAATTTCACAGTGTTTCCTTTGGCGAGACCTCTATCCCTCATCCCTCCACCTTTCCATGAGATTTCTTTGTCAATGACTTTGCCTCTCTTTTTCAATTCAAGCAAGCCATTACTCGCCTTCCCTCTCTCTCTTTTAGCAAAATTACCAATTAGGGATTCATCCCCTCTCGCCACCCCTTTTCATAGAGGGCATCCATGTGTCTCTCTCACATATATAAAGTACTTGTGACCATCACCGAGACATGGACGACCCTCCTCCATTGCCAATTGCTTTTCTCATAACCATGAATGCTCCAAGATACTATGTTTTGATCTCAGACAACCTTGGCCTCACCCCTGCCTCCTCCACGTCCTTATGAGAAATTGATGCACCACTGAGTTTCCTAGACGCCCCCTCCTTCATTTTTGTGTCTCCATTTTGCCATGTGGTTTTCCAAAATAGCATGTCACGTAGGCTTGTTTGCTGGCTTCACTGGTGCTTGCCACCTTGGTCTCCCAATACATGCCCCGACCTTAGAAATCAGTCCTTTATCATTGTGGTTCCTTCATGAACTTTTCTCAAACTCCAGTAACTCCCTTTTTGGTCATTCTCTATGGTTTTAATGTTTGTACCTCCAGCTGCCTTTTTAGCCATGATGTCATTGATGAATTGGTAAGCCAAAATCTTTGAGTGGCCCAAGTTCAAGTTCTTTGGATCTGAGGTGACCTTGAGGAGAATCTTAGTGAGCTAGCTTTGCAAGATCTCACTTGTGCCTCAAACTCTAATTGGAGTTCTCACCATTAGGTCTGCTTGAAAGTCATTGCTCGCGATGGAGAAGAAACTAGGTCATTGAATGACCTTGGTGACCCCATTTTTAATTGAGCAATTATTATTGGAAATGCAATATAGAGATTTTGGGTTTTTCTTATGCATGATTGATAGATAGATCTCAATCATGTTTTTCCCCCACATGTTTGATTTGTGTGTCACACACATCTAAGTCTTTTGGTCCTTTCTCTAGTCATTTACATCAAAATTATTTTTTAGTTTAATCAATATCACACTATGGTTTTCCTGAATTCTGATTGGTCCATATTGAAAAAATCATAGAAATCACATATTGCCTCAGAAAAATGAGAAAAAATACATGTTGGAAAGGATTTTTCATGAAGAACTCAAATTTCT
Organism: Alisma plantago-aquatica; assembly: GCA_963693085.1. Taxonomy (NCBI): domain Eukaryota; kingdom Viridiplantae; phylum Streptophyta; class Magnoliopsida; order Alismatales; family Alismataceae; genus Alisma; species Alisma plantago-aquatica. Next base: position 844,110,208 of record OY856412.1, read on the forward strand.
TAGTTTCAAACTTTTTTCTCTTTCACCAAACCCTTGTTTTATCAGGAGTGATATTAGGGTTTATTGTTATAAGTAAAATGCATATTAATCTGGAATGTGTTATGAACAGGGTAATTAAGGTCCTTCAACCCCCAGAATGTGATTAGGGTTCCTCAAACTAGGAAGAGAAGTAGGATCTCCTCTAAGATAAATGTAAGTAGTCCATGTTAATTGAACATAAATATTGTTTTATTTTATGTATGTATGTATGTATGTATCAGAATCAGGTAAGTATATTCTGACATCCCCCCTAAATCAATAGGGGATCAAGGTTACATGTAGGCCCAACGCCATACACCCAAAGAAACGCTACAACTCACATAATTAACTAATGTGTAGTCTAGTATAATGCATTTGCAAATTTTTACAGCAATGGTGTATGTATGTATGTATGTATGTATGTATGTATGTATGTATGTATGTATGTATGTATGTATGTATGTATGTATGTATGTATGTATGTATGTATGTATGTATGTATGTATGTATGTATGTATGTATGTATGTATGTATGTATGTATGTATGTATGTATGTATGTATGTATGAAATACAACGAATGCTATGAAAGTATTACCTATTATTTAAATTGTTTAAAGTCAATGAATCTATAATGAATTGGATGGTATGTTTTATATACAATGGTCATTATAATATCTATCATGCACACTAAAGGCAAATGATAAAATTTAAGAAAAAAATTAAGAGAAAGGAAATGATAAAACATAGCTTATATAAGATCCACACTAAGAGGCTCCTTGGAGTAAAACTAAGAGGCACTTTGGTGCATAAGAGAAGAGGCACTTTGGTGCAACCCAAGAGGTAATTCAGTTCATAGGGGAAGAGGCACTTATGTGCAAACCCAAGGGTTCTTATATAGGTCAAGATAAAAGAAATTGACCTAAAAATCAATTGTGTATCTTTTTCAATGATTAATGGTGAAAGTCTACTTTTAGTTTACATTTTTTAAGATTTAATATGTTCGATTCTGCTTATAAATTGTTTGATATGTGGTTGGGGTGTGATGCCTACAGGTAAGGAGCAAGTTCAAGAGGAAGAAGTTATCTGATGTGCAAGGACTAGAGAAAAGAATTTTTAGGAAGAAAAGATGGTGAGGTGAAGCTATACTTAGTTTAGATCCTCTTACATATTTATGAGAAACATGTCTTGTTAAGAGTGAACCTTGTTAAGGATTTAAGAATGAGAATTGTTATATTTATCTTGTGATGGTTGATGTAAAATCTATTTTGATCTATTATTATCATATTTGTGACAACCCCCTTGAAGTGAATATAAATGTATGATTTTGCTCTATGTTATAGATAATATACGCGTGGGGTGGTACAATATTGGTATCAGAGCAAGAAATATAGTTGGCCACTAAGCTTTTCTCAGAATCTCAACTAGTTTATGTCTTTTTTCATGTATGGAACCTAAGAAGAAAGGTGATAATGACAAGGTAGCCATGAGTGGGGAAGAAGATGACTCTCTTAGCGTAGGAGATCACTGAGCATCTCCACATTGAGAAACTCTCATGGTTCCTTTTGATGTCTTAGTCAGGGATCTAACTACTTCCATGGGAAAAGGAGAGGATTAATTCGGAAACCCTAGGGTCAACCGTGAGCTTTCCTTATTCAACTTTTTGAAGATCAAGCGTAAATCTTTTGCTGAAGAGGAAGACATGGACATAGTGGGAAAGGTTGAGAGCTCGTTGTAGAACATGGAACATTGCTTCCATGATCTAGATTTCTCTAACCCATCCAAGGTTCATTTTGGGACACTCATGCTCAAAGATGAAACTAGGACTTGGTGGAAGAACCTACTAGGATCATGTGAAGTTGATGTTCCTCCACTCACATGAGAGGAATTCATAGTATCCTTTTGAGACCATTACATATCCAAGTCCATGGTCGAGAAGGAAGAAGAATAGGTCTGCAACCTTCGTCAGCATCATGACATGAGAGTCACATAGTATGCCATGAAGTTTAGAATCTTGAAAAAATATGGTTATGGCTATGATGAATGCCACAAGACAAAGAAGTATATTAGGGGTCTCAAGCTAGACCTTATCTTTTCTCTATCTAGACAAGGACATAGCAACCTACATAGTGCCTTAGATGTTTCCCTAGAAGACCATCTAGGAAGATCCACTCCCACAACGACAACAACAACAACTCTATTTATCATAATGGAAAGAAGAGGAAGGCTCCAACTAAAGTTGTTACCAAGCAACCTTTATAGACTCAATGTGCCAAATGTTCTAAGTATCATCTAGTCAAATGCAGTTTCAGGACCAGAGTGTGCTATGCATGTGGTGAGATAGGCCACATTTGACCTAACTGCTCCAAGTTTCAAAAGAAAGAGCCCAATGTTAATTAAGCACCTAGAGAGAAGATGCAAGCTAGAATCTTCACCATGGTGGACAAGGATGAAGATGATAAGGATGAGTAAGGTGTGGTGTAAGTTATGAGACCTTTTATTTTGAAGCTATAGTTGTGTGGAAATGTTTAGAACTATCAACATCGATTGAAGATCTTAAGATGTTGAAGTTTTTATGCTAAGTAAAATGGTAAGGTGGGTAGTTCATGAAATTTCAAGGATCAAAATTTATTTAAGGTGCATAGAAATGTACATCCCACTAAAACTTTTGGTGTGGTTTTCTTAATAAGAGTTGTCTAAGGTACCTAATGTAAAAAGGATTAGAAACTATTACTACTTTTGGAATACTGAAGCAAGCAAAATGAAAATGGACTCAAAACACCTTTTTCTTTTATCATGTATTTCAATAAATTTGAGAGATGATAATAATTAATTTTCCCTTCCTTTTTACTCAAAAAAGTTTAAAAGAGATGAAAGAGAAATTCAAGAGGCATGGAATTCAAAAACACAAATGGACTACGTGAATAAGAATTTTATTTTATTTTTAACTATTAACATAAAATATAAATACCATTAATGTCTTTCTTTCTCACTCCTCTTTGGATTACAAAAAGAATGACAACTTCCCCTAGTGCGTCAATTTCAAAATTTTGAGCTAAGTTACTCACTTGGACAAATAATAAATGACTTTCTATTTCTTTTGTATACATATGAAGGAAATAGCATTATCTTCTATTTTCTCTCTCTTCAAGAAAATTTCTCAAAAAGGCATAAGATTTGTTATATGACTTTTGAGGGTATAATTAATGTCTATCTCAAAATTTGATTGAAAGGCTCACAAAGGAAAGTACATGCCACTTATTTAATCTATTAATGCATTAAAATCAATTTAAATGACCAACATGGAAATTGTTGATAAAAGATGTGAAAAACTTAAATTTATTATCTAGGAAGAATCTAGACTACATAATTAGTCTATGGTCCAAATTTTGACTTGTTTTGACTTTGTTTGACCCTCTAATTCAATTAAGAAAGTTGGAATATATTTGGATTAGGAAATAAATCAAAATACATTTAATGCAATTTATACACCGATGTCTGGTTATTTATTCCTATCACATTCTTTTTATCTTCTTTCCTTTCTCTCACATTGACCTGACGGCCATGATTAATCACTATTGACCCAACAAAGTTAATGTTGTCTCCTTCCTCTGGCATGATTGCTGACTAAACCCAATTTCAGTATGTTTCCTTTGGCAAGCCCTGTCTACCTCCTCCCCCACCTTTTCACTAGATTTATTCACCTATTTTTCTTGAATTGAGCAAGCCATTACTCGCCTTCCCTCTCTCTCTGTTGAAAAAATGCCCAACTAGGGCTTCCTCCCCTCTCTCCACCCCTTTTCACAGAGGTCATCTATGTGTCATTGTCACATATATAAATTACATGTAACCATCACCAAGGCAAGGACGACCCACCTCCATTATTAATTGCTCTTTTGGTAACCCTGAATGCTCTGACCTAATCAGTTTTAATCTACGGCAACCTGAACCTCACCCCTACCTCCTCTACATCCTTATGAGAAATTGATGCACCAGTGAGTTTCCTTGACACCCCCTTCGTTTCGCTTCTACAGTTTGCCATGTGGTTTTCTGAAACAATGTATCATGTATGCTTGTCTGCTAGATTCACTGTTGGTTGTCTCCTTGGTCTCCCACTAGGCATCCTGACCACAGAATTGAGTCCTTTATCATCATGGCACCTTCAAGAACTTTTCTCAAACTCCAGTAACTCCATTTTTGGTCTTTCTCTATGGTTTTAATGTATGGACCTCCGATTTCCTTTCTAGTTATGATGGTAGTATGAACTACTAAGTCGAATGCTCGAGGTGGCCCAAGTTTAGGCTCTTTGGACTGAGATGATCAGTGAGCTAGCTTTATAAGATCTTGCTTGTGCCTTGATATATGATCTGAATTCTCACCATCAGGTTTTCTCGAGAACCATGGCTCAATATGGAGAAGAAATTTGGTCATCAAATGACCTTGGCGACCCCGTGTTTTTATTTGGATGATTATTATTGCAAGGGTAACATAGGGATTTTGGATTTTGATTTGTTTTCTTATGTGCAATTGATATCTAGGTCTCAATGATGTTTTCCCCAGCATGTTTGATAAAATATTGATAAATAAAAATAAGCATAGCTAGCATGTATTTACATCGAGTCAAAAAAGTACTTTAACATTCTTCTCATATATTGATTTCTTTCTTATGTATATTTCCTCCAGATTGTTGGAATGCTTTTGTACCCCTATAATCTAAATTAATACATGTAGTTGTATTAGTAAATAGTCATGTAGTGATGCATACATTAATATATGATCAAGAATAAATAAATTTACTTACTCCATAGTTAGCACTTTTAGTGTGTGTCCCCCATTGGATACTTTAATACCCTAAGGATAAATCTAATACTAGTCAGCATATTGAGGACAATCACCAACAACTCCTGGTGTCCATTACTGAACAAAAAGGAGGCAAACAAAATAAAACTCGAATTTCACAATAAATGTATTCATAAGTTAAAAAATATAAGAAAAGATTTTGAAACTTATGCAACATTGAAAGGAGCTATATTTGTATCTTACAGTAGCAAATGCTTAAGTGTGGAAGAGAAGTAATCAAATATAGAACCTTTTTAACAACCCCCTCACCATGCTATCCCCACTTAAGGTGGACTGAGAGGATAAGGGCACTTACCATAATACATGAGTGATGGTTTAACAACTAACAAAAAATAATAAATAAATATCACTAAATAGAAAGAGTTTTTTGACAAGATAAAACATAAACTCTCCACACTTGAGTTACATGATATGGATTTCTAATGTTTGCAGCATGAAATAAAACTATATATCTATATCCTTTGTCATTACATTAAATCTTTTCTTTTGGTTTCATATTCTCTAGAAGTCCATATTGTAGAATAATAGTTGATTAACCTAAAATAGCATGAAACAAAACATGGTCAGTAAAACAAGTAATACTGGTATGTGGCGGAAACAAAATATTGGCATCTAGGTGTAACAAAATATTCAGCCATAGCAACAAATATGATTACAAAATTGAACATGCAGTTTCTTTCTAACTTCTCAACTTAATCTTTGTGGTACACTCCCTCTTTGGATTAATCATGTGGGGAACCCTCTCATTAGGGTTTAGTCCCTACAGTGGATCTTACATAACCTCACATTCCTAGTCTCAGTTTGTCATGGCCTTCCTTTCCTGGATAGGCCTCACCATGGACATCCTGTCCTGGCTTGGCCTCATAATGATCGTCCTTTTTCAACATGGTCTTATTGATGATCATCCTATCTCGGCTTGATCATTCATAACCATAGTGACATTTCTTACATCTCACATGTATCACTTAAATCCATTAGAGATATTTCAACAAGTTATACTTATATAATGTGATACTCATAGATGCTTTAATGATTGTAGGGACTAAATAAACAGCCAACAGTTTATTTGCAATCAATGTGGGAAACCTCAAAAATCCACAGAAGTTGCTTAAGTCGAGTATTCATAGGTGTAACCACATACCTTTCTCAGAAGAGATCAAAAGTCTAAGATATGGGCAGATTGAGATCAAGCAAGCAATCACCCTGAAATTAGTGCATTACACCCAAGTATTACTATTTTATCCAATATCTACCAATAAGACTAACTTGATTTTCAAGTTAGGTTTTGGGTCAACTTAGGGTTTCATTAGGGTTTTTGTTTCCCAAACCCTAATCATCACTTTTATTGCCCTTATTAACTTACAAACACTAAACTTGGTGTTTTATGCATCACTAAACCCTAATTAGGTAAAAGATGTCTCTTTCATCCAAAAAGACCCAACTTTATCCATTTAAGTCTTTTAAACATGATATGATCATTAAACTCAAAAAATTAGGGTTTTATACATTTAATATCTTAAAGATAGCAACTTTAGGTACTTTTTTGAATTAGAGATAGACTATGGTCTAGGAACTATTTTTCTTGCATTCCTGGCATTTTTCTAATTGTTTTTCATATATAATATGTTACCATTGGACCATCCTACTGATTGTTGTTATTTTTATAAAATAAAGATATCTTGACCGATCACAAGTCACCACCTAGGCAGCGAGTATCGGGTCCCACCCTCTCCAACTAGGTTGGGATGACCAATCATCTTATGCCAACCAGGCTACCCACCCGTGTGGCAACTCACAGGTCAGAGTGAGGAAGAGGAACAAAAAGACTAGTTTACCCTTACCTTCTAAACGTGCTCTACAGGGCAGGTGGGTACTTTCCCTCTCTATGTTTGTCTACCTCTCGACCACTCATGGGCAGACTCTGGTGAGTCAACAAGTGAGATGAGTCTGAGCCTTGGGCTCCTCTATAAATCAATGAAGGCACCACCACATTTGTCATGCTTCACTAGACTCGACGGTGGCGACCAATTGCTTGGAGATGATCTGTGTCAGGCATGGTGAAGGGATACCTTAGTTTCACAGTAACAAGTCAAGAGGGGTTGGTGCAGGGGTTGGAAGAGAAATTTGATGTGTAGGAGTGAGTTTAAGATTAGGTAGAGCTGGGTGATCGTATTGGTGAATTCATAGAGGGGTCTATGGCCCTTTACATAGCCCTGGTTTAGGGGTTTACTCATGGAAATTGGGTGAATCCTTAATAGTTTCTCAAAGGTGGTGAAATATAAGTTAGGTAGATCTAGAAATCTCTCTCATGAATCCAAAGGATAAGTTTCTAGATTTTCTCATTTATTGAAGAGGGAGAGAGAGATGAGAGGGTCTATCAGTTCACTATTACTAGTTTCCAAAACTAGTCGGGAGGTAGGAGACGATCGATTATTTTCAATTTATAATTTTTCCATATCTTTTATTTTGATTACTTTTCTTAATAGAAATAATGTGGAAATGAAACCAATCCATTAATGGTCGTCAATGCCACTTTTTTGGATAATTCTACACAATTCCTTATGTATATTATTAATTACCCATTACCTTTTGTATTTCACTTAATATTGGGTCTTCCTTCTTCCATTTTCCCTATATTATTGGACTAATGGAATTAGTAAAAACCACAAAATTCATAGCAAAAGGAAATTTGCAAAAGAAAATCACAGTTTTAAAACAATTGCATTTCAATTATGTAAATACAAGTGAAAACCAGGTTGTAACAACTTTGGTTTCTATATACACAGAGAATCAATGACGGAACTAGATATACTATAATTATTAATAGGAACTATGCACTCGTCATATATAAGTAGTTTTAAAACACATATATAGATTAATATACATAAAACTATTCAACGGTTCTCTTCACAAAGAACAGGGGATTTAGCCATAAACTTTCACCATATTCAATGTTTTATCTCAGTTGTGTTCATCCAGTACTAATTAAATAGCTTCAAAGTATCTGACAAGACTACATTAGAGATATTTCCCTATAGCATCCTCTTATATACGGACTACCATAGTTGACCCTTTTTCTACATTGTCTAGCTATAGTGTCAATCCCTTGCACTTCGACCTAGCGAGTCAAATAGGTCTTGCAAGATACAAATATGTATCGGAGGTTTTGGTGGAGAAGTTGTAGGGGGGCTTCTTAGGTACTATAGTATTCATTTATTTTCATATCAATTGTTAATTATATGCACAAATTGAACGTAACCACAAATTCAAGTGAAATATAAATATATCAATACATTCTCATAGATAACTCTAGCTTTGGCCACACAACCATGCCTCCTTCGACATCTCCTACAGTTGTGTGCTTGCGATGGCCAACTGGTAATGGTGTGTTTTTTCATGTCAGATAGTCAACTAGGTGAAAGTCAGATGGAGCACATTATCGGGCATGGGAGCATGATGAATGGCATCACCAAGGTGTGGCAAAACCTATCTCGGTGCCAAGATATTGTAGGTAGTATCATTAACTACAAGATGCCATTCTCTCACCACCTAAAATTGTATGTAGAGTTATATATACCACAACATCTAAACACATCGTATAAATTGACTTGGAAGACTATTATGTCACACAAAAAATTACATTGAGTGTGCATGGAGGGTTCATGGGAGTACTCACAATCACCTCATCAGAAGAGTGACGCAGCACATGTTTTGTCACATGAGCATGAGACTGAGAAACCTAAAAGTGGTTGGAATTCTCTTTGCTAACATTTCTTATACCTTGTCATGTGAAAATCTACCTTTCTTAATAGATCTACATCTTTGCTCTGGTGGTCAAAATAGAATCTTATCCCAACATCAACTCCAACACCCCTAATACGGTAAGGATGCTCTTGAATAATCATAGAAACCTTTAATTCATCCCTTTGGTCCTCAGGTATAAAGTTGTCTTGATTTCTTTGCTCATAGAGCTCCCGCTAATCATCATCAATAGTAATTTATTAGCAAAACATAACAATCAAGGTCAAAAATGAACATACATTGTGAGAGGTGAATTTCATCATTTTTTAGACACCTCAATAGTTGCAAGGTTGGTTATTTCCCATAAGTGGGTAATCCTTGCATCTACCCACTCCTAGTGGTGATATATAGGTGCACAAGTAGTAGAAGACCCAGGAGTATGTTGCTTAGAAGAAGACGCCCTCTCTATTGGCGATGCTAGGTGTAACTTTCGGGACCCAACTTGTGGTCGTACACATTCTTTGCACGTGTATCTTTTTTAGAATCATGTATATCCTGGTTAATCCAAAACATATGTTAATTACATAATGTGTTGAATTCATCTTATTAATCATAGAAATGTATTTAAATGAGGATTAATACCTTTAATTCATCAGCTTGCCTTGAAGTAAGAAATTTTTCCCACGTAGCAACATCAGAATTGGTCCATTTCTCATAGGCGTGCTTCTTCCTCTTGTCTCTAATTATGTAACATCCTTTCATATTTGTCCTAAAATTCCTCAATACCCTCCCACAATGTTGGAGCATATTTTTACAATGCAATTTTTGTCAAGGTAAAAGACTCCCTACAAAAGCTCATAAGTACTTTTAAAATGTGAAATAGAATACAAAACACTTTAAAAGCATAGAATAAATTCATATATCTCACAGCTACATCCTTCTAGATGAGGTACTTCAAAGTGGTATCAACTTTATTCCAAGATTATATTGTTATTGGCACTTTGCTACAGAAATTAACCCCTGATTATTTCCTGAAAGCATTGTGATTGTTTCCAATAGGATTTCATGCTGCATGAAAGTCAATGGCCAACTTCCATCCTTTGCCCCCTTTGTGTTGATAACTTTTTCATCAAAGTGATGCCTCTTTTATGAATAGGGACACATTGTTCATCAACAGCATCCTCACAGTGCTCGTCAATATACCTAGTAAGATCCTCACAGTTCTCATCCTCACGGTGCTTATGTTCATTGTGCTCAGAATCCATTTAAAAATATCATATTAAACATAGTCAAGAAATACATACAATTGACAAAGAATGTAAAATGTATATCTAGCATATGAAATATATATAACTATGATGGAAAATATAAAATGCACATCTAGCATATAAAACATTTAAGTTATAGAGAATACAAAATGCATGCATCTAGTATTGGTTGGATCATTCATCATTTGGTATTCCTTCTATGTGATCTGGATGTGTATATTCATCAGTTTTAGCTTTCAACATTTACAGTTGGAAAGTCAACTTAGAATGGTTGGAGTCATCATACTTGTCACAGTACTCTTCTTCATATATAGGATTTACAATGGAATGTCTTTTCCCATGAAGAATGACATACCTTTTTCATTTGTAACATAATCGATATAGAATACTTGTGCAACTCAAATAATCATTATAAAAGCTCATAAACTCTCTAGCCACATAACCCTCAATAATATTCCCTTCAGGACCATAACAATTTTGAACATCACCTTTGAAAATACTCATGTTCCATTCAAAAGGATACATCCGATACAAGAAGATTGGACCCAACATTTTCACTTCTCTAGTCAAATAGACAACAATATGTATCATAATATCAAAGAATGAAGGAGGAAAATACATCTCGAGATGGAACAGTGTAACAACCACTTCTCTTTGAAACTTATCAATATGATCAAGATCAATAACTTTGTTGGATAGATTGTTGAATAAGAAACAAAACCTACTGATAGAAAACCATACATGATTCATAGTATAGATCGAATAGCCAAAAACAATTTTTTTTTAATTAGAGTGCAACAATCATGAGATTTAAGACCTACAGGCTTCATATCCTTCATTGATATCAGTCTATGGATATTGGTAGAGCATCCTTTTGGTACCTTAACATTAAGCAAGCACTCACAAAAAGATCTCTTCCCTATCTAGACAAGGTGTAACAAGCAGAAGGTAAATGTGTAACAAGAAGAAGTTAAATTTTGTTGTTAGTTCTTTCCTTATACCCATTTCACATAGGTCATTTTGTATTTGATGCCATCTTTAGTCGTTCTTGGTATATTCAACAAAGTACCAATGGCACTATCATATATAATTCTATCAACATGCATGACATTGATACAATGCCTAATTGTCAAAGAACTCCAATAAGGAAATGTCGTTATATTAAACTCTTTTTTAATAAATATTTTAGTCTTTCATACACATCCTTCCCTAAAATAGGTTTAGGGCACTTTGTTCCTTAGTTGAGCCATTGAATGCTTTGTGCAAATTTCACTAAGGATGCTTTTTTGGAAGAAAACGTTGATGACCAAGATATACAGTCTTGCCACCATACTTTAGTCATATTGAATCAGTGTTATACTAGAAATTCATTAATAGTGCGAAAAACGTAGCATGCAAACAAAATATCTCTCCGCTCAGAGCATCATAAGTCATCACACCTTCTCCACAAAGTTTCTTCTAAGTCATAAATCAGAGGTTGAATTTCATTGGCATATTGTTTGAGGCCCGATATCAACAAGGATAACATCATATACTTATTTTTCATACACAAACAAGGAGAAGATTATATATAAAAATTATAACAGGCCAAGTGATATGTCGAATGCTTAATGTTCTCTTAAATTACTAGCTTCTTCACCAAATTTAGGGTACAATAAATTGATTTTCTTACGTTGTAGGGAATCAAATGCATGTCATAGGATCTCATCCTTGTTTTTTTTACCTCTACATGTCAAGATAAATTATTTGCATATAGGGTATTAGCAAATTAACATGGAAACCATGGTATTATAGGTAGTTCCATATCACATTGGTAGGAGAGCCAATTTTGGCCTTGCCCAAAGTCACATTTTGTACCTTGATGCACAACAATTTTGATAATTCTTCAAATTGATATAGTCTTTTTCAAATAACGTACAGTTATTTGGGCGTGTATGTTCTTAGCCTCCATTCCCATTTGGCACAATATTTTTTTTGTTTTATGTGTTGAGATTGGAAATTCGTTGCCTTTGAGTGAATTTCTTTCAAAAAAGACAACAGAAACGTGAAGCTTTTGTTGCTCCATGTTTTGTTAGAGTTTAGAGTATACAATCTCAACACAATGCTCAACTTTGTAAAATTAGTAGAAACAAAGTATAACAGTTTCTCAACATCATGAATAATGTTTCTAAATAAGGAAGGTGGATCGGTAAGATTTACCCCACAACTATCTAGCATCACATCAACCATGTCTATCAGAATTGGTATGTTCACATCAAAATCATCAAAAAAATCTTCTTCCACGCAAATACCACTATCGACATCTACTAATCTCATACTAAGAAATTTTTCATGCCAGTATCATTCTAGATAGCCATGTACAATCATGTTGCAAGTGACATGAGCTTTGATTTTTTTTCAACATTGTCGAGTTTTAAGTTGTTATTGTAATTCTTACATGGGCAATAGAACCTATCTCCAAGTCATTTCTTATGTTCCTCTACAAATATTATAAATAGATCAAGTCAGTAAGAAACTCTAGAGTGCATTAATTTGGAAGGACATCCATGATTGATCCATTCTATGATCATAGGGAATATGAGTATTGAATCGAGTGTTAGCATCATCAATTTTAGAATAAAATATATTTGAATTGAGTCAGGTGTTATCTACATGTTTATGACTCTATACTGCCTATCCTATTCTTGAACACTTAATCTCACTAATAAGTGTATAATGTATATTCACTATTTAAGAATATTTTAGTAGTATATCCCCATAATTCTCCAACTACATCGATGTAGAAGGGAAAATATACCCACTTACATATGTACTTAGAGAACAAACAAGGAATTTCTAACGAAACACTTTGAAAATTGAATACATATTATACACTTACATCTTAAGTGAGATTATGTGTTCTAGAACAGTCTTGAAGTGGGAATATCCAACATTTACTCCTAATGAATGAATCTTGGATAGGTTTCTAGTCCAACCAAATATAGGGATTAGGGTTTAAATATTAGGGTTTATTTCTTAAGCTTTAGGTTTTCGATTTTAGTTTTGAATGTGTGCCACGTATCCCATTCTTGAACACTTAATCTCTCCAGTAAGTGTATAATGTCTATTAAATTTTTAAGAATATTTCTACAACATATTCCCCCAATTTTTCAAGTACACTAATGTAGATGGACAAATACCAACTTACATATGTACTTAGAGAACAGAAGGGAAAGTGCTCACAAAACATTTTAAAAACTGAATACACATTATACACTTACATCCTTAGTGAGATGAAATGTTCAAGAACAGTCCCAAACCAAGGACTATCCAAGATTTACTCCTAATGAATAAACCTTGGGTGTGTTTCTAGGACAACAAACTATAGGGAATAGGGTTTAAATATTAGAGTTTATCATTTTGGGTTTAGGGTTTAGGTAAATTTATATCAACTTCAATCTAGATCAAGTTAATTTAGATAAACTTATATCAATTTTAGTGTATTAATTTTTAGGTGTGATTGTTTAACCATATAGCATTCAAATTGCTAAAAATAAACAATGCAATTACGATAATAAAGGAACATTCATCACATTTTTATACTAACTATATGCATCATGATAGTCTCTCAGGCCTCAACATTCATCAAATTCATCACATGCATGATGATATTTAGTTTTTAAAAAAGAAATGCACCTTGCAGTGTAGGAGACGAGGAGAAGAAGATGCACGCACAAACAAAGAGAGGACAAACAACAACAACAACAAAGATGAGGGTGTGTGTGGTGGATAAGGCTTCAGTATCCAAGATCCAAGCAGCATCTAGTGGTGGTGGTGGCTCCAAGCAATAGTGGTGGCGGCACTCTAAGTAACTGTAGTAGCAATGCCGCATAGAGGAGGGTGGAGGTGGAAAGAGGAGGAGGCCCAAAGGTCGAGAGAAGCAGCTAAAATAGCTACTTGCATTGGAAATAGGAGGAGGAAGCACAGTGGTAGAAGAGATGGCTAGAATGGGGGCGGAGGCAATGATTGGAAGTGGTATATTTCTTGGCTTCATCATCATCGACGTTGTTAGAGGTAGGTTGTGTAGGCAGGGAACATAGAGAAAGGTGGAAATAAAATTTTGTGGGTGCTAGTATTGGTAACTCCTTTGTTGGTTATTGTAGAAAACTAATGACATAGGTTATCTAGTAGGTTTCCTATACTAAAATTGATGGCGTATATCATCAATATGTATTGAGGAAATTGGCATCACACTTTTGTACCCTTCTCCAAGAATCACAAACCTACAATGTCAATGCTATTAGCAAAACTGACACTATAATACAATATGGGGGAACATAATTTTTGTGGGGTATTTCACACAAAACATGTGACGTTGGTGTGGATGAAGAAACCAACACCATAGTTAGTGAAATTGTAGTCTTATGTCATTAGTTACTTTATTATAAACCAATGCCATGAGGTTTTTGGAGGTAAAATATAACTTGTAGGTGACCAAGCAGGCAAGTTTGTGTAGTCGGTTCTTTAAAATTGACATTGTGCTTGCTTTCCCAAAATTTGTCAAGAAATTGAATTTTGCAGGTTGTTTGTGATGTTGGTCTCTACTACAAATCGACATTGTAAAGTAAATAGTACACCATATGCGACGTTTGTGGTTATGTAATTGACATCATAGATACATGGTGTCAATTTGTGCAAAATCGACATTAAAAATGTGATGCTAGAGGTCATAAATGTAACTATAATGACTACATTAACCTAAAGGATGACTATTTTATGAACATACATGATGTAGCCAAATCAAAGATGGAATTTTCACCTTAGTTACTATTGTATGATCACCGAACTTCAAAATAAGTAAACTTTATGATGATTTATGTCATGTTTGTCTAAGACCTTAAGCCTATTTCCATGATGTAACTCCTATGACCTTAAGAATCATCTTTGTACACTAATATCACCTATAGGGTGGCATTTAAGTGCTTTTTTATCAATAATAATGCTACTCTTTGTACTATACTTTGCAAAACCATATAGGCAACTACAAGTAAAGAGAGTCCAAAGAAATGAAACCTATCTGCATAGTAGAGTTTATATATCTAGCACATTTTCTACCGCACCGTTTTAATAGTGATGGTGTTTCTTCAAAAATCATTTGGTTTCTAGCATACCAAAATGTGGATCATCATGGCAGGAGTAGTATTTTTGCCTTTTTTATCTCCACATCTAATTTCATCTTCTTTGCACATAGGTTGTTTTGTGTTGTAGGTTTTTTTAGCCACATCTTGTTACCAAATTTGCACCCCATATAGCATGGTGGTTTGTTTCCACAGAGGCGGGATCTAGAGGCAAGTTCAAAGCCTCTCTTTTAAAGTTGTTCTTCGATTAGTTCTTTGTCATACATAATTTTCAATCCTAGGATGTGAAATCGGGGATAAGCTATGATACTCCAAAGCCACTTCTCCCACTCTAAGGTTGTGTGTTTGTTCCTATAGATGTTCCATGCTCCTTTGAGAGATAATTTCTTCATATTGGCTACATAGCAGATGTCACTTCCTCCCTTGATTCTGACCTAGTGCAGACTTCTTGAAGTCAGGTTGTGCTACAATCATTGGGGATATTCCACTTCTTGTCTTTGATGATGGAATCAAGTTGTTTTAATTTGTCGAGATATGATCTTAACATCAAGGTAGTACCAATACATTCTCCTAGGAATATACTATTTACCCAAGGATCATTTCAATGTAAGATGGATGACCCTATCCTGATTCATACTGGCCTAGTGGCTATAGATGTTTTTGTGTCTAAGAAGGGACCTCCAATACCATCTATTATGTAGTCTGGATTTGCAGGACCATATGTTTTTATCCATTATGCATCTATTATAAATCCAACATATCCACAATGTATCCTTATCATATTCAATATCTCAAATGTTTTGCAGCATATCAGTATTTTTCCAATCCTTCACTCTTATGATACCCAGACCGCCTTCAAGATTAGGTTTGCACACACTGTCCTAGGAAATTGAGGGGATGTGTTGGGCTTCCTCCTCATCCCTCCACAAGAAGTTCATCTAGAGTTCTTCAATATCCTCTATAGTTGTTTTAGGGAAAGGGAATGTACTAGCCTAGTACATTATAGGCTGAGAGAGTTGAAATTACAAGTTCCAGTCTTCCAATCATCGATAGGAACTGAGTTTTCTAGGAATCCAACTTTGTTTTTAGTTTATTAATAAGAGGGGTGCAAAGACGCTTTGTCAGATGACTTGTGAAGAGGGGAACTACAAGATAACTTATAGTTAAATCTACTCTTTCAATGCCCATAACATCACTAATGGTTTTTGGTGCACTGCTACTCAAAAGGGATTGGATTTTGTTAGGGTTGAGCTCTAACCTTGACATAGTGTTTAAAGTTTCAAGACATCTCATGATGCTTTTTGCATTTGTATCATCTTCTTCACAAAGTGGAGGAGGTCATGAGAATAGATTAGATGAGATATAACTAGACCACCCAACCTTGCATGGATTATGATTCCTTCTTGAACATTCTTATCTAGAATGGCCATGAGCCCTTGCATCCCAATCACAAACAAATAGGGTGTGAGGGGGTTTCCTTATTGCAGGCCACTTGATGCTTGGATGATGGGATTTGGGGTCCCATTGATGGGATTTGGAAGCATGAAAAGTTGAGGCATCCCCCTAATCCATGAAAGCCAACATGGAGGGATTTCATGTTCTTCATCACATCTAGAATGTGTTCTTTGTTGATAAAGTTATAGGTTTTGTTAAGGTCAGCTTTCAGACATAGATTTGGCTTGGCATTGGGTTTTCTAAAGTCATTCACCTATTTGTTTGCTAGTAAGGATGGCATTTGAGATTATGTATCCCTTGATGAAGGTGCATTGGTTCTTTCTTTTTGTCTCAAGGAGAACATCTCTTATTTAGCTTGTGAGGATCTTTTCTATGATATTGTACATAAAATTGTGTAGCAAAATCCATTTCCATTTTGATATCTTTTTCGACTATTTAATTTTTGGCATAAATGATATGGTATGTTTTATTAATTTCCTTCAACATCCCCCCTTTCAAGAAGAAATCTTTAACCACCACACAGACATCAGTCTCGATGAAGTCCCATGTTGACTTGAAGAATTGGGCATTGAACCCATCAGGCCCCGGTGATTTATCATTATCTTCATTGTTGACCACATCATAGATCTCCTTGTCTCTTACCTCAGCATGCATGTTCACTAGGTATTTATTTGGGACTTTAGGGAGTTCCCAACCATGTCTATAACCTTTGTTTGAACCACTTTTATTAAAAATGGAATGTAGTGTTGGATGAACAAGTTGCCTATAATTTATTCATCTTTGATGATGGTGTAATCATGTTCAAGGATTTTGATTTGGTTCCTACTCCTTTGAGTTTTGAGGAAGGCATAAAAATCTCATTTTATTGCCTCCCTACTTAGGCTAGGACACTCGAGATTTTTGAAGAATCATGGAGTCCTCAGTACATGTAGCTTCTCTGGCTTCCTTAGATTTTTTTTATCAATGTCCCATAGCAAAGAGTTGTAAAAATTATTTTTCATCTACAATATGAGCCTCCAAGTCTCTAGTTGAGTCCACCAGGTTACACAATGTGGTCCCAATTTCAAGATTGTATCTCCTATTTTGCGTTACACAATTTCTGACTAAGTTGAACATAGGACACCCTGCAACTTTTTTCCCCAGGAAGAGGCTACAATATCCTTGAACCCTAGGAGAGATGCCCAAGCAATAAAGTATTAGAAGGGAGCCTTGCATTTCCTTTTTTCTTCATCTTGGTGAATAGCTGGTGTAAAGTGGACGATGTAGATGGTTAGCATGATCTCCACCCAAAGCATAGGTAATTCATTAAAGATTTGCATCCGACACAAAGTGTGATCAATTCTACTTATTATGTTGTTCCTTCCTTATTGTTGGTTAATCCATATGAAGTAGGATCTTTTAGTAGATATCACTACAAGGTTTGTGTAGCGACAACGACGAAGTTGAAGTCTAACATAGAATTCACAGATAGAGTTGATCTACCAAACCTTTTATTCATTTTCTTGATGGCATTGAAGTCATCAGTCACAATCTAGGGGGAAGAATGTTGGAGCTAATCCTCACTATATCTGACCACATAATTGTTGTATGATTGTTTTTATTATTTGTATAGACTATGGTGATTTCCAAGTTTTTATCCCTAGTGTCAAGGGTGAGGTGAATAAGTAGGCAAGTTTGGTGGACAAGATGGATGGTCTATGAAGGATTGTCCTAGAGAATTAGGATCCTTACCTTATTGTAGTGCTCGGAGTTGTCTAGACAAAAAGAACCTAGCCACATCTGACTCATAGCTTTGGCTACCTTGCTTCTTCTTATCTATACTTCAAGATGAATGGCAATGTCAACATTTTCCCTTTTCATTTCAGCTCACACCATGCCCTCTTTGTCCCAAATGGGCATGCCTCGGACATTCCAAGCTAGAATCATTTGGTTGTCAATCATTGGGTGGGGTGATTTGAGGGCTTTTCACCTGACCTGGTATTCAGTTGGTCCTTCCCTCTATTGTTATCAAGGGATTGGAATTTGTTATGTTGTTTTGTCTCCTTATTTTTGGATGTACCTTGCCTTCCATTTTTTGAAGTGTTATGGATCCTTGTTGCCCTTATATGTTCATAACTTGCCATATTTGGGCTTCTCAAATCCTCATTCCTCTAACTCTTTTCTCATATCTTATTGCTCATTTCTTGATTCGTCAAAATTATTACTAAGATCTTTTGTGGTACCGATTTGTATGTTGTGTGGTATCGGCATTGTCTCAAGCAATTGAAGTGCATGAACTCATAGGTTCTATTGGATTTTCATTTTTCTTATTCCCCTCCTCCATGGGTCTGCACATGGATTTTTCATGACCAAAAGTACCGTAGGGGGCATACCTTCAACATCCATTCATAATCGACATGGACAATATAGTCCTGACCTTTGTTAGTGAGCACCTTGACCTCTGTGGGAAATTTGGATTTGTCATCCATCAGCACGCTGATCCTCACATAATCAATACATGTTTTGCCTTTGTTCGTCGATCCTGACATTATGACTTCCCCAAGAACGAGGATATGTGAGCATGCATCTTGTCGCTTCACAAATCCAATGGTATGTTGAGGAGTTTCAACCACACAGGCGTATATGTGAGTTTTTAATATTCTAGAGGTTCACCTTTTTCCTAGTTTTTTAGGACATTATCTTACCTCGGATGAGTTGTGGTCCTCTTTCAAGAATTGTCAGCATGTCCTTGCTTTCCAAAAATTTGATGATGAAACTTCCGCTCACCCTTCCCATCACCTCCATTGATCTGGTCAGGTGCCAAGTTTGTGGAGGTGCTCTTGAAGTGTAGGGATGTGCAGTATAAAACCAATGATGTACCCCTCTAGGGTATTTCTCCACAGTGTTACATTGGCATTGACCTCCTCATATGGGATGATGAGGGTCCCGTCTTCTAGGATAATATCAGTATTTTGATTTCTAGTGTTTGCATCTCCAACTTGTGACTTGAAGAAGTTTTCCATGACTTGGGATCCTCATCTACTCTATGTTAACCTTCAAATCAGTTCTTAATATGACTTGTGACACAAAATGACATGCAAAACACTCATAAGTACTTTTCACTACATGTGACACCTAACATGATCTAAATGCATATGTTGATTATTAGACTCTAATCTTGTAAGAATCATGCTATAATGTTGCACATGTTATCTTAAGACTTCTAATCAATAGATAATCGTACTTGTAAACCTAATTCCCAAGTTGGACTACCTTATGCTATTTCATGATCATATAACTAGGGAATATGACGTTGTTGCATGAAATGGATCTAATATAACTAGTTATGATATTGCATGTTGAATCCTTGACAATAATCCAAATTTTAAGCTTCCCCAATTTCTAAATCAGAGTCATATTCATCTAGTAACTCTCGTAATGTGGATGTTCACCTAAACCTAAGGTGTTTTTGTGACTTTTGAAGTATGTTTAGTAATTGTATGAATGTTTGATATGATGGAAGTATGCTTGAACCCTTTGAAAACTAGGTCTAGGGGGAACATCCATGTAACGTCTATCTCGAGAAAACAAGATTAACTAATGCGGAAGCGTTCACTAAGCAACGGATTACCAAAAATCACTAAAAATTAAAACTTTTTGTGAAGAGATCTTTAAATGGTAAAGCTTTTTCATAAAGCAACATGATAAGTTATTTACAAACTGATCCATCATTACATCTCTGTAAGGTCGTATCTTGAGATTACAACCATCAACTACCATGTTAACTATATAAGGCAAGATACAGAAATCTCGAGGTACTGGACCAAAAACTCAAAAGCACTAACTATTACTCCGAGGACCTGAGAGTACAGAGACGACACATAGGACTCTAACTACATCTATATGTGGCATAACAGCCAGTTCTCCACCTGAAACTTCACTGATGTCCCTGGTACTATTGATGCTGCCCTTCACCTATTGAAGGATTTATGCCTCCTTGCCCACGTCCACCTAAAAATATGTTTCTCACGGGGTGAGACAATTATAAAATTGTCCCAACGAGAGATATAACTCTTCTCCATAAACATAATTATTGCAGCTTAAGAGAATAAATGTACACAAAGAAGTTATATTTGTCTGGGAGTAGTTAAAACAATGTTTAACAGATTGAACCATTCTTCCTATTAAAGCAATACAGCTATAATTTGATAAACTTGTATGTCATTTATCTTTTAAGAAATAGAAGAACATATATAGCATTTATTTACTATAAAACCATTATTACAACACTAACTCTCTTCAAACTTAGATCATATATCTAATGTCTGACATTATTATTGTGGAGTCATGGCCTGTAGCCATACTTTTTCTCACAAAGTGTTAGGATCTTAATTCCTCAACTTATCAAGTACCTTTCTAAATTTATCATCATGATTATAGAATCTAGGTACTTGAACTCATAATTTACCATTCACTAGGTATCATAGCATATCATTATACTTGAAGCATGTAAAGTAATTTCAATACATATGATATCATAATCCTTACCTGGATATGATCACCTCTTTATGAAAACATGCATGATCAATATTTACTAATAACATGCATATTGTATCATAACAGCACAATACAGGTTCTTCTCAAATTATATATGTGATACCACGGTCGTGCAACAAAGGACTCACCACGACCGTGTCATAATACCACGGCTGGTTTCTAGGGTTAGGATTCTCTTTTAATCCAAATAGAGTTATTCAACCTCTTAACTAGATTAGGAATAGTGATTCCTATCTCATTTCTCAATGATGCAGTTTCATGCTTAAAAGCATAACTCAGAATTAGGGTTACTTGTTCATATCATTACATCTCCCTAGATTAGGGTTTACTATTCACATAGCATCACATTACCCTAGATTAGGGTTTACTATTCACATAGCATCACATTACCCTTGATTAGGGTTTACTATTCACATAGCATCACATTACCCTAGATTAGGGTTTACTATTCACATAGTATCACATTACTCTAGATTAGGGTTTACTATTCACATAGTATCACATTACCCTAGATTAGGGTTTACTATTTACATAGCATCACATTACCCTAGATTAGGGTTTACTATTCACATAGCAGTGAATTGAGATCATACCATCATTATGTATGAAGATTACTTCCATTCATGTCTTCACTTAGGTTAAGATTCATTGATCATCATAATTAGGTTTTCCATGATCCCATTATAAAGGATCATACCCTAATTATGTGTATTCATACATGTTGGAAGTATATTACTTGATTCTCATTCATATTAGGAGTCTTCTCTCCCCTCTTATTATTAGATGATGTTCACATCTCTTATGATTAGGTTAGGTCAATTCAACCTTGATAACATAAGTCACATTATTACTACAATGTTCATTAGGGTTTGCTTGATCAAGAGGTGTTGACTACTTAAACCCGTCAAGGGTACTTTAGTAATGTTTACCATTGATCATAACATGCTTCAATCAACTAATTACTTGTTCCCTTAATGTCTTTAGGTATCATTAGGATTTAGATTAATCAACCATTAAACCATCTAAGCCTTTAAAGCATTAAGCATTCTTGACCTTAAAAGACCCCAAACGGTTTTGCACTTTCAACCTCCAAACGGTTTGAAATTGCATGACCACCAAACGGTCTTGAGACCGTTTGGACTCAAACGGTCTTGAGACCGTTTGGTCCAAACACCCTCAAAACCGCATGGACCAAAAAGTGTATTAACACTTCCAATTGAGTTAGGGTTTTCAATGTTGAACCCCTCAATCGTTCATGCCATGGTTAACCACTTATCAATTGAGCCAATTAGGTTAATCCTCTACTAATTTGACCCTCAATTGATCCTCAATTGATCACCAATTAGGGTTTGGATGGATTGGATTAGGGTTGGAATCGATCATCCTTCAACATGCATCAATATGAGCTTAATTGATGTTGAACCCATTGAACCATCACTCAATTGGGTCATGACCTGACCCCAAACGGTCTTGAGGTCGTTTGGATAACCTCCAAACGGTCTTGAGACCATTTTCCCATCATATCATCAACATCCAAGTCAACCAATTAAGGTTTGGATCATTGGATTGATCATCAAATCAGCAATTGATTACACTTTAACTTAGTAACATTGGATCATCAATTGCTTAACAATACTCACCCATGGACCTCCAAACGGTCTTGGGTGACCTCCAAACGGTCTTGAGACCATTTGGATGATCTCCAAACGGTCTTGAGACCGTTTGGCTCATCCGACCCTTGGATTCTAGTGAAAAGTCTTTAGGGTTTGAGCTATTGAGCTGATCATCAAATCAGCACTTAGTTGCAAAGTGATTTAATACATTTGGACCTTCAATTGATCAACTATACTTAACCCCAGACCTAAAAACGGTCTTGGGTGATCCCCAAACAGTTTTGAAACCGTTTGGGTGATCCCCAAACGGTTTTGAAACCGTTTGGGCTAATCAACCCAAAATCTCAAATCAACTCATTGGAATTTCAGCACTAATTTCAATTAGGGTTTTCCCAATTGATTAGCCTTCATCTCATGATTTCTTGGGAATTAATCCATAAAATTTGGTGATTTATTAATCAATATTATTAGGAACAGTAATATCAAACGGTAAACCCTTGGTCAACTTACTCAAATGGTTTTGAAACCGTTTTCCCAAAAAGGCAAATAAATCAAGTTGAAAATCAGCACTTAATCCAATTAGGCTTTGCCTAATTTATTAGCCTTCAACTCATGATTCCTTTGTATTTAATCCATCAAATTTGGTGAGTTATTAACCAAAATCATTAGGAACAGGAATCTAAAACGGTCAACCCTTGTTCAACGCTCTCAAACGGTTTTGAAACCGTTTTCCCAAAAAGGTCAAGTTAATCAGGTTGGAAATCAGCACTTAATCCAATTAGGTTTAACTAATTGATTAGCCTTCAACTCATGATTCCTTGGGATTTAACCTATCAAATTTGATGAGTTATTAACCAACATAATTATGAACAGTAATCTCAAATGGTAAACCCTTGGTCAACTCAACCAAACGGTCTTGGATACCGTTTTCTCCAACGTACCTTGCAAAACTGTTTGCCCTTCAAACGGTTTTGAAACCGTTTGCCCCTGCAAACCGTTTGGCCAAAGGGTGCAAGACCGTTTGCTAAAGTAACATTGGTATTCATGCCCCCTTCTTCTACCTCCAGATCAAGGCCTGTTCTCCATGGTTTTGCTTGCAAGAGTGGAAAGAAGGATGGAGGGAAGAAGAACAAGCAACGTTTGCAAGAAAGAAAGATGCATAACAAAGTTTAAGGGTTTAGAGTTATAAAACCCACCTTAGGATCAGCTCTAGAGCTCCAAGATTCGTAGCTTTAATGGTGGCTTGAGCTCCACATGTAGTCCAAGGTTTCTTCTTCAAGAATTAGTTGGAAAGGATGGCTAGAAAGAAGAACTAAGTAAGAAAAACTAGCAAACCAACCTTGTATCATGATTTCCTCCATGAATCCGAGCTAGAAGATAACCAAAGCTTACCCAAACTTACTTGGCCGTTCTCCTCTGCTCCTGAGCTCCTTCCTTAGTTGGTCCAAGCAAGAGATAAGTGAATAGAGGAAGGGAAACGATCCCTTGGTTGTAAAAGAAAGGTGTATATATACTTTGGGCATGTTTTCAAGATAAGGACAATCTTTTCTTCTATTTCTCATATGGGTTCTTCTCTCCTTCTTGGCCATGCCCCTCCTTTCTATACTTAAGAAAAACTCCTTTATTAACTAAAGTCTAGTGAAAAGGAAGCCAAACATCCTACTAAGTTGCACACATATAAAAGGGTCATTATGCTTACAACTTGGTTATTTAGTTACAAGGGTTATCCTTCTTATTTGATTATTCAAATGAAGCGCCCCCTTCATCATTTTTTTTCTCTAATTGATTCCAAGAGTCATAAAAGATACTCTATAAGGTATATTTTACTTTTTGCACCCCATGTTATGGGTAAATTGCACTTTACACCAAAACTAGGGTTTAAATCACAAGGATTGCTCCACAAGCTGCATTTTGGTGCCCAGGCTTGGAGAATCCATAATACTTCATCAAATTCATTCTTATGATGTCTTATCATCAGAGGAATGTCTAAACATGTGCAATTTGCAAGTTAACCCCTCTAATTGGCTAATTTGCACATAAGTCCACTTTTAACAAAACAATATTACAATATTGTTTAAAAAGGGAAGAAATGAAAATATAGATTCTTCAAAAGATTTAATGACATATCAAGGGTTAAACACAAGCCTCTAATCATAATTTTAATAAAAACACCTAGGGTTAGTTCATAACCCAGGTCAGGGGTGTTACAATCCACATGACATGAAACATGATTATTCTATCAAAATCCTACTGATCTAAGACATCATATTATGTCTTCTTACATCTTAGGTCCCCATTTCTTTGGACTTTATCTAGGAATCTTACTCAAGGATCATAATATGTTCACCATTCACAAGGTCTCTTAGGCCTATCATTATGTTGGCTTTCTTTTATGTATATATTATGAATTCTTGGCTACTTAATTACTTGTCTGAGCTATAGTTTCTATGAGTACTAATTTCATATTTCTGTCTTATTACATTATGTTGAAAAACCTTGAACATAATATAGAGAAATTTGTTATATAATCATGTGTGCATGTTTGAATTCTTGGGGTAAGGGCACAAGGCATGTTGAAATAGGGTTGGCTCATTGACTTTGATCTTGAGGTCCTTCACATAAAAATAGAGTGACATTTAGGCTTTTATCCTACCCTTCCTTTGGAATTTGATCAAAGGCCTAATGTTGATCTAATGCAAAATGGAACTTAAAATATATTTGTATAAAATAATGTCATCTAAAATTGTATTTCCTTGGTTTTGTTTAGTATAATGTTCTAGCCAAGAAACTTCCATTGTTACTATTAAATTGTGATTTTGTGTCTTTTCATAGCGTACCTAATATTTTAGCATTAATATATTCTAGTTATTGAATTTTTAAATATCAAATCAAGACATGATGCACTCAGGACAACTACTTTACAAAATGAAATACAAATGGGATACCCTTGAAATAGAATTGGGTACATGAATCTATCTTCATAATGTATCTTGCTATATCTGTTAGTTATGTTTTGTCTTTCATATGTAGTGCTTGTGCGAAATATTTTACGTCATTCTAGGGATGGATGCCCTGGTCCTCTAGCCTTTGGATGTTTAGCTATTAGGAGTTATTATTTGGATAATAAATGGTTATGTGACATATCACATCTCCTCTAGGTTTCCCAACATTTTACAGAAAGTGTATTTGGCCCTTGGGGGACATCCATGGCCACATTCATGAGCAATGGAAGCAATCACCAGTTGTGATTTTGATGAAGTGAAAGGAAAGAGTCGGACACCATACAACTGAATGAGGGAAGACATCTTCCAGTGTGGGAAAGTTGACACCTTTCAAGAAGATGTTGCATAATGGGCATAGGCTAGATGAAGACCATTAAAAAAATCAGTTGTGAAAAGACCAGCCCACTCTTTGGTTTGATCTTCAGAAGAGACGGGCTGAAAATAGTCAAGCTATTGAGACAAGTTGACAATAGAATCAAAGTATTCATCAAGATTCCTATCATCTTGATTTTACCAAAAAAATTGTCCTATTTCATAAAGTTTCAAGGTGTTCTTTCCTGCATGTAATGACGATGGGAAGCATCTCACAGTTCCTTTGCAATATTATAAAATGTGTACTTGGAGGCAATAGAAGGTTCCATGTCATTCTATAGACAACTTTTGACTAGACTACTTTCCCTTTTCCATTCAATGGAATCCTTAGCAGGTTATTCCATAAATTGCACATTGTCTCTGAATTCCAGGATGGTTTGGATAAACTTTATATAGAGCAGGGAATTATCTTTAATTAACTTGATATAGAGATAGGAGCATTTCAATTATATAAATGGTCTAAGATTAACTTTGCCTTCAGCCTTACCAGCAGACATAATGAAAAGTTACTCTATGGGATAATAGTGGAGAAGGATATCAAAGCAGTCACACTGGTAGAATAGTGGTAGAGAAGGATGTCACAATAGTCATGGTAGTAGAACAACGTGGATATGAGAAATCATCATGAAGATGCACAATAAAAGCAGGGAGAGAGAAATCTAGAAAGAAGAATGACTGAAGCACTATCATAGTATAAGGTATTATAAATAGTGAATCCATATCAATTAACAGTGCTCACCCATGTATGTAAGGATAATACATGGGGAGGAAAATAAGGGAAAGAGGGGGTATGAGGTTGTTACAATCTTATTTTTAGAAACATATCCCTACCATGCTAAGATCAACACAACATCAGTTACAATCAGAAAAAGGGGAGAATTACTAGTCATATTTTTTTACAGAGGGAGCTATACCAGAAAGTAGTGGTTCACATGTACAACTTCAAGGAGATGGTAACCAATGAATCCAATACTATCAGGAGAAATGGAGTAGAGATTCCCCCAGATGAAGTGATAGAGAGGACATACTGATGTGAATCATTGTCCTACCAAATACAAGACAACAATTGTCAGTCCAAGCACCCACCTTACATATAGTGGTGATGTGCCAGCAAGCGGCTGCCAGTTGCACAACTGGCCGGTGAAAGCCGCGGCTAGCTGCATGTGCAGCGGGTGGCATTGGAGGATAATTTTACACCTTCATGCAGCCTATAGTAACATAGATGATGGGGGGAGGGGCAGGGCACAATGAGTGGGGTGTGAGTGAATTTGGGAGGGAATTAAAAAGAGTAAGAATAATAAAAGAAAGAAGAAGAGATGGAGAAGAAGAATAAAAGAAGAAGAAGAAGAAGAAGATACGGTGATTGGAGAGAGAGAGTGTGTAGGGTTTCTTTCTGGACAACCTGAGTTTTAATTGACTGCTCTTGATATTATGAGGAATTCTTATTATGAGAGAATTTGAGTTATAGTGAGTCATATATACAGCCTTGTCTCAAGGCATGATGTATTAGAGACACAACATGATATAAACTAAACTAATACTAATGGGCCTAATCATAGAGGCTCCAATTAACTAATACAAGAGATAATAACATAAAATACCATTAACATTCTCTATTGTGTTTGAGGATCCCATCCCCCACTCAAATGAGTTGTGGCTCTAAGACCCAACTACTACTCATGTTTTTCCCTGACTGTTGTAACTCTGTTAAAAATGTCTACATTTATCATGGCATACTTGTATTCTTACATTGACTTCTCTTCAATATGAGACACCTCATCATGCTAAATGTGATTACTCAAAACACAAAACATGATCAACTACTAATTAGTCACATGTCAAAAATGCATAATAATTAAAACCAATTCCAACAATGTAACTCTAGAACATTTAAATAAAGGTCTATCAATCCATTCTCATATATTGTAACAAGTATTCACATATGCGTCCAATGACCTCATTCACATACTACATCCAAAAGATATTTCACATGTATATGCCATATATTTAAAAACATTTTCATACAACCAAAATCTCATGTCGATACGAGTATATAATCTAGAAAACACATCCCATATCCAGACCTGAGAGTACAGGGATGACACTAGGACTCTACTACTAACATTTACAACTAACCAAACTTCTAAATCTACTGATCACTAGGTTGGTTCTCTTCCATAGAGCGACCTTGACCTCGTTTCCCGTGACTACCTAAAAAAATGTGGTGACCCACGGGTGAGACTCAGTCCCAATGAGAGATATAACTCTCTCCAACATATATTGATTATAATATATTAATTAACAGTAAATACATTGAGCAGTTAGGGCATTGAATAAGTAATATGAATATATTGAACATTTTAAGCTTACTAAGTAGTTAAGCAAATAAGTTGTATCATCAAGTAGAATTACTCAATTTTTATAAGTCTTCATCATGTAAGAACTATGTAGTGTAAAGACAAGACAAGGGTTAATCAACCAAAGTGATATGTATTAAAACCTAGCAATTATACTACACGGCTGGTATTATATCTTTTATTATGCCATTAGGAGTTTGAGTCGTACCACTCAAAGTCCAACTAACCACCGCTTGATCGCAATTAGTTCCATATAAGATCAAGGAAGAGCCGCACTCCAAGATCTTCTCCATACTCGATCAGTACGAGTCTGTAGTGCAGTGACCTCTCAGTCTAACTACAAAACAGTGACATATAGTCCTATAAACAACTAGCCCACCTTGGTAAAGTTCATGGTGCTAGAGATCAAGGTATACAAACCAAAACATTTATCACATGATAATCATTGAGACACGACCATAGTCGTTCTCAAAAAGAGGGCTATGTATGACCATAGTCATCCTCCCTAAGAACTTGGATTTAGGATGACAAGCACCCCATATACTCAATAGTATGTGCTCTGAGTTTCCCTTAGGAATACTCGTTTCACCATATGGAAAGTTCTGACACTCATATGGATCTATGACACAGGGCACTACATGATTAGAATTTCACTTGATTAATCATTGCCAATTGGGTGAATTAAGGCTTCATCATACAAATGGACATACAAACCCTAATTCATTTCTGTCAAGTATATAAGCATTACAACTTTAGAATATATAAAACATTTGAATTATAGATCTCAATCATATTACCATATGTTGTCATCCATTGCATTATAATGAACTACATCGTCATCATATCATTTCAAGATATCCATTTCTTATCACAAGTTCTAGGGTTTCAACCCTTATTGGAACATGAAAATGATTTCACCTCAATCAGGGCTCAACATGCCCAAAGGTCATTTAAGACCATCACATTATTCATAGAAAGTTCATCCTCATTATTCCATACCTTAAACAAGGCTCAAAAGGTCATAAGCAATTGTGTGTCCATAGGTATTATTATGGCAAGGCACTATGATATTCAAATAGCACTACATTGTGGTTTCAGCACAATAAGAGTGTAATACATTGCCACATTAATCATTCAAGAGGTCTGATTATAACTAATAAACATCATCTAGTTACATTTAGGTTAGGTTTAACAAGATATATCACATTGGAGTTACGCATCCACTTATTATAGTGATTTATCAATTATAACTATACAAGAGCAAAGGTAAGACTACAAATTAATGGTATTAAACCATTGAATTATCATTACTAGGACCCACATATAATACCATGGTGTTTATTCTAATACATTGGATGTTGAGGCATCCAATATTATTCATTGGGTTGGGTTCATTGTTCAAGGTTACCAATTGAAGTATAAGTCTAACCATTAGATCAATTGAACCAAGGAACCATTGGTTTAAGGTTTAGTCAAATCTACAATTACATTCTTAACTCACCATATGTGGTGATGATCTAATACACCATTAATTGTGATAATTAAGTCAGAATTGGTGGTTAGATCAACAATATATTCATTTAACATCATCAAATATTAAGCTAATGTCATCATTGATTAATAGCATCACTAAAATACTTAGTGGATGATAATTAAACTTCTAATTGAGACAAAGCCTGACCTAAGGGGGTGACGATAGGTTGTCACCATAAAATTTGACACCCTTGATCACAAACATCAGTTGACAAGATAGCAATACCATTGGTTGTTGAATGGTATGACCATCGGTTGTATGATAGGGAAGGAAATAGATCCTATTCTGTTCTAAGCTTGAAAACCCTAACTTGAACCATTGATTGTTTTGTACTTAGAACCATAGGTTGTTACTATCAACCTATGCCAGATCATATTATACCTTAGAAAGGTCATACACATGTTTACAAGTTCATACAGAACTGGAACAGAATAGGATCACCATAAAAAAAAATTCTTAACCCTAAACAAGCATGGTTTCTTTATGCTTAGATCATCACATTAAAGCATAAACATGAACTAACAAGCTTCTAGCAAGCAATATAATTGAAGAATGTTATATAACTCACCTTTATAGAGTAGGTTAGATCCCAAACAGAAAGAATCTTGATAAAATAAGGCAAGAAAACCCTAGATTCAGATATGAACTTGGCCAAGTACGCACTTCTCTCCACAAAGAAGCAAAACCCTCGAAGAAGAAATAAGAAGGATAGATTTTTGAGTTCTAGAGCCACTTTCACCATGGAACAACAAGGTTCAAACGTGGAGAAATATAGTAGGAAGAAGAGAAAAGAAATAAAATGAAGAAATAAGGTAATACTTACACTTTAGGTGAAGATCATTAGGAAGGAGCTTTAGGAACCCATAAAGAAAGTCAATTGCCACCCTAGATTCTTTTTCCAAGAAGATCCCCACTTTCTTCTTCCTTGGATAGGAACTTTGCAGCAGCACAGAGGGATAACAATGTTCATAGAAGGAGGGAAATGTTGGATAGAAAATGGTTCGTTTGGGTGCTTAGGGATAAGTATATAAAACTTTAAGATAAAGAAAAAGAAAAAGTTGTAGTTCTAGTATCTTTCCAAGTGTCCATGGCCTTAAACTATTAAGAAAATACATGCACACACACAAGTAGCTCCCCCACCATCCATATAGACCTATTTATCTCTCCTTTTTCAAATTTCAAAGCCAATCAAATAATTCATTAGTTGATATCTACTAAAGGTAGCTCATCCATGAAGGGGTAAACCCTAAAATAACCTTGACGAAAACACCTTCAAACCATGGCTCAACTAGGAGATCCATGGATAAAAATACTCAAGAATGATTAGATAACATCTAAGGAACATAATGTATGTGACAAATTGCAAAGAAAATCCCTCAATTAGGTAAAATTGTAGAAAAGTCCAAAATGTACATAAATTGCATAACTTGCTAAATAGTGTCCAAATTGGACCAAATTTGAAACTTAAGCTTGTTTTATGATTTCAAAGCATATCAAAAGGTCATATTAGGGTTCTAAGCATTGAATTATGGTAATTAATCTTATTAAACTCATTAAGCAAGTTCATGGGCCTTACAACTATAAACCCCTAACCAGGATTTCGTCCTAAAATCCTACGTAAAAAGAGATGGGTATTTTATACGCATCTCATTCTCTAGTTCCCATGTGGATTCCTATATGCCATGGTGATGCAACAAAACTTTCACTAGTATTATATATTTTCTCTTCATCTTTTTCACCCTTCTATCTAGGATCAACACAGGGCCCTCGACATAGGAGATATCCTCATCTAACTCAAACTCTACTGGTTGGATTGTCTACTTGGTATCTAGATGGAATTTCCTCAACATAGAGATGTGAAAGACATTATGCAATCTATATATCTCTGGTGGTAGCTCCAACTTGTATGCTACCTTTCTGACATGAGCTAGGATAGGGTATGGTCCCATAAATCTAGGAGCCAGCTTACCCTTCTTTCCAAACATCAACACACCTTTCCAAGGAAAAACCTTAAGATATATTCTATCTCCCACTTGGAAATCAAGTGGTCTATGTCGATTATCTACATAAGATTTCTGCCTGTCCTGGGCTGCTTTCAACTATTGTTGTATCACTTTAATCTTTTCTATAGTCTGTTGTACTAGCTCAGGACCCAAAAGTTGATATTCACCTGTCTCATACCAACAAAGAGGAGATCGACATTGTCTCCCATACAGAGCCTCATAAGTAGCCATATCTATGCTTCTTTGATAGCTATTGTTGTACACAAACTCTATCATAGTCAGATGCCCATCCCAACTACTAAGAAATTACAGCACATATGCCCTCAGGAGATCCTCCAAAGTTTGAATAGTCCTTTCAGACTGACCATCAGTCTATAGATGAAAAGTTGTTTTGAATCTCCATTGTGTTCCCATTGCTGAATGCAGACGCTCCCAAAAATGACTTGTAAACTGTAGACCTCTATCAGAAAATATAGCCACTGGAATGCCATGCAGACGGACTATCTCATCAACATATATTTGTGCCAATTTCTCTACTATAAACGTCATCTTGACTGGAAGAAAATGAGTTGACTTAGTCAATCTGTCTACTATCACCCATATGGAATCATGACCCTTGGTTGTCCTAGGAAGACCTACCATAAAGTCTATAGTAGTATGATCCCATTTCCATTGTGGTATTGGCAAGGGTTGTAATGTCCCTGTAGGATTTTGGTGCTCAGCCTTCACCTGCTGGAAAACTAGACATTTGGCAACAAACTCTGCCCACTACTATAGAAATGGCTTATAACATCACATTCACTGTCATCGGTTGTATACAAATAACTGACGCCTTAAACATACAACGTCAGTTATTTCATAAAACCGACATCTATCTGTGAAGAGTGAACAGACACGGGTATCGCTTTTTCTTTAGCGTCGGTTCTATATAAACAACCGACGCCTAAGATCGACCGCCAAAACCAAATTTTCCATGGGGAAAATTTTGCCTCCAAAATTTAACATATGGCGTCGGTTTTTAACTTAAAAACCGACAACTAAAGTATTTTTATGAGACAGAAATTGGGCCCAATTTAATCATCAGTTTCACATTAGTAACCGACGTGGATGAGTTTATGCGCGCTGTCCCCGCGAAAATATTGACCACCTGTAGCGTCGGTTTTTATAAGGTCACCGACAACTATTGGCTGAGTTCGAGAACATTTTTTTATCTGCTTATGTTTATAGGCGTCGGTTTTTATTGTGGAAACTGAAGACTATTATTGAACATAGTTGTCGGTTTTACATGAGAACCAACACGATTAGTAAATAGTGTCGGTTGTTTTGTATAACCGACGGTGATTGATAACTTAACCCCCGCGAGCCTAACTGTTCCCCTTTCTCTCTGTTTCATTCCCGATTTTTCATTCTCACACTCTGACAATTCCGCTCCCCCGCTGCTACTGCTCCTCCGCTCCTCTGCCATTGCTCTGCCACTACTGCTGCTCTACCGTTGGTCTGCCGCTCCTCCACTGTTGCTTCTCCACCGCCGGTTGCTGTTCTTTGCTCTGCCGCCGCTGAACACCTAAAGCAAGGTATACCCTTCGTCCACCTTTTCTCCTCTGCCGCTGGATTTCCTCCTCTGTCACCGCCGACCTGGACCTCACCCAGGCGGTGCCTAAGAAGCCCAGGCATTCACCTAGGGTCCCAAGCCCAGGTGCCCTGCCTAGTTAGGTATCTCGGCGGATGATTGGGCAGCGCCAGGGCACGCCTAGGCTGCTTCTGGGGTTTGAATTCAAGAGATGATCATGAACCTTTTGATCCCTGGATTGAACCCTAGATCAACCTATATAAAGGATGCCCAAAACATGCACTATCATTTTCCCACATTAAGATTACAAGCACCATTCTTATTCTTCTCGCTATCAAATAACTACTCCCCTATCTTCTCTAAGGTTTGTCGACATCCTCCTCCATTTTGATTTCACCAAGTCACCCCAAAAGCCATTGAAAAATATTCTGATTGTGTTTATTTATGTACTGATTTCACCAAGCTAGTAGAATTTTTTTAAAAGTTATTTACTGATTTGTTTATTTATGTACTGATTTTTTTATGATTTATTCAACTACTTATTTGTATTTTTCATCTACTTATTTGTATTTTTTGTCTACTGTTTTTTATTTAGTTATCTACTCATTTGAATTTATTTGTGTACTGCTTTTGAAATTATATAATCATGTAGTGATGTAACTTTATTACAGGCTCATTATGAACCATTAGATCTAGATCTTAGGGTATCTCTACGTCCTAACTATGAAATTGGTAACTTGTTTCCTTTTTTAGTATATTGACAATGTTAATCACCTAACTTGAAGAACTAGGATATGAATGATGAAACTAGGATTGTAGGTATAAGAATGACAGCACATGTATTTGTTGGCCTAGAAACCCGTCCAAGATTTACTCATTAGGAGTAAATCTTGGATAGTCCCCGGTTTGGGACTATTCTTGAACACCTAATCTCACTTAGGATGTAAGTGTGTAATCTGTATTGGGTTTTCGAGAAAATTTTGGTAGCATTTCCCCGTTTGTTCTCTAAGTACATATGTACTTAGAGAACAGTAGGGAAATGTTGCCAAAATTTTCTCGAAAACCCAATACACATTATACACTTACTAGTGAGATTAGGTGTTCAAGAATGGGATAGGTGGTACACATTTATTATATATAAGAATGACAACACATGTATTTTTTGGCCTAAAGTTTTAACCATGCAAAAACTCTAATCTATTAACCCTAGACCCTAATCTTGTTGTAATATATACTTGTTTTCTCTTTGATCATAGAATGGATAGATCGTGGATGTCCATTCGCAATCGCTGCACCCCAGAGTTTATTTCTGGTCTTGACCAGTTTATTAGATTTGCCGAGGAACATAGGAAACAACATGGAGATAGGTTCTACTGTCCATGTAGGCATTGCGGTAACAACTTGAAAGTCAGCACTGGTGACGAAATCAAAAGTCATGTCATGTGCAACGGGATTATACAAGGCTATACATAATGTCACTGGCATGGAGAGATTTCAAACCCGAAACCAGTGGATGTCGATAGCAATGCTTGTGTGGAAGAATAAATTGCCTACGATGACGTAGATGTGAATGAACCAGTTCCAGTAGACATCGTTGATGCGATGCTGGATAGTTGTGGGGTAGAGCACACCGATCCACCTCCCATTTTTAGAAACATTGTGCATGATGTTGAGATATCGTTATACGCAGGTTGTACTAAGTGTTGGACCAGTTTTCTTGCATTGGATGTATCCCTTTGAACGATACATGAGCGTTTTTAAAAGTGATGTTCGAAACTGTTATCGGCCTGAAGGGAGTATTATCGAGGGTTATGTGGCGAGAGAGGTTATGGATTTTTGCAATGACTTTCTCAGTGGTAATGACACTCCTGATAATGACAAGAATATTGACGAGCAATTTGGCAAAGGAATTTTGGGATCACGTGTGAAAGTAATCAGCCGTGAGCAGTTGGAACAAGGTCACTTGTATATTTTACACAACATGGATGAAGTGAACGTTTATATCGAGGAACATACCAATTTCATCAAGAGACAATAACCTCGAGCCAATACAATGTGGCTTGCTAGAGAGCATAATAAGACATTTATTAAGTAGTTTGAAGATAAAGTCTTACATCAACTATCTCAAACACCAGATGATATTACTGAAACTATCAAATGCCTCGCCTTTAAACCAAAATTGACAATTATGTCTTATGAAGGGTATGACATTAATGGATTCACATATTACACAAAGAGCCAAGATGATAAGAGTGTCATCCAAAACAGTGGGGTCACCCTTCAAGCATCGACTATGTTTTTTGAAAGTGCAAAGGATAAGAGTCCACGTGAAGCTAAAATGTCATATTACGGTGTCATTGAAGACATATGGGAGTTTGACTACATAGATTTCAGAATTCCGCTCTTCAAATGTAATTGGGCTGATAACACCAAAGGAATTATAGTGGATGAATTGGGTTTCACTTTAGTGAACTTTAAAAAGATTGGCGAGAAGGGTGAACCATTCATATTGGCATCACATGCAAAATAAGTATTTTATATCGATGATCCTGCAAATGATAAATGGTCGGTTGTTCTTCATGGTAAAATACAGTTCATTGAAGATCCTATAGATGAAGAACAGTACTATGATAAGTATGATGACTCCAGTCCATTCTCAGTTGGGTTGCCAACACCAGAAAATATTGAAGCTAAAGATGACTTGTATGTGTGCGGAGATCACAATGAAGGATTGTTAATTGATAAAAAAATTGCAATATTAGAGGCATGTTTATATTTTTTATATGTTTTATTTTTCTAAATGTGAACTTTACAATGTGAATTACTTTACAATGTGAATGTGAACTTTACAATGTGAATTTTACAATGTGAATTACTTTACAATGTGAACTTTACAGTGTGAATTACTTTACAATGTGAATGTGAACTTTACAATGTGAGCTTTACAATTTGAATTACTTTACAATGTGAACTTTACAATGTGAATGTGAATTTTCAGATGGCTGAGCATTCTCCTAATGATCGTTTTGATGATTATCGTGAGGGTGAGGACATCAATGCGCCGCCTCACAATGTAAGTTTTAAAAATATATCATATATTTATATCTATATGTCCATTTATAGTTATATCTTGTAAATGTGTTTATTTTGTCAAATTTTAGGTTGATGATGCACATGTACCATCTGAAGCACTTGAGGCACTTGATCAGTAGCACCAAAAAGTTGACAAGAGAAGGGGCATCACTATGATGAAGAAGTTAATAGTGCAAAAGGGCAATGGACCCAAACTTGTTGTGGATTTTGATAATGCAGGAAATGCATCTGGTGTGAATCGCAATTCGTTTGTTTCATATCTTGGGTATGTTACTCGTAGCCATTGTGGTTGTAAGATAGATTCTTGGCATAAAGTTCCTAAGGAGAAGAAAGATGTAATATGGAAGGATTTATGCGTGAGTTATTATTAATTTGAAATTCTATTTTGTAGATTACTAATTTTTTGGATACTAGTTAATAGCAATTCTATTTTGCAGAGTATATTTGAATTGGATGAAAAGTTGCATCATAAATGCGTGATGCAATGCTGTGGGAGAGTCCTAAGGAACTATAGGACAAATCTCACCCGAGAATACATAAAAGAAGGTGACAAGAGGAAGAAGACAGCCACTGAATAGTGGAACTTCCTGGACCAAGAAGAATGGGACGTGTTTGTTGCTTCAAGACAAACTGATGAATTCAAGGTATTAGGCGTCAGTCCCAATCTCATTAATATATGTTGTATTCACATATTCAAGATTAACATTTAGTGTTACTAACCAAATCATTAATGTGCATACTAACTAGGCCCTCAGTGAGGTACAAAAATCAAGGCGTGCACTGAATGTGCATGACCACACAATGGGTCCAAAGGGGTATGTAGGCATTCGCCAAAGACCACAGTCTGAGGCTACTGCTCAGTCTGCTGCTACTCAGGAGTCCTCTACTATAGGTAGCACACCTCTGCCTCTCCATGATGTCTAGATAGCTGGGAGGAAAAATAAGAAGGGAGAAATAAGGAAGCCCGCAACTGCTGAGGAGGCTGCAAAAATGGTAAAATACAACTCTTACAGTAATCATTCGAATATTGATTATTTGTGGTGTTTACTTAATTACAAATTTTTGTTTTGGCGATTAGTGGGAGCTACACGAGCTGAGGAAACAAGGCAAGTTCATCCCTGAGGGCACAAGGGATGAATTGACAGTTGCTTTGGGTAACCCATAGCATCCTGGACGTATTAGGGCTGTAGGCGCTGGTGTGGGCATCAAAGCTTTTTTTGGGCCATCCCAGCGTAAACATGTCCCAAAAGCGGGACTTTCAAAAGAAGAGGTAACATATTCTTTCTTTATAATGTTACTGTAAAAGAGAATTCAATAATTAGAAGCTAACGTTTCTTTTATCCATGTATAGGTAGATAAGCTAGTTGATAGGAAACTCGAAGAAGCACAGAAAAAGTGGCAGGCATCTCAAACTGCCACTTACCAGACAGTACCTATG
This sequence comes from Alisma plantago-aquatica, assembly GCA_963693085.1. NCBI lineage: Eukaryota > Viridiplantae > Streptophyta > Magnoliopsida > Alismatales > Alismataceae > Alisma > Alisma plantago-aquatica. The sequence continues at coordinate 844,148,183 of OY856412.1, forward strand.
GCGTCTCGCTCTACTCCTACTGCAGAGGTTGGGAGTAATCATGTAGACCCACCACCTAGCACATCCGCTGTAAGTATTTTTATGATATAGTAACTAGTTTTTTAATTCAAGATGATATATTTTCAAGATGATATGTATATATGAAATTGTAGTCGTTTCAAAAAAAGATGATATGTATGTATGTATATAACATTCTTTACACAAAAAATTGTAGGGGTTGAAGCCATTCCGTCTAAAAAGTAAAGAATATGTCGTTGCAGAGGTGTCGGCTTACCCATCCCTACCAGGGGAAATGTTTCATGGGTCTCCATTACCATTTGGTTGGATTCGTGTGAGCCCGGTATATATATTCTCCAAGTGGATGGATCTTCCATTGCCATATGCCCACCCAGATTGTGAAATGCTTGGTGAGGCAGAAGGCGGAGTGATATTGTGGCTAAAAGTGGATGTCCTCTTTACTGAAATTGTATGGTAAATTTACATTACGTTAAATTTTTAGTGTGTGTATATGATGTCAGTTGATCTAAAATTATATATATATAGGTTAAAAAGAAGACAACCACAGCATCTAGGCCTCCACCTCCACCTCCTACATTACCCAATTGGGTTCCATAGGACCTACCTGTCCCGTTAGGTCCTAACTGTAGGGGTATGGCAATATGGTTAGGCAAACATGATATAAATTGCCCTATAACTGTTTCTATAGATTCAGATGTTGCAGGTCAATCATACGAAAGCAACCTATTTATACAAGATATTTTGGAGTTGTTTCGATATGATTGGATAAATGCATCTGTGATAGAGTTATGGATAAGGTGAGATCTTCTTTATACATCCATATACCTTGTGTAGGATCTGGTGATCTGGTTTCTTATTTATTAATGCATGCGTAATTAATACATGTTTTGTAGCTACTTAGACAAGATATGTGTAGATTTTGCATTCGAACATGTAGGATTTTTTATTCCATCTTTGATTAGTCTAGTAGCTAAAGACCCTCCGTCAGTTCAACAATACTTTTGTGAGGCTTTTATAAATTTTGCTCAAAATAAGAAGACGGTGATAATAGCTCCATTCAATGTAGAGTAAGTTTACTTTTCTTATTATAATTTGGACTTAAGAAAATTACATTTTATTATGGATTTTGAGTTATTAATTTTTAACTTTTTTACCTCTAGTGATATGCATTGGGAGTTACTACTTATTGTCCCTGAGACATTCACTGTCTATTATCTAGATCCTAAGGGGAGTAAATTGAATTCAAAATATGGACACAAAATGAAAATGGCATTATTCCGGTGAGAAATATTTCATTTTCATATTTGTTAACATATGTTATTATATTACTATTTAATTATGCAATGTACTGTGTTACATTAACATGTAGGGGTTTAGATTAGTTCAAAAAGGCGGGAGGAAAGGTCCCCAAGAAAAAGAACCAGAAAATAACTTGGAAGAATGTGGAAGTAAGTTCCCGACTACAATGTTTATATTATTTATGTGAGCAGTGCTTAATTAGTTGTATTTTTTAATATTTTGTATGTTTCAATTTATAGTGTGCTATACAAGACAACGGATGGGCATGTGCATACTATGTGATGTGATTTATGCACATGATTATCAAATATTCCGCAGTGGACATCGATACTATTCTTGAGGTATTATATAGTCTCATTAGATAATATGAAATATATCAATCTTATTTATAGCTCATTAATTATATATATATATATCATTCTCTTTGTAGGTGTTTAAAACAGACCACACTACAGGAAAGGCCTTACCAGATGTACATGCTCCCTATATGATGGGAGAATTAAATGAAGAGAAAAATGGGCAACAGCCATATAAGTAGTGGGGGTTTTAACATATAATTGGGATGTTGATAGCGAATAATGACTAAAGAATGATATTTTGTAAATGAATTTCTGAATTATAATATATGTGTGAATGTTTCTACATGTCTGGATGTTTCTACATGTGTCTGAGTGAAAATGAATGAAACTGTTGGTTGCTATATGAATGTTTCTACATGTGTGAATGTGAAAATGAATGGAACTACAGATTGCTAACTACATGAATGTTTCTAAATGTGTGAAAATCAAATGGAACTGCAGGTTGCTAAATGTGTGAATATTTTTATTGTTAATTTTGTAGGTTTGTGGCCTGTTGTTGGCTGATATCAATGGATGTCGTAAAACCAGCAGTTCATAACTGAACTGCAGGTTTCTCATCCTGCGACCAGCCACAGCAGGTCTGCAAAATGCAGAAAAAGAAAAAAACAATAGGCGTCAGTTATTTGTATAAAACTGATGCCACATAGTTACAGTGTCGGTTTCCCTACTCGTAACCGACGTCTATTTCCTTAACACCACGGCCGTGCTGGCCAGCACGGCCGTGGCAATGGGCTAGACAACACGGCCGTGCTGACCAACACGGCCGTGCTGACCAACACGGCCGTGCTGACCAACACGGCCGTGTTGGCCAGCACGACCGTGGTAGCAGGTGATATGGCGTTGGTTATCACTAATAAACCGACGCTGATAGTTCCCCAGATGGCGCCCTTTCTGTGGCGCGAAGGTATATGGCGTCGGTTTCTTATCTAATAACTGACACTGATAGTGCCCCATATGGCGCCCTTTTTGTGGCGCGAAGGTATATGGCGTCGGTTTCTTATCTAATAACTGACGCCTATAATCCCCTATTGGCATGTTTTCGGTGGTGCGCGAAGGGTTTTAGCGTCGGTTTTTAAACTGACGCGTAACGGTTGGCCTTTTAACTTCGCCCACATAGGTGTCGCTTAGAAACCGACACTAAAGGCCTTAAATAACCAACACTAAAGGTCGGTTATGTACTAGTGGCCACATCACGCTTTAGACCTGGCCACCAATACATGTTTTTCAAGTTTTGGTACATCTTGGTACTTTCAGATGCATTGCATACATGGAGGAGTGAGCCTCCTCAACTACCATCTTTATCAACCCATCAACATCAGGAACTATTGTCCTATTGTGGTAACAAACTGTATCATCATCTGCCTCATGAAATCCATCATACTTTTCACTGCCAATCCCTGATCAGATATTTTGTATCACAGTATCATCATGAATTTTCTTTCTTAAGGTAGGTTTCACTTGTAATTGTGCCAAAAATCCTGCCGATAAGGAAACCTCTAGCTGTACATTCATCTGGAGAAGAGACACTAGCATATCTCTCTTATGGCACATCAAGGAATTTAATTGTACATTATCTATTGTTGATGATGAAGACGACTTTCTACTAAATGCATCAGCTACCACATTTGCTTTCCCTAGATGGTAGTCTATTGTGCAATCATAATCCTTAATTAGCTCCATCCATCTCCTCTACCTCATATTCAGCTCCTATTTTGAGAAGATATATTGTAGATTCTTGTGGTCAGTGAAGATCTGACACTTTTCTCCATAAAGATAATGTCTTTAGATCTTTAAGGTATGGACCACCACTACAAGCTTTAGATCAAGTGTTGGGTAATTCTCCTTGTGTTTCTTAAGATGTCATGAAGTAAAAGAAATTACATTTTTATCCTGCATCAACATGCATCCCAACCCATTCTTTGAAGCATCATAAAAGACAATATAGCCTTTCGCTTACTCTGGAAGTACTAACATTAGTGTACTAGTCAACATTTCTTTCAACAGTTGGAAAGAACATTGACACTTGTCATTCCAAGCAAAAGGAACATCCTTCCTGGTTAACCTAGTTAGGGGTAATGCTATAGAACTGAAGTCTTTGATGAACCTCATGTAGTAACCTTCCAGACATAGCAAACTATGGATTTCTATCAGTGTCTTTGGTTGTTCCCATTCTAGTACAGATTCCACTTTCTTGGGATCAACACAAATGCCTTTTGCAGACATAACATGGCCCAGAAAAGACACTTCAGTAACCAGAATTCACACTTGCTGAACTTAGCATATAGTTGATGCTGCCTCAACAAAGTCAATGCCTAGTGAATGTGTTGCCCATGCTACCGACTATACTTGGAGTATATCAAGATATCATCTATGAATATGACCACACACTGATCAAGATAAGGTCTAAACACCCTATTCATCAGATCCATAAAAGTTGCAGGTGCATTGATTAGCCTAAACGGCATAACCACAAACTCATAATGACCATACCTAATCCTAAAATCTGACTTGGGTATGTCATCAGACTTAATTCTCAACTGATGGTAACCTAACCTCAGGTCTATCTTTGAAAACATAGTGGCACCTCTCAACTGATCAAAAAGATAATCAGTCCTTGACAAAGGATACTTATTCTTTATTGTCACCTTGTTCAACTATTTTTAGTCTATACAAAACCTCATTGAACCATCCTTCTTTTTAACAAACAACACGGGAGAACCCCAAGGGGAAGTGCTTGGCCTGAGAAAACCCTTCTCTAACAGTTCTTGTAATGATTTCTTTAACTCTTGCATCTTTATTGGTGTCATTCTGTATACTGACTGTGTTATGGTTTGTGTTCCAGGAACAATATTGATCTCAAACTCAATTTCTCTAGGAGGGGGAATGCTAGGAAATTCCTCAGGAAAGACATCCTTAAATTCTCACACCACTAGTACCTCCTGGATACTAGGACCTCTCTCCTTGATATCTACAATATGAGCTAAGAAAGCCTTACATCCTTCTCTCATCAACCGCTCAACTATCATAGCTGACATCAAATATGTAGGAAGAATCTTCCTATCACCATGGAAAATCCATTGTACATCTCCATCATGGAACGTCACCACCTTAGTACTATAGTCCAAGACTACCTTGTATTTTTCCAAGGTATCCATTCCTAGGATTATAATAAAACCATGCATGTCAAGTGGCAAAAGATCTACTTGAATGTTGTGTCTAAAAAAGAAAGAACGCAAGAAGGCACACTTCCGACAACTCAGTGGAACTAACCAAAGGAGTATCTAGCCACAGGCTATCAGATTTATGACTAATAGGTAGATAACAACTATCTATCACCTCTCTAGTGATAAAAGAGTGTGTCGCGCCCGAGTCTACTAACACAGATACGAAATAAGAAGTAGACAAATCAGAATGAAATAACTTCATCTGACCTGTCATGACTTGTATATTGACCACTTCTTTTGGTTGGGTCATGGCATAGAACCTTTCCATCACCTGTTGTGTACATGTCCTCTATTAGCCTGTCGGGAGGATCCTGCCTGTGACGCTTGACCGCTTCCTCTGCCACTACCAGTGCTAAATTGTTGTTGTTGTGAACTCTATTGACTTTGTCTTAGTTGCTGAGTCACCTCCTCATTTTTCACAGGGCAATACCACTTTGTGTGTCCCACTTGTCTACACTTATGACATGTCTTACTTTCATACCATGGCCTAGACGGTCTTGTCACTAAAACTAATGATGTGTTGTGGGCTCCTACAAGTGGAAAACTACGACCTCTACCCCTACTCGGGGTCCATTGGGATGGAGTGAACGACCTCTGCTCACTAAAAGTAAACCTCTGTTGCGACTCTAATGGAGTAAATCTTGGCTTATTAAAGCCTCCAGATGATTGTCCTTAGAATTGAACAGGTTGCTTCTTAGCATTAGCTTCACACTATTTTATGGCAGACCTCTCAATCCTCCTTACGGATTCCACAAAAGTGGAAAACCTCACCCTATTTTGTAGGGTTGATGTTGTTATAGTCAACTCAGTATTTAGTCCCTTTTCGAACCTACAGATCCTTTCTTTGTCAGTGGCTTCCATGTGCGGGCAGAACCTTAAAAGCTCCATAAACTTTGATTCATACTCATTAATAGTCATAGCCCCCTGACGAATCTTCTCAAACTGAGATATCTTCTCATCTAGATAGGTCTCTGGAAAATATAGGCTAAAAAATTCCCTCTGAAACTCCTCCCATCCTATCACAACTCCTGGCCTTTTCTCCTCTTCTATAGCCCACCAATGGCCAGCACTACCCTTCAACAAGTATACTGCATGCTTAACTTTTTCTTCTTCAGCAATGTTTAGGATTTTGAATGCCTTTTCCAGCTCATTCAACCACATGTCAGTGTTTGTTGGATCATAAGTACCAGCATATTCAATCTCCCCAACACGTATAAGACGTTCAAACATCTTCCCGACACCTTGGGACTCCACATTAGGGATGGTTGCCCTAGCTTGAGGTGTTGGCTCTATGTCAGTGATATGTGTAATTGTGGCCATCATATGTCTAAACATAGACCAAAACTCAGGATTGGTCATCATTTTCGGGTCTAGATGAGGCATTACAGGATGCTCTGGCCCTACTTCTAGCACTCTTTCATCGTGTGCCTGCCTCCCAACACCTCCTCCTGGTGCAACATAGCTACTCTCAACGTGTTCTTCATGTCCTCCAAACATATCTGCATAAGCATAAACTATGATCAGATATGTTGGATACATAAGAACAGACTCAAACCTAAGTCTTATGTCCTTGTAGAATTAGCAAAACTAGAGCTCTGATACCAACTTAACTGAGACACCTCGTCACGCTAAATGAGATTACTCAAAACACAAAACACGATCAACTACTAATTAATCACATAGTCAAAAATGCAAAATAATTTTCCAACAATGTAAATAAACTCTAGAACATTTACATAAAGGTCCATCATTCCATTCTCATATACTTTAACAAGCATTCACATATGGGTCCAAACCCCTCAGTCACATCTTGCATACAAAAGATATTTCACATGTACATGCCATATATTTAAATCTCGTGTCGATATGAGTATATCATATAGAAAACACATCCCATGCATGGACCTGAGAGTATAGGGATGACACTAGGACTCTACTACCAACATCTACAACTAACCAATCTTCTGAATCTATTGATCATCAGGTTAGTTCTCTTCCATAGCGTGACCTCGACCTCGTTGCCCGCGACCGCCTAAAAGAATGTGGTGACCCACAAGTGAGACCCAGTCCCAATGAGAGATATAACTCTCTCCAACATATATTGACTATAACATATTAATTAACAGTAAATACATTGAACAGTTAGGGTATTGAATAAGCAATATGAACAGATTGAATAGTTTAAGCATATTAAGCAGTTAAGCAAATAAGTTGTAGCATCAAGTAGAATTGCTCAATTTTCATAAGTCTGCATCATGTAAGAACTATGTAGTGTATAGACAAGATAAGGGTTAATCAACCAATGTGATATGTATTAAACCCTAGCAATTATACTACATGGTTGGTATTATATCTTTTATTATGACCTGGGGAGTTTGAGTCGTACCACTCAAAATCCAATTGACCACTGTTTGGTTGCAATCAGTTCCATATAAGATCAAGGAAGAGTCGGACTCCAAGATCTTATCCATACTCGATCAGTACGAGTCTGCACTACAGTGACATCTCAGTCTAACTACAAAATAGTGACATGCATTCCTGTAAACAACTAGCCCACCTTGGTACACGTCATGGCGCTAGAGACCAAGGTATGCAAAGCAAAAACTTTATCACATTATAATCACCGAAACACGATCGCAGTCATTCTCAAAAAGAGGGCTAGGTATGACCACAGTCATCCTCCCTAAGCACTTGGATTCAGCATGACAAGCACCCTACATAACTCAATAGTATGTGCTCTGAGTTTCCCTTAGGAATACTTATTTTACCATCTGGCAAGTTTTGACACTCAGATGGATCTATGGCATAGGGCACTACATGATTAGAATTTTACTTGATTAATCATTGCCAATTGGGTGAATTAAGGCTTCATCATACAAATGGACATACAAACCCTAATTCATTTCTATCAAGTATATAAGCATTACAACTTTAGAAGATATAAAACATTTGAAGTATAGATCTCAATCATATTACCATATGCTATCATTCATTGCATTATAACGAACTACATCATCATCATATCATTTCAAGATATCCATTTCTTATCACAAGTTCTAGGGTTTCTGTAACGTCTTAGGAATTGAGGCCTGGGATGGGTGACATGTCGGGAAGTTGATCCTGACATGCGCGTCGTTGTGGACAAAGTGCATAGTTAAGGCTAGTGGTGGTTTGTGGGGACATTCGTCATTCCTGAAACTCTACTAGAGCCTTGGGCAGTGGGCCCGGGCGTTACAGTTTCAACCCTTATTGGAACATGAAAATGATTTTACCTCAATCAGGGCTCAACATGCCCAAAGGTCATTTAAGACCATCACATTATTTCTAGTAAGGTCATCCTCATTATTCCATGCCATAAACAAGGGTCAAAAGGTCATAAGCAATTATGTGTCCATAGGTATTATTATGGCAAGGTACTATGATATTCAAATAGCACTACATTGTGGTTTCAGCACAAGAAGAGTGTAATACATTGCCACATTAATCATTCAAGAGGTATGATTATAATCAATCAACGTCATCTAATTACATTGAGGTTAGGTATAACAAGCTATATCACATTGGAGTTACGCATCCACTTATTATAGTGATTTATCAAATATAACTATATAAGAGAAAAGGTAAGACTATAAATTAATGGTATTGAACCATCGAATTATCATTAATAGGACCCACATATAATACCATGGGGTTTATTCTAATACATTGGATGTTGAGGCATCCAATATTATTCATTGGGGCGGATTCATTATTCAAGGTTACCAATTGAAGCATAAGTCTAACCATTAGATCAATTGAACCAAGGAACCATTGGTTTAAGGTTTAATCGAATCTAAAATTACATTCTTAACTCACCATATGTGGTGATGATCTGATCCACCATTAATTATGATCATTAAGTCACCATTGGTTGTTAGATCAGCAATATTTTCATTTAACACCATCAAATATTAAGCTAATGTCATCATTGATTGATAGCATCACTAAAATACTTAGTGGATGATAATTAAACTTCTAATTGAGCCAAAACCTGACCTAAGGATGTGACCATAGGTTGTCACCATAAAAATTGACACCCTTGATCACGAACATCAGTTGCTAAGACATTAACACCATTGGTTGTTGAATGGTATGACCATCGGTTGTGTGATAGGGAAGGAAATAGCTTGAAAACCTTAATTTGAACCATCGATTGTTTTGTACTTAGAACCATAGGTTGTTGCTATCAACCTGTCCCAGATCATATTATACCTTAGAAAGGTCGTACACATGTTTACAAGTTCATATAAAACTGGAACAGAACAGGGAACACCACAAAAAATTTGTAACCCTATACAAGCATGGTTTCTTTATGCTTAAATCATCACATTAAAGCATAAACATGAACTAACAAGCTTCTAACAAGCAATATAAGTGAAGAATGTTATATAACTCGTCTCTATAGAGTAGGTCAGATCCCAAACAGTAAGAATCTCGAGCAAATAAGGCAAGAAAACCCTAGATTCAGATCTGAACTTGGCCAAATAGGCACTTTTCTCAACAAAGAAGCAAAACCCTAGAAGAAAAAACAAGAAGGATAGATTTTTGAGTTCTAGAGCCACTTTCACCATGGAACAGCAAGGTTCTGACCTGGAGAAATATAGGAGGAAGAAGAGAAAAGAAATAAATGGAGGAAATAAGGTAATACTTACACTTTTAGGTCAAGATCACTAGGAAGGAGCTTTAGGAACCCCTAAAGGAAGTCAATTGTGACCCTAGATTTTTTTTCCAAGAAGATCCCCACTTTCTTCTTCCTTGGACAGGAACTTTGCAGCAGCATAAGGGACAATGAGGTTCTTAGAAGGAGGGAAGTGGTGGAGATCAAATGGTTCGTTTGGGTGCTTACGGATATGTATATAAAACTTTAAGATAAAGAAAAAGAAAAAGTTGATTTTCCTCCGGAAGACCCGACTGTGGCCAGTCAAGAAGACGGGCGGGATGTGGAGCCAAATCAGAATGATAGTTCTAGTATCTTTCCAAGTGTCCATGGCTTTAAACTATTAAGAATATACAAGCACACACACAAGCAGCTCCCCCACCGTCCATATAGACCTTCTTAGCTCTCCTTTGTCGAATTTCCAAGTCAATCAAATAATTCATTAGTTGATAGCTACTAAAGGTAGCTCATCCATGAAGGGGTAAACCCTAAAATACCCTTGAGGAAAACACATTCAAACCATGGCTCAACTAGGATCCTCATGACTCAAAATACTCAAGAATGATAAAATAACATCCAAGGAACATAATGTATGTGACAAATTGCAAAGAAAACCCCTTAATTGGATAAATTGTAGAAAAGTCTAAAATGTACATAAAATTGCATAACTTGCTCAAAAAGTGTCCAAATTGGACCAAATTTGAAACTTAAGCGTGTCTTATGATTTCAAAGCATATCACAAGGTTATACTAGGGTTCTAAGTATTCAATTATGATAATTAAGCTTATTCAACTCAGTAAGCAAGTTCAGGGGCCTTACACAATATGTCTAATCAGTTGTGTCATGTTCGCATGAATTATTCTTACTTGTGTTCATTTCACATTATATATAGTAATTTCTTTGAAGAAAAACATACTAAACTCAAAAATCATATGACAAACTTACGTTCTACATGGTAGCACAAGGAACAAATTGTGATTTAAAAATATCCAAATCTTTCATTACTCTTGTGCAACATGATTTATTCGAATAAAAAGCTAATTTACTAAATTATAAAAAATATATATGTGCAATATCTTTTACACTTTCCTATAGTACATATTAGAATTAGAATACAAGGATGACTTTACATTTTAAAAAATAAAAGAAATTGTAGAAAAAATCTTCAACGAGCTTTCTTTAACAATATAAATGTGAGTACTCCAGAGAATACTCTTGCTAGTTTGGAATGTCCTCTGCATGTATGCATTATGCCATGTAGTCAGCAAGCAAGCTATATCCACTTCCTATCTAATTTAATGAATGTAGCATAAATGCTTGATTTTAAGTTAGAGAAGACACTCGTGCATATGCTAAATAAATAGTTAGTCATATCACATTGATTCACTAACATTTGTTGTGAAATCTTAATTTTGTCAATAGTGAATTCTTAGCATTTGTTTAACTATTACTACGCTTACGTCCATAGGTTTAAATACTTGAATAAGAATTTCAAACAAGATTTACTAATCTTAATGTGTATCCATGTTGTGTTCACTTACACCAATCAGCACACCAAGAGAGCTTCGCTTTTTAAAAAAAAAACTAGGTTTCACCTCTGATCTAGGTTATTTTAGGGACACGCACCAAAACGTATCCACATGCAAATTCTCTAATAACACCTGCAAATCAATTACTTATGTGTCACATATGAAAGTCTGTACAGATGTGTTATATACGTGGTGATTCTTTTACTCATTCTTTTACTCTATCATAGTATGTGGAGAAACTATAGAAGGATTATACCCCATAAGTCTCTAGTTTTAATGAACCCTTTCCTTACCTACAATATCTCTTCCCAAAAGTCACTTATGTGCTTGATACCATTATCTTGAAATTTAGATTTTGGTACTCATTTACATAAATATGATACTAGTGGTTAAAAATAAAGAAATTTTGAAAAACAAAGCCCTATAATATACCATCAACAATCGACATATAACACATTAACATCCAAACCTAGACAATTTGTGTTGCAATGCACGTCAAGGTAGCGTACAAATTCTACTACGGCAATCATCTTACGGGTATTTGACATAAACTACTATTTATAATCCCAGATCAACTTCATCCCTTGTGGTTTACATATAAAGTTACATCACAATCACTCCTTGGAGAGTTCATGGGACTACATATTGCAATTCCATCACAGATCATGGTGTTACATGAAAATTCCAGTCCACATAATCCTACCCAATCCATAAAGCCTTTATATTCACAAGGTTATGTGTCCCTCCTAAAACAACTCAAGCTCAATTACATGAACATAACAATAAGGTCTCTCCACTGTCCGTCGTACGACTAACCAACTTTTGAAAGTTTCAACAAACTTCCTGACAAAACCAATAATCTTCTATCTCAATCACAATTCCATCCCAACATAACGGCATGGCACCAGAATGAACAGTTTTTCAAATTAAAATTTGTTTGCAGACAGCCAAAACATACAAACAAAATAACCTTGTATGAGTGTGGTGATTACAGAGCTAACGCCATATGTAGCACTTGCACAAATCCTCAAATTGTCAAATGAGTAAAAAATATATATATTAATGCATGAAGATGAATACATTTCTGATTTTCAACTTACAGATATGCAGCCAAACATTCACGCAAAAGAAAAAAGATTTGGCAAACAACTGATTACAACACTAACGGCATATGAGACATGCCGACAGCCTTGGGTTTCATATTAGAGTATCACATAATACTCACACAAACTTATTTACACAACAAAACAGTGAGTGTACACTTTTCTTGAAGAAGGGGGACTGTAAACATTACTCGTATGGGTTGGCAAAATAAATTTACAAGCGCATCAATGCGCTCTCATTGCTGATTTATTTATGGACGCTACCATCTCTACAAAAAATGAGGGTGACATCTTTAGTAAGCCGAATCATTTCCCATTTCATTCGTGTAACTGAGCAGCTACCAGTTGTTGGTGGCATCTTTTGCTGGCAGGATATAGTGGACGAAAATACCATACACTGCCAAAGAAATACCATACATTGCTATGATAAAATTTGACAAGCTGGGAACCTCATCCTTGGTATGCCTCTCGGGCCTCACTGAAGCCAATATCCCCCCAACATTCACAGTTCCTCAGGAGAAAACAGGCCGGCAAAATTTAGAAAGAGTTCAGAAGGAACTCCTGCAAAAAATTAAGTAGAATTATAGTATGATATAAGGAATGTTTATTTAAATACCAAAGTAACGTGTCTTACTCGATTTTTAAATTCACATATATGGCAAAAATATATCAGAGTCGCCAATAGAAACAGCACTTTACAAATTTCAAAGATAACAAATAAAAAAGATTCACAATATTCTATGGAATAATCAGAATCACACTCCGCAATATATTTCACAGATCCAAAGCCTGCAATTGAGAATTTAGCTTAGCCATTATTGCAACTCCTTCGCATGAGAAGAAACTCCAGATTTTACACAATCAGTTTTATCTTTGAAACACAAACCAAATAACTATGGAGCCAGATCCACCATTAGCAGCCCCCTCTATGAGATCAAACCATGATGTTTCCCATTTTCCCAGTAAGGTTTTGACTCCATACAATGTACCATAGTTTTTGAGGCGGCCAGGCGGTGCCCCTCCTCAGCTGAGCGCCCAGGCGGTGGTTTTTTTTATCCCCATAAAATGTATACATATATAAATATATACCTATATATATATTATTTATATACTATGTTATGTATATAACTATACATATATATATGTAAAACTTATCCAGCCTTCATATATTTACTAAAATGACAACAAAACAGTAAATATTTGAGAATTGAGAAATTATATACCTCAAACTGATCGCTGCAAGCCTGCAACAGTGAATTGAAATATAAGAATAAAATGCATAACACACATTTCATTGCTGAAGATGAATAATAAAAGTTGCAAAACATTCCAATATTCCATAGTTCCAAGCAAGTTCAATCAACCAATGTAATACTAAATGAAAATGTCTCGTCTGAAAAATCTAAACAAATATAAAACTGATTTTAAAACTCAAACGGATCTTCATCATTGTCTTCTGCATCCTCCTCTCCATCACCAACTTCATCATCATCTAGTCCTGTATCATCAGCTATTTCTTCATCCTCTTCCTGAATATCATCATCACTAAGTTCCATTGGAGCTCTGTTGGTTGATCTTCTTGGCCTGCTAGGCCCAGCTTGATATTCGGTAGCACCCATTGCATCATCTACTTGGCTCAATCTAACACCTTCAGCAAAAATGGGATCTTCTGGCACACCTGTCATCCATTCACTACTCCAGTTTAATTCATCTAGAGCTATAGGGTCGTAGTTGTTCTCTAGGTTCTGAATCCGTCTACTCTTGAACCTTTCATGAAGTTGTCTGTTATACTGAATATAGACAAGTTTGTCCATTCTCTTAACCTCTAGCATGTTCCTCCTCTTTGTGTGAATCTACATAAGAATATACCTATGTGAGTAATTTGAACATGAAGTATACATTTATAAATTAGTTAATTCTTCTTACAAAGTCAAATGTACTCCATGCCCTCTCCGCAGCAGAAGAGGTACAACACAAGCCAAGGATACGCTTAGCAAGCTTTTGAAGTGATGGTGTCCTTGTACCAATCCAGCTCATTAGACACTTTGTCTTGTTGTTCGGGGCCATCAACCATCTTGACAAGACAATCAACAAAGTCAGAATCATAACTCCCAAGGTTTGGGTCCTGCTGAACTCTAGCTTCATAGTACAAAGATGGATTTAACAAGAACCCTACACCGTATAGGGGGCGGCTCATCTGAAATGCCCATCTCTTCTCCACTATGTCAATGATAGGCTTGTACTCTCTTTCTCTATTGGAAAAATTCAGCATGATTTCTTCTTTTCCCTTCTCAATACTAGCTGCAATGTATCCCATAGGAGGCTTCTCATCAGCATCTACAAGGCTTGTACACGGTTCCAAAATGGTCTAGAATGTACAATAGCTGAGACTTTTTTCCCTTGAGTGGTCTCCGCCCAACTGCTTTGCTCCCATGCAGTAGAATTGAACAAAGCAAACAATGTCTCTCGGAGAGGAAGGGAGGAGGTCGGCGGACGGCGTTGCGAGCGTCTGCTTCCGTGCGGATGCGTGAAACAGAACGACGCGGGGGTATCGGAAGTTGGAAAGGCACTGTTGGGTTTTGGTTTAAGTAAAAAAATAATAATAATAATAATTGCTTGGGCCTTGGCCCTTTGGGCCCGACAACACAACTAAGCGGCTGCCCAACTATGTCTGGGGTTGACCAGGCGGCCCAGGCAGACGCCAAATCATTTGCTACATCTAAGCGGATAGTTGGGCGAGACCACCCTGGACAATGTTCAAAATTTCGACAAAATTGTCGAAATTTCTATTTCTGTGGCAATCGGACATCGAAATTGACTGACGAAACTCTCGAAATAGGCAGATCATCGATTTTTTTTTCTACGGTTTCATATACTATGTACTACCTAGAGCATATTTTTTTGCACAGTTTTGTGTTTTTAAGTCCATATATTGTGCTTGCAAACTATAATGACTTAATTCATTGATTTCACCTTTGAAAATTAACATCAAAAGTCCCCATCGAAATGCCCATCGAAACAGTTCAGGCTCATTCACTAAAAAATGATGAGACCCCACCCCCCACATATTCGATATGAAATATTATTACATATTTGAGTAGATCTACGCTAGTAGATCATTCTGGTAAAATTTCATAAATTAATTCGTTTATTTTTCCGTCGAAACGCCAGGAACGCATTTATTGAAATTTTGTCGAAATTTGTCAAAATTTCTGTTTCTGTGGCCACCGAAACGGCATCGAAATCGGACATTTTCTTCCTTGACCCTGGACGCCTGCTCGACTAGTCGGCGACTAGGCGGCGCCCAGGCGTCCGCCTCAACAAGTAATGTACCAGAGCTAGCAAATCCAGACAGTTCCTATCCACCAAGTCCCAAAATGAAATGACATTATGAACCAATTATTAGTTGATATACTGGCAAAATGAATTTTTTCCACTAAATCAGATAATTTAAAACATGTCAGGTGATTGCAGTATAAGAGAGGAACATTTTAACAGTATACTCGCATGTCTTAGATGTTCTATACTCAATTAATCGTGAGAGAATTAATAGATCCAATGTGTTACTACAATACCTTATGAGAATCAAAGAAAGTGATCTGCCAATAGAAGTTGGGGTTTTTCCTCGTCCTCCTCTATCTGTGTGGAAACTTCATGTTTAATCTCCTGAATTTTTTTGTCCCAAATACCGTCAATCATCTTCCATGTTTCATCGCCAATGATCTGTGTCTGGTAAAATAAAACAAGCATTGTTAACGATAAATGAAGAGCTACGAAATCCCTATATAACAACTATCTATCAAATTTACCTCCTTTGGACGGGGTGCACCAAATGTTGAAAATCCAACATTTCCTGGAGCAAAGGTAACCCTTCCAGGAAGTGAAGCTCCATAAATGCCCCATCTTCCAGCATATATAAGGGCGCTAAACTCATCTACAGGGTAAACAGGTGGCTACAAGGGAGTGGGGAGAGAGAAAATCAGAACCTCTAAGAGAATGATTGAATTCTCCAGAAACTTGAAGCAAGTAGAATATTATATCAAAAATCTAAAAGTGCAATTTGTTAAAGGACAAAGTAGTCCACCTACCTGAGGGATTCGAGGAGTCTTTTTAAATATCTCCCATATTGTGGCTGCATTGATCTGTCCCTTCTCAAGTAAAATATCTACACAGTAACGAGTTGGCAAATCAATAATCATTTAAGGATCCCAAACAGTTCAGTACTTTGTTAATGAACTTTGACAATCTTTCATGATATTTTTATGTAAATTGGTTTCCATAGTTAACTTCATGTCAAGCTTTTTCAATAAGTTCAATGGCCCTCTTATGATGTTTCCAAACAGATTATAACATCACGCATTACGCCTCTCCCTCTCCTAAACCGTAAAGGCTTCCTCTCTCCCTCTTGCAAAATAAATAGTCTCTTCTGTATATATGGGATCTTCCTTGTTGTTCAGATACATCTACATCTAGATATATATGTGCATACATATATATCATATACATACATATGCATGTGAGTAAACATGCATAGACACCTATACACTATATCTGATTTATTCTCGATCTTTTCCCAAATACTAGACCAAACTTTGACTGTGCTTCAGTGATTTTTTTCCAAAATTTTCCTTATTTTTTCTTGAATTACGACTTTCCCAAGCAATCCAAAAAAATCGCAAATTTGTAATTATGCTATACAGGCCCCCATGTCCATGTCAAACAGTTTCTGGGCAGAGGCAAGGCAAAAAGCCTGTTAAACATGGCTTGTATGTATTCAGTGCATTTAAGTGAACTTTTGTACAGCTGGATACAGACTTGACACGGCACAGATGCGGCCCACTGTGGTGCGGCCCTGCTTGGCGAGTCTAACAGCAATTTGAGTCACTTTCCCAGTAACCAACTGCCGGCAAGCATGATTGCATTGTACTTGTCACACTCGTCACTATGCTAAGAGAGGCTAGGGCTTAGGAGCTCCAACTTGCGGGCCTCTAGGATGATGACAGCCTCCACACTACCATCCTAAGCGTCTGGTCTGCTACAGTGTGGGCTACAGTCAGTCACCCTTTCTCAGTGTCTGTGACCCTATACTTCTGCTGCACAAAGTTCCAAGAACACACAGCAGGAGTACTCCTACATAGGTCATCCAATGCCTCTGCATTTCAAGGTGGAACAGCATTATTCGGCGCAGGCAGCTATTGCTTTGCTACCCGAGTGCATGAATGTTCCAGTTTTCCTTTTCCAGTGTAACTTTCTTCTGATTCGTTAAATGACTCCTATTCTTTTTTACTATATCTCCTAGCTTTAGTTGGCTTTTTACTTTTTCTACAACATTTGTCGTGAAATGATATAGGGAAGAATCGAAGTAACTGTCAATTGTGAGTATTTGTGTATACATATAGAAAAGTGTTGTGTAGGTATGTAAATATATACAACACTCCCCCTCAAGATGGAGCATCCGCGCGCGTGTGTAGGCATAGAGAAATTCGGGATTTGGCAACTTTCGACTGGGCAAAAAAAATCAAAATTCAGAAAAAATCTGGAAAATTCGTGAAATGCGATAAATTTCGGTCAACTATTCGGAAATAATCGAGAATAAGTCGGCTATATATATACACATATATGTACATATAAATACACATATGTACATATATATGTGTATGTATATACATACATACACATCATATACATGTAACTATTAATGTCACAAGATATACAATCTTATTGAGTGAGAAAGTAGGAAAAGAATTGAAGAATAGTTGAGCAATAACAATGGAATTCCACCAATACCCATGTTGGTACTTTGGTTAAACTATCCATGGATTGGAAAAGTAACTATTAGGTACAAAAAAATAACTATTAGGTAAGAAAAGTACCTATTTTCAATACAAAGTAAATATTTGACCGGAAAAGTAAAATCTGTAGATATAGGATAAAAGTTATTAAAAAAAAAAATTACTGTATCCAGCATTGTTCCTTTTCTAGTCAATTAGTAAATTTTTGTATTAGAATAGTTACTTTTCGTATTGAATAGTTATTTTTTGAGTATGATAGTTACTTTTGAGGCACACGGGGGATGAGGGGTGGGTTCAGTTAAAATACCCATATCATGTCGCCATCTAAGTGTCAATCCCAACCATGTTAAAGTTAGCTACATGGATCTGTTGACTCAAGGTCAATTAGGTCAATGTTGACTCACGCCTAAATTGACTAAACCCGTGTTTTGATGATGACTAACCATTCCACATATTGGTGTCTAATGTCTCTACTTGAGTGAATTCAGATTAGGCATAGACACACTTCAATTGCCCTAACTTGCGCATATCAAATTGGAGAAAAGACAAGTCAAAGTCAATACAAGTGCACGTTTTTGTAATATGATGTAAATCCATTAGAATCATGTTGTAAATCACTTTTAATGATTGTATGACTTGTAATTAAGCTTAGAAAAAATCAGGAGCACTTAGATCGAATGTTTAAGCACTCAAAAGCCATTTTCCAAAATTCACATCAGGTTGTTCATCGGTCGAGTTCTGTGAGTTGCAAACTCAACCGATCCTGATTGGATCTTGAAAATGACTTTTGATCGGTCGAGTTTACACTTCACAAAACTCGACCGATGGAGTACCAGACCAATTCGATTTTCATTGGTCGGTCGAGTTTCCCCAGGACAAACTCGACCGATGGTCTGAATATCGGCTTTGTCTTTTACTCTATCGGTCGAGTTACCCTTATAGAAACTCGACCGATTGCACTGTATGGAAAAGTGCAGAAAAGTACTTCTAGTCGTTGTGGAGTTGCAACAAGTGAAAATATATCTGTTGCAGGCCACAAAACGGTTATGTCAACGTACGGGAGACGGAGTCTGTGTGTGTTGCACAAGGCAACGTGTGAGACCCAATAGGGTTCTCCTCTCTATTTATAGTAAAGGGGAAATTACATGTAGGTACAGCAGTAATATGAAATATGAAATAAACACAAAGTAAAGATATATTAACACTCCCCCTCAAGCTGGAGTGTACACATTGTGGATGCCCAGCTTGCCGCATAAATTCTGGAACACTGCTGGACCTAATGGCTTTGTCAAGATATCAGCTAGTTGATCTTCAGACTTGACATATGGCGTCACCACATTGCCATTCTTTATCTGATCTCTGATGAAATGACAGTCAACCTCTATATGCTTTGTGCGCTCATGAAAGACAGGATTCCTGGCAATATGTATAGCAGATTGATTGTCACACTTGAGAATCATGGGAATTTGAATCAAAATCTTCAGCTCAGATAAGACAGATTTGATCCATTGCAGTTCACAGCATGCATGTGCCATAGCACGGTACTCAGCCTCAGTACTAGACCGTGCTACCACTTGTTGTTTCTTGCTTTTCCAAGTAATCAGATGATCACCAAGAAAGGTGCAGTAGCCAGATGTGGATCTTCTATCAACTTGATTACCAGCCCAATCTGCATCTGCATAACCTGTGAGAGTCAAAAAAGATAGAGGACTCTTTGGTTTATAATAAGTGATCCCCTTTCCAGGAGCACTTTTCAGATATCTCAGAATCCTGCATACAGCTGTCCAATGTGACTGTCGTGGTGTGCTCATATGTTGACTTACTACTCCAACAGCAAAAGAAATATCAGGTCTTGTGACAGTTAGGTAAATCAACTTCCCAACTATTCTCCTGTAATGACCTGGATCTGAATATGCAGTATCATCGTCCACCTCCTTGATGTGATAATCCATAGGAGTGGATACGGGCTTAAAATCAGTCATACCCGTTTCCTGTAGCAAGTCAAGCACATACTTTCTCTGGGAGAGATTTATACCTGCATGGGATCTAAGAACCTCAATCCCTAGAAAGTATCTCAGCTTCCCCAGGTCCTTTGTGTGAAAGTGTTGTTGTAGTCCTTCCTTCACACGTGATATGCCTGTAGAATCGCTGCCAGTAATCACAATATCATCAACATAGACAGCAATAATTATGGACCCACCAGAAGAATTTGAATAAAATAGAGAGTGATCAGTCATGGAACGAGAGAAGCCCATCTGTAGAGCAACAGCACTGAACTTGTCAAACCAAGCTCAAGGAGATTGCTTTAACCCATAGATAGCCTTCTTCAATTTGCAGACTTTCTGACACTCCCCCTGAGCAACAAAACCTGGTGGTTGCTCCATATACACCTCTTCTTGAAGATCTCCATGAGAAAAGGCGTTCTTGACATCCAGCTGGAAAAGAGGCCAATCAAAGGTAGTAGCTAGAGATATAAGGATCCGCACAGAATTGAGACGAGCAACTGGAGAAAAAGTCTCAAAGAAGTCCACTCCATATGTCTGTGTGTAGCCTTTTGCTACCAATCTGGCCTTCAACCGCTCAATCGATCCATCAGGGTTGTGTTTGACTGTAAAGACCCATCTACAGCCCACAACTTTCTTTCCCGCAGGTAAAGTAACAAGATCCCATGTGCCATTGTCAATCAGAGCAGAGATTTCCACCTGCATTGCCTGCTACCAGCCACTGTCCTTCAGAGCCTCTAAGTGGTTTCTTGGTATCTTAATGGAGTCCATCCCAAGAGCAAATGCACGAGCCTGTGTAGATAAGTGCGACAAACAACATACATTTGATATGGGATGTCGAATAGTACATGAACGTATACCTTTCCGGACAGCAATAGGAAGATCAAGGTCAGAAGCCTCTGCAGGAATCTCGTGAGTAGAAGATGGCGAAGGAGGCTCATGGACTTGTGCCGCTACCTCATCCGGATCCTGTCTACCTCGCCTGTGATAAACCTGGGTATAGGGTTGAATGGTAGGTGGATCATGCGGTATGTCCTCAACAATGATAGGTGGCACTCCCTCACTTTGAATTGCGGGTGGCACTCCCTCACTCAATTGCTCCCCCTTGCTCATAGAATTTGCAAAATATGGACTGGATTCATGAAAGGTGACATCCTTAGAAACAAACATACGACGCAAACTCGGGCAATAACACTTGTAACCTTTACTCGTACCAGAGTAACCAAGAAACAAGGTTTTCAAGGACCTAGGAGAGAGTTTGTCTTGTTTGGGATCAAAGTTATGAACGAAGGATGTACAACCAAAAACCCGAAGCGGAACATGAAACGGTTTATCCATAGGGCGTAAGACAGAGAAGGGAGTGCGTCCATGCAAAACAGAAGAGGGCTGCTGATTAATCAAAAAACAGGCAGTGAGAAGAGCTTCAGACCAGAAACGTTTAGGCACATTGGATTCAAACATGATAGACCTAGTGATATCCAAAAAATGGCGATTCTTTCGCTCAGCAACACCATTCTGCATAGGAGTGTGAGGGGAAGAGGTGTGATGAATCATACCAACCGAACTGCAAAACTCATTCATCGCTTTCTGAACATACTCAAGGGCATTATCAGATTGAAAAATTTTGATATTGCAGTTAAATTGAACCTGAATTTGTTTATGAAAATGTTTGATAATGGAAAGCACAGATTCACGACTTTTTAAAAGATAAATCCATGTCATGCGAGAGTAATCGTCCACAAATGAAATGAAATAGCTAAAACCATTATAACTCTGGTTTTTAACAGGACCCCATACATCACTATGGACTAACTCAAACGGACTAGAAGCCCGATTATTGACACGAACAGGATAGGACAACCGATGATGCTTGCCCAACTGACAGGACTGACACTCTAAAGAGGACACATGAGCTAGATCTGGTTCCAACTTCTTCAAGCTTTCTAAGGAAGGATGGCCATATCTGCAATGCCACAGCAAGGGGGAACCACTCAGCATGGCGGAGGAAACTGGAGCAGGAGGTGGATGGCGAGGTAGATAATCACCAGGAAAGAGGTAGAGATCACCTTTCCTAGGCCCCCCACCAATCATCTTCAAACTCTTGAGATCCTGTAAAACAAAGCAAGAAGGCCCGAATGTTACTGTGCAGTTTACAGTGTCAATCAACTTGGCAACAGAAAGCAAATTGAATGGAAATTCAGGTACAAAATGAACAGATTTCAAATCAATATCTGGTGTAAGGGACACAGAACCACTAGCTACCACCTTCCTCACAGAACCATCTGCCAAGGTAACAGATGGGTGAGGAATATATGAGTCAAATGTGCGGAGCAATCGCCTCATACCAGTCATGTGCTGGGAGGCACCAGAGTCAACCACCCAGGGAGTTGCGGATCCAGAAGCCATAAAAGATGTAGCCTGATTACCCGCTGTAGATGCAAGATTTGCTGTAGAAGCAGATGAGGCGCCCATACTCCAATGTTGAGTGGCCTGAATAAACCTGTCATACTCCTCCTGAGTAAGTGTGATGCCAGAGGAACTCGAGCTCGCAGTAGTAGAGTCTGAAGTAGCACAGTTGGCAGCTCCAACAGGTGGGGCGGCAGGTCGCCCATGTTTCTTCCAGCATTTCTCGACGGTGTGTCCCGGTTTGTCACAGAAAGTGCATCGAGGACGAGTCCCACGTCCTCTGCCCAAGCCAGGTCTGTCAGCTGGTGTAGGTGTAGGTCGTCCTCCGCGAACTGCTGCAGCAATGGAGGCATGAGAATCTCCAGAAGGAACAACAGGAGTAGGATCAACTGACTCAAAGGTGGACTGCTGAATCCTAGAGAAAGCTTCGGCAAGGCTCGGTAATTTGTCGAATGCAAGTATCACACTTGCTGAACCAAATGAGGAGCTAAGGCCAGATAGAAATTTAGCAGTGACAAGATCATCTCTATCTTTAATCTGCTCAGCAACTTTCACTGGATGATAGTAGCTCAACTCCTGGGAGATAGCTTGAATCACACCGAAATACTCTTCAAGGGATCTATCACCTTGTTTATCTGCAAACAGACGATCATAGATCATAAACTGGCGAAGAGCATTCTTCTCCTGAGCATAGTGCTGCTTAACGGCATCCCAAATCTCCTTAGCGGTGGAGTAGAACATGAACCTAGAAGCAATAGAAGGTTCCATGCTACCCCATAGCCAAGTCTTCACTAGGCTGTCAAGACGTTTCCACTCGGCATAGTCTTTGTCAGTGCTAGTGAGAGGTGCAGAATCAACAAACTTTGCCCGATCGCGCGATTCCAAGACAGTATGAACCGCATTCATCCATAGCAAAAAGTTCTTCCCATTGAGCTTGATAGGAATAGGCGAAACCTCATAATAGGTCTTGTTCTCCATGATGCAACTGGGATATGGGTGACGGAGTGATACACGTCACACAGAAGGCTGAGTGGACGGACAGATACGCGTCCCGTGACGGAGAGATACACGTCACAACAGAAACTGAAAAGAGGATGCGTTACTGACGCATCGACAACCTTCAAACGAGAGGTTCCTAATCACACATGAAGGAGATGTGATTAGGAAGGCACTGTGGAAGAGACGAGACCTCCGGGTAGGGCTTTAGAGAGCCGTTGGATCACCCGGAAGTCCTCAAACAGCAAGATTGTCCGCCAAAAACGAGCCGAAAAGTTGCTGGAAACTTTCCGAAAAACGTAGACGAAGCCCCGGTTCCAAGCGATTGAGCCTACGGTAGCATAGAGATGGCCACCGGAGGCCCAGCAGCATAAGACGAGGTTGGAGACTCCTAGCCGGGCAAGATCTGCGTCACCGGTAGTCTCCCTGCTGCTGCCACACGCCGGCGGCTAGCCAAGAAGCCGCCCGGGCAGCGGCGGCGGCCTGAAGGAGAGGGTCGGCGGCGCCCTGTGGTGGAGAAGGGAGAGGGAGGGAGGGGTGTGGCGACGCTAGGAGGGAGAGGAGCGGAAGCGGCGTCGGATCACGTTGCTCTTGATACCATGTCAACGTACGGGAGACGGAGTCTGTGTGTGTTGCACAAGGCAACGTGTGAGACCCAATAGGGTTCTCCTCTCTATTTATAGTAAAGGGGAAATTACATGTAGGTACAGCAGTAATATGAAATATGAAATAAACACAAAGTAAAGATATATTAACAGGTTAGTTTTCGTTCTCAAGTGTTCCCAAAGGCTAAGAGGCATCCCCAGCTATAAATAGGACCCCTTGGGCTTCATTCCAAGGTTGAGCATTCAATGCAAACTCTATGTGAGGTTCCTATTCTATAGCTGAGTGCTTCCTACAGCCTCCTCTCTCTCTCTAATCTTAATCACTTGCTACATCCATTAGAGTGAGTAGGAAATCTGTAAGAGAGCTAGTCCTACATGTATATCTTGTGAGGCTCTCACTTCCACCACCTCCCCATCTCTCATTTCAACCATGAAGATGAAGGTTCTCTCTCTTAGCTAAGAGAGGTGAAGAAGAACAAGGAAAGGCGTCCCTTAGTGAAGATAAAGGTTGAAGACTTGGAGCTAGAGTGGGTAAGCCCTTGGTGAAGGCAGAAGACTCCTTGCTCAAGTGGGTAAGTCCTTGGTGGAAGCTTCTCCGAGTGAAGGTGAAGTCAAAGGCGGAAGATCCAAGAAGAGTGGGTAATTCCTTGAAGGCTGAAGACTTGTGCAAGAGTAGGTAAGTCCTTAGAAGAAGGCGGAAGACTCTTGCAAAGTGGATAAGTCCTTGGTAAGGTTGAAGACCCTTTGTATTGGATAGGTAAGTCCTTTGGTTGGTCATGTATTGTAAGCTTTATGAATGAATATAAGAATGCAATGGTTAGGAAATCCTAGAGGCTGACCTCTCTAGGTAAGTGGACTGACTCACTTCTAGTTTGAAGTGAGGAACCACTCTAAATAGCTTGTCTCTTGGTGTATGTTCAATCTCTCTCATCCTTGCTATGCATGTTTTAGTTGCACTCAAATTACCTATTTAGCAACATCATCTTATGATATATCTTGAAGGTCTAATGAATCTTGTTTAAGTGCATTCAGCTCTATTCACCCCCCCTCTAGAGCATCTAATCACCCATCTAGGATCCAACAGGATCCTTCTTTTCCAATTAGCTCTGTTATGGGTCATATTTGAATACATGTGCAATATTACTTTCCCATCATCCAACTTTTTTTTTGTGTGTGTGTGTGTGTGTGTTTTTTGGGGTGTGTGTGTGTGTTTTGGAGGGGGGGGACGATAAAATTGATATATATATATATATATGGCATTAAAGAAGCATCTCAAGACAAGGCGGCTCTTGAAGTGTCCTATGTTGTGCGCCTCGACATGCATATGAGAGGGTGAGTGCCTCAAATATGCAAGGCGAGATGAAAGGTGGTGAGGTGGCAAAGCACCAACCTCTGTGTGGAGTAAAGAGTGGTGTGGGAGGAGGGTTGACTAATCACCATTAGTTGACAATGTGACAACAGGTGTTCTCTTCCGACTACCCATATAGTTGTTGATCGTTGCTCCCATGGTCTAACCGGAGCTGAAGCCCCCCTCCGAAATCAATATACATGTATATATACATATATAACATAGGCAGATGTAGTATATATAGAACATTTTCTGATACAATATCAAGTAAAATCACTAGATGAATTGGTATTAGGCTGTTGTTTATAGACAAGTTGCCTGAGTCCCAATCTCACCTAAGGTATATTTTTAACTTAGTCCCCCATGTTCCATTTAAAACCAAGTCATTCTAACTCAGCCCCCCTCCTACTTATATTTTCTAGTTCCGCCCTTGACTGACCTATCTACATCTAGGAACCGTTATACCTTCAGATGCATGTGAACCTTATATACAATGCATGAAGATGGAATTCTTTTCAGATAGCATGACATATGCATGACACCCTCTAGGAGATTAGAGCAAGCCTTCTATGTGAAATGACTCGGCATCAGAAGCAGTGTAGCATTAAAGAACATTCATGACAAGATGTGCATGAGGAGCGTATATACACAACTTCAAGTTGAGAAAAAGGTTGAGGTGTTCTGTGGGCCTTGGGAGCAGCCCATTAGTCGTGTAAGCAATCATGGAATATTTTGTATAGGGGGCGATAATGTAATTATACGTAGGGAAGTAGATTAACCGTAAAACTTCCCTACAGATTTCTACCCATGGTTGTTGTAGTCTCTAGAATAGTGAAAACAATTCTTTCTTGTAGACATAAGAGTCCTCATATTGAGCATCATAGCTTTTAAAAGTAGTATTGTGTTGTATGTTTGGACTTTGGAGAGGTCACTGAATAGAGTATATACAGTATGCCGGAGTATATGCGGTTTTGGATTTTTTTATTTCTATACAAAAATACAGTAATCATACAATTACATATTTAATTTGTAGAATTACAAATTCTAGATGCAATCAAGCACAACTTAAATATATACTCAAATATGCAACAACGAGCTCAATGTATAACAACCATAGATGAAATGTAACGTAAAAAAGAGGAAATGGAAGCAGAAGGTAGGCTAAATGTAGGTGATGATTTTAGCTACATGAAGAATAGGGGGTGACTCTAAAAATTGCCAGCTTAGCAGTTTGACCATTCAAAACCCGAGGATTTATCGGCCTTATGTGCAGCTATGCGGCCTTATATGTGGCTATGGTCTGTTTTAGGCACCAATTTCCCATGTGCGGATCAGTCAAGGGTTCGAACTGCGGCCGTATATGCAACCTTGAACCCTTTTTTGAAATACTGTTGAGAATAATGTCAAACCAGGTCACTTCTTGGTGTTCATGGTTCTCATCTTTCTAATCTCTTTTTATTCTTTTCCACAACAACCTTCAATGGTAAAAATATTATAACAATTTAGATTGTCATCTTCTATAAGTTATGGCAAAATGATTGGGGTTGTGGATACAACAAAGTTTCTGCAATCAATATTGTTAAACATGGTTGTGGTTTCTCAATGTTGTTGATAATATTTGTTAAATTATCATATTTGAAGATGTGGGGTGGTGGTAAAATGGCAGATGTAGAAGATAATTCTCCATATCATACTAGAAAAAAGGTAATGACTCGATTCATAGTTTATCTGCTGCCCCAAAACAAGGCCGCATGGTTTTGTAGGATATTATCCTAACAAATGCCAAACAAAAAAGGAAACAAAATCTACCATACTTTACTACCACATTAGATGAAAAATTAGTAACAAAGGTTCCTAGTTTAGCCATTACTCCGTTACACTATTAGAAAATAGATTTTTCCTAATTATGAGAGTCAAAAAGGCTACACAATTCAGGGAACAATGAGTAAATAAAAATGTTACCAATAATAATAATGTAAAATTAATAAGAGGTAGTTCTCATTAGTGAACCACACGGATTATATCCTCTACTAAATATAGGAGTCCAAGAGTTATACAGATAGACTTAAGTGGTACATGGATCATCACTTAAGTAAATCAAGTAAAGAGAGAAAAGAAATACATAGTGGGCCTAGGCCCAAGTACCAATATACTAACACTTCCCCTCAAGCTGGAGAATATGCATTGTGTAGTCCTAGTTTGGTACCCATATGTTGGAATACGACTGGAGGTAGTGTTTGGTAAGTACATCTGCAACTTAATCCCGAATTCACATGTGTGACGGTTTTCTTGGCTTTGACAAGGTCCCACACAAAATGACAACCTACTTCAATATGCTTGGTATGCTCGTGGAAGACTGGATTGTTTATAATATATATAGTTGTATGATTGTCACAATAAAGTGTTGTTGTCGTGGACAGGAATCCCAAATTCAACAAGAACAAATTGTACCCAACCAAAGGCCAGAACATGTATAAGTCATCACTTTGTATTCTGCTTCTTGCTTGATCGAGCAACGACTGACTGTTTCTTGCTCCTCCATGCAACAAGATGCCTGCCTATCATAATACAAAATCCAGATGTAGATTGGCGGTCTTGAGTGTCGCGTCCCTTTAGATATTGTTACATCTCATATCTGGAAAAAAGGCTCATCTTGGAGCACTCTTTAGATATTGTCGGTAGCATCAGTTGTTGCACCAAAGAGCCTGAAGGGGGAGCTCATGTGTTGGATGACAACACTTACAACATAAGAGATGTCTAGCTGGGTGCTTGTCAAATAAATCAGTCTAATGACAACGCCTCGATATTTCACTGAATCAGGGAATAACTCAAAACTCCTCAATTTGAGGCCTTGCATATATGGTAGTCCAAATGAGTAGTGTTGGTCCGGCATCTTTCATCCTTGTTTACTTTAGTATATCCTAGACATATCATCTCTGGGAAAGGTTCGTTCCTGATTTGGATCTGGGTACCTCTATGTCGAGGAAGTATCAAAGATTTGCCCAGATCCTTAGTGTGGAATTAGGACAAGGATCTGACCAATCAGAAATCACCTAGTTGTAATTGCAATAGTGTCAAGATATACAGCAAGAAGGATATGACCCAAGGTGAATGGGAGAAGAATAGTGAATGATCACTAGCAACTCTCTTGAAGCCCAGATGTTCGAGAACAATGCTCTACTCGTTAATTGAGGTCGGCGGAGACTATTTCAGTATGTATAAGGAGCAACAGAGTCTGCATACTTTGTAAGAATACTACTACTAGCAATAAACACAAGTAGTTGTTGTATATATACTTCTTCGGAGAGATTTTCATGAATAAACACATTTTTAATATCAAAATGAGAAAGAGATCAATCCAGATGTGCAACTAAGGATATCAAAATACTAAGGGGGGAAATCCTAGTGGAAGGTCAGAAAGTCTCAAAAAGTCGACGCCAAAAGTCCAAGCAACGTTTTGATGAGCATGAAGTGGTAAGCAGGCATACATGACCTTGTAGCCGCTTAAGCATCAAGTGGACACTTTTTAAAAAAAGGTTCATTATTTTATACATATTTTAACAATTTTAAATATATATGTATGTATATAATATTGTATTTGACGTTACATAGTTAACTTAAACCCATGTATAACTCTAAATAAATCTTGAATCCTAACAATCAATTAAAAACATCAATATATTATTGGTCAGTACCTATATGATACAATTACAGATGTTACATATTCAATATATACATAGTTAAGCAGTAGGAACTAGCTATAGCTGCTACCTAGGAAACAGGGACACATCCTATATATATATAGAGAGAGAGAGAGTCAGGCTAGAATACACTCGAGTGTATCCGGAGCGGAATACACTCAAGTAGTTTTCCATGATGCAATATTTTTTTTTTAAATCTAATCCGTTGATCTTCTTAAACAACTTGTGAACAACTCATACGCAAAATTTGAGCACATTTGGATATGTATAGCTCATGTTATGAAGACTGCAAAAATTATGCATTTCAAATTAGTTTCGCGCGTTGATTTTGTTGCCCTTGGATGAGTGAGTTACACTCATCCAAATGGGTTCAAAATTTATATGTAGCCTAGTTATAGTATGACGGTGAAGATCAACGGTTTACATTTTGCAAAAAGTAGTCTTGATATGCAAACACACTTGAGTGTATCCGTGTGATCCGTACACTCGAGTGTATTCTAGCCTGATTCTATATATATATATATATATATATATATATATATATATATAGAGAGAGAGAGAGAGAGAGAGTCAGGCTAGAATACACTCGAGTGTATCCGGAGCGGAATACACTCAAGTAGTTTTTCATGATGCAATATTTTTTTTTGAAAATCTAATCCGTTGATCTTATTAAACATCTCGTGAACAACTCATACGCAAAATTTGAGCAGATTTGGATATGTATAGCTCATGTTATGAAGACCGCAAAAATTATGCATTTCAAATTAGTTTCGCGCGTCGATTTTGTTGCCCTTGGATGAGTGACTTACACTCATCCAAATGGGCTCAAAATTTGTATGTAGCCTAGTTATAGTATGACGGTGAAGATCAACGGTTTACATTTTACAAAAAATAGTCTTGATATGCAAACACACTTGAGTGTATTCGCGCGATCCGTACACTCAAGTGTATTCTAGCCTGACTCTATATATATATATATATATATATATATATATATATATATATATATATATATATATATATATATATTATAAAAATGTGTGTAATAAACTAATAATGTATGTGAATATGTGTATAGTAGAAATAATACAACAGTAGACACGCCACGTTATATTCAGTAATAAATTGATGAGTTCACATTCAGTTAGTCAATTTATTAGACTGGAATGTGATTCACGCCATCTAATTCATTCATCTCAAATATACACACTAGTTATATCATGGTTAAAAAAAGCCCGCATTAAGGCTCTCGAGGCTTGCGCCTTGAGGCTTACGCCTCGATGTAATGGACTGAGGCTTACACCTCACAATGTTCGAGGCTCGCCTCAAAGCACTGAGGCTTTGAGGTTTAGCTGAGGCGCAAGCCTCGATTCTGGATGATAATGTATTATGTTAACCACCAAATTTTCTACTGATAAGATTTCTACAAACACTTTATCTAGAAGATAATATTCAGAGTTGTTGTAGTTAATTATAATTATTTTATTACTAAATTTTATAATTCTCTGAGTGACATCTTTCAATCTTCATTGCTAAATCTATCTTTGTTTGCTACCTTCTTATTACTGTGTCGGTG
Source organism: Alisma plantago-aquatica (assembly GCA_963693085.1). Classification (NCBI taxonomy): domain Eukaryota; kingdom Viridiplantae; phylum Streptophyta; class Magnoliopsida; order Alismatales; family Alismataceae; genus Alisma; species Alisma plantago-aquatica. The sequence goes on from OY856412.1 coordinate 844,178,838, forward strand.
AATTTCATCTCATTGTTAACTAATTTTGGATCCTTGTTCCTACTAATTCCAAAATTTATCTCCCTTACTTTTTCATTGTTAATTACATATTTTAATCTAATAGTATAATAAATTGATATCTTTTTATTTCTATGCATATTCTTCAGCATTGTGGTAGTCTTTAATTTCTTTATGTCCTTATTAAGTTTCATAAAAAATTTCTTTTTCATTTTAGTTTTGTTTGTAACTTTGTATATATATATATATATATATATATATATATATATAGAGAGAGAGAGAGAGAGAGAGAGTCGGGCTAGTGTACACTCGAGTGTACCGGAGGCACCGTACACCTCAGTCATTTTTGAAGATGCAGTAAATTTTTGAAAAATCTAAACCGTTGATCTTCTTAATTATCATAAGAACATACTATATAATAAATTTTAGCTCATTTGGACACTTATAGGTCGTGCATCTAAAGGAGGCAAAAATCATGTATTTCAAATTAGTTTTGTGCGTCGATTTTATTGTCCTTGGATGAGTGACTTACAGTCATCCAAATGAGTTCAAATTTTGCATGTCACCTATTATTATTGTAACCCTGAAGATCAATGGATTAGATTTTGGAAAACCATGGTCTAGATAGGAAAACACCATTGGGGTGTACGACGTGATCTGTACACTTGAGTGTATTCTAGCCTGACTATATATATATATATATATATAGAGAGAGAGAGAGAGAGTCAGGCTAGAATACATTTGAGTGTATTCGGGGCAGAATACGCTCAAGTAGCTTTTCCTGATGCAATATTTTTTCAAAAATCTGATCCGTTGATCTTCTTAAACATCTTGTGAATAGCCCATACGCAAAATTTGAACACATTTGGACATTTATAGGTCATGTTATAAAGACTGCAAAAATTATGCGTTCCAAATTAGTTTCGCACATCGATTTTGTTGCCCTCGGTTGAGTGACTTACACTCATCCAAATGGGCTCAAAATTTCTATGTAGCCGAGTTATAGTATGACGGTGAAGATCAATGGTTTACATTTCGCAAAAAATAGTCTTGATATGCAAACACACTTGAGTGTATTCGTGCGATCTGTACACTCGGGTGTATTCTAGCCTGACTCTATATCCTCAGATGAGTGACTTACTTTCATCCAAATGGGCTCAAAATTTGTATGTAGCCTACTTATAGTATGACGGTGAAGATCAATGGTTTACATTTTGCAAAAAATAGTCTTGATATGCAAACACATTTGAGTGTATTCATGCGATCTGTACACTCGAGTGTATTCTAGCCTGATCGAAAAAAATAATCTTGATATGCAAACACACTTGAGTGTATTCGTGGGATCTGTACACTCGAGTGTATTCTAGCCTGATCAGGCTAGAATACACTCTGAGTTTACAGATCGCACGAATACACTCAAGTGTGTTTGCATATCAAGACTATTTTTTGCGAAATGTAAACAGTTGATCTTCACCGTCATACTATAACTAGGTACATACAAATTTTGAGCCCATTTGGATGAGTGTAAGTCACTCATCCGAGGGCAACAAAATCGACGCGCGAAACTTATTTTGAATGCATAATTTTTGCGGTCTTTATAACATGACCTTTAAATGTCCAAATGTGCTCAAATTTTGCGTATGAGCTATTCACAAGATGTTTAAGAAGATCAACGGATCAGATTTTTGAAAAAAAAAATATTGCATCATGAAAAACTACTTGAGTGTATTCTGTTCCGAATACACTCGAGTGTATTCTAACCTGACTCTATATATATATATATATAATTTTATATATATATAATTTTATATATATATAATTTTATATATATAGTGTAAGCCTCAAAATATGCATGAGGCTGCCTTAATATATAAAATTATATATATATATATATATATATAATTATATATATATATAATTTTATATATTAAGGCAGCCTCATGCATATTTTGAGGCTTACACCTTGCCTCACTGGCCCTGTTTGGTTCGGTGCAGTAACCATGCAAAATGCGATTTCAAAACCATTTAGTTCATAAGCTTTGTTTTTAACTATTCAAATTTGTTTGGTTGAGTGCACACAAACTCGTCGGTTTCACGTTCTTTTGTTTGGTGTGCATGAGTGTTTACGTATGGCAAGATGTGGGGTCCGTTGCGGTGAGAGAGCAGCGAAGAGCAGCGGACATTTTTTTTTTTGCTTTGAATCACGCAACAGGCATGACGGTAGTGGACAAAAAGTTAAAATTGCTTTCAGATTGAATACTGTAGCGTCTACCTATTGCTGATAGTACGAACAGCTAGCAACACTCGCTCCTCAACTGCATCCGACCGCGCCCTTTCTGGGTGCAGTACCTTTTCCTGGAGTTTCAGCTCAAAAGTGCAATTACAATTCACAAAACTGCACCCTAACACACCCTACCAAACAATTTTAATTTTTAAAACACAGCAAATGAACATCACTCTCTTAAATTACACTCTACCAAACAGACCGTAAGACAAAAACGCCTCATTACACCTCTCGCTTTTTATAACCTTGGTTTTACTATATATAGAGACAAAATATATGCAGCTGATGTACATGGTTATTTCTGAGTGTAATTGCAGCTAAGACAGCACTATCCAAAAGTACATATTTTCTTTGAAAGAATATAATGCAAGGCTGAGATCTTCTCAGCAAGAAAAAAAAGAACCTCTAATTAAAAACAATGTATGTGTGTGCATATATGTATAGTAGAAACAGTATAAAAGTAGCCACGACACTAATTTCAGTACATACAGTACATTTCAGAATAAATAGACAAGTTCCCACTCAGTTTGTAAATTTGCTAGTGGAACTTGATTCATGCCATCTAATTCATCTCAATTATACGCATTAGCTACATTTTAAAATTTTGTTTTGCTTGCTGATAAGATCTCTGTCTTGCATTACATTCTCCAAGGAAAGCATGTAGTCTTAAATAGTGTTGTCTAAGCTGCAATCCCACCGAAATAACTCTGTACAGCAACTGCTGCTGTGTTGGTGTATCCAGGACGTGTCCAGCTGTGTCCGGGATGTAAAAAAGGACCAAAAGGGACAGGACGCGCCCTTGCCGTATCCAAAATATTTTGGGCCATGTCGCGTCGGACACGGGGACTGTCTAAAAGTGTCCATAATTCCTAAGATGCTACTTAATTGAACAACTAGGCTAACAGAATAACAGGGTTATACTAGTAGGACCAGAGTAGTACAATTTTTATGTGTTACATAAATATTACATAGCAGTAAACTTATATAATATATTGTTGTTATGCATAGAAGTATATATTATATCTAATACCAACCAATTAAGAACATCAATATTTTATAGATCAGTACCTAAATAATACAATTAGCCATGTTGCAAATTAATAGTTACCTAGCTAAACAGTAGGTAAGAAGCTAACTAGTTATAGCTGCTATGTAGCTAAATGAGAAGAAGAGTAACAAAATGACAGCAGTATAAGGTACATACTAGTAGGCCACAGTAGTATAACTTGCCTAGCATATTTAATTACTTGAAAAGAAGTAAACTCATAATATATTAATGTTATACATGGAAGCATATATTATAATCTGTATTCTAAATAAAATTATAGATATAGTCAGACAATAGTGAACTAGTAATAAACTAACAGTAAGTCAGTACTAATAACACATGAGAACTAAATAGAGAACATTTACTCAAATACAAAAAAAAACTGAACAGGGCCTTGCTAATGGGCCTGTAGGGGGCTTTTCATTAAGCGGGCCTGGGCGGCCACTTCTTGACAAAGTCAGTACTAATAACACATAAGAACTAAACAGAAAACAGTTACTCAAATACAAAAACTGAGGAACAGGGCCTTGATAATGGGCCTGTTGGGGACTTTTCATTAAGCGGGCCTAGGCGGCCACTTTTTGACACCTTCCAGGCCGCCATTTAAGCGGATAAAGCAACCCTGAGCGGCCGCTTTTTTAGATCCGCCAAGGGGACACTTAGGGGCTAAATTAAGCGGGTGGGCTGGGCCACTAAGGTCCTTTTTTAATACAGTGAGTTCGAGTGTATTCTTTGGCAACCAATCTCACCTAAGTCACTTGATGGAGCCATCTAAGTGATGTTTGATAGAAAATGCCCATCGGCATCCAGCAATGTTCTTGCCAGGAGAGGGATCAACAACATTCCAAGGGTCATTGTCCTGCCTCCGGCCAGAATTGTTTTCACATTTGGCATGGATGGTTAGAACTGGTTGTATCAAGAGGCCATTCTTACGCTCAGCTATGGTGTTTTGTTGTAGGGTATATGCACATGAGCGCTGGTGGAACATACTGTGTCTCGTCACAACAAGGACATTACAAGTAGAATGTATTTGAGGACATTACCAGTTTGAATATTCTTTATTGGAATGGAGAATTGAACAAAAATCATTTACGAAAAGTTCAAACAAGAAGAAAACATTCATCACGGGTTTTAAGCAGATACAGCCAAGTCATACATGAAAAGTCGTTTACAAAAATCAGAAAACATTAGTGGCCGTTATAACTAATTACCGAAAAAGGACCACAAAGATCAATATTGAATCAGATCAAGTGTTTTTTTTTTCAGGCTGTTTTGAGGTACAAGAAGGAAAAGACAAGACGGTATTTTCCTAATTGATAAGCTTCACAAGAAATAGAAGAAATAGGTGATACAAATGAGTCCAAAATTGTAATTTCCCTCACAAGGGGTGACCAAAATGAAAGGCAACATGAAGTGTAGCGGCGGTGGCTGGGGCAATGGGCTAGGACAACGGAGGGGAGAAATAATACAGATCACCAGAGCACTCTCCCACCCAATCATTATCTTATTGCAAAAAATTCTTACAAGACACGCCTAGTAGGTCCGTACATTATATAGCAGAGAAAGAAATAATAATAGTTTAGCTATAGACAACAAAATTATATGGTAAGTTAGTGACATATAAGATTGAGGATAGTTTTAAAGTGGGAGAAAAAGGGATGGAGCCACATTTGTCAACCCTTTTAATAGGCCCATCTGTTGAGGTCACAGTCAATGTTTTAGAAAGAGCGAAGCTGGATGTGTGCACACATCACCTTGTGGCAGCTTGAAAGCCGGGTAGGCGCTTTTTGAAAAAGCGGACCCAAATTCTTATATAATTTTATAGAAAATTACACCTATTACAAATATACTAAATTATTAAATATAAACTAATACTTAAAACTATCAACCATTAGTTGTATCAGTACATATAAAGTATATAACATTGAGTATTGTTAACATAGTAGTAAGTATACTATATACAACAGTAATTATATGACATACAACACTGTACTTTATAATAAATAAAATAAATAGTATAATATGAAATAAAATTAGCAATTACTAATTAAACAATAAATGGGAGTATATATGTATACAACACAAAGAATGGTGTACATAACAATAAATCAATTGTGGATACAAGTATTAATTGTAAGATAAAAACAAGCTTATGATGCAAATAATAGTTATGGGACGGTAAACATATTGTGTGTAAAGTACTAAGTATCACAGTTTCAATATCTATACTGTATGGAATGGTATGTATATAAGTATATATTAAAAAGTATAATATAAATCAATAATTGGTTATATATACTAGTAAGAAATAAGCATATAACTATATCAATGTAAATAAATATAATTAACTATTTTTAAACTAACATGGCTTTTCTAGAACATTTTTCGCAAGCTGCAACCTAGGCTGTCTAGGAGGCCAGGCGACCAGGCGTTGCCTGGGGACACCAAGACAGCCTATGCGTTCCTAGGCTTTTTTTTTTATATTTTACATATGTAGACATACATATACATACATACATATATATAGAGAGAGTTATATATGAACTATGAGCAATATATAAATCAATAGGAATTATTAAGAGGACAAAAAAGGAAAAAAGAACATTGGCTTACTCGAGGAAGAATAACAATTTTCAAAAAGAAATCAATAAGAACGTTGGGGAAGACGATGAACAAAGAAAGAACGAAAAGAGAAAAGAAAAAGTAGAGCATCATGCAGCAGGAACCTTATGTATGGTGAAACCATGGAGAGAGAAAAATAAAGCAGAATATTGGTAGAGGAAGAAGAACAGATAAAAAATGTAAGTAGAAACGATGTAAAAAGATGAGAAACAATATAGTGACTATATGTATAGATATGAATAATTGAATCTAATTTAGGAATGCTAGAGGTAGAAACTGAAATGCAAGTAACAAATTAGCATTGTATTATGCGAGTACATTCAAACTAGAGATTTATAAACAGATTATAAAAATAGGAGGATGAAGAAGAAGAAAACCATTGTAGTATATAGTAAATCAGTAAGTGGAGCAGCAGTAAATGGATAATATATTCATAATGGTGCAGCAATAGTAACTTCATAACAAAGCAATAATTTTCTGATTGGTAATGCAAAAATAAGAAACGAAAACAATAAAGAGGGAATGCGGTAACATTGCAGCAACTTTGCTGCTTGATGGAGCTGTAAAAAAAGAAAAAAACAAGAGGAAAGATTGAGGAAGAATAAATATCAAAAGAACTGAAGGAAAAAAAAATAACCCAGATTTTAGGCCCAGTGGGCGCCTAGGTGCTCCTTGGCGCCGCCTAAGCAACCGCCCAGCCTGCCCAGACCGTCCAACAGCCTAGTTAGGTTGGGCGCCCAGGTTTTGGAGGCCAAGTGGCCGCCTAGGGCCTAGGCACCGCACAGGCGGGCGCCCGTACAACTATGGCTGCAACTGGGCTTGGACCTTTTCTAGGCCTAAGTGGTCGATTTGCAGCTAAGTGGGCGCTTAATGGAGGCTCTGAGGCGGGTGCTTAAGCGGCTTAGGCGGCGTTAAGAGGGAGCTTTTTAGTAGGCTGCTCAATTGGCACTTAGGTGCCTTTCTAAGCGGACAGGTGGTAAACCGCTTAAGCGGCCGCCTAAAACGCTTTAAAACACTGGTCGCAGTGAAATGGTGCATGAAAGAATCGGTAGTAGTGTGGCATACTCGTCATGTCTAGAGTGGCGCTGGAATCCACGGTGTGATTGGACTAATTGGCAAGCGTAGATATCCCATTGCTACTTCGGTGAGCTATTGCAAGGTGGGAAGAGGGTGAGGTAAATGACGGATCACCAATCTTCCGAACTGATTGGGTCATGTAGGCAGATGATTGTGCTAGCTAAAGTGAAGTGGCGAGTCTAATTGTTGTGAACTATGGAGGCAATCATATGCTTCAATAGTTAGGGAGACATGACAAAGTTCCATCTGAAACCCGAATATGTGTGGTCGCAGCAGGCTGGCTCGGGCCGATATAGGTCGACGAGATCTAAGCTAGTCGCGCCCAGATCCACACCTATAATGAGGGGGTAGTTATGCTTGGAGCGGTGAACATCCTATGTGTGTCCAAATTTATTGCGGTAGGTTCATCTTGTACGCATAGTTGTTGAGTCGGTCAACTAGTTGATTGGTCTCCAAAGGGGGTTCACAGATACATGCAAGTGTATCGATAGGATTACAAATATCAATAATACCGACATGTATACCGCCAATACCACCATATTTTGATGGTTTCAGTGCAAAATCAACTACTAACTTCACTGTACTGACTGAAACCAGCGGCATACCAACGAGTACCTTTTTTGCGAGAATGACTGTTGTTACTTCTTGGGAGGAGAAAAGAAGGTGCATTTGGATGATTTTTGGTGATTGGAGCTAATACCAATCCAAATCAAGGTAATTCTAACTAATCTCTTTCATTTTCCACCATTAGTAACCTCTCCATCTCTTTTTCCTACTTTTTTCTTCCACTTTCACCTATGAAAAGGGTTTTTTTACCGCCAAAGCCTATTATTACTCCAAGTTTTATATGTTTATGCTAACTATACATACATCTATAAGTATATTATGTAGATCTACAATATTATCACTAGTTCTACCTAATTACAACACTATTAATTACTATTGTGATTTATCATGCAATTTATCTAAGCATATTACAATTAGTATTTATATAATTAGTTACTTATATATGTTTAGTAGAAGATGTTTTACTAAAGAGTAATGTGAATATAATAGAAATGAGTATTATACGGTTATCCAATATTGCACATGAATGAACAACATAGAACTTCATACAACCAACCTTACATAATGTACATGTCATGGGAGCAATATGTCAACCATATCAACTCAATATTGTATGGAGAGTCAATGCATAACTCGACATACAACCGATATGAGTTTGTAAGTTACTATGCTATTGTTGTATTAGAAATTGGATATTATTGTGTGTGTATTTATGTTTATGGATTGTGCTAGTGAAATTCCAAATCTTAATTCCTACATTTTGTCATCGAAATCCTTCATCGAAATCCCCAGAAAACAGGACACGTTCCCTACCTCCCACATGATGGACACCCCACCCCCACATACCCATTATGAAATTTTATTGCATAAAACGATGCATGTAGGTGTAGAGATTACACCTCTAAAATTTCATGATTTAATTCATTCATTTTGGCGTCGAAACGACCAGGATTGCATCTGTAGATATATTCGTCGGTATACCTGTAAATACCTATTTCTAGGCTGTTGAAACGGCATCAGTATCAGATACCTCATTCCTTGATCTCGACGGCTTGTGTATATCTTTTACCATGATTTGATCTGAACATCAATTTCATTCACACTACACTAGTTTAGTACATAACTTTTATTTTAATTGCAGTAACTCAACAAGTATTAAAAGTCTGAATTAAATAGACTAGGATTGTTCGTGGAGTTTTATGCCATTATTTACCAAATTGGATTATTATATGAATTAATACATGCTTACATTAGTGAATTCATATAATATATTGTGTATAACTATATATACATCATTAATATTATGTAATTATTATACATATGACTGGGCGTCTGACTAGTCGATTGGTCGGCTGGCCTTGACAACTATGTTTGTACCTGGTACTCGTCCATGGTCTCGTGTTGCTGCAACCACAACTATTTGTGCCTCAAAAAGCTAGGTGTGGATGGTGTGGGACGGTGTCACATTAAACTGAGAAAGGTATGCATAAGCTTGAGACAGAGATGTGCCTCTTGACCAAACTTAACGAACATCGGTGTAACAAGGATGGAGACCGTTTAGTAAACGGCCTAAGATGATGGAATCGTGTTCTTTATTGACTTCCTCAAATGTGGTGGGTGAGAAAAAAATTAGTCGATTCACCAGCGCCCTTTCAATGTGTCGTAGTAAACCTCCAGCGTTTGATCACCATCTTGTTCAAAGAAAATCTTTTCTGTAATGTTGTATAAGCGAAGGCAGTTTTCTTCCCATGTATCAAACTATTTCATCTCATCCTACATGGTTCTTTGTTGTGATTTGGGGCTCCATGCTCCCCATAGCTAGTAGAGAACTTAACTAATCCATCACCTATCCTTCGTCTTCTGGTTTGGTGGGCATCCTTGAACTTTAGCTTGTTGCATGACTCGAGATAAGTTTTTATAGTGTCCATTTAGAGAATAAAATTGTCTTCATTTATTTAATAACAGACATTGTTGAATATCATTGTATATCACAATAGAAACAGGGACAGCTTTAGTTTTGGCCATTAGAACAGATATGTGTACCTGAATATAGTATGGTACAGGAAGAGAGCATGAACTGTATAAGCAAGGAATGAGGTATCCGATTTCGATGAAATTTCAACGGCATGGTAATGGAACTTTGAGGAAATTTTGATAAATACAAGTGTGCCCATTTCGACGCCAAAATGATTGAATTAAGCCGTGAAATTTTGCAGGTGTGATCTCTACACCTAAATGCATTTGCTTGTGCAATAAAATTTTATATGGGGGTAGGTGCGAGGGGTCCTTCATGTGGGAGGTAAGAAAATTGCCATGTATCCTGGGGATTTCGATTCAGGATTTCGAAGAAAAAATGTAGGAACAAAGTTATGTAGTTTTGCAAGCATTAGCTATATGCATGCATGTAGTTATTTGTGCTATAATATCACATATCATATGCAGGGCATTCATCCCACATAATGATAGTTTGTTGTTGAAATTGACTCAACAATCAACCATTTCATAGGCCTTGGGAACAATTGTGCAATGTTTTCAAGCAAACTAGTCATGTTTTGGTGTGGTCGGCTCCCTAGCACCCTCATTATCTGATAAAGCACCACCAGAATTTGTCATCCACAATGAAGAAAAGTTAAAAACAACATAAAGCACGCATTGCATTAGTATTAAACACATTGAATAGAAAATATTAGGGAATGCAATGCAATTATGACATACTATAAGTATATACTAGGTATGAGTGCTAAATGGTGAAATCCTCTTCAAACAGCAACAATAACACCAAGGATTGCAATTATCGAAATTTCTAAGTTGTGCACAAGAAACCTCAAAATCCATCGAAATTAGCAAAATTCATCAAAATCATCAAAATTTCCATTGAAAATCCGATAAATGCAATCTTGATTGCAGATCCCATGGAAATCGACATAGTAGCATGTTTCAGTAGCAAATGCCACCACAATTTTTTGGTGAAGTTTTGCTGATTTCTGTCGAAACAGCATTCCTTGGGTATAAGTGCACGGTAGATAAACAGAGGAAGAGAGGCACTACTAGAACAGGAAGCACAGTAGGATCAGATATAAGGCAACACTGTGACATAGAGCATCAAAACTCATATTTAAGAAACAACGCACTCAACATGCTGTTAGGGGATCCAAATGAAGAGGAATGAAAAAAGGTAGGGCTTTGCCCCTCTTTTGTTTCTTTTGTTTAAAATAACAAGATATTTTTCCCTCTCTTTTTTTTTTGTTTTGGGATATTTAGAAGTAGCAAACAAGACAGGGAGGAAACACAATGGTGACAGCCTGCTAGGTTACACGTGGTAGCACCTCTTGGGGTGTCGTGCTCCCTTGCTGGGGTGCAGCCTCTTGAGTGGTGGCCTGCAGCTGTCATAATGACCGGCGCCGGCCATGCGGGTGTTGTTTTCACAGCACCATCGACAGGCATGTGGCCTGCTGTCCAACGATTCCCCTAGGCAATGTCGCCTTGTCGTCGAGGGTCGGCAGTCGACGGCTCCCTTGGGCACTGCTGCCCAGGTGAGGACTGGATCCTGCCTAGGTTAGGGTCGATGACTCCCTGTTGTAACCCGCAGCGGCTCCTTCGTAGGGTATTTCCGATGGCATAAGGCAGGGGAAATTAGAGTTGACAGGGAGAGAGGGAGGTTTTCAGACTTTAGAGTCTCATTGCAGAATTAAGAGGCAATACTAAATAGCTAACTGTAGAAATTATGTTCCCTCCTATTTATAGCACAAAATTATATTGATACACTTAATTGGTACTCACTTAAGTATATCAAGTAGAGAGAGATAAAAGAAATCCATAGTGGGCCTGGGCCCAAATACTGATATACTAAGTAGAAACTTAAAATGCACTTTGAGTGGCATGACAGCACCTGTAATAGTTTCTACTGCAGAGTGGTATTCCCTTAGCACAAATTTACACTTTTCAACAGCAAAACGCATGTATTCATCTCTTAAAGCTTCTAGTTTAGCAGCAAGCTGCAAAAACAATTCTCAAGTTTATGCCATGATGTACATTAAACATTCTAGCCCTGGAAACAGAATATCTAGTATTTTGATGCCTACATGGGGCACAAGGTCACTTTGTGTTTTGTAATATGCTTTTCCAAATGCAGTCATTCCTGTTCTAAGAATCAGATACTCTGCAAGGGTTGAAGCTTCTGATGTGGCCTTTGCAGAAATCCAAGTCAAATTATCAATCCCAAACATGACTTCTTCAATGACCCTAGCTGCAAAAGAAAACAGTCAAAATTCACGAGACCTAAAAAACGAGTATCATGATGGCCAACAGGTGACAGAAAGATGATGAAAAGCTATATTATATGCAGGTTAATTGATAACATCAAATGAACAATTGAAAAGCCTCCAAAATTCAACCTTTAGATAATTGTAGTTTCAGTGATCAGACACTCGTTGCATATTTTGATGCGGAATCACCTAAAACAAATAATATATTTGAACTGCAGCGACCAAAATAAATAACTAACGTGCACATGCTCGGACTATGGAGTTCACATAATCTGATTTCCTAGAAAAGGCCTTCCCGGATGCATTGGCATATTTCATGTTTGGTATACTGCTGATTGAATGAATATCCGTCTGAAACAGAGGGAAGACAAGAATACAGATTTTGTTAACTGCAAAGAAGAAAAAAGACAACTACTGGAACATTTTTTAACAGTGGGTATCTAAACTTTCTATTTACCTCTATAAATGGACGATGAGAATCAGGGAAGTAGCACAATAGAACTGCTACTGCTGCCTCTCTATAAGCCAACCGCAATTTCAGTTCCTCTGGAATCGCAGTACTGTCTTCTTGGCCAGTTTCAAAAGTCCCCTTTTGCTGTACCATGTATATAGAATATAGTGCATGTTAGGTTACTGTATATTTTCTGTATAACCACTTATTGACCATGGAAAGTGTGAAAGAATATTGTATTGAACTGATTCGAATAGATTAGATAAAAGAGATACAGCTCTGTCCTATATATAGGAGCAAGGGAGAAACCCTGAGACTTGGGACTTAAGTAATCTAAACGGGCCGAGACACTAAAGGCCCACTAACGAATAAACCTATAAACTAAATAGGCTAATATATACTCTTTAACAGAAAGATCACATACCCTCTTCAAAGCCTCCAGTAATTCATCGCGTCCAATGTAATCCAGATCCTTTCTAGCCGTCAAAATTCCAGCTTCATTTCTGGAAAATTATAAATTACATTAAATATGTCCTTTTAGATGTAGCCATGCGATCAAACTTTAAGGTACCTACAGTATGTTTTGTAGCTCGGCTCCAGTAAAATCAACAGTAAGCTCAGCGACTTCTTGAAGCAGCATCTCCTTCTCTTTCTCTGATCTGAAGTACTTATTCCTGGCATGTACCTGATGCATAAGATTGTAACTTATCAGTAAATTACAGATATGCAACCTAATTGTAGATTTGCAATGTGTTTTAAGCACTCAATGCTAGAGTATCAAGAAATGCACCCGTAGTATTGCCAATCTTCCATCTTTGGACGGCAATCCAACCCTTATGATCTTATCAAATCTTCCTTTCCGAAGCAAAGCTGGGTCCAGTATATCTAACCGATTTGTAGCACCTATTACTAAGACCTGTAAGGTAACAAAATAAAGCATAATATTTGACCCATATACCTCCATAAAAGCTCATATTTTACGTTCATGAATCACCAACACGATAGATTAGCCCGTATATAATTTGAATCTAGATCTTCACTAAACACAATCAACTTATGAGTAGCAAAAACCTTCTAAAGAATGCTTCTGCAATGTAAATCACCTGGGATGTTGATACTTTAAAGCCATCCAATTCCGTTAATATCTGAAGTAGGCCTTGCTCCCTCTCAGCACCTCCCTAATTAAACATGTATCAATCAAGATACATAATTTGTCTATGCATAACTACGTAAGCAATCTCACATAAAAATACATGACACAGTTGCATGGGTAATTTTAGAATCCTGAAAAGGTTGGTTAAAACCGGTGGTTCAAGTTGTGTTCAGTAAGAAAACTACTAAGCATTCTCTGTTGAAAATAAATCAATAAAACTTATAAAATAAGATAGAAACAAGACAGTTAATGTATGTCAAACAGAAAAGTGAAGTATGTCTCTATGATTCCTTTAAATGTTTGGATCATGCATTATGTTGCCAGCAGGTCTGAGGAAATTGAAAGCTGATCCCCAACTGTCATCTTGTCATTATGCAACAAACCTATCGACAAAATTCATCTGAAGGCGATCGCCATATATTTTAGAAGGAATTTTCAGTAGTAGGACAAAACCATGCAAACTGTGAATGAATGATGTCAGGGAGTATAATTCGAGCTATTAGATTTTGAGACGTCACTCCTATGTATAAGAGAAGGGAACAATTACAGACTTCAACTTAAAACCGTAACGGGCCAACAGCATCAGGGCCACACACACACACACAGACATACACCAGCACTTCCCCTCAAGTGCATGAGAGAATTGCATTCCCAGCTTCCTAAGCCGACACTATTAGGACATACATCAAAATAAAAAGCAACTCACTGTTAAAGCTCAACCAATATGAACTATGATCTCAGTCCCCTTCAATCTACAAAGCTCAACACTCAAGCACCCTCCATCAAGCAGATGATCGTAATAGAATATAGAATATTAGAATGTAACTGACTAGATTCTCAATCACACTGAAGTCACTGATTTAGCATCTGGACAAACAGTAGACAGCAACATAAGTATAATCACCAAGAAATTCTCACTTTTTCTCATATGTTTATTTCATATCATCTTCTCTTCTTATCTACTCTGTATCTTCATCCTCACCCCAACTTCAAACCATAGAACAAAATGTCCAATTTCGATGTCGTATCCGATGGCCCAGAAACATAAATTTACAAAAAAATTGCCATTTACATTCCTAACGATTTCAACACCAACATGAGTGAATTAAATCATGAAATTTTACCACGAAATGTACAGCCGAAATACATTTAATTGTACAATAATATATATTGGATATGTTGTGTGTGTGTGTGGGGGGGGGGGGGTCCCACATGTGTAAGTGAAGGAAGCTGAACAGTTTCGGTGGGGGTTTTGATAACAAATCGATGGTGAAATGGAGAAATTAAGTCAATAAATTTTGCAAACAAAATAAATTATACAATAAACTTACATGTTGAGAGGTCAAGTGGGTCTCCATGTCTTTATGAGTGAGTGTAAATGAACTGAACCCTTGAGTCATCAGACTGTTACAAATATACAAGTTACAACTTAAACGAGGATGACAGAAAAGGGGTGACCCCCTTGCCGCCTCTTAGACCATTCTAACCCTCGGATGAATGGCAGGGAGACAAAAAAAGCAAGTTACAACTTAGACCTCAAAACTTTCCGTTACAAGACAAACTCACAAATCATAATTTATATTACCTATGTTACTAACTAGTAACTAGTAACTACTAATTTATTATTAAGTAGTAATTAGTAAGTACTAAGTAGTATTAACTAGTAACCACTAATAAATAATAAGTATTTAAGTTTTAACTACTAACTGCCAGCAAGTAAGAGTAAACTAGGTAGTAAATACTAAATTAGTAATATTGCATGTTAAGATCATCACGTATCAATTATATTACATTCTCCATTTTATCTTCTTTTTTATTAATTTTTGGGTCTGAAATTATTTATTAACTAAGTATAATGCTTCTATTAATAATTTTTTTGCTGAAATTAGTTCACATTGATTAAACAAGTTAGCATTTAATTAGGGTATATAGATCATTTGTACATAAATCTAAGAAAATGCATCCTCAAAATAGTTTTTCTTAAGCATTGTTATGTACAACTACGAAATGTGTAAAAAATTTAAAACTATTGTAGATTTACATACTTCACAGTCACCATTAATTCATAGAACTACAAGTTTTATCTGTAAATCATGTGATTTACAAAACATCTAGCACTAAAAAAATTGTTATTTTTAGAATATTACTTTAAACCTCGGTGGAAGAGGGTAGGAATAGACAGAGGTGTAGATGGGCTACGAATATAGGAAGAATACCTTAAAATCAATAATAGTGGCCCCCAGAAGCAAGAGATTCAAAAAAGTTCGTCTAAATATTCAAGATGTAGCAGCAGCAGCCCACGGAACAGCATTTCGCAAAATGCAAGTTGTGTTATGCGGTTATGCCATTTCGCCAATTAAACCCAAACGAGGCTTTTTGCTGTGAAACTCTCCTTGTGTTGCAAAATTCCACACCTAGCTACCAAATTTTGCAGAAGTTCATGGAATTAGAGCATAGTTCCTGTGTATGTGCATGTCCCTGTCAGGTTGCCCATTAAACGAATATCTGATAGAAGTTTCACAATTTTGACCGAAATTTTGTTCCAGGCTTCAAACATTTTAAGGAGAGAAGATGGACTGGATCATGTACAGTCATCGTCAACATCTAAGCCTCAGTCCCAACCCTGCTACATAGATCCTTCATTCCCATTCACCTCTATTATGGAACATATTCTCATAAGATGTAAAGATTGTAAATATCCCATTCTATAAGCTCCACCAAGATAATTTAGGTTTGCCCCGTCCTCTTTTAACTATGCTCGACTCTACAGTTTACAGTGTTACTTAGTGTTAGCATTATTAGCTCTTGTGTATTGGGCTTAGGCCCCCTTATGCGCTTTCTCTTTTACATATTCTGATTATACTTAAGTGGACCAGGAACAATGCTCTGATTCCTTTTATACTTAAGTTTCGTTGCACTATGATGTCATCTATTGTCTTGTCATTTTGTATTTCGTTGATTCCTCGGCTGCAAACTAAGCATCCTTAGAGAAAATAGAAACTTCATCATTGAGCAGGAAAAGGCATGCTAGCAGGCGGTGTATTTGCCTTGCTCTCCAAGCACAAAAAGATCTATTCTTGTGCATGTTCTACCCCTTCGCGCAAGCCCCTACCGCAATTTTTTTCCAATCCACCCATTTGCACATCCAGTATTTTGTTTCCACCATTTGCTTATATTGTTCATTTATTGCTTTCCTATTTTCATTTCCAATTAGCTTTCTACATGAATGAACATCAAAAATGTGTCACCCAGCGTTGGTGCAACTGGTTAAGAGGGGCGCCTCCCAGCAAACCCACCCGGGTTCGAATCCCAGCGGGAGTGAGCTCCCGGCAAAAAAAACTGGCTGGTAGGTGTTCCGACCAAGCAACGTTGCGACGACACATCACGCTATCGGGTGGTGTGTAGGGGAGAGTCAGACTATGTCTGACCCCGAGGTTTAACCTGCTAGGGGGAGTCCATTAGTGGCTCGTTCTAGGAGGTGTTTCTCGTCATAAAAAAAAAATCAAAAATTTAGCCTCACATCCTATTTTCCACATGGTATCAGAGCATTGATCCTAACCCTAGGAGAAAAAAGAGAGCATCGGCATGCAGCCAGTCGCCATCTCGCTTTGCCTTGGCCGGCCGCCAGGCATCATTCCAACCTCCATGATCATCTCCTTCCGCTTTTATAAAAATTTCCTCTTGTCACTACCATCCCAAAAACGTAGTAATAATCTTCTCTCCGCTACACCCCATTATTTAGTCATCTTGATAAGTTTTATTGCACGACAATGTCATCTATTATCTTGTCGTTTTGTACCTCGTTGATTCCTCAGCTGCAAATTGAGCATCATTTTGAGAAGAAAAAAAAAAGGAAGTTGGGCCGAAAAAGGCAGGCTAGCAGGTTGTGTATTTGCCTTGATCTCCAAGCACATAAAAATCTATTTTGTTGCATGTTCCACCCCTTAGCACATCCCACTCCCCCTATTTTTTTCCAATCCACCCCTTCACACATCCAGGATTTTGTTTCTAGTGTTTCCTTTTATTCTTCATTTATTTCTTTCATGTTTTCATTTCCAATTTGCTTTTTAACTATGTTTGTCGTCTTTTCCAAAACCTATTTCATTTCGTCTTTTTTTTGTTCTTCCATTCATTTCCAATTCTGTTCACTTTTCAATTGTACTCGTTACCCTTTTTTCCCTAATTAACCACTCCCCCCCCCCAGCTTCCAACCCCCTTCTTTCCATCTATTTTCTTTTTCACTCCCTCTACAACTCCCTGGCAATAGTATGCTCCTCTGTCCCTTTCCTTATTTCCAATCAACATCACCAAGACGCCCCTCCCTCTCTCTCTCTTGTTTCAGTATAGCAACCACTCCTTAGTCCCCTTTCCTTGTAGTACCCTAACGATTCAAGCACCACAACCTGCCTTGCATGGCAACTGCACATGCTTCTCCAAGGATGAAGGCCTCGCCAACAGAATCAAATGTGTCGGCTAGTTGGAAACAACCAACACTCTACCCGAGTAGAAGGTGTGCCACCACTGCCCACATGTAACCACACACCTTTGGCCACTGGGTAGGAAAACTTGATTAGGTAAGCCGCCGCGGCTGATGAGTAGGGTGCACGCCACCGGACACCAGTCCATGTGACTGCTATCTCCTTTCTTGTTTGTCTACAACAACAAAAAATAAACAAAAAAAGGAAAAAGACCCCATAGTACTATATAAAGCACAATAAAAGGGGCACCACGTTAATTTCTTCCTCTCCATGTGCTTCCCTTAACCCGCATGATTGCATCCCTTTTTTTTGAATTAGGAATCTTCTATGTTACATACCATAGCGCCTATAATCTTGTGGTTTTATTTTCCTACCGTGCCTATATACTACTAGTTCTTTGTTCTTCCTATTTGGCCTTTATACCAATAGTGTTTTTATTTCTGTTCTTTCCTTTGCATATCCATTACTCTACCCGTGTTTATGACTTTCAAACCCAACCAACCACTCTCATGATCCTTTTTGTTGTTGGCGTGAGCATGGAACAGGACATCGACTTCGATAGGTGTGGAAGTGTAAGTTTGTGGAAACATCGAGGAAGCTTCGAGGATTCTCACAATTAAAACTTCAACGTATCTTTGACAAAAAATTAAGCTGAAAATAGTGTTTTCAAGATAAAAATTGATATATTTCATCAAATCTAGCTTATAGAAAAAGTATATGTTCATATATAGCCATCCATACATGTTTACATATGTAGAAAAACACAGTCACATGCAAATGTAAAAGACATTGTCTTGGTGTAAACTTCAACATGCATGGAAGTTTACCATATTTTGACATCGAACATCGAGAGGAGTAGACATATGTAACATCAAGGATTTATCACCAGATGTCGAGGATGTTTAGTACCATGGGTGAGGAGGAGAATAGGGGAAGATGAGTAGAGGGAAGAGATGAGATGGAGAAGAGGTGAAGAGAAGAAGCCATGTCATCCGACCATGTTGTCTAGTTTCTGCATATTCATCCTATTTTTTGACACCACTATAGAGTATTTTTTTCCTATAGTAACATGTCTCGAACACATGTCCGCCTGCTATAGCTCAATATTCCTATAGTAGTGTTCTTGTCCCAACTACCGCGCATTATTCAGGTCTTGGTGCTTCTTATGCGGAGCTACTTCGACAACAATGACAACAATGACAACTCAGATAACTTGTACGCATATTCTCCACCATCTACTGCTTTGAATTCTCACTAAAAATTATGATGTTCATTCATGATCGCTCTTATTGGTCTAACAAATATCAAGTTCAAAGGAGTACATTCTATTTTTTTGCTTTTGTATTAATATTACCTCTGTTAGAACTATTCTTATTTAGTTTATTATGTTATATGAGTCTAATTGTCTTAACCCATCAGAGTTAAGTTCTGCTTCCTTGTACTTACCTCCTTTCCTATATATAGAAGAGGATGTGTCGTCTATCAATAATAAGAAATATCTCATTGCCTACCATCTTATTTTCCACATGATATCAGAGCATCGATCCTAACCTAGGGAGAAAAAGAGAGAGCCTCCGCCTGTAGGCGGCCGCCGTCTCTTCTTGGCTTGGCCGCCCGACAGGCATCATCCTGACCTCTATGGCCGTCTCCTCTCTTCATTCATGAAAATCAAATCTTTCTTATCCCTACACAGGCACTCTGCATCTCGACTATCACCTACTTTAATCTGCCTCCAACAAGTCCTATCAATCTAATTGTTGCTCTCCCTCGTCTTCTCCTTGGCCTCGTCATCATCTGTGATGAGGTTTGTGTTGTAGGGAATGATGCACTCGTCATAGCCAGTATCATCATCTTCCCCTAATGAGATGTCGATTTTCCTCCATCTTCTGAGGGCGTTGTTCGTCTTCTGAACCAGACAACCCGTTGCATGATCGCGTAATATCGAGTTGAACCCGATAATAAAATAACCCCCATCCTATGGAACTCGACAATCCATAATATGGCTAACTTGTGTGCGCAACAATGTGCATCCACGCTCTTCTTCAGGCAAAATGGAAGGTCCCGCAGGGCAATCGGCAATCAACATAATGCATGTAGTGACCTTAGTCACAACGGGCAAAATGACAATGTCAGTCGGGCAATCCACAATCAACAAGGCTTAACGATGTCGTGACTATCACAATGTTGGGACCCGACCCTACAGCCATCATGGCATTGCACAAGATGATCAAGCTAGCTAGTCCCAGAGTTCACATTATGCCTAAGCAAGGTTGATCTAAACTAATGTCCAACCCCACCACTATCGTCTCTGCTCGGCAGCCTTCCTCACAGATGTTTCCTTTGTGTGTAGTCGATAAGTCTTCATTACTAGCAAAGGCCTCATGTGTGTATATGCCTACTGCTAATCGGATTATTTTCATATCTGACTTGTAACCTAATCCATATATTTTTGGGTTGCACAAAGATCCATTTATTTTCTATCCGGATGTATATAATCGGATCATTTAGCACATTGACTCGAGTTATTAGTTATATATATGGTATATTGTAAAACAAAAGACTCGGTGCCAACTAAACACCGTGCTATTTTTTTCTTTCTTCCTCTCTTTTGACAATTACATCCCTCACCCGCTCCTCTTATGTGCATCAATTTCCACGTGTAGGGTATTGTCTTTTGTTGACACCAACTACTCAATCATTTTGTAATTAGCGTACAGGGGGAATAGAGGAGAGAGAGAATATATGAAGAGAGAGTATGAGAAAAATTATGTGTCAGTTCAGGCTATTCTGATCTCATAGGGCTTATTATTACGTATCCATCTTCCGATGTTTTTGTGGCATTTCATTCCCACTAAGCATAGTGCTTCCAGTGCATCATTGGTGTATCTATTTCCCAATGAAATGTGCTTCTTCCAGTGCATCATTGGTGTATCTCTTTCCCAATGACATTGTGCTTCTTTGTGTTCGTGCTACAATATGCATTTAGGTTGGCTATTTGCGCTTCTTTCAACTGGTTACCACTTCATGCAAGTTGAAGGATCTCAAATATATCGACACACATTGGGACGGAGCTTGTTGCGCTTATTCCAGCCTCTTGTTTCCCGTGGTGCTACTCAGTGGATCATGTTGCATCTCATAAAATGGATGGTTACTTTTCAAGAAGCTTTGTCAATATCAAGTCTACATATTACACATGTAAGATTGATGATTCATCCAGATTTGATCTTCAGCGAACTAGTTTATTCATGCCTTTTCGAAGTTCATCTGCCAAAAAGCTTCTTCTAGTAATCTACTTGGGCTTTCCTTGATGATGTTCTTCAATCCCAACAAGGCCCCGAGAGTCACACTCTAGATGGTTCCAATTGTAGTCATCATCACCTCATCATATTTGTGTTTGAAGACACCTCTACTGCTACATCATTGGATGAGTTGATTGCACTTATTCCAATCACACATTTCTTTCTAGAGAAGACGGTGTAGTCACGGTGTTTTGATCGTCTACTCCAAATTTTGATTGTGATGTTATTCATTCCATATGTAATTCGGAATATTTTTTCCAAAACTCAAGTATTTCCAACCTACATTTCAGAAGATGTTCTTCAAAGCTCAAGTATTTTTAACCTATAGGACATAACTTCAAAGGTGTCGTCAAATTATTTTTGGAGAGACATGTTAAGGGGGGTGAAAATACTGTATTTGGGGAGTGACATTTTTATTTTTGATTTTTCGTGTCGTCAATTGAGTTTTGTAAGTCCAAGCTCAATATTTGTTTCACTCATACTCCAGCTTGAGGGGAAGTGTTATTTTTATTGTTATATAGTTTATTATGTTATATGGGCCTAACTGTCTTGGCCCATTAGGGTTAAGTTATGCTTCCTTGTACTTGCCTCATTTCCTATAAATAGGAGAGGGGTGTGCCCTCTATCTATAATAATAGAAATATCTCATTGTCTCCCATCTTATATTCCACAACCTCCATTAGGGGGAGAAGACCGCTTACTACCTGTTATCCTACCTTCTTCCGGGGGAGTGTTAGAGTTCTTCAATTGTTGTACTGCAAGATTCTGGAGATATCGTTTCTTGTCAGGGAGATCATTTCTGTATGGGCTATTTTATGTTTATCATGTATTAACAAGCTGGAGGTGTCTCATCCAAGATCCAGCTTGAGGGGGAGTGTTAGAGTTATTAGTTTACCCGTAATGTAAGGCTAATTGTCTTGGCCCATTAGGGTTAAGTCCGCTTCCTTGTACTTGCCTCCTCTCGATTTATAGGAGGGGAGTTTGCCATTTATCAATAAGAAATATCTCTTTCGCCTTACATCTCATTTTCCGCAAACTTATTATGGGGCATATTCTCATAAGATTTAAAGATGGTAAATATCCCTTTCTATAAGCTCTCCCAAAGATAATTTAGGCTTGCCCCTTCCTCTTTTAACAATGCTCGATTCTATAGACTACAATGTTACTTAGAGTTAGCATTATTAGCTCTTGTGTATTGGGCTTAGGCCCCCTTATGGGCTCTCTCTTTTATGTATTCTTCTTATACTTAAGTGGGATCCATTCACCACTTAAGAATCTATATATCTCCTTTCACCCGTGTATATAGGTGCCTCCCATAATCAGTTATAATTCTAATAAAAAATCTCTCTTAAACTCTTCACAAAGTATCAAAGCAACTGACTTCGGGACCCTAATCCTTTCTCCACCCAAACCCTATATTTTCCTCCTGGGTTCACCCACCCCAACCCCTCTCTCCTTTACCTTCTGGAGAGTTTCTTCCTTTTCCTTATCCTCCCAATGTCTAATAGCTACAATAAACTCACCGTTATTCTCATTTTTTCCACCCTTCTCTCTTAAGTGATGTTTCCCTGCTACTCCTAAATCCTAACAGGTTTCTTCCCATTCTTCACCTCTTTTTGTGTATGTATTAGTCAGTTTCTAAAGCATTTCCTTCCTCATCCTCATCCTACTCCTCTTCCTCCTGCCAACCATTCAATTGAACCAATCAGAGCACTAGTGGAAGCAGTGCACTGGAAGAACTAGTGGCCTCACCAATTCATGTTAAGTTCTCTCATGAAACCTTATGTTGAATTCATATGGGCCTTCGACTCTTCATACAGTTATTGTAGTCAAATTGGCATGTATGCAAAAAATAATGGTAAATAGAATAGTTTATTTCAACTTCAGCATAAATTTTCCTACGTGTTTGATAGCCTTGAAACATGTTCATGTACCGTAACAATGTATTTTATCGGAATTATGTCCTCTATTTAGAAAATTTCACGTGTCCCTGACCATATCTATGTTTGTAGCCGTGTTTGGGAACATATTTGTGCTTCATGTACCGTAACAATGTATTTTATCGGAATTATGTCCTCTATTTAGAAAATTTCACGTGTCCCTGACCATATCTATGTTTGTAGCCGTGTTTGGGAACATATTTGTGCTTCCTATCAAGAGGGTGGAACAATCATGCATACATGTTATGTAGGCATAGCAGCTAAATATCAAACATCATTAAAAAGTAAACCAAACTTCATAATCATACTTCAACCAAAGAAACAATGATACACTTATACAACTGACAACAATTACCGTGCAATGGTTAAAAAAAAATAACGGTGTGTTTGGTTTATTGGATATAAAGAAGGATGGGACACTCAATCCCGCTAGAAACTTGATCCTGCGTTTGGTTGTAAAATAAGTCATATTGGGATGGTAACCAACGGCACTAGAATCCTAAACAACCGGGACTTTCGAATTCCGGACCCTACGTCCCTACCTAGGTATTCGCTGGGATATCTGCCCGCCGCTCCCGACGAAATGTTCTTGACTCTCAAACCGAGTCCCCGATACCTTTTCGTCGGCAATTCAGTTTCCCGCGACGCGGCTGTTTGCCATCAACGACGTCTTCTGGAAACTCTTATGTTGTCGTCACCTCCGACCCTCTGTCTCCCTTGTGTACAGAAACTGTTGCAGACCCACATTGCCTGAAGCATCCGCCTCCCTTCCACACAGATCTTCTAGAAACCCTTTTGGAGAAATGATTCTCACTCCATCACATTCGGCGTCTGCGTACTCCCAGCACACTATCATCATCAGAGTCTCGTCTCCCTATTTCCAAATCAACTGTTCAAAATCAGTCTCGTCTCCCTATTTCCAAATCAACTGTTCAAACTGTGTGCACGATTAATAAGCTGTGAATAACACACGCTACCGCCCCCTAAAGCCCTGTTCGCTCTGTTCTATTCTTAAGTTGAGAGAATCCCTTGAAATTTTGGTATTGATTTGTTTATTTCTGTTGCTGCTGAATCAAGGGTGGTGTTTGTTCCGTTTTCTTGATCAAATAATATAAGATTATATACAATGTTGTTTGTGTAGGTTGAAGCTGAAGACGGGACTTGTTGTTTAGGAATGGATAGAAGATGACCAAAAAAACAAGGTTGAAAACAATACTATCCTGTGCATAACCAAACATGAGAAAGGACAACTGACAACCTATCCCATACAAATTCCATCCTATCCTAACCTTTCTCATATCCCATCAAAATCCTTTCCTGCCAACCAAATATGGCCTCAGCTAACTAGCAAGGATGGCCAATTGGTTGAGCTGAAGGGACGTCAAGAAATGACCCAGGTTCGACCATCCCAAATTTACCTCCTAGGCATACATCTTGGGATCTGTGCAAGGGGGACGCCCCCTGCTGTTGTTCCAGTAGAGTTTTTTTAAAAGTTCAGGTTACATAAAAACAGGAATAGCAAGATAATTAACACATGGATAAAATCTGCTCTCACCCCTCCAACGTCTGGACCACCACGCTTGCTTCCAATTGCATCTATTTCATCAATAAAGATAATAGATGGGGCATATGACCGTGCACTTGCAAATAAATCTTTGACGCGAGAAGCAGCAACACCAACAAACATCTGATGATCAAAAAAACATAGATGAAGCAGCTTTTTATACCCTAAAATTTGCAAAAGAAACAAAAGAAGCAAGAGATATAACTAAATATTAGATAACATAACTAATACGGTTTTTTCAGGAACAAATTGCGAAATCCCATTTGAACATAAAATGCAGAATCCTCTTGAGCTTATCTTAACCAATTACTAGCTCTTACAACTTTTACCCGCTAAATGAAGAATTTAAGAAGGGTGTCGACAGACAATGATGAACAAAATAAAGCTCTATTCAGTTTATTCTTTTAAAAAAGCCAGAAAGCTAAACTAAAGCAAACATTTATATCCTAGTAAGTCAACCTGACAAGTTAGAAAGTCTAGAATCGTGTGGTCCATAAACTCCCCAATAGAATAACCACTCTTAATATACAGGGAACCTATTGGAAGGACTACAGTACAACAAAAGTCGGCAATGATGAAAATAAAACACCAAACTCTCGCACAGGGTAGAGCATATATAGAAACTTGTCACACGGATCATGAACCCATCGGTGAAGCTGTCAGCAGCTTGGTCCTACGATCGCGGTATAGTAGAAATCTTTTTGGCAGCACAGCATCTCTAACAAAAGTTGCAGTCGACCGGAACATGTTTTATCTTCTCATAAAACACAAAATTTCTGGAAATGAATGTGGCAACACAATTATGAAGTATATCAGAATGATTGCCAATTTCTAGTAGCCAAACTCAACAGTCATATTTCTTTGTTCAACTTTGGATGATTTCAGTGACACCTCCCTCTATGCCTTAAAGGTAAGAAATCTCCTAGCATTCTGACCTTTCTGCGACGCAGTCCATGAATGAAATTAGTTCATGAAGATGGAACTGCATATTGGTTGACATAGGTAGCACAAAATTATAGCACAACAGGCTACTATTGTGCCAAAATTGTCAAAAAAGTCAAGGAGGAAAATGTGCTTGTAAAATGAATGAATGCTCCAGTACTTTGCTTGATTTCAAAAGATTTCAACATTTTTAATTTTGCGAAGAAACTACTCGAATAAGGGGCAGAATTAAATTTTTTATTTTTATTTAATTCAATTAGCCCATTTTTTCTAGTATTTCATTTACAATTCTATTTTCTTTTTTTAATTTCAACAAATTGACAAAATGTGTAGACATTTTAACAAAATTTTCACAAATAATGAAGGTTTTAAGAATATAAAATGCACTTTGGTCACATAAATGACAATTTGAAAAAATAAAAAACAAATCATGAAATCTTAATGAGTTACTTTAGATATAAATGCAAATACTGAAGCAATAATTATCATAAGGTAACCATATTTCCCATTAGTCGTGTTCAATTGCTAATTCCTTTTAAACTAGCAAGATACAATGACTAGCTTCACAAACTAGTCACTCACAAGATGGCCCATGTATGTCATCGTCTAGATTTTGTTTAACTTTAAGTTGATATTTTGAGTCTTACCTAGGATTCAGTCGATGTTGTAGTAGTTTCACCAAGCATTGATTGTAACATGACATTGCTAACCATAATGAATCATGGCATGCTGCTAAGCATGGTGCAGGACTTCGACTTTATGTCGACTACATCGGGTGTAAAAGTGAAAGTTTGTGGAAACATCGGGAAGTTTCGAGGAAGTTTAGATGCAAACTTCGACGAACACGGGTGAAACTTCAATGTCATTTTTGAAGGAATGAAGCAAATTCAAAGTGAAGACCAATGGAAAACTTCTAATTATTGCTAGAGCTTAGAACTCTACCTTAAACATGTCAATAACAACATAAAATTATGAGTTCGCAACACAAAACAAGATTACGAGTCAAAAAGTAGAGAATAGAAATTTAGAGAGTACATTAACTACATAATAGCATGCTAGCAGCTTTCTTCTTCAAATCCAAGCACAAGGGGTGCTTCCTCCAAGCTCCTACACTCAAACGAGTCGAAACACCAAGTTCCTAGCACACACCACTCTTCAATTCACTAAGGACTGAAGTGGGAGGCCAATTCAAGCACTCCTCTTGCTTAAATAATACACACGAGCAGGACACTTGAGTGGGTTGACTGTGCCATCTAAATGTCAGTTTGTTGTCGCCAACATCGGGGATTAATCGATAACATCAACGACATTGTGATGGAAATGAACTGGGCCAAGCCAACATCGTCGATGTTGGGGAAAATTGGGTCGACATTGTGACCAAGTCGACTTATCAAGGCTTCGACTTCGCCACCCGTCCACGTTGGCAACATCGGCGAAACATCGCCCAACATTGCACATATTTAGATCCATGCTGCTAAGTATCTTCTTTAATCTTCTTTAATGCTTAGAAATAGAAGGGACACAGACAAACATGTTTGTACTTTTGAGGAGGTTAAAAGAAAGAGCTACCAAACAACTTATTTTTATCGAGGGCCAAGTATTATTCTATATCAATACAGTTGCCCAGTTAGCAAAGACTTTACCTCAACAAAATCAGTACCATTTGCAGCAAAAAAGGGGAGCCCAGCTTCACCTGCAATAGCCTTGGCCAGCAATGTTTTGCCAGTACCAGGTGGCCCATGAAGAAGCACGCCTTTTGGACAGTATATTCCTTTATTTTGGAATTCCTCATCATTTTTTAGGATCCTAACAATTTCCTGCAACTCCTGCTTGATGTACTCCTGCCCAGCAAAATCATCAAATGTAACCCCCGTAGTTTCTTCAGCAGATATAAACTTTGCACTGCAAAGCACGTAGAATCATTAGAAGTTGG
The DNA here is from genome assembly GCA_963693085.1 of Alisma plantago-aquatica. Classification (NCBI taxonomy): domain Eukaryota; kingdom Viridiplantae; phylum Streptophyta; class Magnoliopsida; order Alismatales; family Alismataceae; genus Alisma; species Alisma plantago-aquatica. Next base: position 844,206,458 of record OY856412.1, read on the forward strand.
TATAAATAAAAACTTATCAGAAAAATAGTGACACTGAACAAATAGATCAAGCAAAAACACAAAATTCAACAAAAAAGCCAGTTATAAGAAAGCACCAACACTAACAAGTCAGGCAAGAAAGTCTAGGTGAAGGCAATAAACAATTAGTAGTTGATCATGATTGCAAATGCACGCCGGAGAGGAGTGAAGGTGTCTAAGATGAACTATCTGATCATTAGTAAAAACAAGCAAGAAAATAAAACCAGAGGCACCTCCGCTGCAATCTATAAAACTTATAGCAGAAACAGTGAGTTTAATGAGATACTCGACAGGTGACACTACTGATGAGGATAATGCATTTGACAATTAACATTATGTATCATGAACATCCATCAGGTAAGGGTCATAAAAAAACATAAGGAACTATGTTTAAAAGGGAGCTGTGTGCGACATTGTTACAGCTTTCAACAGAGCAGAATGATGGTCAATTTAGTGGCTTCACAATAATACTGCTTTTGCTTCTTCCATCTCTCCAATATCATTTTGTGTTACATAGCATCAGTTAACCTTGACATGAGGATACAGGAGTGCAATAATATGACATTCTCATAGATAATCAATCAAAATCTGGTTTTAAGTTTCTTTGATCTCTTGTTTCTTTTTGTTTCTTTAATCTATAAGACTTTTGCTACGTGTAAGAACCTAACATAGGCTAATTGCAAAATAAGATTATACAAAAGATAAGCATATAATGCATTTCTCATCATATTTATCAATAATCATCCAGCTATTTATAATACTGCACATGACATGCAAAAGGTGCAGTTTTTTATCATACATCAATTTTGATTCAATGTTTATGCTCAGTTCATAAGAGAAATCAGGACAAAAGGTGAATATAAATGAGAACTTCAAATAAGCAGATAACTTTCAGAGGGCACCAATAACCCTAGCCAGATCAGATCCATCTAATGTAACGAATGAAAGCAGTTAAACTACAGCTGTGATATAACTGACGGTTAAATTCAGTTCAGTAAAATTTAGTTAAGGACACGAACCCGGCCCTACAATATAAAATTACACATGGAATATATTTCTAGCTTGTGAATCAAAGAGACATACGGAAAAAAATTACATAACCAAAGAATTATACAGCGAGTTCTATTCTGAAACAAAACGTCAAATGGAAGGCAAAGATATTAATTTGCAAATGTCAATGCTCGATAATTGATGCAATAATTGCAAAATGCTGGAGTGAAAGCTTTTTTTACTCTAAGATCAAGGTGGTCCAACCAATTAAAGAGAAAGCCTCTTCAGCATGTTGCATATCTCAAAGCCAAAATGAATCATTCTACAGTAAAAAGTCTAGTCATTTCCTTCACAAAAGGGATGCTTACCGACTTTTTCCCAATGACCCAAGAGCATGACGTTTAAGGGGCTGTCTTGCTTTTGTGGTAGGAGTCCCCAGGTCACATGGTATTAACTTAGCATAAATGGGTCTTGTAATGTTATCAATCCAGATGTAAAATGCAACAGCCAGCACAAAACGCATTGACCATATAACAGCTACAGATATCGTTGAGTAAATTTCTGCAGGAACCGCATCTATATTGATAACATCAACATTTACGAGTTGCTGGTGCAACTTCTGCCATACGTCGTTCCAGCAGTCAATGGGCATTTTGTTTACCACATGACGACGGAATATGATATTCCTGTTACTGTTTTCCTGGGCACCCTCTTTGCCATCTTTATAATATGGCAAAATTACTGCAAAAATAGAAAATAAAACATGAGGCAAGTTAACAGAAGCAAATTCTGCATTGATCCCACCCCACAAAAAGCCATATAAAAAATCAAATCATTCTTACAGGCAGGACGGTTCAACAGAGCTTAAAAAAGCATACTGACATTTATTACTATAAGAAGGTTGTACATAGCACAATGTGGCTCGTGATAGAGATAAACTTCTGGTGACAGAATAAAAAAATTAGAGTTTATCATCAGAAAAGATGCAAATATAATCATGAGAATGGCTGTTAATTTGGCAGGTATTTATCCACACATACCCAAGCTACCCATGGAGTCCTAATAGCTAATGCATAATTCTTTACTGACCAACCACTAGAAATCCAGAAATCACCGAGAGATATCTTGCTTTCCTTCATAGGAGTGATTTACGCCAAAGAAGAAAATAAACTGCTTATCAACTAAAAGTGTAAAATAAACTATAGTAACTGTGGTGCTATATTGTTTCTGTCATCTATAGAGACAATAATAATATGTTATCTAAGGAATTTCAACTAATACAGAAGAGTTGACTTAACTTGTCAAGGACAGTACTCTTCTACTTATATAAATGAATGTAAGGTAATTAGAGAGAGCCCGTCACCCTTTACATGTATATTTATATGGTTCCTTATACACTATTGGCACACCCCCTCCACTTAGAGGGTACACATTGTATGTGCCTAGCTTGCTACATAGAAACTGGACCCAACATCCATTCAGGGAATTTTAAATAGATTGGTGAGCTGGTTTTCAGATTTGATAGGAGTAAGCTTGATCAGCTGCTCTTGAAGCGTTTCATAGATGAAATGACAGTCCACCTCATTATGTTTCGTCCTTTCACACAAGACAGAATTTTAGGCAATGTGCATTGTTGCATCATTGTCACCTTCAGATCCATTCGCTCCCCCAGATTGTATACTAGTTCATTCAAAAAGTTCTTAACCCAAAGGAGTTCATCATATGTACTATAGATCATAACTGTATTTGACCATTATACTAGATCTAGTAATGACCATTTATTTCTTACTTCTCTCTGAGACAACGTTGCCTCCCATAAACACACACTAGCCGGTGATAGACTGTCAATCAATGACTAAGGCTGTCCAATCAGCATGCTTTTAAGTGCTTGTGAGAGGTATAAGGATTACCTATTCCTATGGTTCTTTCAGATAAAGTAGTCATGGCATGAATGCCTCTAGGGTGCCCCTACATGGCTTATCATGAATTAGCTTTATTAGAGATTCCGTTTATTTATGTTATTAAGTGTTTTTGTAATATGGGCCTAAGTATGTCTTGGCCCATTAGGGTTAGGTTGTGTCATGTATGCTTCCATGTTCTCCTATATATAGGAGCAGGGTTTTCTCTTTTTAATATAACGAATAGTCTTCTTTTATTCTCTAATATGGTATTAGAGCAGCCGTCCTAGGGAACAAAACCTTATGCGAGAGAGAGAAAATCAGAGGAGCACCCCCTTACAGGCGGCCGCCGCACTTGGCGGAGATTGGCTGCCCGCAGGGAAATTTCTGATCGATCTCTCCTTTCCCTGCTTGCGTCATTTGCTATTCCCTGCAATCTGCTCTCTACTTTTTTTCCCGCATTGTTGGTCGTTGCCCTGCTACTTGCTATCCAGCCTCCCGTCTCGTTGCATGCCCCTGCGCCGCCGCCACTACGCCCGCCATCTTGTTGTTGCAACTGTTGCCTAGCTGCCGCCCATCACCCACCTCTACTGCTGCCTACCTACGACGCCCGCCTCTGCTCCACTTCCGCCTACCCCTGCTGTCTCATGCCCCGGCTACAGCAGCCAGCCCCTGCCAATTTTCCTACCGCCACAGCCTCTATGCCTTTAGCCGACTCCGCCAAGTTGTTGCTCTCGGCCTACCTTGCCGCTCCTACTGACCGCCGCCCCCCGTCAACTCCCATCCCCCCCCACAGTCGCCGCTGCCTACCTTGTAGCTGCCGCTACTTCCTCCTATCCACCCAACTGCGGCTATCCACCGCTAGTCACCACAAACCAAACAGCCCCACATACTTTTTTTATTTTCCCCCACTTTCTTTTTTTTACTATCCCCCGTATACAGTCTACACATTTGTGCTGATTGGATCCATTTTTTAGCTTAATTGGATTTTTGCATGGGCGGGTCTTTTCGGGTCAGAGAAAGATCCATTTATTTTTCTATCTGGATCTGCCTAATCGGATCATTTTACACCTTGGCTCGTGTTATCGGTTATCCTCCTCCATATGTTGCCTACACAACCCTACCTCTACCACTGATTTTGATTCTCCACTCCAACCACTCTTCATTCTTTTCGTGATTGGCGTGAGGGTGAGAATAGAGGATGAAGAGTAGAGGAAAGAGATGAGATGGAGGAGAGATGAAGGAAGAAGAATTCAGTTATACTGCTACATGGATCTCCATGCCACTTTTTACTGCTGATATATGGATCCTTCTGCTATTATTGGTGTTGCTTTTTCGTCTATGTGGATCCTTCTATTGTTATGTGGATTGTTCGTAATAGTTTTTGTTGCCATATGAAGTTTTTTGCTGCTATTATTGCTTATTAATCATCTACCTCTACTGCTGCTATGAAGTTACATATTGGGATGTCATTGTTGCTACTTGTAATATAATTAGCACATTTTACTTGTTGCTATGTGCTTTTGCACTATCTGTTGTCCGTGCTTTCTTTGCACGTTGACTTTCTACTGTGGACCAACACTTCTGGACTTTGTGTACCAGCACTCTCTAGACCCTGACGTCTGCTACTGTGATGGATACTTTATGAGGGAAAGTGATGAAGATTTTTTGCTAACTTTACATGGAGCTTCGTCTACATTGCATATTGGAGTTATTTGTTTGCTACATTGCACACTAGTCTTCTATCCGCCTACATCGTCGATTTTTGTTTCTGTGTGCCAGCACTCTCTAGTTTGTCTGTGTTGTGTTTGCACGTATACATTGTCCATGCTTTGCGCATGTTGACCTTTTTACTTGTCTGTGCCTTGTTTGCACGTCAACTTTCTACTTTTGTGTGCCAGCACTCACTGGCTCGTCTGTGCTCTGTTTCGCACGTTGACCCGTCCGTATTTTATTTGTACGTTGACTACTACTGTTGTTGTGACCCAGCACTCTCTGGGCAGCGACGTTAGCAATTGTGATGAAGACCATGAAGCATTGTTGTTTCTGCATAGTTACCCTCCAGATGATCATGAAGCTTCTGTTGCGACCTGCTTGCTTGGAGTATCTACTTGAGGGGGAGTGTTTGAGTGCTTCATTGTAATATTGAGGAGAAAATTTTTGTATGGGCTTGGTTTATCTTTTTATTTTGTTTCTTTGTTTTCTTAGTCTAACTCTCTGTTTGCAAGCTGATTTGGGATTCTCCCAACTTCAGCTTGAGGGGGAGTATTAGAGATTTTGTTTATTTATGTTATTAAGTGTCTTTGTAATATGGGCCTACGTATGTCTTGGCCTCTTAGGGTTAGGTTGTGTCTAGTATGCTTCCATGTTCTTCTATATATAGCGGGGTTTTCTCTTTTTAATATAACAAATAGTCTTCTTTTTTATTCTCTGACAAGCTTACTATACTTGCAACAAATGAGATATCAGGTCAACAAAATGTTCAGTGATCTAATTACCCAAAAGTTTTTGTATCCCCAAGGGTTTTCAAGTAACTCGCCTAATCAGTATGGAATTTGACTTTTGAATGTATCAAAGTATCAGCTAGTACGGCTCCCAGCATGCATGCTTCTTCCATAAGAGTAAAAGTGTACTCTCTGAGAAATGAAAACCCCACCTTTAGATCTAGCCACTACAATACCAATTAAGTAAATTAGGTGTCCCAAATCTTTATTCTGGAACTTTCCGTGAAGCATTTGTTGTGTAGTGCCATTCTGATTATCTTCAATAATGGTGACATCGTCTACATAGATGATAGGACTGGAATACATCCTGACGAGCTTTCTCCATATGTTCATCAATGTTGTGTCTCTAAAGACCAAAGTCACTAAGAGCCTGACTGAGTTTGGCAGACCAGGCTCGAGGGATAAATGTAGAGCCTATAGACTAGGTAAGACTACCCATGAGCAACAACCTAGGAGGTTCTTGATGTAGCACACAGTCTGAGAGAGAAGGGGTTAGGAAAATATATATTGTTTATTTATCAATTCTAAGTTATTCAAGGTAGAGAACTTAGGACCTGAAATTCATAGTTTCTCCAATTGGTTTTATTAATGAAGTTGTCATGTAAAGTCGAAACAAAAATACATGATATATGTAACTGTATGTAATATTTCATGACAACTCCAACTGATCGGGTTAATAATTTAGCTGGAAAAAATTTATTCTAATGCGAAATTTCACCGTCAGAAAGATTTACCATATTTCATCTTTTTAGGGATTGAAGTATCACATTCCTTGTCTGGAGTATGTTTATCTCAGCGCAAGTATGTACTTGATCTACTACATGAGACTGAAATGTTGGGTGACAAATTAGTCATTACACCTCTGGATCCCAGTACCAATTGGGATGATGATGATTCTCTTCCTTACCCTAGCAGCAAGCAATATAGAAGACTTGTGGGAAAACACATCTATATGACGGTTACACGAGAAGATATCACATCAGTTGTTGGACTTCTCAGTAGGTATCTTAATAAACATCAACAATGTCATTGGAATATTGTGTGCCACGTTCTCAATTACTTAAAAAGCTCACCTGGAATGGGTCTTCTTCTATATAGGAACAATGGGCAGTGCAAGCTTTCTGGTTTCTTCAACTCAAACTATGCTGGTAAATCCACTTCATGTTATTGCACCTTTGTAGGTGGTAACCTTGTCACTTGGAAAAGCAAAAAGCAAGTTGTCGTGGCTAGATCCAGTGTTGAAGTTGAGTATCACGCCATGGCACATACAAGGACTATTAAAGGAATTCGGAGTCTATGATTCTGCCCCCATTCCTATGTACTGTGATAATAAAGCAGCTACCTTCATTGCAAGATATCCCACATTCCATGAGTGTACCAAACATATTGAGGTAGATTGTCACTTCGTTCGAGAGTCTATTTTATCCAGGTGCATAGCCACTCCATACATCAAGAGTGAGGATCAGCTCGCTGACATCGTTACAAAATCACTACCAAAGACAAGATTCAATTCTATGGTGGACGAGATGGGCATGCATGACATCCATGCTCCAGCTTGAGGGGAAGTGTTAATATTGTTCATTTTCATTTATTTATTTTGTGTTCTCATTAGTGTCTTGTCTCTTGTCCCATATTGGTGAATTCTGTGTTGAGTGACTGTTATCCTATATAAGGAGGGTGTATACGCTTGTACTATTTTATTTCAATAATTCAAACTTATTCTAATCACAAGAATTATCCAAAATCCATGATATAACTAGTGAATCTCGTTTTGTCCACTTCCTCTACTCCTTTTCCTTCTCCTCATATGTCTCGTCTTTCACAGGTGGTCGCTCAGTTGGGTGACCAATCACGGAAGAAGATTGTATGTATTTCTGAAAGGATCTTGCCCACAATACATAGTTGGATCCATTACACTTGACAATAGTGAGACACTTAAGAGTGTTTTCAGAAGTCTATGTAGAAGATGAAGCCATTGCAAAGGTGTGTACTCAAATAGCTAAGAAATAGGGGCAACACAAGGCTATGCGGCGTGTGTACCTGACCAACATGGCGTGTGGAAGTCCGTAGAAAGAAGTGCATGTAGTGTATTTGACAGCACAGCGTAAAGCAAAATCACTAATACGGGGGCAAGAGGAAGATACACAACGTGTATTAGACAAACACGACGTGTAATGTGTCGAAGGATCACGAGAAGAAGATTGTATGTATTTCTGAAAGGATCTTGCCCACAATACATAGTTGGGTCCATTACACTTGACGATAGTAAGACACATAAGAGTGTTTTCAGAAGTCTATGTAGAAAATGAAACCATTGCAATGGTGCGTACTCAAATAGCTAAGAAATAGGGGCAACACAAGGCTATGCGGCGTGTGTACCTGACCAACATGGCGTGTGGAAGTCCGTAGAAAGAAGTGCATGTAGTGTATTTGACAACACGGCGTGAAGCAAAATCATTGATAAAGGGGCAAGAGGAAGATACACAACGTGTATTAGACAAACACGACGTGTAATGTGTCGAAGGATCACGAGCAATGGAAACTACACAATGTGTAATTAGAAAACACATTTTATAGTCTATTGTGCGGAAAAGGCACACTAGAAATGTTACACGGCTTGTACTTGGACTACACTTCGTGCACCTGTTGTGTATTTGGTGACAACACAGCATGTAAGTTGTCGGGCAGAAAAGGCGCAACTCAGAAACTACATTGTGTATACTTGGACTACACAACATATCAACTGACGTTGTCAGTCGTGTTGACTCAAGGTCAATGTTGACTCAAGGTCTAAATTGACTAAACACTTATTTTGATGATGACTAACCATTTCATTTATTTGTGTATAATGTTTCTACTTGAGTGATTTCAAATTAGGTATAGACGCACTCCAAATGCCCTAACTTGCGCATCCTAACTTGGAGAAAAGACAAGTCAAAATCAATGCAAGTGCACTTTTGTGGAATATGATGTATCTCTATTCGAATCATGTTATAAATCACTTGTAATGATTGTATGACTTGTAATTAAGTTTAAAAAAAATTAGGAGCAGTTAAATCGAATATTTAAGCAATCTAATGACATTTTTCAAAATTCATTACATGGTGTTTTTCGGTCGAGTTTCTCCTGTGACAAACTCAACTGATCCCATTGATGCATTTTGAGAATGTCCAGGTTCGGTCGAGTTTCCTATACACAGAACTCGGCCGATCCCTGCACTGGGCAAAAACTAAATTTAAGCGATCAACCGAGTTTCATCCAGAATAAGCTCGACCGATGCTTCAAATTTGCTTTGTCGCATAGTGCAACGGTCGAGTTTCCGAAAAGTAAACTTGACCGATCGCATTGTACAAAAGTGCAGAAAAAGTATTTCTAGTCGTTTGGAGTGTCGGAAAACTTGAAAAAATATCTGTTGCAACACCCCAAATGGCTAGTATTCGTCCTTACGTGCTTCTACTGACTAGTAGGCATCCCCAACTATAAATAGGACCCCTAAGGCTTCACCCATGGTTAGTCAAGCACTATGAAGGTCTCTATATTATAGTTGAGTGTATCCTACAGCCTCCTTCCACTTTGTAAGCTTAATCACTTGCTACATCCATTAGAATAAGTAGGAGATTTGTAAGAGAGCTAGTCCTACATGTATATCTTGTGAGGTTCTCACTTCCTCCACCTCCCAATCTCTCATTTCTACCATAAAGATGAAGATAAGGATTCTCTCTCTTGGCTAAGAGAGGTGAAGAAGAAGGGAAGGAGTCCCTTGGTGAAAGCTTCTCCTTGGCGAAGGTGAAGTCAAAAGCGGAAGATCTAAGAAAAGTGGGTAATTCCTTCAAGGTTGAAGACTTGTTGCAAGAGTGGGTAAGACATTGGTGAAGGCAGAAGACTCCTTGCAAAAGTAGATAAGTCTTTTGTGAGGTTGAACACTCAGTCTTGGATAAGTAAGTCCTTTGGTAGGTTGTTGGCTCCCTTCTCCTTGGAGGGAAGGCTGAGTATCCTTGGCCCGGAAAAGAAAGGTTGTATATTGTATCTCTTATAATGGAATATAAGGAAGGTGCAATGGTTGCAAAATCCTAGAATTTGAACTCTCTAGGTAGTGAGCTGACATACTTCTGGTTTGGAGTATGGAACCACTCTACATTGCTTGTATTCTTGTGCTTGGTCCATCTCTCTGTCCCTTACTATGTATGTTTTGATTGCACTCAAAGCTCATACTTGCCATATTATCTTAGAAATATATTGAAGGTCTAATAAATTTTGTTTAAGTGCATTTAGTTGTATTCACCCCCCTAGAGCCCATCCAAGATCCAACAAGTTGTGTCAGAGCGTGTCTTCTCCAAGCATACTTCCACAAGCAGGAGAAGATGGGCGATTATCAAGGTGAGAGATACCTTATCAACATTCCCTTGGTGCATGTTATTTGTTGATGATATTGTGTTGATTGATAAATATAAAGAAACATTGCATGAGTGAAAATATGGAGAAATGCATTGGAATCTAACAGATTTATGATCAGTAGAAGCAAAACTGAATATATGCATTGCAACTTTAGCCAATCTAGAATTGTGAATGGTGGAGTCAAGTTGGATGGGATGGATGTACCAATATGTGATAAGTTTCGTTACTTGGGTTCTATTATTGAAAAGGAGGGTGAGGTTCAAGATGATGTTTGTCACAGGATCACAACAGGATGGTTGGAGTGGAGGAATGCAATTAGAGTAGTATGTGATCAAAAACTCCCACTCAAATTAAAAAGCGAGTTTTATAGAACAGTCATACGGTCACCCATGCTACATGGGAATGAATGTTGGGGAGTGAAGAAACAAGGTCTCAACAAGATTAATGTGGCGGAAATGTGTATGTTGAGATGGATGTGTGGAAAGATAAGAAATGATTGTGTGAGGAACAACTATATTAGGAACAAAGTGGAGATGGTGGGCATCGAGGACAAGTTGTGTGAAGGTCGTCTAAGATGGTATGGGCACGTGTAGCGCCGACCGACAACTGCACCTATTCGAAGAAAGGCTATTGAGTCGAGCACAATGAAAAGAAGCAGAGGCAGACCTAAATTAACTTGGGAAGAACTTATAAAGCGAGATTTTGAATCTTTACGTCTTGACCAGAGTATGGCTGCCCATAACATAACTAATTGGAAAAGAAGGATCCATGTAGTCGACCCCAACATGGTTGGTGTGAAACAACATGCATCTCTGTCGATACCATCGACCTGTCGATGGTATCGAGATAGTCACAGCGACAGAACATCAGTCTGTCGATACCATCGACAGTCCTGCCGATGGTATCGAGATGGTCACAGCGGCGGAAATCGACGATCTGCCCCTGGTTCTATCTTCATTATATTATTTGTTTTATTATTTTTCTATTATTTTCTCCTTTGTACCACCATGTATCTTACCCTAATATATAAAAGAAGTGAGACGGCTATTGCCCTCTCAAGAAAGCTGCTCCTTGCAGCCGACAAATCTCTCGGTGTTTCGTCTTCTCTCCTCCTCACCTCTTCTAACATGGTATCAGAGCAGAGCTCGGTCTAGGGCTTCTCTCCTCTTCTGCCACCGCTTCTCCCTTTCTCCTTCTTCCCCTTCTCTCCTTGCCAGCGGCGCTTCTCTCTCTTTCTCTCCTTGCCGGCGGCGCCGCCGAGAGGCAGCGGCAAGGTCGTCGTCCGGCTGCAGCCCATCCGCCGATCTGGAGTGAGGCACCGGGCTTCCAGGGTTATCTCTGTCTACGTTGGGTCTTCGGTAGATCTCCAACGCTGTCGTAGAATCCACCACAAGTTGTTTGCGGATCTTCGGGTGATCCGACGGCAGTCTAAAATCTAAATCAGAGGACTCGTCACCCGACGGTTGGACTCCTAATCACATCTCCATGTGTGATTAGGAAAATCGATTGGAGGTTGTGAATGCGTCAGTAACGCATTTATCCGTTCCTTTGGTTGTGACGTGTATCTCTCCGTCACCCCATCTATCTCTGTGACGTGTATCTCTCCGTCACCTCAGCTTTCTTTGTGACGTGTATCAATCCGTCACTAAGTTCCCGTCTATAATGGAGGACACCAAGATTTCCTACGGCGAGGCGTCTCCTATCCCCTCCATCAAACTCAACGGGAAAAACTATCTACTATGGATGAACGTTGTTCACACTGTCTTGGAATCTCGCGATAAGGCGAGACATGTTGACTCGGGTCCTCTGCGTTGAATGGAAGCGTCATGACAGTCTTGTGAAGACTTGGTTATGGAATAGTATGGAACCTGCAATTGCGGCTAGGTTTATGTTCTATACTACAGCTAAAGAGATATGGGACACAGTAAAGCAACACTATTCCCAGGAGAAGAATGCTCTTCGGCTATTCATGATATATGATCATTTATTTGCTGAGAGGCAAGGTGATAGATCTCTTGAGGAATACTTTGGAGCTATTCAGGCACTTGCTCAGGAGCTCAGCTACTATCATCCTGTGACAGCTGTTGCACAGATCAAAGACAGAGACGACTTGGTTACTGCTAAATTTTTATCCGGGCTTAATTCCATTTGCGGTTCTGCCCGGAGTGTCATTTTGGCTTCTGATAAATTGCCAAGTTTTGTAGAAGCCTATTCGAGAATTCAACAGTCTGTTTTTGAGTCTGTTAATCCTGTCTCTACTATATCTTCTGGGAAGTCTCATGCATCCGTAGCTGCTGCGGTGAGAGGACGACCTGGTACGGGCAGAGGACGTGGGACACGTCCGAAGTGTACCTTCTGTGACAAACCGGGACATACAGTGGAGAAGTGTTGGAAGAAACATGGGAGACATCTTGCACCTCCTGTGGGGGCAGCACATTGTGCCACTTCTACAGATTCCGCTCCGTCTTCAGCTGTGGGCACCAATTCTAGGACCGGCATCACCCTTACTCAGGAGGAGTATGATCGGTTCCTTCAGGCTACACAGCACATGAGTGTGGGATCTTCATCTTCGTCATCAGCAAACCTAGCATCTACTGCGGGTAATCAGGCTACATCTCTGATAACTTTTGGATCTTCTACATCTTGGGTAGTTGACTCTGGCGCGTCACAGCACATGACTGGTATGAAGAGATTGCTCCAATCTATTGACTCCTATATCCCTCACCAATCTGTCACACTGGCAGATGGTTCAGTGAGGAGAGTGCTAGCTAGTGGATCTGTCTCTCTAACACCCAAGATTGATCTTAAATCTGTATACTTTGTGTCTGAGTTTCCATTTAATCTTCTTTCTGTTGCAAAATTGATTGACACTGTAAAATGTACAGTAACATTTGGGCCTTCTTGTTTTGTCTTACAGGAAAGGTGATCTCTATCTTTTCCACGGTGACAGTCTGTCTCGCCCAGTATCTGCTCCAGCTCCATCCATCCTGTTGAGTGGTTCCCCCTTACTATGGCATTGCAGATATGGACATCGTCGTTAGAAAGCCTGCGGAAGTTGGAACATGAGTTGTCCCAAGTGTCATCTTTAGAGTGTCAGTCATGTCAGCTGGGAAAACATTATAGGTTGTCTTATCCCAGTCGTGTCAATAAGCGGGCATCTTGTCCTTTTGAGTTAGTCCACAGTGATGTATGGGGTCCTGTTAAAGACCAGAGTTATAATGGTTTTCGTTACTTTATTTCCTTTGTGGATGATTTTTCCCGCATGACATGGATCTATCTTCTCAAAAGCCGAGAGTCTGTGCTATCTATTGTGAAACATTTTCATAAAGAAATAAAAGTTCAGTTTGATTGCAATATAAAAACTCTCCAATCTGATAATGCTTTAGAGTATGTTCAAAAGGCTATGTCTGATTTTTGTAGTTTTGTGGGCATGATCCATCGCATGTCTTGTCCTCACACCCCTCAGCAAAATGGGGTGGCTGAGAGGAAAAATTGTCATCTTCTTGATATTGCTCGATCAATCATGTTTCAATCCAATGTGCCTAAGAAATTCTGGTCTGAAGCTCTGTTAACTGCTTGCTTCTTAATCAATAGACAACCATCCTCCGTTCTTAAAGGACAAACTCCTTTCTCTGTGTTACGGCCCACGGATCAGCCCTTCTTTGTTCCCCTCAGAGTGTTTGGTTGCACTTCTTTTGTCCATAATTTTGACCCTAAGGCCGACAAACTTTCTCCTAGGTCTATTAAAACCTTGTTCCTTGGTTATTCTAGTATTAGCAAAGGATACAAGTGTTACTGTCCTAGTCTCCGTCGCATGTTTGTGTCTAGGGATGTTACCTTCCATGAGACCACTCCATATTTCTCCGATGCTATGAGTAAGGGGGAGCAGTTGAGAGAGGGAGTGCCACCAGATTTTCAAAGTGAGAGAGTGGCACCATTTGTGCAGAGTGAGGGAGTGCCACCCATTATTCCTGATTATACTTTTTTCCAGGACAAGCAGGCAGTTGACATGCCTGTTATTCAGCAGTACCCATATGTTTATAGTAGGCGAGGCAGACAAGATCCAGAAGAGGTAGCGACACCAGTCCCTGAGTCTTCCTCATCGTCTTCTACTCACGAGATTCCTGCAGAAGCATCAGATCTTGATCTTCCTATTGTTGTTCGGAAAGGTGTTCGTTCTTGTACTATTAGACATCCTATTACAAATGTGTGTTGTCTGTCTCACTTATCTAAGCAGGCCCGCGCATTTGCTATTGGGATTGATTCTGTTGATATACCAAGGGATCACTATGATGCTATGAAGGACAGTGGCTGGAAACAGGCAATGCAACTTGAGATGCCAGCTCTCTTGCATAATGGCACATGGGATCTTGTTGACTTACCTGTAGGAAAGAAAGCAGTGGGTTGCATATGGGTTTTCACCATCAAACACAATCCGGATGGATCGGTTGAGAGGTTGAAGGCCAGATTGGTAGAAAAAGGCTACACACAGACCTATGCAGTTGATTTCTTTGAGACCTTTTCTCTAGTAGCTCGTCTAAATTCTGTCCGGATTATTATTTCTCTGGCTGCTACATTTGATTGGCCCCTATTTTAGCTTGATGTTAAGAATGCCTTTCTACATGGTGATCTACAGGAAGAGGTATATATGGAGCAACCTCCTGGGTTTGTTGCTCAGGGGGGGTGTCAGAAAGTGTGTAAATTGAAGAAAGTCATATATGGGCTGAAACAGTCTCCTCGAGCTTGGTTCGACAAGTTCAGTGAGGTTGTACTCCAGATGGGTTTCTCTCGCTCCATGACTGATCACTCTTTATTCTACTCTAGCTCTTCCTGTGGCTCTATCATTATTGTTGTATATGTTGATGACATAGTGATTACTGGCAGTGATTCTCCAGGCATATCTCATGTGAAGGAAGGGTTACAGAAACACTTCCAAACGAAGGATCTGGGTAAACTGAGATATTTTCTGGGCATTGAGGTGCTTAGATCTCATGCAGGTGTCAATCTATCTCAGAGGAAATATGTACTTGACTTACTACAGGAGACAGGCATGACGGAATCTAAACCGGTATCTACTCCTATGGATTATCACATCAAGGAGACGGTTGATGATGTCGAGTACTCAGATCCAGGATATTACAGGAGAATAGTTGGCAAGCTAATATATCTGACTGTCACACGACCTGACATTTCTTTTGTTGTAGGCGTCGTGAGTCAGCATATGCACTCACCACGATAGTCACACTGGACAGCAGTTTGTAGGATTCTAAGATATCTAAAGAGTGCTCTTGGTAAGGGGATCACATATTCTAAACCCAAGGTGACTCCATCTATTGTGACTCTCACAGGGTATTCAGATGCAGATTGGGCTGATGATCATACTGATAGAAGGTCTACATCAGGCTATTGTACTTTCCTAGGTGATCATTTGATTACTTGGAAAAGCAAAAAACAGCATGTGGTAGCTAGATCCAGCACTGAGGCTGAATACCGTGCTATGGCCCATGCATGTTGTGAACTACAATGGGTCAAATATGTTCTTTCTGAGTTAAAAATCACTATCATGTCTTCTATGGAGCTCAAGTGTGACAATCAGTCTGCTATACACATTGCCAGGAACCCTATCTTTCATGAGCATACAAAGCACATAGAAGTTGATTGCCATTTTATTCGTGATCAAATCAAAGATGGCACTATTGTGACGCCATACGTCAAGTCTGAAGATCAACTGGCGGATATCTTGACAAAGCCTTTGGGTCCAATAGCGTTTCAGAGATTATGTGGCAAGCTGGGCATACACGATGTGTACTCTCCAGCTTGAGGGGGAGTGCGAAACAACCTGCATCTCTGTCGATACCATCGACAGAAGGTCGATGGTATCGAGATAGTCACAGCGACAGAACATCAGTCTGTCGATACCATCGACAGTCCTGTTGATGGTATCGAGATGGTCACAGCGGCGGAAATCGACGATCTGCCCCCTGGTTCTATCTTCATTATATTATTTGTTTTATTATTTTTCTATTATTTTCTCCTTTGTACCACCATGTATCTTACCCTAATATATAAAAAGAAGTGAGACGGCTATTGCCCTCTCAAGAAAGCTGCTCCTTGCAGCCGACAAATCTCTCGGTGTTTCGTCTTCTCTCCTCCTCACCTCTTCTAACAGTTGGAATTGAGGCTTGGATGATGATGATGATTAGTAATTTGGCATGATCTTGTTAGGGATGTTCTCTATGATGTACTCAAACATGCAGGTGTTGTTGCAAAGAAAGAAGCACATGTGAACTTTTTGACGGATCCACTTGAGGGGAGATCAACACTTAGACCAGTTGATGTCCTGATTTTTGGATGGGCTGGCGGGAAGCATGTATGTGTTGATCTGGCTGGGGTTTCTCCATTGGTGGGCTTGAGGGATGGAGTTTTTACTGTGGGACATGTTGCCCTCAAAGTTGCCTCAGTCAAAGCGGCAAAGCATGAGAAAGCGTGCATTGACAATCAACACGTTTTTATACCTTTTCCATTTAATATTTTTGTTTTCTTAGCACCAGATGCTTCAGAACTTCTCACGAGAATTCAAAAGGTTATGAATACTAATGTTATGACCCCTAAGGGCTATGGATGTAGTTTTCTGTACAATTGTCTTTGCCATTCAGAAAGGGGTGGCGGCGCAGCTTGTTGCCAGCCTACCTTCCTAGGTAAAAATGCTTGTATTCATTTTGGAATTTGTTGAATTGTTTACAACCATAGAAATGCAATTGTTGACCTTATTTTTGTTGATAGAATTAATATACGAGAAGATAGACCTAAATTAAGTTGATGGTAAAGTGAGATTGAATTCATTATCTTAATCAGAGTACGAACCGAAATAGAGCTGAATGCAAACGCATATGACCCGAAGCAGAGCTGAATGCAAGTTTTATAGATCTTTTCCAGAATAGTAAACCAATCTTTGAACTCTCGTTGTCACATTTCTCTAAATTTTCCAAATTCCAACTTCTATAGGCTACCTTAATGTGAGATGCTGAATTTATTATTATTATTACAAGTAATTATCAGTGCTTTGGACCAATGACGTGGATGCACAGAGAAACGCTCAGGAGAGTAAAGGACACAGTACACCAGTAAAGTTTCTACATAATGCTAACTCTGAATGAGTTTGGTTTATGATAGTTACCAGATATTGTCTGACCAAGATTGGAGTATTCCATATATCTAACATTGTTGGAGTTGAGAAGCCGCAGAAAATCACTATATTCAATCCGGTGTGAGTTCACAGGGTCCCATTCCGTTCCTTTCAGTTTCCCTTGCAGCGTGAGCAACTTCCTGCTCCACTCCGAAGCCAGAACAAGTTGTCTTTCCAGTTGCACATCAGCCTTGCGTTCGAACTTCTCTAGTTTGTCTATACGTTCTCTTTCAGCGTCCTTCAGCTTCTGCAATCGCAAATGGTTCAATGTTTAGAGTTGTCCACTTAGCACAGGGAAGAAGTAGTATAGTCCTTTACATGCATGAAAAGACTTTTGCAACCGGATTTTTCAAAACGAAATGGCTACAAGCTTGTTGAACGAAAATGAACCAAGCAAGCTAACCGAAATTGAAACAAGATATTCATTTACCGTTGGAAGAAAGGAGGGCGGTTTGGCATGTGAAGCAAACAATAGGCGCAGCCACTCACAAGAACAGCGATCAAACATTTTTGCAGGGAGCCGATTCCAGCAACCCACAAATTTAAATTTTGGTGATCGAACCGTTGAATTACACAAACTACAAACCATGGACGCAGCATTTGAACTCCGCTGTACTGACCTCGAATAGCTGAGAAGCCTTTTCTTCCTCCTCTGGTTCCAACTGTACGGCGGAAAGTTGCCCGGTTTCCGAACTCGAGCACGATATCTTTAAGAACGCACGATTCCCAGGAAGCCTCCGCCCCAGAAGCGAGAAGCACAAGAATTTTCTCGTCCTCCGCGGAAGGCTCCAGCAAGAGCTAGAGAGGAGACACAAGGGATTAGCGAGATGGGGCGCGGTTGGAGGGGTCCGGTTTGGGGAAGGAGACAGTGGTTGCATCGTTCCCCTTCGTGCAGTTCCCCTCACTACGATGCCGGAGCTGAGAGTAAGGTGCTCGAACCGGCGTTGAGCTTTTAGCTTTATCCACTGCTTCAGTGCTTTGGTAGTGGAACCCGGGCCGACGGGCCGAGCAGTACCGCGGCAGTAGGGTTTAGTGAGAGACAGGCTTCGACCGGGTTCCCGTTAGGCCTGCCAGGGAAGATTTAATTGAAGATGCGATGAACCAGACCGCAAGCAAATCTGGTAAGCATGGTCCTCAAAGTTTTGGAACCAACGTTTCGAATTTTAAAACACGGAAATAAAAACAGCTGGAATGTGGGTTGGTTAGGGTTAGCAGTCTGATAACACAGTCTCATTCTGCTTAGTTGGTCTGATTTCAGTCTGACTGCAGTCTGAATCTGTTTGGCTGGAAGTCTAATTCTGTTTGGCAGCTTAGTCAGTATCTGCTTATTCTGTCATGTTCTTGTATCACTGTTTGAACAAGTACGCAGAATGTGTATTTGTGATGTCACTTCAACCTAAGTTTAAAATATATTAAAAATATATTTTATTTTTGTGGTGTGGATGTTATTTTGTATATTTATAATAGTGCAAATAAGATATAATAATTTTAATTTTTACGTAGCGATTAAAAAGTAATGAAACGTTACTAATGACATTTGCATGTGGTATATATGTAATGTTGAACATAGTTAATTGTCGTCGTTAGTGTAACAAATTACATTATCGTCAGTAACAGTCAAGCTACATGAAATATGAAATTGGCCTAATATATTTTGTTCATAACATAAACAAATTACATTATCGTCAGTAAAAGCAACTGATAATAATCATATTGTCGTCATTAGTGAAACATAAACGATCACTGATAATAACATAATTGTTTAGGGGCGATCTTCGTTAGGGGAGAAGGACAAAAAATGGGAGCAATAAACAGCCAAACAAAAGCTAAGATTTTGACAAGGCACTTTGGGGGACATGGTTGGATGTGGATCTTGATTAAAATAGGCCAACGTTATGGCCTCATCGTACTCGTCCCATGACACTGGGCATGGTTCCTGCACCGACTGCTTGTTGTGTTGTTTGATGTCGTCTTTTGGCCAATCAAACAACAATGGAAAATGAGGAACATGCCGACTGACTTTGCCCTTAAGTCGATCATCGGTCCCAATTTTGCCCTCCTCCTCCTTTGTGTGACTGCAATAAGGTTTTGTGCATAAAAGGTTATCTTCAACATATTTTTGATTTTTTTCCGGTGACATCAAAAGTTTTTTAAATTTTGCCCTTGCCCTTGCCTCACGCGATGTCGACATCTAAAATTAATAAAAATAAAGGTATGAACAAATAACAGAATTCGTAAAGTAATTGTGGCATTAACATAATAATGAAGTAGGAAATTTGATCGCATTATGGTAGCAACATATAATAATGTAACACATAAGTAGAGAATGTAAATTGTTGTGATGCAAAACACAACTACATTTAACACATATGTTACAAGTTCATTTGTTTATTTCAATCGTCAGTGCTAAAAAAAATCCCTGGTGGGTAAGTGTGACGCGTCGTCAAGAAGTTGCGTTCAATCCCTTATTGCGCGGCCAATGTGGGGGGAGGCAATAAATCTCCCAATATGAACATATTGTCTCTTACAAACTCTCTCTTGATGTATTGCCATCGCATTTGCAACTCGGGCAATAAAATGTAAGGGCCTCATGTTATGTATGAGAACTGGTGCCATGCCTCCATCCAAGTCTGTGTAGAGTATACTCCATTTACACATCTACCCACATGATATTGGGTTCTCATCAAACCCCTGAGAACCATATCAAGCTCGGTAGACCACATAAAAGACGGTGTCGGCGGTTGGTCAGCCATATAACAGATTTTGTAAGTAATATATTTTTCAAAAGTAAGGGTGTATATCACAATTAATTGTATTATTTGGTTTGAGCTAACGTTAAGAAAAATTTCGATTAATAACATACATCATTAATAAAACACTGATCAACATGAAGAAAATTTTCATAACACTTAAAATGTAATATGACGATTATAAAAGTGACTAAATTAAACAAGTGTATGATGTTCATAACATCCGTTGATTGTCATTTGAGGGAAGGGATTTGCCATTCAATGTAATATGACGTTTACAAAAGTGCCTAAATTCTGACAAGACAATGTAAATGCATTTGCCATTCAACGTTATGGAGTCATTTGAGGTGAAGGGATGTCCAGAAGCAGACAACAATCTTCCTCCATACTGGCAACGTTGCGTTCTAAAACCTCATGCTCATACTTTTTGTTAGAGTATAATTCATCGTAGTTGTAATACATTTCAACGAAGTCCTTCATGTTCATCGCCTGACCCCACACTGACTTGCACTCAACAGTTAGTAACATAATCTCCGCTTTCCATGAATCAATTGTTGGGGGATATCGACTGCCCAATGGAAGTATTTGCATCGGTCTTTTCCCTAAAATATAGTACGAAGTACAAGTTAATGGCAAAGAATGCGGAGTCTCGACAAGGACAGTGTATTATTTATTGATGTACTATCACACCTCACGAGTAGGGCATATGTAATACATTTCACCCGGCCTTTGACTCAGAATGGCAAAGTCAGTTAACCCTGCATCCTCTGTGTTAAGTCGTAAGGCTGCATTTAGCCCACAATCACACCTCGGAACCTCATATGGAATCATCGACATCTAATAAAACAAACTTGACGATTAATAGAAAAATATCGGGTTCATGACATAGTTTTCAAAGATAATATATAGACCATTTGATCAGGAGTACTTAATTGTTGCAACAGACAAGTGCAATTAATTTGGACATATCATAATATAGTATATCTATGATGTATTGTATCCATCTTCTTCTGTTGAAGAATCATTATCGCTCGTTATTTGAAGTCGGTGGCGAAGATATTGGTACCTCTCCCGCATACTTGAAATTTCTTCTTGTAACCTATCCGTGTCTGCTCTTGTTGAACAGACAAAGGCACAATGTTCTAACCAAAACTTGCGTTCGCTACGTGCATATGTGAGCTGTGATACCATTGCATCCCTAATTGCAGTCAGCGTAGCCACTGTAGGTGGTACTTGTTGCGCGGGCAACCTCATATGGCATCTGGTTGGTACAAGACTCCTACCACATATAAAATATGGCATGTGGGGATTGTTGTCTTCAAACCGTCCGTTTGCCGCATCTGTGGCATCCATGTACACTCGTACGGTGCACTGCATACCACATGGGCACGACGGCATGTCATTGGCCATTTGTAGACATAAAACCTAATGAGACATAATTTCACATTGTTTATAAGTAGGCCAAATTGTAGTGAACAATACAGTTTGAGAACAAAAGTTGGTTGTTAACTTACACAAAAAAGGATTAAGTGAAACATGTTGTAGAACATGTTTCAATGTCTGTAAGTTAGAAAACAAATGTATAAATCACTGATTTGCCCACATAGAATTGGCAACAGTTTCACGCAAAACATCTCCCTCTCTAGCATCGGCATGGCTTGTTTGTTGGAGAGAACTCAATTCGTTCAAGATGCCAGTGGTAGTATGAGGCTCATCCAAGTTTTCGTCCATCATAGGATCACCATCATTTTGGTGTCAGATAAAATTGTGAACGATGCAACAAGCCATTACAATCCGAGACTGAGACTGCACGCGAAAAGTCGCTCCTTTACGAAAGTAGGAAAACCTCTTCTTCAACACACCAAAGGCTCGCTCGACAACGTTACGTAGTTGAGCATGTCGGTGGTTGAACATTTCCTTTTTGCTTGTATATGAGCCTCTGTTACCCCGATACTCTGCTATATGGTAAGCAACGTTTCGATATGGTGCAAGAAATTGGCTGGTGTTGGCGTACCCTGCATCAACAAGACAGTACTTCCCAGGGGGTACTTTGAACCCGCCTGTGGTTGTAGCTGTGTGAAGTACCCTTTGGTCAGCAGCAGAGCCCTCCCAACCAGTCATGATATATGTAAACTCCATTGAGAAGTCTACTACAGCCATGACATTCATGGAAACATTCCCTTTTCTATTCCTATATCGATTCTGCTTATCGCACTTCACCAAAATGGGGATGTGTGTCCCGTCAATTGCCCCAATGGCATCCCAAGACAAGTATATAAGAAATATGCAAGTAAATACCAAACTCAATGATGACGATAGTGGTTACATTAACAATGGAATGGACAATGGTCAACTAAGTGATGGTCATACCTTGAAGTAAGGGTAAAATCTTGAACTCTCGGCGATGCGGCGGTGCGGAGTTGTGGATGCATTTGGCATGACAATATATTCGTTACACAAAGCACACACTACATCCAACACCTCGTTAAACTTTCTACTTATGGTCTCACCACTATGAATGTAGTCCTCAGCCAGAACACGGTTGGTATGGCCATGGCCAACCATTTGAAGGAAGTAGCAAACTGCCACCACTGATGACACACCTCTGGTACTTTTCAACAAACCTCGGTCCTCAAGTTTGTCAACAAAGGCTAAAACCGTGTTGGGTAGCATACGGTACAGATCGTACGCCCTCCTTTCATGGTCGATTGTTATTTCTAAAACCTTTTGATGGTCGCTCCTAATACTAACCGATCTCGGTATTGGTTGGTGTGTGGTTTCGGCGTCTGAATTTTGCATGATATTGTGGGAAATTTGGTCAGCTATTTGGTAGGATATTGCGTTAGCAATGTCATTAGCCAGACCAGACATAACATCCAGTAGTTGTAGAATGTCATCAGTTGTTCCATATGGATGAATATCGACCATTGCATCTAGAATTAAAAGCGATTATCTGTATTAGAAAAATATCTAGATAATGCAGAAATGAAATTAGGGCTATAGAGACAAAATAGCAAATACTGACCAAATAGCAAATAACAAGATAAACCATTACCTAGTACCATAGTTCAGAGATTGTTCCCAACGGAATAAAATAGTACAACAACTTTTGATAAAGTTCATCAAATAAAAGGTAGGATACTGATATAGTTCTTAAATTAGCAACCTCAAAAGTACGGTGGAGATTGTGGCGTGAAGGGTGAGTGTGATGCAGAAGCTGTGTTCTTCATTTCCCACAAGTCTTGCAACCAAATGGTAATTTTTGTGGGGTGTCCATAAGGCTTAGGTAAATGTTACGGTTAGCTGGATCTTTTATGGTGTGCACAAGAGTGGTAAAAACTGGGATAGGGGCGTTAGGGTAGCTTGCATGAAAGTGGTGCAAAATGGTTTGGTATTCGTCTTTATCATTAGACCTAGCAGCAATTCCGCTGCCCATCTCATGTACCTTGGAAAGCACCTTTGTGAATTTGGACACGACATCATTAGACAGGACACAAGTGTCCTGTGAGCTTGACGCTCGCTTCCTACGTCTGATCGTGGTGGGAGTCCTTGCACCAACACCTTGGTTGTGTGATCCGTTGTTGGTGTCCTCACTTTGCATCCCAGAATTAAGCATGTCTTCAGTGAAACTGGTTGGACTGGTTGGACCGGTCGGTTCTGGGTTGACAAATGAATCAGATGCATCCAGGTCAACAACAACATCATCTTCAGATGCAACATTAGAAGGTGGCTGTCTATCGGTTGAGGACATTGCATGATGTCCCCTAGCTATGTTCCTCCCCCCATCAGCTCGACGTCGTGGTAGTGGTAGAATGGTTTGTTGATCAATCTCGCTAGTTCCCTGTTTGCCTAAAATAGGGGACTACTACTGATTAGGTCAATATTAACAAGTTTAATTTAATATATAATAGTCAGGGGAGTGTATATTATTAGACATACCGCAAGTGCCTCCCTCCACTCCGGGGTGTCAGGCAATATTGGCTTGTGCCTGCTGTCATCCCATCCAACACCACTTTTGTTGGTCACCAATTTTATCTTTGCATAGTCTCTCCTGAGGTTCTTCCACCGAGTTTTTAACTGATCCAATGTACCCTCGTTCCTCCCCATCCTGATATGCCAATCACGTAGTGTCTCCCTCCACGCGTCCCTAGTAAATATTCCATCGACGCACCTACCCATGTCATATTGTCTCCTCAATGCCGCAACCAGAGCCTCATCCAACTCTTTCGACCATACAATACGGAACCTCGGGTCGGGTGCAGCCATAGTACCAATGACACTGCGATATATCACTTTAGTATGGGTGTTTAAACTAAACCGTTATACGAACCTAGTATGAGACTATGCAGTTGAAAGTAATAACTTGTATTGAAAGCAATAACTTGTTTAAAGCAATAACACATGTCATATTGTCTCCTCAATGCCGCAACCAGACATAAGATCCAAAATTTGTACAACAAATTTGAAATTGGTGTTAAATTTGAAATGGCTTTAGCAAACGCATCATCCAATATGTTCATTACAGGAAAACTACATAAATAGCAAGCATTCAGCATGACATTCACATTAAACATGTTCATATTGCTCATGAGATATACCTGGTAAGCCGAATTGAAGGTTGAAGAGAGTTGCACGGCCAGCGATAGGGTCAGGGACGGTACATACAAGAAATTCAGAGGGAATACAGATTAGCCAAAATAGTTGGATTACTTGCAATATAATCAGCATAATACTAATGGGTGTACATTTTGGTCGTACATGAAAATTAAAATCATTCATTCAAGATAACATTAAAATCATTCATTGAAGCTAACATTAAAATAATTCATTCAAGCTAACATTAAAATCATTCATTCAAGCTAACATGAATGATCAAAATTAGGGTGTCCCAGTTGTAGTTTTGAAAAGTTGACACATAAAAAAAACCTACATGAATGATTCAGACCTCAATGTAGGGCTTATAGCACATACTTGTTCCAACTTAAACAAATATAATACATAACATATTTGTACCTGAACAAATAATGACCTATCAAACATAATACATTATACATATTAACATGAAAACACAACTGAAAACACACTGACAGATTGTTTAAAGCAACTGAAAACACAACTGAAAGCAATAACTTGTTTAAAGCAATAACACATGTCATATTGTCTCCTCAATGCCGCAATCAGACATAAGATCCAAAATTTGTACAACAATTTTGAAATTGGTGTTAAATTTGAAATGGTTTTAGCAAACGCATCATCCAATATGTTCATTACAGGAAAACTACTTAAATAGCAAGCATTAAGCATGACATTCACATTAAACTTGTTTGTATTGCTCATGATATATACCTGGTAAGCCGAATTGAAGGTTGAAGAGAGTTGCACGGCCAGCGACAGGGTCAGGGACGGTACATACAAGAAATTCAGAGAGAATACATATTAGCCGAAATAGTTGGATTACTGGAAATATAATCAGCATAATACTAATGGGTGTACATTTTGGTCGTACATGAAAATTAAAATCATTCATTGAAGCTAACATTAAAATAATTCATTCAAGCTAACATTAAAATCATTCATTCAAGCTAACATGAATAATCAAAATTAGGGTGACCCAGTTCTAGTTTTGAAAAGTTGACACAAATAAAAAACCCACATGAATGATTCAGACCTCAATCTAGGGCTTATAGCACATACTTGTTCCAACTTAAACAAATATAATACATAACATATTTGTACCTGAACAAATAATGACCTATCAAACATAATACATTATACATATTCACATGAAAACACAACTGAAAACACACTGACAGATATAACATAAATCTACTTCTCGGGTTCCTTCCATGACCAAACAATATTCTAAGACAATCATGCCTAAATATAAACATGTCCTTGTAAATGAGGTTACTAGCAGGGAGAACTCATTAATAAAATTGTCAATATAAATAAATAACAATTATTTTGTTCCTATCCCATATGGTCGACCTATTTCATTTCAATGCAGAATGTTGTGCTCTACATTGCTGGTGTATTGATGTTTATAACATGATTAACAAACAACACCATAATTCAGGTGATCTATAGTTGGCACTCAGATATATGTTTCAACATCATAGTATTTTAAATGGAAGAAATAGTGACCAATCAAATTAGGTCTTATACAATGAGCACATAATAGTGACCATTTTAAATGTATAGCACAAAATTAGGGCTTATACAAAAAAAATCTTCATTATTGATTCAGACCTCAATGTAGGGCTTGTAACACATACTTGTTCCAACTTAAACAAATATATTATATAAGATATTTGTACCTAAACAACTAATAAACTATCAAACATAATACATTATACATATTAACATGAAAACACAACTGAAAACACACCGGCAGATATAACATAAATCTACTTCTCGGGTTCCTTCCATGACCAAACAATATGATAAGACAATCATGCCTAAAATATAAACTTGTCCTTGTAAATGAGGTTACTAGCAGGGAGAACTCATTAATTAAATTGTCAATATAAATATATAACAATTAGTTTGTTCGTATCCCATATGGTCGACCTATTTCATTTCAATGCAGAATGTTGTGCTCTACATTGCTGGTGTATTGATGTTTATAACATGATTAACAACACCATAATTCAGGAGATCTATAGTCGGCATTCAGATATATGTTTCAACATCATATTATTTTAAATGGAAGAAATAGTGACCAATCAAATTAGGGCTTATACAATGAGCACATAATAGTGACCAAACAATATGCTACAACAATCATGTCTAAAAATTCTAAATATAACCCTGTCCTCATAAATGAGGTAACTAGCAGGGAGAACTCATATATCTGGTTCATTACACAGAAAGAGATGAGCAAGTGACACTGTCAGGGACAGGAGCAGCAGAATATTGTGCTCTACATCTAATGCTGGTGTATTTGATGTTTATAACAATCATGATGTTACTTGCAGGGAGAACAATCATGTGTACTTGATGTTTGCAGGGAGAACAATCATGTCTACATATAACCCTATCCTCGTAAATGAGGTTACTAGCAGGGAGAACTCATTAAATAAATTGTCAATATAAATATATAACAATATGGTTGACTTATTTCATTTCAATGCATCCATTTTTTCTTGGAATATCCCAAAAGACGAGATACTTTTTTGCTCTTATCTGGTTCATTACACAAAAAACGTGTTCGTATAGATAAGGAGAAATACATGGTCATCCAGCAGAAATCAAGGTTGTGTTTGTATTGATCAGGAGAAATACATGGTCAGCCAGCAAAAATCAAGGTTGAAGATAGGAGCACGGCTCAGGGACGGTACATACAACAAATGTAGAGGGACGGTACACATAAGCCGCTAGCCTACTGAAACAAAGAAGAGGGTCGGCGAAGACATACCTCTCAAGCAGCTGGGCGACTTCTGAGTACAGGGGCTCGGCAGCGGCGGCTTCAGAGAAGATTTTGTGGAGGATACGAATGTGAATAGGGAGGAGTTCATATATGAATCGCAGCACTATATAGCAGCAGCGGCACCGCTTGCCCTTGCTAGGGTTTACTGGGTTTGCACACAGTGAAAAGGGGGGCTTTGATGGGAGATGACAACTCCAGATGATGCTTGATTCTCGGCGTCTAGACTGGCGGTGTAGGTCGGCGATTGCAGACGACCCACCGTACCCCTCCGTCGGCTTGATTGACCTTGACCGGCTATTGCGCCTACGCAACTGTCCAGGCTTATCCATACGGAATTGCTCTGCCATACGAAACTATGCGTTGTTGCATGTCTTGGGAGAGGTGGGAGAGGGCGTCATAACTGCTGGGAGGGCGTCGACTTCTCAGGAGAGGTAGCAGAAGAGAGAGCAGAAGAGGGAGAGGGGAAAGGCAAAGGGGCGGGGAGGCGTCGGGGGGCGATGACACCATCGCAGAAAGGGTGAGACGAAAATGAACTGAGATCGTGAAAACCAGGTTATGAATCGGAATCCCGCCCCTCATGGGACTGGGAGAACCCGGGTTAGGGGATTTCGTTATCCCAAAATGGGGCTTTTTTAGGATTGCGAACCAAACAAAAATCAACCTCAAACCGGCACTTGTTTGGCGGGGTTGGCACATAAAGACAAGGCCAAACCGAGTTTCGATCCCGTGCCAAACGCAGCCTAACTGCTTCGTAATCGATTTGGTTGTTCCGTCAACACTCGTTACAGCCGGTGACCTTCTCTATTTACATGGTGTAAGCATTAGCCTGCGTATCTGGAATGGGTTAGTCGGGGTTAGTCTGGATTCTAGTGCTGGGGCAGTCAGGATGCAGTCTGATTTTGTTTGGCAACGCAGTCTGTTTCTGGTCAACTGGTCTGATTTCAGTCTGTGTGCAGTCTGAATCTGTTTGGCTGGAAGTCTGATTCTGTTTGACAGCGTAGTCAATATCTGCTTATTCTGTCATGTTCTTGCAACACTGTTTGAACAAGTATGCAGAATGTATATTTGTGATGTCACTTCAACCTAAGTTTAGAATATATTAAAAAAATATTTTATTTGTGTTGTGTGGGTGTTATTTTGTATATTTAGAATAGTGCAAATAAGATATGATAATGCTAATTTTTACGTGGTGATTAAAAATTAATGAAACGTTAGTGTCATCTGGAATGACATTTGCATGTGGTATATATGTAATGTTGAACATAGTTAATTGTCGTCATTAGTGTAACAAATTACATTATCGTCATTAACAGTAAAGCTACATGAAATATGAAATTGGCCTAATATATTTTATTCATAACATAAACAAATTACATTATCGTCGGTAAAAACAACTGATAATAATCATATTGTTGTCATTAGTTAAACATAAACGATCACTGATAATAAAATAATTGTTTACGGGTGATCTTCGTCAGGGGAGAAGGACAAAAAATGGGAGCAATAAACAACCAAACAGAAGCTAAGATTTTGACAAGGCACTTTGGGGGGACATGGTTGGATGTGGATCTTGATTAAAATAGGCCAACGTTATGGCCTCATCGTACTCGTCCCATGACATTGGGCATGGTTCCTGCATCGGCTGCTTGTTTTGTTGTTTGATGTCATCTTTTGGCCAATCAAACAACAATGGCAAATGAGGAACATGCTGACTGACTTGATCATCGGTCCCAATTTTTCCCTCCTCCTCCTTTGTGTGATTGCAACATGGTTTTGTGCATAAAAGGTTATCTTCAACATATTTTTGAATTTTTCCGGTGACATCAAAAGTTTTTCAAAATTTTCCCTTGCCCTTGCCTTTGCATGCGATGTCGACATCTAAAATTAATAAAAACAAAGGTATGAACAAATAATAGAATTCGTAAAGTAACTGTGGCAATAACATAATAATGAAGTAGGAAATTTGATCGCATTATGGTAGCAACATATAATATTGTAACACATAAGTAGAGAATGTAAAATGTTGCGACGCAAAAACACAACTACATTTAGCACGTGTTACAAGTTCATTTGCTTATTTCAATCGTCAGTGCCAAAAAAAATCCCTGGTGGGTAAGTGTGACGCGTCGTCAAAAAGTTACGTTCAATGCCTTGTTGCGTGACCAATGTGAGGGGAGGCAATAAATCTCCCAATATGAACATATTGTCTCTTACAAACTCTCTCTTGATGTATTGACATCGCATTTGCAACTCAGGTAATGAAATGTAAGGGCCTCCTATTATGTATAGGAACTGGTGCCATGCCTCCATCCAAGCATGTGTAGAGTATACTCCATTTACACATCTACCTACGTGATATTGGGTTCTCATCAAACCCTTGAGAACCATATCAAGCTCAGTAGACCAGATAAAAGACGGTGTCGACGGTTGGGCAGCCATATAACAGATTCTGTAAGTAATATATTTTTTAAAAGTAATGGTGTATATCACAATTAATTGTATTATTTGGTTTGAGCTAATGTTAAGTAAAATTTTGATTAATAGCATGCATCATTAATAAAACATTCATCAACATGAAGAAAAATTTCATAACACTTAAAATGTAATACGACGTTTATAAAAATGCCTAAATTAAACAAGTGTATGATGGTCATAACATCCATTGATAGTCATTCTAAACGGAGAAGACAATGTAAATGTATTTGCCATTCAACGTTATGGAGTCATTTGAGGTGAAGGGATGTCTAGAAGCAGACGACAATCTTCCTCCAGACTGGCAACGTTGCGTTCTAAAACCTCATGCTCATACTTTTTGTTAGTGTATAATTCATCGTAGTTGTGATGAATTTCAACAAAGTTCTTCATGTTCATCGCCTGACCCCACACTGACTTGCACTCAACATTTAGTAACATAATCTCCGCTTTCAATGAATCAATTGTTGGGGGGAGATCGACTGCCCAATGGAAGTATATGCATCGGTATTTTCCCTAAAATGTAGTACAAAGTTCAAGTTAATGGCAAAGAATGTCAAGCCTCGACAAGGGAAGTCTATTATTTATTGATGTACTATCACACCTCACGAGTAGGGCATATGTAATACATTTCTCCCGGCCTTTTGACTCAGAATGGCAAAGTCATTTAACCCTGCATCCTCTGTGTTAAGCCGTAAGGCTGCATTTATCCCACAATCACACCTCGGAACCTCAGATGGAGTCATCGACATCTAATAAAACAAAATTGACGATTAATAGAAAATTTCGGGTTCATGACATAGTTTTCAAAGATAATATGAAGACCATTTGTTCAGGAGTAGCTAATTGTTGCAACAGATAAGTGCAGTTCATTTGGACATATCATAATATAGTATATCTATGACGTATTGTATCCATCTTCTTCTGTTGAAGAGTCATTATCGTTCGTTATTTGAAGTTGGTGGCGAAGATATCGGCACCTCTCCCGCATACTTGAAATTTCTTCTTGTAACCTATCTGTGTCTGCTCTTATTGAACAGACAAAGGCACAGTGTTCTGACCAGAACTTGCGTTCACTATGTGCATATGCGAGTTGTGATACCATTGCATCCCTAATTACAGTCAGCGTAGCCACTGTAGGCTGTACTTGTTGTGCGGGCAACCTCATATGGCATCTGGTTGGTACAAGACCCCTACCACATGTAAAATATGGCCTGTGGGGATTGTTGTCTTCAAACCGTCCATTTGCTGCATCTGTGGCATCCATGTACACTCGTACGGTGCACTGCAGATCACATGGGCACGACGGCATGTCATTGTCCATTTCTAGACAGAAAACCTAATGAGACATAATTTCACATTGTTTATAAGTAGGCAAAATTGTAGTCAACGAGAACAAAAGTTGGCTGTTAAGTTGCAAAAAAAAGGGAGTAAGTGAAACATGTTGTAAAACATGTTTCAATGTCTGCAAGTTAGAAAACAAATGTATAAATCACTTATTTGCCCACATAGAATTGGCAACAGTTTCGCGCAAAACATCTCCCTCTCTAGCATCGGTCTGGCTTATTTGTTGGAGAGAACTCAATTCGTTCAAGATGTCAGTGGTAGTATGAGCCTCATCCAAGTTTTCGTCCATCATAGGATCACCATCATTTTGGCGTCGGATAAAATTGTGAACGATACAATAAGCCATTACAATCCGAGACTGAGACTGCACGGGAAAAGTCTCTCCTTTATAAAAGTAGGAAAACCTCTTCTTCAACACACCAAAGGCTCGCTCGAAAACGTTACGTAGTTGAGCATGTCGGTGGTTGAACATTTCCTTTTTGCTTGTGTATGAGCCTCTGTTACCCCGATACTCTGCTATATGGTAAGCAACGTTTCGATATGGTGCAAGAAATTGGCTGGTGTTGGCGTACCCTGCATCAACAAGATAGTACTTCCCAGCGGGTACTTTGAACCCGCCTGTGGTTGTAGCTGCGTGAAGTACCCTTTGTTCAGCAGTAGATCCCTCCCAACCAGTCATGATATATGTAAACTCCATTGAGAAGTCTACTATAGCCATGACATTCATGGAAACATTTCCTTTTCTATTCCTATATCGATTCTTCTTATCGCGCTTCACCAAAACGGGGATGTGTGTCCCGTCAATTGCCCCAATGGCATCCTAAGACAAGTATATAAGAAATACGTAAGTAAATACCAAACTCAACGATGACGATAGTGGTTATATTAATAATGGAATGGACAATGGTCAACTAAGTGATGGTCATACCTTGAAGTAAGGGTAAAATCTTAAACTCTCGACGATGCGGTGGTACGGAGTTGTGGATGCAGTTGGCATGACAATATATTCGTTGCACAAAACACACATTGCATCCAACACCTCGTTAAACTTTCTACTTATGGTCTCACCACTATGAATATAGTCCTCATCCAGAACACGGTTGGTATGGCCATGGCCAACCATTTGAAGGAAGTAGCAAACTGCCTCCACTGATGACACACCTCTGGTACTTTTCAACAAACCTCAGTCCTCAAGTTTTTCAACAAAGGCTAAAACTGTGTTGGGTAGCATACGGTACAGATCGTACGCCCTCCTTTCATGGCCGGTTATTATTTCTAAAACCTTTTGATGGCCGCTCCTAATACTAACCGATCTCGGTATTGGTTGGTGTGTGGTTGCGGCGTCTGAATTTTGCATGATATTGTGGGAAATTTGGTCAACTGTTTGGTAGGATATTGCGTTAGCAATGTCGTTAGCCGGACCAGACATAAGATCCAGTAGTTGTAGAATGTCATCAATTGTTTCATATGGATGTATACCAACCATCACGTCTAGAATTAAAAGCGATTATCCGCATCAGAAAAATATTGAGATATTGTAGAAATGAAATTAGGGCTATAGCGACAAAATAGCAAATAGTGACCAAATAGCAAATAACAAGATAAACCATTACATAGTACCATAGTTCAGAGA
This sequence comes from Alisma plantago-aquatica, assembly GCA_963693085.1. NCBI lineage: Eukaryota > Viridiplantae > Streptophyta > Magnoliopsida > Alismatales > Alismataceae > Alisma > Alisma plantago-aquatica. The sequence continues at coordinate 844,239,080 of OY856412.1, forward strand.
TTGTTCCCAACGGAATAAAATAGTACAACAACTTTTGATAAAGTTCATCAAATAAAAGGCAGGATACTGATATAGTTCTTAAATTAGACAACCTCAAAAGTACGGTGGAGATTGTGGCGTGAAGGGTGATTGTGATGCAAAAGCTGCAGAAGTTGTGTTCTTCATTTCCCACAAGTCTTGCAACCAAATGGTATTTTTTTGTGGGGTGTCCGTAAGGCTTAGGTAAATGTTACGATTAGCTGGATCTTTTATGGCGTGCATAAGAGTGGTAAAAACTGGGACTGGGGCGTCAGGGTAGCTTGCATGAAAGTGGTGCAAAATGGTTTGGTATTCGTCTTTATCATTACACCTAGCAACAATTATGTTGCCCATCTCATGTACCTTGTAAATCACCTTTTTGAATTCGGACACGACATCATTAGACAGGACATAACTTTCCTGTGAACTTGATGCTCACTTCCTACGTCTGATCGTGGTGGGAGTCCTTGCACCAACACCTTAGTTGTGTGATCCTCCGTTGGTGTCCTCACTTTGCGTCCCAGAATTAACCATGTCTTTAGTGAAATCGGTTGGACCAGTTGGACTAGTCGGTTCTGGGCTGACAAATGAATCAGATGCATCTAGGTCAACAACAACATCATCTTCAGATGCAACATCAGAAGGAGGTTGTCTATCGGTTGAGGATATTGCATGATGGCCCCTAGCTATGTTCCTCCCCCCATCAGTTCGACATCGTGGTAGTGGTAGAATGGTTTGTTGATCAATCTCTCTAGTTCCCTATTTGCCTAAAATAGGGGACAACTACTGATTAGGTCAATATTAACAAGTTTAATTTAATATATAATAGTCAGGGGAGTGTATATTATTAGACTTACCGCAAGTTCCTCCCTCCACTCCGGGGTGTCAGGCAATATTGGCTTGTGCCTGCTGTCATCCCATCCAACACCACTTTTGTTGGTCACCAATTTTATCTTTGCATAGTCTCTCCTGAGGTTCTTCCACCGAGTTTTTAACTGATCCAATGTACCCTCGTTCCTCCCCATCCTGATATGCCAATCACGCAGCGTCTCCCTCCACGCGTCCCTAGTAAATATTCCATCGACGCACCTACCCATGTCATATTGTCTCCTCAATGCCGCAACCAGAGCCTCATCCAACTCTTTCGACCATACAATACGAAACCTCGGGTCGGGTGCAGCCATAGTACCAATGACACTGCGATATATCATTTTAGTATGGGTGTTTAAATGAAATTGTTATACGAACCTAGTATGAGACTACGCAGTTGAAAGCAATAACTTGTATTGAAAGCAATAACTTGTTTAAAGTAATAACCCATGTCATATTATCTCCTCAATACCGCAACCAGACATAAGATCCAAAATTTGTACAACAAATTTGAAATTGTTGTTAAATTTGAAATGATTTTAGCAAACGCATCATCCAATATGTTCATTACAGGAAAATTACATAAATAGCAAGCATTCAACATGACATTCACATTAAACGTGTTCGTATTGCTCATGAGATATACCTGGTAAGCCGAATTGAAGGTTGAAGAGAGTTTCACGGCCAGCGACAGGGTCAGGGACGATATATACAAGAAATTCAGAGGGAATACAGATTAGCCGAAATAGTTGGATTACTTACAATATAATCAATAGAATACTAATGGGTGTACATTTTGGTCGTACATGAAAATTAAAATCATTCATTCAAGCTAACATTAAAATCATTCATTGAAGCTAACATTAAAATCATTCATTCAAGCTAACATCAATGATCAAAATTAGGGTGTCCCAGTTCTAGTTTTGAAAAGTTGACACATAAAAAAACCTACATGAATGATTCAGACCTCAATGTAGGGCTTATAGAACATACTTGTTCCAACTTAAACACCATAATTTGCACGTATACAAAGCATAAGCAGTCAAGGTGCACAGTCATAACACAAATAAGAAGAAGTTGAATAATCAAAATTAGGGTGTCCCAGTTCTAGTTTTGAAAAGTTGACACATAAAAAAAACCTACATGAATGATTCAGACCTCAATGTAGGGCTTATAGCACATACTTGTTCCAACTTAAACAAATATATTACATAAGATATTTGTACCTGAACAAATAATGACCTATCAAACATAATACATTATACATATTAACATGAAAACACAACTGAAAACACACTGACAGATATAACATAAATATACTTCTCCGGTTCCTTCCATGACCAAACAATATGCTAAGACAATCATGCCTAAATATAAACATGTCCTTGTAAATGAGGTTACTAGCAGGGAGAACTCATTAATTAAACTGTCAATATAAATATATAACAATTATTTTGTTCCTATCCCATATGGTCGACCTATTTCATTTCAATGTAGAATGTTGTGCTCTACATTGCTGGTGTATTGATGTTTATAACATGATTAACAACACCATAATTTAGGTGATCTATAGTCGACATTCAGATATATGTTTCAACTTAAAAAAATATTACATCATATTATTTTAAACGGAACAAATAGTGACCAATCAAATTAGGTCTTATACAACGAGCACATAATAGTGACCATTTTAAATGGATAACACAAAATTGTTCCAACTACAAATAGTATGTTTATGAGCATATACAATGTACACTACACACTAATGTACACTACACACTAGTATGTTCTAAATAAAAATAATTAATACGTAATAGGTGGATTCCAATTTTGTACCATCATAGTAGACCTAGTTGGCGGGGGGCAGACCTCAGTCAAGGGCTGTGTACAAGGTGCCAAAATATATTAACACAAAGAAAAGTTGGTACTAAAGTTTACAAAATAAATGAAATGACTATTAAAAAGATCTACCTATACTAATGGGTGTACAATTTGCTCGTATACAAAGCATAAGCAGTCAAGGCGCACAGTCATAACACATATATTACAATTTGTTCCAACTTAAGCAAATATATTACATATGATTGTACCTGAACAAATTATGACCTATCAAACATAATACATGATATATATTAACCTGAAAACACACTGACAGATGACCAAAAAATATGCTACAACAATCATGTCTAAAATTCTAAATATAACCATGTTCTCGTAAATGAGGTTACTAGCATGGAGAACTCATTAATTAAATTGTCAATATAAATATATAACAATTATTTTGTTCTTATCCCATATGGTCTACCTATTTCATTTCAATGCATCCCTTTTATCTTGGAATATCCCAAAAGACGACATACTTTTTTGCTCTTATATGAAAAATTAAATCATATATCTGGTTCATTACACAGAAAGAGATGAGCAAATGACAGTGTCAGGGACGGTACATACAACAAATGCAGAGGGAATATAGATTAGACAAAATAGTTGGATTATTTGAAATAAATAATGAACAACTTGTTTAGATAGGCAAATAATATTCTGGAACCAAATTAGACTAAGTCGACATCACAAAATGGTGACAGGAGCAGCAAAATATTGTGTTCTACATCTAATGCTGGTGTATTGATGTTTATAACATGATTAACAACACCATAATTTAGGTGATCTACAACACAATAGTCGGCATTCAGATATATGTTTCAACTTAAACAAAAATATTACTTCATATTATTTTAAACGGAACAAATAGTGACCAATCAAATTAGGGATTATAGCACATAATTGTTCCAACTACAAACTAGTATGTTTATGAGCATATACAATGTACACTACACACTAGTATGTTCCAAATAAAAATAATTAATATGTAATAGGTGGATTCTAATTTTGTACCATCATAGTAGACCTAATTGGGGGGGGGGGGGGGGCAGACCTCAGTCAAGGGTTGTGTACAAGGTGCCAAAATATATTAACACAAAGCAAAGTTGGTACTAAAGTTTACAAAATAAATGAAATGACTATGAAAAAGATCTACCTATACTAATAGGTGTACAATTTGCACGTATACAAAGCATAAGTAGTCAAGGCGCACAGTCATAACACAAATAAGAAGAAGTTGAATAATTAAAATTAGGGTGTCCCAGTTCTAGTTTTGAAAAGTTGACACACAAAAAAACCTACATTAATGATTCAGACCTCAATGTAGGGCTTGTAACACATACTTGTTCCAACTTAAACAAATATATTACATAAGATATTTGTACCTGAACAACTAATGACCTATCAAACATAATACATGATACATATTAACATGAAAACACACCTAAAAACACAGTGACAAATATTACATAAATGTACTTCTCGGGTTCCTTCCATGACCAAACAATATGCTACAACAATCATGTCTAAATATCACCCTGTCCTCATAAATGAGGTTACTAGCAGGGAGAACTCATTAATTAAATTGTCAAAATAAATATATAACTATTATTTTGTTCGTATCCCATATGGTCGACCTATTTCATTTCAATGCAGATTATTGTGCTCTACATCTAATGCTGGTGTATTGATGTTTATAACATGATTAACATCACCATAATTTAGGTGATCTACAACACAATAGTCGGCATTCCGATATATGTTTCAACTTAAACAAAAATATTACATCATATTATTTTAAACGGAACAAATGTACACTACACACTAGTATGTTCCAAATAAAAATAATTAATACGTAATAGGTGGATTCCAATTTTGTACCATCATAGTAGACCTAGTTTGGGGGGGAAGACCTCAGTCAAGGGTTGTGTACAAGGTGCCAAAATATATTAACACAAATCAAAGTTGGTACTAAAGTTTACAAAATAAATGAAATGACTATCAAAAAGATCTAATGGGTGTACAATTTGCACGTATACAAAGCATAAGCAGTCAATGTGCACAGTCATAACACAAATAAGAAGAAGTTGAATAATCAAAATTAGGGTGTCCCAGTTCTAGTTTTGAAAAGTTGACACATAAAAAATATGTTTGAATGATTCAGACCTCAATGTAGGGCTTATAGCACATACTTGTTCAAAGTTAAACAAATATATTACATAAGATATTTGCAGGGAGAACAATCATATCTAGATATAACCCTGTCCCTGTAAATGCGGTTACTAGTAGGGAGAACTCATTAAATAAATTGTCAATATAAATATATAACAATTATTTTGTTCCTATCCCATACGGTCGACTTATTTCATTTCAATGCATCCATTTTTTCTTGGAATATCCCAAAAGATGAGATACTTTTTTACTCTTATCTGGTTCATGACACAGAAAATGTGTTCATATTGATCACGAGAAATACATGGTCAGCCGAAATAAAGGTTGAAGATAGGAGCACGGGTCAGGGACGGTACATACAACAAATGTAGAGGGACGGTACACATAAGTCGCTAGCCTACTGAAACAAAGAAGAGGGTCGGCGAAGAGGGTCGACGACGACATACCTCTCAAGAAGCTGGGTGACTTCTGAGTACAGGGGCTCGACAGCGGCATCTTCAGAGAAGATTTTGTGGAGGATGCGAATGTGAACATGGAGGATTTTAGATATGAATCGCAACACTATATAGCAGCAGCAACAACACTTTCCCTTGCTAGGGTTTACTGGGTTTGCACATAGTGAAAAGGGGGGCTTTCATGGGAGATGACAACTCTAGATGATGCTTGATTCTCGGCGTCTAGACTGGCGGTGTAGGTCGGCGATTGCAGACGACCCACCGTACCCCTCTGTCGGCTTGATTGACCGGCTGTTGCACCTACGCCACTGTCCAGGCTTATCCATATGGCACTGCCCTGCCATACAAAATGATGGGCTACTGCATGTCTTGGGAGAGGGTGCCATAACTCACAGAGAAAATAGTAACTGATGGGAGGGCGTCGACTTCTCGGGAGAGGGAGCAGAAGATAGAGCAGAAGAGGGAGAGGGGAAAGGCGAAGGGGCGGGGAGGCGTCAGGGGGCGATGACACCTTTGCAGAAAGGGCGAGATGAAAATGGACTCAAATCGTGGAAATCGGGTTATGAACCGGAATCCCACCCCTCGTGGGACTGGGAGAACCCGGGTTAGGGGGTTTCATTATCCCAAAACGGGGGTTTTTCAGGGTTGCGAACCAAACAAAAATCAACCTCAAACCGGCACTTGTTTGGCAGGGTTGGCACATAAAGACAAGGCCAAACCGAGTTTCAGTCCCGTGCCAAACATAGCCTTAAAGTTTCCAAGTCGAGCAACCGAGCTGACATGTGCAACTTGGAGATACGAGCATGGAGGAAGGATAACAACCGATTGTTGACTGTGATAGCTGCTGAGAAACGGAACTACGCCCAAAATTGGCACAGTTTATATGATTTTCTGTTCAATTGAAAACATATTTGTAGTTTAATTTCCCACATCGAGTTGTAAATGCATAATACCAAATGTAGGTGGTTGGAAAATAGACATAGTTGCAACTGCATGTGTTCATTTGCAGCAGAACCAATCGAGCCCTAAGCTTTGTTTGATACGTGGTAAAAAATGATGGTGACGCGACGGGGATAGTAATAATGATGGTAAAATTGTTAAAATGTATTGTTTACTAATATGTGTATGGTGGTAGTGATAATGATAGAGAAAATATTTAAAAATATTGTTTGACAGGAGGAAAAAATTATTTATAAACCCCGCTGGTATACCTAAATGGGGAGGAAGCAACAATAAAAAAGTCTTGCATCTGCGGTTGCAATGGACCTCCTTCATTAGAATAAGATCCAAAAATTATCTTAAAAAAATAAGTTAGTATTATATTAATTAGAACTCTTTTTTTGCATACGTTTCTAAATAAGTAGTGGAGTTTTGAAAGAAATTTCTTTCACTATGTTTTTTAGTGACAAAAACAGACAAAAATTCACCCAGATTCACTATTGATTTACCATGATGATACCCTGTCACCATAGCAAACAAATGACATTTTTTATTTTACCTTCATTCCCCTCTTCATAATTTACCACGTAACAAACGAGGTAGTCGTAGTTTACCAAAATATTCCTTGTATTTGAAAATTTGTTTAGTTTACACAATAACACGGGTTGGGGGCTCTTCGAGCAGATCAAGAGAGACGAGAATTTCACCAAATTATTCTCTCTGACTTCCGATTATTCTTGGAGAGAGTCACATGTACTTTCGTCAACTCCTCTTCCAATCTCAATGTTTTTCATTTATGTTCTCTTTTGCTCACCATCCAATCTTACAATATCAAATTCCACCACCATAGATAAGGGGGCCTTAACATCAACCCCCTTCCTTTTACGGTTAAGGTGTATCAGATGAAGGTATGCTGGGAGATCCTCCAAGGCTCTTTGCTATTGCTCTTCCAAGTATTCCTGCCCTTACCAACAACGAGAGGGACTATAACCTAATATTCTCAAATTTAGTTATTTTAAATCACCCTTTTGGCGTGAACTTTGGGGATGATTTCCAAAGATTCTCCTTGGGTAAGCTTGGATGGTGGGTAAAGTTTGATTGTCAGTAAATCATTGTTGCTTTGGCGACGGTTCTTCGCTAGAGGGTGGTGTTGGTAACACCTCCTTTCATTTCTTCTCCATGACACATAACCACTTATTCTCATGTCATAACTCATCTCGCTCTTGTCGGAGTAGGGCTACATCCTTCGTCACTCCTTCCAAGGCCTCCATCACCTACATTTAGTTTGCAGTCTAGAGTTGCATTTGTTGTGGTAGGCTTAGCAGGGGCCAGATGTCAACAATTATCTTTTCCACCTACGAGGTTAGTGTAGAGCTATTTATAGTTAAAGTTGAAATATTTAAAACTGAAGTTAATAAAATCTCACGAAGGTCGTCTGTATCCTGCCCTATCTCCATAAATCTTGTTGTGAAATGGGAGTGTTGTAGATGTTCTACATACCTTCTCGAGATTACCTCCTGCTCGGGCTCTTTTACTTGGATCGAGATTTCTTATCCCCCACTTATGTGCAAGCTTTGCTTGGCCTCATGATTTGACGGGGTGTCACTCTATTAGACATCTTCCATTATGACAGCTCGGGAGCAACTTCATGACTGGGTGAGTGGTTCTCTCCCATTTGTTTGCATCTTTTGTTGATGTTTTCGTTGGTCGTGGTATCAGTCATGGTGTTGTTGTTAGCATCCTTGGAAAGAGTGTGGTGTAATGCCACACTTACATTGATGGAGGGTTATATGGTCTCATCCTCCCAGTGTTCAAGCTCTTCTTGTATCTCCAATATAATTTTTTTGTTTGTATGTACAAAATCCATCATAAAGTCAGCTTCAATCAGGATATTATCGGGTATCTCTTGTATACTCGATTCATGTATATTCACTAGAGTTTATTCCTCATCTTGTTGTGATATCTCCGATATAATGATGACAGTCATCACCGCTAGAGATTTTATTTTTTTTGTCCCTAGACTTATCAGCTCAAGTGCGGGGGGCACTTTCTATTTGGCTTATACGCCATTTTATTCGGCAAGCATTTGATAATTGGTTGCTTTTCCTGCCCGGTAGCTATGTATTCTATATGCTTTAGTTGTGTCCCAAATGATGCTTGTCACTTCATGAGGGGAAAGGTACTACTCCTTTTTTCATTTTTAGGAACCCATCCTCCCCGGATGGCAATTTGTCATGGTCATAATTGCTCATTTTGTGGGGGAGGAAGGAAGTAATTGGTTTTGCAGAATATGTAGAAGTGCTTATTCTTCTTCCTTCTTAAAACACTGGCAACCGTAAAGTACTCAGCATCTACCAACCTTTCCCCAATAGTTTTGGAAAAAAATTCAAATTTTTTGGAGGTATCCTAGACCGTGGGTGATGTATGTAATTAGGCCACCCATTCAAAAATCTCGTGAGCCTTTCTGGGCCTACTGCTTGTAACATCCCTGACCTGGGTTATGCTTTAACCCTAGAAGTTTTGCTTGAGTAAGTCATTTATATTCTTGTCTTTATCTTTTGAAAAGTAATTAAGACTCAAAATGAACTTATGTTTCAATTTTGGTCCTATTTGAATAATGTTGAAACAATGTTTTACTTGTTTTGGACTAAAGTGAAAATTACCCAAGTTGAGGGGTTAACTTGCAAATGTTACATGATAAAATGTTCCTCAAGTGTTGAAGCATCATAAGAATGAGAGTGATGCAGAGGTATGGCTTCCACAATCCTGAGCACCAAGAAAGAGCTTATTAAGCAATGTTTGTGCATTAAAACCCAATTTTGGTGTAATGTGCAATTTACTCAAAACCTAGGGTTCAATATGCAAAATACCATTTCTAGATAGTCCCTAATGTTTCTTGGTATCAATTAGAGACAATAAAATCATAGGGGCGTCTCATTTGAATCTCTTTGGAGGAGAGAGATTCTTGATATTAAAATAATCAAGAATTAAGCATAATTGAAACCCTAATTCAATCTAATGCAAAAATAAATATATTAATGAAAGTGCCCTTCAACCAAAAGTGTGATGGTTAAATTTGTATAAGTGTGAAAGTCCTTGTGCCTTGCAATGGCATCGAAATATCTAAAGTGAGTGGAGAGCCCATTCACATTAGTTAAAGAAAAAGTATTATCCACTAATTTTTGGATATTATTATTATATTGATTAAGGTGCTTAATTTGTTTTCTTTTAATTCATGGATAAAGAAGAGGAATTCGAAGGGTATGATGATGGCTTTATAAGCAAGGAAGTGAGGGGGATAAGTGGCACCAATTTAGGGAATTGAAAGATTTTTATAACACTTTCTCTCTCTTGAAATTCCCTTATATGCACTCCATTTTTCACCCACATGAAAGGCTTTTCCGACTCTTCTTTCTTTGCTTGCTTTGGCCGTGCACAAGGGATCTTAGGAGCAATAGGAGGACGTTCCCCAACCTGTAGTTGATCTCCTTAATCATATTCAACCTTGATTTCATGGTGGAAATCGAAATTCAATGCTTATTTTCTTCTTTTCTCCATTCAATCTTCAACTTTAGCCATTCTTTTCACTCAAAGACTTGAGAACGGACCTTGGACAGTTGATAAAGCTTCATTCACCATTGAGGACGTGAAGCTTGAAGCTTGGATTCAACTTTGAAGGCGGGTTATAAAACTTGAACCCTTGAATATTATTATTGATCTCATTTCTTCATCATATGTTGATTTCTTTTCTTACCCGAATATTTCTTTTAATTAATTGATGAATCACCACAAAGATCACAACAAATTTAAAAGGTTTGTAGCTTGAATATGATGATGTCATCTTAGCACACACCTCAATAAAGATCATGTGCAAACAGTTTCAACTTGATGACCAAACGGTCTCAAGATCGTTTGAGGTCAAGGGATGTGATGGATGGTTGGAGATCTAAGGGTTATAATTTTATGTATTTTCAATGGTCCAATTGATGAATGATTCAATGAAGCAAACCCTAAACCGATCAATTGTAGAAACCCTAATTTAGGGTTAAATGGTTTCAAGCTGAATTGACCAAACGGTCTTAGACCGTTTGAGGACCATTCAGTCTCAAACCATTTGCGGACTAAACGGTCTCAAACCGTTTGGTGTTAATTAATATTTAATTCAAACAGTCTCAAATCATTTAGAGATTTTGAGATCAAGACCGTTTGATGGTCTAACGGTCTTAAGACCGATTGAAGGTGTAGACCAAGACCGTTTAGGGTCTAACAATCTTCAGACTGTTTAAGGGGTGCTGAGGTCAAGACCGTTTGGAGGTTAATAACCTCAAGACCGTTTGAAGGTCAAAGTACTTCAAGACCGTTTGAGAGTCTAGTATCTCAAGACCGTTTGAAGGTCTAATTGATTCAAACCATGTAAGTACAATTACCCCCACGATTGTTGATGATGTATATTAAAGATAATTACAATGGTTGTACCTTTAAGGTACTAGGGTGATTAGTACCCTTAAGAGGGGTTAACCTTTGATGCTTATGGAAGCAATATCTCAATACACTATACTAACCCTAATGGTATGTACTTGAATGAAGGGTTGACTTAATCTAATCAAGCTTGAAGTAATCAACATCCTAGAGAGGATGAGAGAGAGAGAGGAATTCATACATGTATGATAATCATGTAGTGGTTAAGCCTCAACACTTTCAACATGAATAAAATATGTATTTAGGGTATGATCCTTGATAAAGAGATCATGAAACCCTAATCGAGATGGTTGATGAGCCCTAACCCTAATTCAGGTCAATGCTAGGTGAAACCCTAATCTAGGGTGATGATATGAGAAATCCCAATTTAGGGTAATATAATGAAAAACCCTAATTTAAGAGGATGCTTCACGAAACCCTAATTTCGGGTAAAGTTACATGAAACCCTAATTTGGGGAAAAGTTATAAGAAACCTTAATTCAAGATAATGATGTGTGAAACCCTAATATAGGGTGATATCATGGGAAACCCCAACATAGGGTGATGTTATGTGAAACCCTAATATAGGGTGATGTCATGGGAAACCCCAACATAGGGTGATGTTATGTGAAACCCTAATCTAGGGTGAAGCTATGTGAAACCCTAATCAAGGGTGATGCCATGTGAAACCCTAATATAGGGTGATGTCATGTGAAATCCCAATATAGGGTGATGTGATGTAAAACCCTAGTTGATAAAGAGAGGAAACCCTATTCCTAATAATGGAATAATGAATAATATATTGGTAGGTGAAACACCTAAAGTGCTTGATAATGGATAACCTTATATCAATAATGCCTTAACCTGAGATGAGTCCACATTATTGATAATGGTTGAATAAATCAAATGAGTGACTTATGACCAATACATTACATGATAATGTGATGAACAGGTTCATAAAGTATTAGGATGGGAAATATCCTAATACAAGATAAGCTAATGAACTTAAGTAAGTCAAAAGTGATGGGGGAAGTGATACATCAAGACATGATAGATATCACATCTAGTACCTCAAAGTTGATACACCTTGATGTACCCTAAATCCAATATACTTGGATGAATAACACATGAAATGTGCCATGTCAATTGTCACATTGAGATGTAATGCACTTTGATAAGTGTAGGCTAACATACTTTAAGAAAAGGTTAAGCCAAGTCAATAAAGAATGGCATAATCATTTTTTGGTAAAGATGAGAGAGAAACTCATGTCTTGTGTTGATAATTCATTTAATGATAAATGATGAGAATAGATAAGTATGATTGAATACTTATGATATTAATGTATGCTCCTAGATGTGTGGAGCAATGAATTAGGGTTTGGATTGATAATATGAACCTGAAAACCCTATTCGGCTATAAAGGGAAACCCTAACCCTATTAGTTGTTGCCTAGTGAGAGGTGACAAGATGTTTAGTGGGCCTTGTGAGCCATGTGGTTAGTTGTTTCCTAGTGAGAGGTGATAAGATGTTCAATGGGCCTTGTGAGCCATGTGGTTAGTTGTTGCTTAGTGAGAGGTGACAAGATGTTTAATGGGCCTTGTGAGCCATGTGGTTAGTTGTTGCCTAGTGAGAGGTGACAAGATGTTTAATGGGCATTGTGAGCCATGTGGTTAGTTGTTGCCTAGTGAGAGGTGACAAGATGTTTATAAAAGTGTCATGTAAGAAATGATAATGTTCAAATGAACTAGGAAATGGAAATTTAGTAACATAATAATTATAATAAATGGATACAATAATAATAATAATGAAATCCTAATCATACATGCTTTATGCTTATAACCAAATAAGGGCTATATTGTTTTGAATAAGCTTAAAGGAGATAAGAGGAATACTTGAATTACATAAAGGATGTGAATAAGTATGATGGCTTGGCCAAGGTTTAATACCTAGTAAAGGTGATGTAGTATTCAATGATGTTTGCACAGGATTGGTAACAACCCAATACCTGGAATAATTGCACAAGATTGGTAATAACCCAATATCTGAAATAATGTCACAGGATTGGTCATAACCTAATACCTAGAATAATTGCACATGATTGGTAATAACCCAATGCCTGGAATAATGTCACAGGATTGGTCATAACCCAAAACCTAGAATAATTGTACAGGATTGGTAATAACCCAATGCCTGGAATAATGTCACAGTATTGGTCATAACCCAATACCTGGAATAATTGCACAGGATTGGTAATAACCCAATACCTGGAATAATGTCACAGGACAGGTCATAACCCAATACCTGGAATAACTGCACAGGATTGGTAATAACCCAATACCTGGAATAATGTCACAGGATTGGTCATAACCCAATACATGGAATAATTGCACATGATTGGTAATAACCCAATACCTGGAATAATTGCACAGGATTGACATAGTCCGATACCTGGAATGTTTGCACAAGATTGGCTTAGTCCAATACCTGGAATGTTTGCACAGGATTGGCATAGTCCAATGCCTGGAATGTTTGCACATGATTGGCATAGTCCAATGCCTAGAATGGTTGCATACGATTAGCATAGTCCAATGCCTAGACAGAATATGATGATGTATACTCACATGACTGGTACAATTCAATATCTGGCTAACAGATTGGCTAAGGTTAACAGACAGAAATGAGAATGATTCATGGATGACATACCATAATAATGAGTATCACAAGACAAGCTTGAGATGTTGATATAGTATGATGGATAAATGATATACATGTTCTTTATATTCCTTATAAAGTGAATATGTGAATTACTACTCTATCATAGATAGTTGTAATGCTTTAAAATATGAGAATGTTCTAAACTGCTTATCCTCTGATCAGTTTTATTCTATTAAACTGCAATAATAATGTTTTCTGGCAGAGAGTTATATCTCTCGTTGGGATAATTTCAATTGTCTCACCCCCATGGGATCCAACGTTTTTAGGTGGACGAGGACGAGGAGGTACGAACCATACTACAGGGGAAGGACAACAACATCAAGGATAGCAGTAACATCTCAGGTGGAGATACTGACTGTCGTGTCTTGTAGATAAGAGTCATATGTGTCGTCTCTGTACTCTCAGGTCCTTGGAGTCAATACTTAGTGTTTTCATAATCGATCTGAGATTTTGGCTTGAATGCCTCGAGGTTTTGTGTTGCTCATGTATAGACTTAACAGAGCAATTGGTGTATGTAATCCTCGAGAAAAGATGGTACATGGTATGTACTTGTGGACCAGAATGTACATGTAATAGTTTGGTCCTTGTTATTAATAGTTTCCTGGAATTGGATCTCTTTGCAAAAATGTTTTAATTTTTAGTGATTTTTAGTAATTCTGCTGCTAATGATCGCTTCCACTTAGTTAATGACGTTTGTTTCGAATAGCGTATCACACTACTGTTGCTAGTCTGTCTATTAGAATTTTCCCTATGTTGAACGATTCTTTTCCCGAATTCTCCACAAGACATGGAGATCCATTATGGTCATGTTATCATGTTAATTATGAAGAATAGGGTATTAACGAAGATTTTATGCAGTACGTGCATCATTCTCGAGTGTATTTTTGTAGCTTTTGACTGCCCTAAACTGTATTAGTATTCTTTTGCTAGTTTCTCCCACATTTTTTTAGTGTGGAAACCCTGAACCTCTCTGTCTCCCTTAGCCTTATATGCATTCATGGCTTGTTTGTCGAAGTAATTGAATAATGAATTTATCCATCTTTCAGTGATTATGTAGTTCTCTTTAATGATTAAGACTGCCAATTCAAAAGGTCCCCCACACTCTTTGGCTTCATCATCAATAACTATCTACTTTTTTAGGGACGACATGAACTCTAGAGTGAGTTTGTCACATGAGAAGTGGTTGTTGAAGTAGATTTTGTAGAGCCCTACGTTCTCCAGAAGTTCCTTCACCCTATTATATATCCCTAACTTCTTTAGGGGTTCTCATTCCTGAACCTTGTGTCCTTTTAGTTTTTGTTACTGGACATTTCCTCCCAGGTGTCTAGATGAGTGCCTTCCCTTGGTAAGAAGAAGTTATCAGGTTGTTCCTTGTAAATGACTTTTGTTGCTTGTGAAACGATCCTTGGGAGAGTATAAATTATAGCTGTAGTTCCTAGTTGTGCCAATGTCAGACCTATTCTATCGGTAGTTTCTGAAATCATGGCCACCTTGCTTGACTTGACCATGGGAGGAGGAGTGGATGCCCTCCTCTTCTTGGGGTTCTATATTTCCTCAGAGGGTGCATACTCAGAGGCCTCTGCTCTTGTTGACTCATTAGAGCTAGAAAACTCATCATTGTAGAATGATTCCTCATTGTTGGAGGACTCCTCTGAGATATTTTCTCCTTGATACTTCTCCCTACCTTGTGTACTAGTAGGATTTGACTCCACATGAAGTTTAATATACTCTGCTTCGTCTTCATGGTTGAGTGGTACTCTGATTATAGAGGACTTACATGTGCTTGGTTTTTTTACTGGGTTGCCTGCCATTTTGAACTTTTGTTGCAATGTAGGTATTGGTATACCTCTTGCATTATTAGGCCGACAAGTCAAATGGAGTATAAAATGGTGCAAAGTATATGATTGAAAACTGATGGTATGTCTAGGAACTCAACATGTGATGGTTTTACTAGGGGGATTAGACAATTGATGGTTTTCACAACAACTGATGGTTATCTATTTGGAAACTTCAAAGGGTCAGGTAACTGGTGGTTCCCTTATGTATGGAAAAAACTATCTTCCGATGGTCTATGGTGGTGATCTGAAAGAACAAAAACCAATGGTTTTAACTACGGGAAGGGGTAAGTGCAACCCGATGGTTGTGCTAGTGTGAAGATCTGATGATTCTCTGAGGGAAACCAAGAATTGATGGTTATCAAAATAGGATAGATGGCCAACTAAATCGAGGTCAGCAATAAAACATCTATGAAAGGGTGACGATCAATAATCTGATGGATCTACTTATTGAAAGGGGAGGAGTATAAGGAGTGGGACCCAAGAGGGGATCCACTCCCTACTTAATTTAAGAATAAACTCATCTATCCAAACATACTTACAAGCGTGCTCAAATAGACATAAAATTTTCAATTCTCAAATGATGATATTCAGAAAGACCAAAGTAATCATGACTAAATTCAATTTTTACAAAACTACATCATCATTTCCCATAAAGGGTTTACATGAAAGTACAACATCATTAGGATCCAAGTACATGGATATACAGGTATGTCAATTCTATCTCCTATTATGAGTCTTCTCCATACATTAGGTCTATGTCTTCATGTAAGGTCCTCCATGTCCTACACCTGGGGTTGTTCTACCTTTGGGTGGGTTCACAAACAACACCTAGGAGGAGGAATAGAAAAGGAAAGGACATCGGCGTAAACTGAGTATGTGTAGTAAATAACAACTAGGCACTTGTAACAGACTCGATTCTAGACACATAGGCTAATCTCCCTTTCTTCTAGTCCCCTAATTGATTAGATGGATATCCAAAATCCCTTGTCCCTTTTCTTTACTTGGCTACCTTTCAATGTCTATATTTCATTGTAATAGAATAGATCAAACCATATTAGGATCTGATAACCCTAATTGACTCTTTCGAATCACATGAACATGAAATCTTTGAATGAGATAACCCTATTACTTAAAGGATGAGAATTGGTGGATACTAATATTAAACTATAGCCTCAACCATTATTTAACATCCTGGAATAACCGTGGAATATTAGAGTGAGGAATGTGGAAGGTTTCACCATAATTGATCATTAGGCTATGATCATTACATTTAGTGAATGATTTATGAACTATGGATAAATAATATCTAAGGTAACCTCAAAACTCAAATCTAAGCCCATAATTGAGTTCCTCATAGCTTAATTAGTCAACCCTCAAAATTTGGGGTCTTTTGGACATCAAATGCACCCCCAATTAGACCCTAATAGATTATGTATGCTTTTACCCTAAAGTTTGGTTGACTAATTGATTTTGTTTTGGTCACTGCCGGACCAAGGTGCTGGGCCGTGTTTATTTCCAGTTTTATTTTGCTCGTAAGTGCAGGACGGGTCAGGACCTAGTCATCCCTAACCCCCGACTATAGTGCGCAGCTCAGGCTTTGGCTGGCGATGGAGTCCATTGTCGATATCTCCTCCTATCTTAAACTGAATCAATCGATTCCTTCACCAACGATTTCCCTATTCTCCGCCCTTCCCAATGATCCCTAGCGTGGGCCTCGGGGTCGAGCATTGATGAAACCCCTCTTCCAGGCCACTTGCAGCCACCGCTGCTCCTCCCCCAGTTCATCCACTTCTCTCTACGGAGCCACCACTCCTTTTCTTTCACTCCAGAATCAGTCCACGACGCCTCCTCCTCAGTTTTATCTGATTAATTGCTCGTTTGGGTACCTTGAAGCTGCTACCGACATTGGTCTCCTTCTCCGGCGAGGACAACAGATAGCTGCTAGGATCATTCGCCTCAGTTCAATTACTCGCGAGGTAACCATCTAAGACTCTCCTCCTTTCTTTCCACATTTTCAGTTTATCACAAGATGCTTCTATTCGTTCGGTCGACAAAACGCCTTCGTCTCCCCTATTTCAGCCGCCGCCTATTCGATGGTGTTCAGTACTCATCTGACCTTCCATTTTGATTATATTCTTTGTGGACCTCTCCGTGAGGTGCTTCTCTGCCAAACCTTAGCCTCACAGGCTAATGACCGTAGGTTTAATCTCGCCCCCATCCTCGCCAGGGCCATATACGGCTGTTCCCCTCAGTGGGGCTCACCCTCGGATGCGGCCACCCCAGGACCAGAGCAACAACTCTGCAGGTACAGGGTGAAACTGTGAGGCCAGCTTGTTTCCTTGTGACCATCTCGCCCATGGTGGTAAGTGGCTAGGCGACCCTGGAGATCCATCCCTATTTCATCGCCACTGGGATTGCCAGACCCTCGTCATGCCTGTTCAGGTTATCATGCCTTCATTAAAGTTGTCGATCCCATCTTATTTTGGTATAATGATCGTCTGTGATGGCTTTGGCCTACCCCAAATCCTTCTGTATCTTTCGACCGACAAGGCTCTCTGTGACCTCTTGTCCATGGCAGTTAGTGGCCATGGCAACCTTGGTACTCCAGCCTTGGAAAGACCTCCAGGATGTCTTGAGTTCACCATCGAACCCCCTGTGATGTATACAAATGTAAAGCATCTTCGTGCGTGCCTTGGTTGCTCTGATGAGCATCTCAGTTTTCCTGTCTGCTGGAGTTGTCAGTCCCTATGACGAGTCTTCTCTATGTTGTCTGCCTCCTCGACGCTGTGTTCTTCCCAGTCACCGGCAACCCTAGCACATGCACTAAGGCTCATCGCCTTCGGCTTGGCAAGTCAGAGCCATGGGACATGGTCCCTAGCCGTGAAGAAGCCAGCCTCAAGCACTTATTACTAGTCTGAGCTCCAGTAGGTGCTAACGGCGTGAGAAGTAGGGAGATGAATCCCTGGGGCATAAGCCCGGTCTTGCCTTTGGTACATGTGACATTCATGTCACACCCATAAGGGTAATATAGGGATTTCAATTTGTGTTTTGACTCTGTTGACCCCGAATAGAATGCCTCTGATTTCTCTAAGTTCGCTTGACATCGCACTTTAATAATTGTGTATCATCCAAGGATATTATGGTCATTACACGTCATAATTTTCCTTTTAAGTAGTAAATATTTTTAACTTATAAAAATCATAACTAATTATTGGTTCATTAGAAAAATATAAATATAGATGTTTTTGAAATTAGAAAAATACAACCGATTTATTGGGACAGGTTTCACGCCCAAATTTGCAACCTACTGTAGGGTCGATTTCTAAGAAAAAGATTTAATGCATATTTTATTAATTGAATGCACATATATTGTGACTAGGTTGAGACAACCCTGACCCTGAACTTAGGAGGTATTATTGAATATCTAAGACTGATCATAAGGTATGTACATCCTTTATTTTATTTTGGGCATTATTTGACTAAAACCTAATTTCTTTTAATGAGGCATCTCTTAAAATATTGTTTCTCTTGGAAATCTAATATTCATGGACATTTCTAATTCTTGATATAAATCTCTTTTACTGTTGTGATTATAAATTTGAAATGTTATATGGGTCTTTAGGCCCCTCCTGCCTTGTTGACTTTTGTTTGATATTGACTAAAATGATAGTCTTGCCACTCTATTATAGCATGTTGCGTGTTTGACTAGATTATCTAGAATAGTGGTACTTATGTACAACCATACTTATATAGGGTGTGCGTATTCCGCCCGGGGTGTGCGTTTCCACCCTTGTTTACTTTTAGGCCGTGATCCTATGGTGTTATGGCCCTATTTTGGGTATATTTAGTCTACATTGTTATGCATGCAAATATTCATTGTTTTAATGTGATTCTGTGGATGATTGTTATGGCAAGACACTCTTTTATTATCATGTTTGTAATCTGAAATTTATATGCCTCATTTCTTTTATTACTTTTCTCTTGAACATGCCTACTTGTAAATAGCCCCATTTTCTTGTGGGAACATCTCTTTTTACACTTTTAACCCTATATAATGCCCAAAGTGTTTTATATATGTACATATTCAGCCTTTTCTGACCTCTTTGTTGTTTCCTATGTTCTGGGTGATGTTCCCTTCCACCCAGGTTTAGGTACATTGGAAGATAAGAGCTCAACAAGATCGCTAACACGACATGAAATTAAGGATAGCTTGGAATGACTGGGTTACCCTCTGCTACTGGCTTAGTTGTGCTTAGTTCAAGTTTTTGTAAAATCACCTATTATGGTGAGGAACAATTGTATAAATGAATTATGAAGTGACTTTGTAATAGTTTTGTTTCTGCTGCTTTATTATTACATGGCTCTTGTATTATATCATTTGGGTGGATCCCCTTTCGGGTCTCACTCTTTACAAAATGGTATCAGAGCCAAAAGTAGTCGGTAACTTAACTATTTCAAGTTATCCTACATTGTTCCTTAATTAGGTGCTTAAACGACCTTTTAGAAGTTATTGTCAGACCTATTTCTTTGTAGTGGTTTACCAATTAGTATTTCAATCCCTTCTAAAATTGGTCAATACCTCTCCTTACAACACATCAGTTGTGTAAGCATAGTATGGGACAAACCAAGACTACCCTACCCTATCTGTGGGGCTGCAATGAAACTGCACTGGAATTGGCTTTTCTAGTGATATATCCCATGATTTAAGGGAGGCTATCTAGACTACATTATGTGTAGGTTGACTTGAACATTCAAAGCTAGGTGTAACCCTAGTTATCACATGCGACCCCTTTGATGTGACGTTGATCTAGCATGCTTAGCATACATTCACTTAGTTACTAAGCATGCATGAACGCAAAATACAAAACCCTAAATTAAGATTAGGATTATGATTCCTTCGATGTTAAGTGTTAACCTAAACTAGATCAACCTTGTTTATAGCATGCCTTGCCCTCAATGTGAGTATATTAGGATAGCTATGCCCTGGTGCCATCCCCTCAAGGGCTAAATTGCACCCTCATTGGGATTGTTATTCTTGTGTATTGGAATTGATTGATGGAGCTAAATGTTATGTAGGCATACTTAAATTATCACCTCTCTCAGAGTACTTGGTTTACCTAGTAATTGTGATGGGTATCTGGACTATATAGGTTACCTTATCATGTAAAGGAACTACAGTGGAGAAAACCCTAAATCACTGCCTATCATGTTGGGTAATCTCATGTTTCGATTAGGACTCGGGATGAGATAGTGGGGATTATGATTAAGAATGACATGGGAAATGGTGAATTTCATGCTTGGGTAGGTTTTGACCGATTGTTGACTATGAGCAATATACTCCCTTCTCTCTCTCATTGCTTGCATATTAGAGAATTACCACATGACCCTTTTAAGTGATAGGAGGATCAAACCTCTTTGTAGAAGGAAGTGGTTATAGGTTAGTAATGTGTGTGTCAGGTTGTGGTAGGTGTCTGACTTGGTTCTCGGATTGATTTTGGCGCCAACTTTGCATCTTCATCGCCAGTCCTTTATCGCTAAAACTTATTTTCATTATTGAATTATATGTACAAAAGATTTCTTTTTCTTTTTTTTGATCTCATCGATGATTTTCAGAACCAAGTCACCACCACAAGTAAGTTGGGTAGTAGATAAGATCTTTAGTGAAGTACCCTTAGTTGACATGTTCAACCCTTATACCCTAGGCCTAAGACTGACATAGTTAGTTTCAAATATATACATCAGACCTAGTGGATCCACCCTTTTTCCCCTCTAGGCTATGCCCTAAGTTATAGTTTAAGCCTTTTAAGGGGTGGAGTTCCCATATGATCTAGTTAATAGGCATAATCGAGTTTAGTAACATCTACAATAAGTAAAACTTGGATAACTCCTAGTAATAATGTCAAACATATGTAGGGGCTACCAAACTGGGAACTCCAGAGGAGCCTTGCTAATCATACCGTCCTACATGTTACTTTGATGATTAAATGGATCTTAAAATTTTGTCTTGAGTTATCCTTAAAGGGAGTATTTAAGCCAGATAAGGGAAAAAGTAAAATTTCACTAAAGCTCAAATTAATATCCTATACCCCAAATCGCTAATAATTCAATGGCAGGGATGACTATACATTATAGGCTAGGGTGAACATACTAAGTATGATGGAAATTTTGAACATTTCCATTTGACCATGATAAATAGAAGTGATAGGGGATTGGCTACACAATAATCACAACATGTCTAATATAATGCGTAAAGTTAGCTCATGAATGAGAAATTCAATAACTTGCATACAACACACTATAGTGCTCAATTATGAATGAAAAAGTCTATTGAAAACAAAACCCTAAACTTACACCCCAACCCTAATACGCCTATTAAAGTATATGCATTGTCTTTGTTATGTGACACATCATAATTCACCCCCTTGATAAATCTATAAATATTTCAATTTAAAATAATAGTTGGTGATGATGGTGGTGATGATGATGTTGTTGTTGTTGTTGATGATGATGAGCATGATGAGGATGACGATGTTATTGTTGATGATGTAGATGATGATGATGAGGAGTAGGTGATGATGTCAGTGATATTGATGATTATGATGATGGTGAGTAGATGATGATGATGTTATTAATTCTGGATGATGATGATAACAAAGGAAGTTATATGGATCACGATCAAAGAATGGCAAAACTATGATAGCATTGTAGGTAGCCCTAATGGATACAAACTGGTTGACATAATCCAATGTCTTGTTGTAACTTTTCTAGCCAAACATCTCCCATAATCATTTTAATGAATGCATGTCACATGGAGACATATAGCTTCACCTTGAGAGTGGACCATAAGTGTGACACGAATGGTATGTTTTGACCCCCTACATTAGGTACACTAGAAATTTATGACTTGGTTAAAAGTATAACTTAGTATACCATACCACAACTGGATACATTTTGGGGACGAAATCCTCTTTAAGGGGTGGAGTGTTGTAACATACTCGATTCTAGACACATAGGCTAATCTCCCTTTCTTCTAGGCCCCTAATTGAATATATGGATATCCAAAATCCCTTGTCCCTTTTCTTTACTTGCCTACCTTTCAATGTCTATATTTCATTGTAATAGAATAGATCAAACCATATTAGGATCTGACAACCCTAATTGACTCTTTTGAATCACATGAACATGAAATCTTTGAATGAGATAACCCTAATACTTAAAGGATGAGAATTGGTGGATACTAATATTAAACTATAGCCTCAACCATTATTTAACATCCTGGAATAACCGTGGAATATTAGAGTGAGGAATGTGGAAGGTTTCACCATAATTGATCATTAGGCTATGATCATTACATTTAGTGAATGATTTATGAACTATGAACAAATAATAGCTAAGGTAACCTCAAAACCCAAATCTAAGCCCATAATTGAGTTCCTCATAGCTTAATTAGTCAACCCTCAAAATTTGGGGTCTTTTGGACATCAAATGCACCCCCAATTAGACCCTAATAGATTATGTATGATTTTACCCTAAAGTTTGGTTGATTAATTGATTTTGTTTTGGTCACTGCCGGACCAAGGTGTTGGGTCGGGTTTATTTCCAGTTTTATTTTGCTCGTGCGAGTAGGACAGGTCGGGACCTAGTTATCCCTAACCCCCGACTATAGCGCGCAGCTCAGGCTTTGGCTAGTGATGGAGTCCATCGTCGATATATCCTCCTATCTTAAACCGAATCAATCGATTCCTTCACCAACGATTTCCCCATTCTACGCATTTCCCAACGATCCCTAGTGTGGGCCTTAGGGTCGAGCATTGACGAAACCCCTCTTCCAGACCACTTGCAGTCGCCGCTGCTCCTCCCCCAGTTCATCCACTTCTCACTACGGAGCCACCACTCCTTCTCTTTCACTCCAGAATCAGTCCACGACACCTCCTCCTCGGTTTTATCCGATCAATCGCTTGTGTGGGCACCTTGAAGCTGCTACCGACATTGGTTTCCTTCTCCAGCGAGGACAGTAGATAGTTGCTAGGATCATTCGCCTTAGTTCAATTACTCACGAGGTAACCATCTAAGACTCTCCTCCTTTCTTTCCACATTTTCAGTTTATCACAAGATGCTTCTATTCGTTCGTTCGACAAAACGCCTTCGTCTCCCCTATTTCAGCCGCCGCCTATTCGATGGTGTTCAGTACTCATCCGACCTTC
Source organism: Alisma plantago-aquatica (assembly GCA_963693085.1). Lineage (NCBI taxonomy): Eukaryota > Viridiplantae > Streptophyta > Magnoliopsida > Alismatales > Alismataceae > Alisma > Alisma plantago-aquatica. The sequence continues at coordinate 844,262,630 of OY856412.1, forward strand.
CATTTTGATTATATTCTTTGTGGACCTCTCCGTGAGGTGCTTCTCTGCCAAACCTTAGCCTCACAGGCTAATGACCGTAGGTTTAATCTTGCCCCATCCTCGCCAGGGCTATATACGGCTGTTCCCCTCAGTGGGGCTCACCCTTGGATGCGGCCACCCCAGGACCGGAGCAACAACTCTGTAGGTACAGGGCGAAACTGTGAGGCCAGCTTGTTTCCTTGTGACCATCTCTCCCATAGTGGTAAGTGGCTAGGCGACCCTGGAGATCCATCCCTGTTTCATCGCCACTGGGATTTCCAGACCCTCGTCATGCCTGTTCAGGTTATCGTGCCTTCACTAAAGTCATCGAGCCCATCTTATTTTGGTATAATGATCATCTGTGATGGCTTTGGCCTACCCCAAATCCTTTTGTATCTTTCGGCTGACAAGGCTCTCTGTGACCTCTCGTCCATGGCGGTCAGTGGCCATGGCAACCTTAGTACTCCGGCCTTGGAAATACCTCCAGGACGTCTCGAGTTCACCATCGAACCCCCTGTGATGTATACAAATGTAAAGCATCTTCGTGCGTGCCTTGGTTGCTCCGATGAGCATCTAAGTTTTCCTGTCCGTTGGAGTTGTCAGTCCCTGCGACGAGTCTTCTCTATGTTGTCTGCCTCCTTGACGGTGTGTTCTTCCCAGTCACCGGAAACCCTATCACCTGCACTAAGGCTCATTGCCTTCGGCTTGGCAAGTCGGAGCCATGGGACATGGTCCCTAGCCATGAAGAAGCCAGCCTCAAGCACTTGTTACTGGTCTGAGCTCCAGTAGGTGCTAACGACATGAGAAGTAGGGAGATGAATCCCTGGGGCATAAGCCCGGTCTTGCCTTTGGTACATGTGACATTCATGTCACACCCATAAGGGTAATATAGGGATTGCAATTTGTGTTTTGACTCTGTTGACCCCGAATAGAATGCCTCTGATTTCTCTAAGTTCGCTTGAAATCACACTTTAATAATCGTGTATCATCCAGGGACATTATGGTCATTACACGTCATAATTTTCCTTTTAAGCAGTAAATATTTTAACTTATAAAAATCATAACTAATTATTGGTTCATTAGAAAAATATAAATATAGATGTTTTTGAAATCAGAAAAATACGACCGATTTATTGGGATCGGTTTCACACCCAAATTTGCAACCTACTGTAGGGTCAATTTCTAAGAAAAAGATTTAATGCATATTATATTAATTGAATGCACATATATTGTGACTAGGTTGAGACAACCCTGACCTTGAACTTAGGAGGTGTTATTGAATATCTAGGACTGATAATAAGGAATGTACATCCTCTATTTTATTTTGGGCATTATTTGACTAAAACCTAATTTCTTTTAATGAGGAATCTCTTAAAATATTATTTCTATTGGAAATCTAATATTCATGGACATTTCTAATTCTTGATATAAATCTCTTTTACTATTGTGATTATAAATTTGAAATGTTATATGGGTCTTTAGGCCCCTCCTGCCTTGTTGACTTTGTTTGATATTGACTAAAATGATAGTCTTGCCATTCTATTATAGCATGGTGCGTGTTTGACTAGATTATCTAGAATAGTGGTACTTATGTACAACCATACTTATATAGGGTGTGCGTATTCTGCCCGGGGTGTGCGTTTCCACCCTTGTTTACTTTTAGGCCACGATCCTATGGTGTTATGGCCCTATTTTGGGTATATTTAGTCTACATTGTTATGCATGCAAATATTCATTGTTTTAATGTGATTCTGTGGATGATTGTTATGGCAAGACACTCTTTTATTATCATGTTTGTAATCTAAAATTTTATATGCCTCATTTCTTTTATTACTTTTCTCTTGAACATGCCTACTTGTAAATAGCCCCCTTTTCTTGTGGGAACATCTCTTTTTACACTTTTAACCCTATATAATGCCCAAAGTGTTTTATATATGTACATACTTAGCCTTTACTGACCTCTTTGTTGTTTCCTATGCTCTGGGTGATGTTCCCTTCCACCCAGGTTTAGGTACATTGGAAGATAAGAGCTCAACAAGATCGCTAACACGACATGAAATTAAGGATATCTTGGAATGACTGGGTTACCCTCTGCTACTGGCTTAGTTGTGCTTAGTTCAAGTTTTTGTAAAATCACCTATTATGGTGAGGAACAATTGTATAAATGAATTATGAAGTGACTTTGTAATAGTTTTGTTTCCGCTACTTTATTATTACATTGCTCTTGTATTATATCATTTGGGTGGATCCCCTTTCGGGTCTCACTCTTTACAACACTACTTTATAAAGTTCAAAAGAAGAGCCTCAAAATAAGGGATCATCAAGAAAATAAGTTTCTAGAGAAATTCTAGGTAAACAAATGAGGCATGTCTAGCTAAAGAATATCAAGTAGGGAGTCTTGCCTTTCAAAATTTTCCATTAACAATATAAAAACATAAATTGTGCATGTAACAAACAAAGACTAAAATCATTTCAAGTAGGTTTGAGACACCATAGGATCGCAACCTAAAATAAATAATAGATGGAGATAGGAAACCTTGTGCGGAGATATCACACCCCTATAAATAATGGGAGGAGATAGCAAACCCTGGGCAGAGATAGCACACCCCAGTAAATAATGGGTGGAGATAGCACACCCTGGGCAGAGATAGCATGCCCCTAGAAATAAGAGATAGCACACCTTGGGCGAAGATGTGTGCCCCTGTATATATGGTTGTACGCATGTACCACTACAAGAAATACAATTAGTCTAAGTATGCACATAAATAGGGAAAGGAAAGTATAGGTTCAGTCAATATGAAATAATATGATGATAGCATCCAAAACATATCATGTAGGGTCAAAATGCCCATAAGTATTGTCTAAGAAAATAAGAATTTCAAATGATGAAAAAGAGAATATCAATTCATGCCTGATATGGGAAAGAATGTTTGGTCGTAATAGATGTAACTTACCAGGATTTGAGGCCTCGGATAAAATGATCTTAAAAGGAATGATTGGACTACCCATATCACCAAGGTGCATCTCCTTTTCTGAGAGCTCATCACTAAAGAAATCCATAGCTAAGCATGCTAAGCTTGGAGTAGTACTAGGATGGGTGACCAGTAGGGAAGTTGACCCCAGTTTGTGCGTGAGTGAGGAAAAAGTGCATAGTTAAGGCTAGTTGTGGTATGTGGGACCATTCGTCATCCCTAAAACTCTACTTGAGCCTTGGGCAGTGGGCCCAGTTGTTACAAATGGTATTAGAGACAATTCCCCTCCAGTAGGTGGGGTCCACATGGGCATGTGGCATGCCAGTCTTGAGTCATGCGGTCCAGGCATGTAGGAAAGGGTTGTCCATGGTGACGTAGCCACCCTTGCACTGGTATTCCATGATCGGGAGCTGGGTGTCCATGGGACATTCTGGGTCTGCACTAAAATGGGGAAATATTATGAGGCCATATAGTTGAGCCTTGATGAGGACGTCAAGAGTCTAAGTGGAGGAGATTGTAACGTCCCAGTATTTGAGGCCTCGGATAAAATGATCTTAAAAGGAATGATTAGACTACCCATATCACCAAGGTGCATCTCCTTTTCTAGGATCCCATCACTAAAGAACTCCATATTTAAGCGTGCTCAACTTGGAGTAGTACTAGGATGGGTGGGTGACCAGTGGGGAAGTTGACCCCGGCTTGCACGTGAGTGAGGAAAAAGTACGCAGTTAAGGCTAGTGGTGGTCTGTGGGGCCAGTCGTCATTCCTGAAACTCTACTTGAGCCTTGAGAAGTGGTCCCATTTGTTACAATAGCAATGCTAGATAATAAAAAAGATGCACATACCTCACATAGAGTCTGCGTAAGTCCAAAACTAACCCTAGGTCCAAGCCAGGGCCTTCAAAACACCTATTAAAAATATATGTAGAATTAGGGTTTGGGTTACATTAATTGTATAAACCCTAAATCACCTTTTCATTTATTGTTGAATTAGGTTATAAAAACCATACCATATTTGGGATTCTATTTTTCTGAGTTCATAGAATGTTTTATTTCATTTTCTCACTTATAGGTTATTAGTTATGAATTACAGAAAATCTTACTAATTAAGTCATTACGTAAAATCACATATTTATTAGTTTGGATTTAGGTGATTAAACTGATATCATTGGACAAAGAATACCATCGAGAATCCAAAACATCTTTTTTTTCTGATCTCTAAATTAATTAATCAACCAATTAGAAATTTAGTATAGCCACATATGTAATATTATTTGGTCCTATAAAAGTAACAGAGCGACCTGGCCCAATCAGGTTTGGTCATCTGATTCAGCATGGCAAAAAGGCAATAATACCCCTCGAGGCAAAACGGACCTAGAACCCAAAAGAGGGGGCATACATGTACACTAAATCCTCACATCTACCCCTTCCTTGTGTAAACCTAACAAAAATAGTAGATTAGATTAGGAATACACGATTCCAACTCAGGAAGAAAAAAAAACTAGGAAGACCAGTGTTGCTATTGAGCTCGTGGTGTCTCTCCAAACTTAATGACCTAACAACAGTTAATGAGATGGCTAGATACACAAATACACCACAATAGGCTTGAAACAGTGGAAGACAAAAGCCCAAACTAAAAGGGCAGAACGCAAGACAAGACTATTCACACATGTAGCTCCTCCTCAGGCCATGATGACCTTAGTGAATCAAAGGACCCACAAACACCTTATACTGATTGTGGATGTTTCCACAACCATCCTTCTACAATCTTGTCTGTGCCAGAAAATTCGTTCTGAGATCTAGAGTGCTCGAAATCCAAAAACAACTTTCCACCATGGCAGGTGAGTAGAGAGGGAGCACCATATCTCAGGGCATTGACCTGAGTGATACCCAGACAACCTATGCAAAAAACACAATGATGGAGATACATGAAGAACAAACAAAAACATGACCTCATTTCTGAATCTTGAAAGATACATAACATGATGACATCGGAGTGACCAAAAGTGTTGCAAGAACCAACACACAAACCAGGGAAGGAAAGAAGGAAAAAGGGATTACCTCAAATCAAGGAATATACATGGTCCCAATATCTTCAGAGGCCACCAACATAGAGCATGTTTCCTTCCCTATGGAAACAAACATCATCTACAAAGCATGGACAATAATTGCACTATCAGTACATGTGTCACCAAAAATCCCCTTGGATTGTTCGTATCAAGAAGCATAAATAGGAGAAGAGGATGCAATGCAATTGTGTCATGATGGTTCTTGGTTAGGATTCAACTCTGCAACTCACGACAGATAAGAAGGAGTCTGTGATTTGGGAAGTTGTCCTCCAATTGAGTAAAATAGGGTTCAGGATTTGGACTGGTGGGTACAGAATCACACCGAGAAAGTATTAAGAAGAAATCTTATGAAGTTATGGAGGGGAGAGGGTGATTGGAGAGAAAAGTAGAAAGAAGTCCACTTCGAACCAGATAGTGCAAGAAGCCTTCCAAGTGAAGGTAGGAGACATGCGACCCACTATATGATCAATATCGTATAGTCACCAAAAATCTCACACCAAAATGGAATCTAAAAATACCGTGTGATAAGAAGACAAAACCAAACTTTAGGAAAATAGTAAAATCAATTTAATACTTGGCATATGCACATAAAACTTATCTTTTCTATCCTATTTTATTTGAGGGTTCAAACAAGGTGTCAATAGATCCAAATTTGATACCTAAGCTAATTAAGATACGTAGATTCCGATTTTGGCATTAGTTTTTACTTCTGAAGGCATCTAGTATTTTATTTAATACTTTTAGATTATATCATATATTTTACGTCCTTAATGAATTTGAGGCATCTAGGAATGAGGTGAAACTTGGCCTACAAGTAAACTTAAACATGAGGAATAAGATTTTATAATTAATTTTTCCTTTTGTGATCTTTTACCATATTATTTAATATTTTTGGATTTAAATCATATTCTTTCTCCTAAAGTACACAAGGATAGATAAGTTGTTCAATTAATGTGAAAATGTACACTTAAACTAAATTTGGTATATGGAATTCGAATTTGGTATTTGTTTCCTTTTTGTTGTCATTAAGCATAATATTTAATATTTTTGCAATTCATATTTTTGTTTATAAATAAAATTAAGATAGTTATTATCGTTCAAACAATGTGTAACTTGGCACTCAAGCTAATCGGGACCCAAGGAACACACTTTTACCATTATATTTGAGTTTTGGAATTTCCTTTTGTGAGTCATATCACCATTATGGTTTAGACAATTTATCTACATACATATCGATAACCTTCAATTAGACTCTCATTAATTTCACATTGTTACATAAAGAGTTATATATTATTATTATGCATGTAATTTCACATTTTACTCATTTAACATATTTAGTCCACTTCAATTGAGATGATTGTACATGAAATTTCCAATTTTTATTTTAGATCATGTTTTAATTACATTATTCCTCTTAACCATTATGTGAATACTGGTTAGCCAAGGAAATATATGTAACATATTTATTTACATGTTGGGACATAATTATGTAAATGCATTTTAATTTTATCCTTGTTTGGTCAAATCTACAAAATAAAGCATACTATCTTCCTAGCCAGGGAATAGGATATGATCATAGGTTTCAGTTCGTTACAACACTCCGCCTCTTAAAAGGATTTCATCATCAAAGTCACAACATCCATATCTTATCTACCAATACTTGCCACCCCTTAAAATGTTTAACCTAATAAGCCAAACTAAACAACATTAAGGTATTAGGGTTACATACATGTGTTTGAGTCAAGATTATTTTTTACCTTTGTGATATCATACGTCATGCATCCAACTAACATGTCATATCCAACTAGGGTTAAACTTTAGGTCCTTGTGTTGCTTAACCTAACAACCCTAAGGTTCACATGAGTATCCAAAAGGACACTAGGTACAAACTCCACAATCTAATGGAGCCAAGAGGGTAGGTCCACTAAGCCTTTATCACAAGACATATCTTCCTAGTTATCACTCCAAACACCAGAACTAGGATTTAAGATATCTATTCCAAATTTTGGAGATAAGAAACAGGCGATGTAAAACAAAAATGGTACCAAAAATCAATTGTGTGAACCAAGTCACAGTTTTTCATTAAAGCTCTCCTTATCCTACTACTTCAACAACCTCATAACCTAACTCCATCCTTGAATCAAACCTCATTATTTTCGAAGATACATGTATCGACAACCTACATCATAGGGTGTCAGAAACTAGAGTCTCATCACATGAGGGTTAACAACTTAAACTCCTCATATTATGTCTTGTGGTCAAATTCCGTAACACCCAAAGAGATTTGTCACACATATGAGATTATGGGTCACCACACATCACACTTTACTAATCATGATGCTTATGTGTACCTCATATAATTATAAATTGACCTTTCATCATCTCATGAATATGATAGGTCAAATCTAGGGTACACATCTCACTTAGAAGGTGACTATGTAAGACGACAGTTCTAATTAGGGAGAGAAAATTTAAATAGTCAGAAATTCGGCCACTATGGCTCTGACACCATCTTGTAAGAAGTGGGACCCGAGAGGGGATCCACACCCTACTTAATTTGAGAATAAACTCATCTATCCAAACATAATTACAAGCATGCTCGAATAGACATTAATTTCTTAATTCTCAAATGATGATATTATGAAAAACCAAAGATAGTAGCAAATATAAATCATAACTATATTCAATTTTTATAAAAGTACATCATAATCTCCCATAAAGTGTTTACATGAAAGTACAACATCATTAGGATCAAAGTAGAGGGATAACCTGCTATCTCAATTCTATCTCCCATTATGGGTCTCCTCCATGCATTAGGTCTACGTCTACATGTAAGGTCCTCCATGTCCTACACCCGGGGTTGTGTTGCCTCTGGGTGGGTTGAAAAACAACACCCAGGAGGAGGAAAACAAAAGGAAAGGACGTCAACAAAAATGGAGTATGTGCAGTAAATAACAACTAGGCACTACTTTATAAAGTTTAAAAGAAGAGCCTCAAAATAAGGGATGATCAAGAGAAATATCAGGTCAAGAGATGATGCATGTCTAACTAAAGAATATCAAGTAGGGAGTCTTGCCTTAAAAAAAATTCATTAACAATATCAGAACATAAATTGTGCATGTACAAACAAAGACTAAAATAATTTCAATTAGGGTTGAGACACCATAGGATCTCAGCCTAAAATAAAAAATAAGTGGAGATAGCACACCCTGGGTGGAGACAGCGCACCCCTCTAAATAATGGATGGACATAGCACACCTTGGGAAGAGATAGCGTGCCCATGTATATATGGTTGTACACATGTAACAATACAAAAAATAAAGTTAGTTTGAGCATGCACATAAATAGGGAAAAGGTAAGTACAAGTTCAGTTCATTTGAAATAACATGATGAGAGCATCCAAAACATTTCATGTAGGGTCAGAAGGCCCATAAGTATTGTCTAAGAAAATAAGACTTTCACAATGAAGAAAAAGAGAATATCAACACATGCTTCATATGGGAAATGATGTTTGGCCATAATAGCAGTGCCTAGATAATAGAAAAGATGCACATACCTCACATAGAGTCTATGTAAGTCCATAACTAACCCTAGGTCCAAGCCAGGGTCTTTAAAACACATATTAAACATATATATAGAGTTAGTTTAGCGTTACATTAATTGTATAAACCCTAAAATTACCTTTTTATTTATTGCTGAATTAGGTTATGAAAATCATACCATATATGGGATTATATATTTATGAGTTCATAACATATTTTATTTCATTTTTCTCACTTATAGATTATTAGTTATGAATGATAGAAAATCTTACTATTTAAGAAAATCCATAAAATCACATATGTATTAGTTTGGATTTAGGTGATACAACCGATATCATTGAATAGAGAATACCATCACAAATATAAAACATCTTTTATTTTATTTTCCTGATATATATATATTAATTATCATGAGTTTTAAAAGAATTGACCTATTTGAAAATTCAGTAAAGCCACATGTAATATTATCTGGTCCTATAGGAGGAACATAGCGACCTGGCCCAATTAGGTTTGACCATCTGGTTCAGTGTGGCAAAAAGATGATAATACCCCTCGAGGCAAAACATATCAAGAACCTAAAAGAGGGGGCATACCTATACACTAAATCCATACATCTTCCCTTTCCTCCTGTAAACCAAAGGAAAATAATAGATTAGATTAGGAATACATGATTCCATCTAGAGAAGCAAAAACAAACTAGGAAGAGCACCATTGCCCTTGAGTTTGTTGTGTCCCTCCAAACTCAACGACCTAACACAAGGTCATGAGATGGACGAATACACAGATAGACCACAATAGGATTGAAAAAGTGAAAGACATAAGACCCAAACTAAAAGGGTAGAACGCAGGACAAGGCAATTCATGCATGCAGCTCCTCCTTAGGCCATGAGGACCTTAGCAAATCAAAGGATCCACAAACTCCCTTATACTGATTGTGGATGCTCGGACAACCATCCTTCATGATCTTGTTTGCACTGGTAAACTCGAATCGAGATTTGGAGTGCCTGGGATCCAAAAACAACTTTCCACCATGGCCAGTGAGTAGAGAGGGACCACCATATCCTAGGACATGGACCCGAGTGATAGTCGGAGGAACCCATGCAAATAGAATGATGATGGAGACACGTGAAGAACAAACAAAAATACAACCTCATCTCTGAATCCTGAACGGTGCATAACATGATGATGTTTGAGCGAGCAAAAGCATTGTAGGATTTACATGTAGAGCAAGGAAGCAAAGAAGGAAAAAGGGGATTACCTCAAATCAGGGAACATACATGGTCCTCATATCTTCAGAGGCCACTGACATAGAACATGTTTCCCTCCATATGGAAACATACGTCGTCTGCAAAGCATGGACAATCGCTGCACTCCCAGTACAGGTGTCACAAAAATCATGTTGGATTGTCTATTTTCAAGAAGTGTAACTAGGAGAAGAGGATGTGATGCAATTGTGTTGTGATGGTTCTCGGTTAAAATCCAACTCTACAACTCATAACAAATAGGAAGGAGTTCATGATTTGGGAAGTTGTCCTTCAACTGAGTAAAATAGGGTTCCACATTTGGACTGGTGGGTACTGAATCACACCGGGAAAGTTTTTGAGAAGAAATCTTGTGAAGTTATGGAGGGGAGAGGGTGATTGGAGAAAAAAAACTAGAAAGAAGTTCATGCCAAACCAGGGAGCGTGAGAAGCCTTCCAAGTGATGGTAGGAGACATGAAACTCAATATAATACATTCACCAAAGAACCCACACCAAAAAAAAATCCAAAAGTATCATGTGATAGGAAGACAAAATCAACCATTAGGAAAATAGTAAAATCGATTTAATACCGGACATTTTAAGCACTTAAAACTTATCTTTTCTCTCCTATTTTATTTGAGGGCTCAAACAAGTTGTAAAAAAATTCAAATTTGACACATAGGATAATTAAGACATGTAGAGTACAAATTTGATATTAGTTTTTACTCTTGAACACATCTAGTATTTTATTTAATACTTTTAGATTATCATATATTTTACTCCTTAATGAATTTGAGGCATCTAAGAGCACTTGAAAGAGGTGAAAAATGGCCTACAAGTATACTTTAAACATGAGGAAAAAGATTTTATAATTAGTTTTTCCTTTTGGGATTGTTTACCATATTATTAATATTTTGGGCTTTAAATCATATTCTCTCTCCTAAACTACACTAGGATAGATACGTTGTCACATTAATGTGAAAATTCATACAGTCTAATTTTGGTATCTGGAATTAGAATTTGGGATTTGTTTCCATTTTTTAAGTCATTAAACATATTATCAATATTTTGCAGAAAAATTCATATTTTCTTTTCTAAATAAAATTAAGATAGTTATTATTGTTCAAATAATGTGAAACTTGGCACCCAATCTAGTTGGTACCCAAAGAACACACTTTTATGATTATATTTGAGTTTTGGAATTTCCTTTTATGTGTTATATGACCATTATTGTTTAGACAATTTATCTACATATATATTGATAATATCCAATAGAATCTCATTAAATTCACATTGTTACAAAAGAGTTATATATTATTATAATGTATGGAATTCCACACTTTACTCATTTAACATATTTACTCCAATTTAAGTTAGATGATTGTATATGAAATTTTCAATTGTTATTTTAGATCATGTTTTAAGTACATTATTCCTCTTATTTAACCATTATATGAAATATGTTTAGCCAAGGAAATATATGTAACATATTTGTTTACATGTTGGCACATAATTAATTTATTATGTAAATGTGTTTTAATTTTACCCTTGTTTGGTCAAATATAGGAAACTGAGCATACTCTCTTCCTAGCCAGGGATAGGACATGATCCTAGGTTTTAATTTATTACAAGTAAGAAGTCGAAGGGTCAAAAGAACCGATGGTACCCTGGATGCCTTACAGCGGAAGCTGAGAAGATCAGAAGTGAAGGAGGAAGATGGTAGTGATTTGTTAAAATAGATGTATCAACTAGACGAAAGCAGAAGAGGTTAATTGATGAAAAGAAAATGAACAAGAAGAGAAAGATTATTAATTGTCATAGTCGTCGACTGCCATGCTACTCTTACTTTCTCGACTGGCCATTTGGATCATGTGCCTGTCAGGGTTGGACTCTGATGCTATCACAACATGCTTCTCCTTGAGGTTCATGAGTTTTGCTAGAGTCGAATAGGTCTTGATTTGCCCTGCTTCTGATGGTCAGAGGTTGAAGACGGTGTGCGACTATGGATGGAGATTAAGTTAATCATTGTAGGGTTAGGTTGATCTTTGATGGAGGTTGGTGGCCAGGTTTAATCATGCTACTCTCACCTTTACTCTCTTACAGTTGGTAAAAAGTAACAGGGTTGGGCCCTCTTCCCTATTATAGTCGATGTCTTGGGTTGTGGTGGACCCCATCTAACCATTGTATTTGGTGTTACGCCTTCTGATGGTTTGACCGTCTTAAAGATCTGATGGAACAAAAGAGCTTGGTTCTCTGGTGGTTTGATGTATGGGCCATATGATGGCTTATTAGGTCAAATCATCTGATGGTTTAATTGGGTCTATCAACCTATGGCTCCATTGATAAAGATCTGATGGCTCTATAGCAAAAGTGCCTTAGATAATTTGATGATTTTACTGGGTTAGCCTTAACCTTTAGATGGTGTCACCAGTCTCTGAAACTCGATGGATCGACAATGTATACCAAAATCGATGGTTCAACTAATCTTCCTACCTTCACTTCCTTAACTTCAAGACCATCTTCTGATGGTGAAATTGAATTTTGAGATTGATGGTTAGGCAGATAGGTGTCAACTGATGGACAAAATAGTGAGTGCATCTTTCAATGGTTCCAAGGAACCTTGATAACTAATGACTTGACTTAGGATTGAACTCAATACACTCTTCATGAACCCACGATCCCTACATTAGAAGCAAAGATCTCAAACTCTTACTAACTTTATTCTATATACACTAGAAACTAGAAATCAAACCAATCAAATAGCAACTAAATAAAACCTAGGACATATATTCCTAAAATATAGTTACTGAGAAGTAAAACAAGCTAGAATATAAAGAAGTATATTGATAAAATCCTTGGGTTGCCTCTCAAGAAGCACACATTTATAGTCATTAGCTTGACTATCTCTGATTTTTAATCAAACTTGTCTTCAACTGATATTGGTGGTGGTTCATCCAATTGAACTTCAACCCTTCTGGTGAATGCCTCAACTTCATAATATATTTTTACCATGCGTCCATTCACAAGGAAGGTCCTTGTTTTTTCAGTGGATAGCTGCATCATCCCATATGGGTATATCTTTGATATAGAAAAGGGGTCTGACCATCTTGACTAGTTTCCTAGGAAAAAGTCAAATTCTTAAGTTAAATAAAAGAACCTTGTCTCCCTCACACACATCCTTTCTCTTTAAGTGGGCATCATGAGTAACAATCCAAAACTTAGACTCTTACCTTATTCCATGATTAGAAATCTAGTAAGATTTGATTTCTTAGATTTTACCAACCAAGGATACCAAGGATAAAAATTAAAACACATATACATAATGACTTAATTATGTGCATGCAACAAAATCATGAAATATGTTACATGTACATCATTAATTGCTAAATAAAAATGAATAATATGCTTTGGAGTAACAATTGGCAGTTCCATGTCCATAAATATTTATAATGTTTTATTATTTAAATAAATATGAAATTAATGGATTAAATATGTAATATAAGTAAAATGTAGAATTTGTGAAAAATAATAATATAAACTCTTTTAAAAATGTATTCATTATAATAAGACTCAATTGAGTGGATATTTATAATAAAGGTATAATGGTTTGATAAACATAATGATAATAAGCCAAACATTTTAATGGTGCAATAACTCTTAAAAGGGAATTTCAAAAGTAAAATATAATAGTAACAACGTGCTCCTTGGGTCCCAGTTATCTTGGGTGCCAAGTTTCACATTGTTTACATAATGATAACTATTTTAATTATAATTATAAAAGAAAATAAGAATAGGAGACAAAAGTGTTAAATAAATTACTAAATAACTTCAATAGCAGAAATAAATCCCAATTTTGAAATCTACATACCAAAATCAGTTTTACGTGTAAATTTTCACAATATTTGGACAATCTAATCTATCATAGTATAGTTTAGGAGAGAGAATGTATATTAAATCCCAAAATATGAAATGAATTACTAAACAACCACAACAGGAAGAAATAATTGTAAAATCATTTTTCTCATGTTCAAGTTTGATTGTAGGGTAAGTTTCACATCTTTCATGAGTTTCTATATGCCTCAAATTTCTTAACAAAAGAAAATGAAAGATAAGGTCAAAAATATTGAATTTATTATTAAAAAGAAAACATATAATAAATTAAACGAGTAATGTAAACCAACTTGTATGGATTGTAATAAATAAAATTATGGTGTAACATAATGGGGAAAAATATTGTACACACATTAAAATATTATCATAAAAGAAATAAATCTGAAATTTATTTTAGAAACATACAAAGTAATATGTACGTAAAGAATCACATCACACTCGTATGTACTAAATATTTAGATGTAAAATATTAGTAGTAAAAAGTAGTAAGAGAATATAAATTTAAAAAGAGAATATATAATTGGAAACATTAATTCTTAATTGTTTAATTTAATATATTCTATTTTATATGGTTTCTAATTTTCTTCCATCACGTTTTATTTTTTTTTCATTTTTTGTATGGTACTCTCTTTCTTCCAATTCATGCTTTCCCTCTCCCTTCCTCTTTTTCCTTTATTAACTTTTCCTTGCTTTCTCCTACATCACTCCAATGATATTCACATTTTAATTTGGTTATTTTTCTCCCTTATCTTTTTTGCAATATCATATTTGACTAGTTGATGATAGTAATACATATACCCCAAGATATGCTCTCTTTGAATCATAGATGGTGATTACCCACTACCACCATGCCTCTCCCCAAAGAAACTCATACATATTAACCTATACAAATCCGTCCAAGGAATTGTTTGATCACACATTTTATCTCAGATACACCTATTGATACCCATTTATCATCGGCCATCAACTCTTCACAACTGTAGGTCTCGAACCGTCTCACCCCACAAAGTCATCATGGCAGGCTCCTACGGAGGCCCTTGATGTTTTGCCCATACCATGATTACTGATACATCATAGTGTGTTTGGGACTGAGATGGAATTATGATTTTCACCTTGGATACATGTAAACTCTATCTGAGGCATGTGCATCTTTTCCGATTATCTAGGCAATATCATGATGACCACTAAAATTTTCCATACGAGACATTACTTATTTAAATCTTGACTATTCCTAAACATATGTTCAAGTTTCTTTCTACATTTTGAATTATCTATGATGTTCTCATTTAAGGTCATCTGACCTATTTTATGACTTGCATGATCTCATCCTCAATTATTTCATATTTATTATAATCAAACTTGAATCTTGCCTTTACATTAATGTGCGTGTGAAAATAGACTAGATTTTATTTATTGTAGTAGTACATATTTACTTCCATATTATATCAAACGTACGTATTTTGTCCTGAGCGTGCATTTTTTTACTGATATATTTATAGAGGTGTGCATATTCTGCCCAGGTACGTGTCTTCCACCCAATATATATTTTAAGCTTGAATTTATGGGTTTCGACCCTACATAAATAAAAAATGGTCTAATTGTTTACATACAATGTTTATGAAATATTATTATTGTTATATGGCAAGATTTGCTTTCAATCAATCATCTTTTTTTATTATGATGCCTCATCTTTTGAACTGAGAAATCCTCTTGGAACTTCTTCTTTTGAACCTTCCTTTTATTTGATATCATGCATTATCTTTCCAATATCTTAAGTATTGCCTAGTTGTTTTTACTGCACATACTCAATTTTGATTGACGTCCTTTTTTCATTTTCCTTTTTCTAGATGTCTTTTCAACCCATCCAGAGTCAACACAACCCGAGATTAGGGGAGAAGAAGACTTAGCTCAGGACCAAGTGCTAGGATGAGTTCCAAGATGGCAAGGTTGTTCACCATAAATTGATCATGATAATTATATTCATAATTTAGACTTTTCCTATAAGTTCTAATATTAAGTTGAACAATAAATTTATGTAATAGCTAGATTTTTATTTTCCAATGCAAGAAACTATGTTTATGTACTCATCTGTTTGAGAAAAAAATATATTAAACCCCTTTTATTTGGTCATATTTGAGTTCATGGGGTTATATGCAATTTTTTTTCTTGAATTAAGTAAGTAGTAGTCTTGAACTGGGTCACACTTTTTACAATATGGTATCAGAGTATAATTGTGCTCAACAATCTAACTATTTTGGAAATTCATCCTTTAAACCCTTTCCCTCATACATTACGCCAATATTTAAGGAAGACCAACATGTTAGGAGAACTAATACCTTTGACTTAGAAAAGATTTATTGGGACATAGTTGTCACTCATGCTACCCATATAGAGGATTGTTGAGTTTTATAATCTCTTTATCTAAGAAGAGTCTTAAAGCCTTAATCTTAGAATCATAAAACTAGTTAAAGATCCTGGACTAAAAAACATTACCTAACTTTTGGGCAATTAATCAAACTAAAATATCTACAATAACTATGTCCTAACTGATGCAATTAAAAAAACCTTTCTAAGTGGACCACCTTGGGTAGACATATCTGGCACCCTTAAGAAAATGTTACACCAATCGATACAATAAAACTATACTCACAATATAAGAGTATCATATGGACTCTTAATTTAGGATATTTGGATTTCAGGGACAAAATCCTCTTTAAGGTATGGAGTGTTGTAATGAACCAAAACTTAGAATCTTACCTATTCGATGTTTCAAAATCTAGTAGGATCTGATTTCTTAGATTTGACCAAACAAGGATAAAAATTAAAAGACATTTACATAATGACTTAATTATGTGCCAATATGTAATAAAATCCTGAAAAATGTTACATGTATTTCCTTTACTAAGATAACGACTAAACAAAAATGAATAATATGCCTTGGAGTAACAATTGATAATTCCATGTCCAAAAATATTAATAGTGTTATATTATTTAAATAAATATGAAATTAATGGATTACATTTGTAAAATAAACAAAATGTAGAATTTTGTGAAAAGTAATAATATATAGCTCTTTTAAAAATGTACAGAATATAATAAGACTCAATTGAGTGGATATTTATAGTAAGGTATGATGTTTTGATAAACATAATAGTAATAATCCAAACATTCTAATGGTGCGATAACTCATAAAAGGGAATTTTAAAAGTAAAATATAATGGTTAAAACGTGTTCTTTGGGTCCAAATTGCATTGGGTGCCAAGTTTCACATTGTTTGCATAATGATAACTATTTTGATTCTAATTGTAAAAGAAAATAAGAATAGGAGTCAATAGTGTTAAATAAATTACTAAATACTTCAATAGTAAAAATAAATCACAATTAAAAATCTACATACCAAAATTAGTTTATGTGCGAATTTTCATAATATTTGGACAATCCTATCTATCCTAGTGTAGTTTAGGAGAGAGAATATATATTAAAGTCCAAAATGTTTAATAAAATGATAAAAAACCACAATAGGAAGAACTATTTGTAAAATCATTTTCCTCATTATCAAGTTTGCTTGTAGGCTAAGTTTCACATCTTTTAGGAGCTTCTATATGGATCAAATTCCTTAAGAAAAGAAAAATGAAAGATAAGGCCAAAAATATTGAATTTATTATTAAAAGGAAAACATCTAATATATTAAATGAATAATTTAAACCAACTTGTATAGATTGTAATAAATATAATTATGTCATAACTCAATGAGAAACTATGTTGTACACTCATGAATATATTATCATAAAAGAAACAAAATCCGAAATTTGTTTTAGAAACACACCAATTAATACATATGTAAAGAATATCATCACACTTGTATGTAATAAATAGTAGATGTAAAATATTAGTAGTAAAAAGTAGTAAGAGAATTCAAATTTAAAAAGAGAATACACAAGTGGAAACATTAATTCTTAATTATTTAATCTAATACATTCTATTTGATATGGTTTCTAGTTTTCTTCCTATCATGTTTTATTTTTCTTTTTTCCGTGTGGTACTCTCTTTCTTCCATTTCTTGCTTTCCCTTGCCTTTCTTGATTTTCCTTTATTAACCTTTCCTTGCTTTCTCCTGCATCCCTCCATTGATATTCACATTAATTTAGTTATGTTTCTGCCTAATCTTTTATGCAATGTCTAATTTGACTAGTTCATGATAGTAATATATATACCCCATGATATGTGCTCTCTAAATCATAGATGGTGATTACCCACTACCGCCATGCCTCTCCCCAAAGAAACCCATGCATGCTAACCTATATAAAATCCGTCCAAGGACTTTTTTGATCACATGTTTTGTCTTCGATACACCTATTGATACCCGATTATCATCAAGCATCAACTCTTCACAATGGCAGGTTTTGAACCCTCTCAACCCACAAACTCATCATGGTAGGCTCTTACGGAGGCTTTCGATGCTTTTCCCATACCATGTTTCTTAATCACATCATAATGTGCTTGGGACTGAGATGGAATTAGGATTTTGACCTTGGATACATGTAAACTCTATTCTAGGTATGTGCGTCTTTCCTGATTATCTAGGCAATACCATGACAACTAATAAATTTTCCCATATGAGGCACTACTTGTTTAAATCTTGATTATTACTAAACATATCTTAAAGTTTCTTGCTATTTCTGATGTTCTCATTTAAGGTCCTCTAACCTTTTTAGTGATTTGTATGATCTCATCCTCATATTTATCTCATCATCAATTATTTCATTTTTATTATGATCAAACTTGAATCTTGTCTTTACATTAATGTTTGTGTGAAAATAGACTAGATTTTATTTATTGGAATAATATATATGTACTTCCATATTATACTGGATGTGCGCATTCCATCCTGAGCGTACATTTTTCGCTCATATATTTACAAGGGCGTGCGTATTCCGCCTAGGGTGTGCGTCTTCCACCCAATATTTTTTTTCAAGTTCAAGATTTATGATTCTTGGTCCATCATAAATAAAAAATGGTCTAATTATTTACATGCACTATTTATGAAATATTATTATTATTATATGGCAATCATCTCTTTTATGTGATAATGCCTCATCTTTTGTCCTGATAAATCCTCTTGGAACTTCTTCTTTTGAAACTTTCCTTTATTTGATGTCCTATGTTATCTTTCTAATATATAAGTATTGCCTAGTTGTTTTTACTACACATACACAATTTTTACTATGTCCTTTTCTTTCGTATTCCTTTTCCTGGGTGTTGTTTTTCAACCTACCTAGAGTTAGCACAACCCGAGATTCAGGGAGAAGAGGACTTAGCTCATGACTAAGTGCTAGGATGAGTTCTTATATGGAAAGGTTGTTCACCATAATATGATCCTTATAATTAGATTCATAATTTAGACTTTTTCTATAAGGCTCAATGTTAAGTTGAACAATAGATTTATGTACTCATCTATTTAGATTTTTATTTTTTACTGCAAAAAACTATGTTTTTGTACTCATCTATTTGAGAAAAATTGCACCCTTTATTTGGCCATATTTGAGTTCATGGGGTTATATGTAAATTATTTTCTTATAATAAGTAAGGAGTGGTCATGTACTAGGTCTCACTCTTTACATCATGACACAACTTGGTCATCTATTTATAAATCCTTGCATTTTCATAGGTATGGAGCCTAAGCTACTCTAGTTCTTGCAACTATAAAAACCACTTCTTTCCTATCAATCCTGGGTCCATACTTAGGAATTTGATTTCCTAGAAAGCCTTATGATCTAATTCAACTGGAAAATGGTAGGCCTTACCATATATCACCCTATAGGGGGTGGTCGCTATAGGAGTCTTGTAAGCAGTGAAGTATGCCTACAAGGCATCATCCACTTTCATTAACCAATCTTTTCTAGTCATCCCCACCGTCTTCTGTGGAATTTGCCTTATCTGATGATTAGAAACCTCACATGGCCGGAAGTGTGTGGGTGATAAGAAGTGGCAACCTTGTGCCATATTCCATACTTTTTCAGCAATGCTACAAATTGTCTTTCAAGGAAGTGGGATCCCCCATCACTGATGATGGTTCATGGGACCCCAAATCCGGGGAAGATAATCTTTTCAAACAATACTATCATCAGTTTCACATTACAAGAGGGGGTAGCTATTTGTCCTACCCACTTGACACATAGTTTATAATGACTAAAATGTATTGATTTCTGTTAGAAGATGGGAAAAGTCCCATATAATCAATTACCCAAACATAAATGATCTCAATCTCAATCTAGTCAGACATGGGCATTTTGTTCCTTTAGGATATATTTCTGATGTGTTGATACTCTTTATAGGTATTGACATATGTATGTGCATCTTTAAACAGAGTTGTCCAGTAGAAACTAGATTGTATTATTTTGACGGCTGTCCTGTCTCCGCCTAAATGACCACCGTAAGGTAAAGAGTGACATTCACAGAGGATCTGAGGCACTTCTTCTTCTGGGATACATCAGTGATACATATTGTTAGAACATCTTCTAAACAATAGAAGGTCATCCCAATAATAGCTATTCAAGTCAGAGAATAGCTTCTTCTTATTGTTGTAGGTGACTTCTGATGGTAGC
Organism: Alisma plantago-aquatica; assembly: GCA_963693085.1. Classification (NCBI taxonomy): domain Eukaryota; kingdom Viridiplantae; phylum Streptophyta; class Magnoliopsida; order Alismatales; family Alismataceae; genus Alisma; species Alisma plantago-aquatica. The sequence goes on from OY856412.1 coordinate 844,282,968, forward strand.
TAGCGACATGGAAGGTAATTACAACCATGGTACCTTGGGCTCAATGGCTTTTGCCATGATCAAATCTTCATCTAGATAGTTGTGATTTACTAGTACTGGGTCATCATCGACTACGAACATCTGAGATAGGTGGTCAACCATTGCATTCTTTGTCCCCTTTTCATCTATAATCTCATGATCAAACTCTTGTAGTAAGAGCTCCCATTGTAGAAGTTTGGGGTCTTTCTTATGCATGAGATACTTGATGGATTCGTGATCTGTATAAACTTTCACTTTTGAGCCAATTAGGTAGGAACTAAACTTATCAAAGGCAAAAACTATTGCGAGCATTTCTTTTTCAGCGGTGATGTAATTAACTTGAGCTTCATCTAGCATTTTTCTTGCATAGTAAATCACATAGTGTTTTTTTGTCTTTCTTCTGTCCAAGCATAACTCCTATGGCATAGTCACTTGTGTCACACATTATCTGATAAGGAAGCTCCCAATCTGGATCTTGGAGAATCAGGGCTGTAGTCAAAGCACTTTTCAGGGTTTCAAAATCCTTCAAGCATTTGTTCGTGAAATCAAACACAACATCTTTAACAAGCAAATTTGACATGGGTTTAGAAATTTTAGAAAAATCCTTGATGAATCTCCAGTAATAGCTTGTGTGGTCTAGGTAACTTCTTACCCCTATCATAGATGTAGGGGTGGAAACTTAGAGATGACTTCCACCTAGCTTAAATTGACCTAAAGTCCCTTCTTAAAGATTTTGTGCCCAAGCACTATACCTTCCTGGACCATAAAATGACATTTCTCCCAGTTCCACACTAACTATTTTTCTTCACATCGCTTCATGACTTGGGATAAGTTCCTTAGATAGTTATCAAAATCAGTTCATAGATGGATAAGTCTTTTTTTTGGTCGGTGGATAAGTCTTCCATGAATAGTTCCATAATATTTTCTAGAAAATTTCCAAATACCAAGATCATGCACCTTTCGAATGTTGCAAGCATGATGCATAGCCTGAACGACATTCTTCAAATTGCATATATACCATAGTCAAAAGGCATATGTACCATAGATGCAGGTGAAGATGGTTTTCTCCTGATCATTTGGGTGGATAGTGCCTGATAAAATCTTGAGTATCCATCAAGAAGTAGAGGTATGAATGATGGGTTAATCATTCTAGTTGAACGATAATGGAAAATGATATCTTTTGGTGTTGTCATTGAGCTTTCTATAGTCAATTCACATCCACCACCGGGTTACTATTCGTGTTCCTACTTCATCCCACTTTTCACCTTTCACCATTGTCATGCCTCCCTTTTCAGGGACTATGTGTATTGGGCTTACCCAATTGTTGTTGCTTGTCAGGTAGTTAACACATGCATTCTGAATATTTATCACCTCTTTCTTGACTACCTACCTCAGTTTCTGATTTAACTTTCTTTTATATTGGGCCATGAGTTTGTCATTCTCTTCCAGATTTATTCTATGCATGCAATGACTAGATTATGCCTTTAATGTCTTCAACAGAGTATCCTATTGCCTTCTTTCTCATCTTGAATTTATTCAACAACTTCTCTTGATGGTCATCTGTCAAGGAAAAATTTATAATCACTAGATTCCTTTCCTTTTTGTCTAGAAATTCATATTTTGATCCTTTGGGGAGTTACTTCAGATCTATTTTAGGCTTAGGTGCTTCCTTCTCTTTCAGAGTTTGGTCAAGAGAGGCGTACTTCACGACCTAACATTTGTATCTTCTTTGTCACGGTCATCCTCTTTAGGTTGATTCAGATAATCAAGAATCTTGACTACCTCTAGATCTTCAACATTTGGGTCAGGGTTGTTCAAAGCTCTCATGAGCGGATCAACTATAACATTTTTCTCTTAGACTTCTCCACAAAATTGGTTGTAGCTAACCATGAAATAGACTGACTCAAAGAGAGACAATTCTCTCTAGAGTCTTGAACATGAAAATTAATGTGAGCTTTCCCCACTCTGATAGTGACGATTCTAGCTTCAACATATATAAAATCTCTCCCGATGTAGATGATTGGTCTTTCAAATATCATTGGTCATGTCAGGTCTTCTACTATGTCAATCATGAATATATCACATGGTATGAAAAATCGTCCCACTCGGATAGGGATGTCTTCTACAATCCCCACCAGTCTTGTAGAAGAATGGTATGCTATTTGAATTCACAGTCTTATCTTGACCATGTCAATAACTCCTTACCTTTGAGCTAGTGTGAGAGGCATAAGGCTAATACTTACTCCAATATTTGGCAGACATTCTCTTACCTCATTATCTCCCACATTGAATGGGATAATGAATGCTCCTAGATCCTTTCACTTTGCATGCATCTTCTCTTCTACAAAAGTGCTAGACATTTTTTCTAGTCTGACAGTTTCAACATGGTCTCTTCTCCTTTTCTTCATAATCAAATCTTTAAAGAATTTCACATATGTCATCATTTCCTCAATGGCATCTAGGAACATAATATCCATGTGTAATTTCTTCACAACTTCCATAATCTTTTTGTATCTCCTTTTCAAGTGATCTTCAATGAGCTTATATGGGAAAGGAACCCTTGGTGCATAAGGATTCCTAACTGCAAAAGCTTCTTCAGCTGGTTTAGATTTCCTTTCTTTCATTGTCTTCTTTCCCTTACCCTTCTCTTTTGCCTTAACCTTCTTGGTATAAACTCTACCTCTGACTTTCTTCTACTATGATAGTTTTATGTTAGGATTTAGTAGTAGGATTGTATTTTGGGATAGTCTTTCCTATTGGTTCTTCTAGGACTTTTCTTGAGCGGAGAGTGTCCATTTTTTCACTTTCAGTGATCAAAGGTATCCTTCCATATGGGTTCTTTATCAACTATGATAGCTATGCCATCTGTTGATCAATTTGTTTCTCGTGGATATGCATGTCAGCCATCTGAGAGCGTCACACCACCTGACTGGATCCACATTGTGTTCAATATGCCTATGTTGGTTATGACTCTTTGAGTTAGTTTCTCATTTGCATATGCTTGTCTTTTTGCAAATCTAAAAGGTTCAGAAACTAGATCTCGTCGATTGATATTTTTATTCTGACCTTGATCTTGGCTCAACCCGCTTGAATTTCGATCTTGGTTTTTGCCTTAGCATTGATAGTTCTTCCTATTTTGTTGGTAATTTTTGTTACCAGTGAACACAGATGGTCCTCCACCTCTACCAAGCTTGGTGGTCTTTTGGGTGGGTCATTTAGATGATGAGCATTTTTACCGGCATCCTTGTTTCCATCAGAGAAACTGGGATAATCTAGCCTGTTGAAGTTAGCATAAGAGACATTTTCAGTGCCTTCTTCTTCATATACTCTTTGGGTTGGGTATAGATGCAATTATCTATTCCATATCCCTCTTCCCCATAGGTAACACATTTCATTATTTTTTCAGCTTTGTTCTTCCCTTGTTTCCAGAATCCTTGAGTTGTTTCACATCTAAATCAATCTTCTAATCTGGGAAGTTATCATCTCTAAAGCCTTAGCCTCATCACTAGTGCCTTCAGATGATACTTTCTTTACGATTCCCCTATCATAATGCAGATCATCTTGTAACACAACCATATTGTCGATGATCTTCATGGCCTGGGTTCTTACCTAGGAAATCACTTCCTGCATCGATATTTAGTGAGGTCCTTTTAGATGAGGTAAGCCTATAGTAGAAGGTAGTGTCTAGAAATTCTTTATCACAGTTATGATGAGGGCAACCCCTATAACACTCTTGGAATCTTTCCCACGCTTCATACAAGTTCTCGTCTGTCTTCTGTATGAACCCAATGATTTTGTGACTATTTCTAAGAGTTTTCTGTATCGGATAGAACTCGATGACAAAAGCATCAACCAAGGGTGCCCATCCATTGATGGCTTTGTTATGTAGATCAAGGTACCATGACAGAGCTTTATCCCTTAGAGAAAAATTGAATCTTTTATGATAAATTACCTCATGTGACACCCTATTCATATTGATGGTGTCACATATATTTTTAAAGGTGTCTAGGTAATGGTAAGGGTTCTTGTCTTGAGAATTCCCCCCAATGGTCTTATTCTAGATCACGATGATGACTGTTGGTTTAAGTTTATAGTTTGGAGCATGGAACCTAGGAATGATGACTTGACTTCTGCATTCATTGGCCCTGATAGCAGCCAACTCATGAAGGGAAGGCCCCCCATCCTCATCATCATTGTTGTTATGGTTTTTCCTATTTCTTCTGTTTCTATCATGACTTTCTTCATCATGGAACCCTTCTTCACACTCTTCCTCACGTTCTTCATCATCACGCTCTTCCTCATCACACTCTTATTCACATTCTTCTTCTTTGTGTTGTTCTTCCTTATGACCAGAGTCATGATCATTGTAAATGTCTTCCACCCTTGCGTTGTGGTGGATTGCCTTATGAGGAGCTATAATGTTTGCAGTTGGTAGTGGTAACAGTCTGGTTCACTTCAAGCTACCTGCAACAGTTTGCACAGTCAAGTTAGAAATTGGACGCGTGATATGCAATATTTAAGGTAGTTGAAGTTATCAAACATTAAATTGTACAATCAAATCTATTGCTAGACTTGAGGCATGGGTGTATGCTAAGTAGATATGGGTTCTTAACTATACGGGTTGCCTTGTCCTGAAAATGGATCCAAAAAATTGACCGGCCTAAACCAAACATCCAAGAAGGAGTTGGTCTAGAGTAATCCAACTTTTAAATTTATATCCCGACACTTAGCCCCCCACAAATATGATATGAGTTCCTATGTAGTATATTGGGGTCAATCCATAGGGACAAGGGTGGTATGTGTTAAGAATGGAGAGCCTTGGATTAGTTACACCAACCAAAGATTGAGATAAAGATTTGAGCTCCTTATGGAACAGAGCTATTCAACAAACAAAAAGGTAAATAAGTAAAACAAATCAAGAAGGAAAAATAGAAGAAATAGTAAGTCAAAAGTTTAGGTATGAAGTATGGATTAGAAACTTGGATTAGGTTTCACCATTTAATGTCTCTCACCAACATGCAATACTCACACCCATTTTATACCCATAGAAAGTTTACAAGTAATAATTAGTGTCTATTCCATCCTCTCTCGAGCTTAGGATGTATCTAGAATATAATGTTGTCTCTCTCTCTAGATGGCAAACAGACAAACAAAGTAAAACCTTATGATCATTATCATAAGCATTCCAACATTTTCATGCATTCATGCAACTCCATAACACTTAGATATAGGTTAATACTACTCTTTCAAGGTATTAATAGTTAAACAACACAAGATGATAGCTAATCATGCAAGTGAATCACTAAAACTAAGAGTATGAAGATAAACATTACTAAGAGAATATATTCAATGGACATAAGTATTTACATGTTGGGAGAGTGTTAGTGGCTACTCCCAACCCAAGCTAAGATACTAGCCACTAATGGTGATGAGAAGCTGGCCAAAGTTACAAAAATGGAGAGACATGGAAGTAGATACATGATGAGGATGAAGATGGAAGGAAGGATGTGACTAGATCTGGATAAGAGGTAGGAAAATATACCAATAGCGACCATGAATGGATTACAGTTGATGAAGCTTCCTCTCCTTATGAACCAGGTTCGATGGTGTGGAGGGGTGCTTGTCGTTCTCCTTCTATAAAGGGAGGAGTCAGAGCATCTTGATAGCAATAAGTAGTGGGAGATCTTTAGATTTTTATCATTTGACCTTCACAAACTGATGTACGGGGGTTGGTCAATGGTGAGAGTGCTCTCTAGCAGCTCTTCACCTCTTCTCTATGTGGAGGCCCCTGGTTTGGTGCTTCAAGGCTCCTATTTCTAGCTTTGGTTCAGTGTGCTTTACTTGTGCAACAAGTCTGGACACGTGCCTCTGGACACACACTTAGCGACCTTGAATGACCATTGTCCAGTGCAACCATCAATTGGTAGGATGCACAGAGGAACCAAAATTTTGTCCCATCTTTGGTTCTTCTTGGCCATTGACTAATGGATTCAATCAGACCATTGAACCTTAGAAACCATCAAGTCATTGGGTTCAAGAACTGATGTTTGACGACTGGAGATTGTTGGCCTTCAGATGGATGCATTGGTGGACCATCAATTTAGGGAATCGATGGTTGCTCTGATTATAGGAAGGTGGGTCATAAAGTTGGAGAACTGATGGTCAAACTAGTTTCCTGTCTGATGGTAGATCTTCCTTTACTGGGAGCCATCAGTTTGGGGAACCAATGGCTGGTCTGGTGGCAGTTCCTAGGCTGTTGTGAAGGGTCTCTATCGGTCATGGAAATCGATGGACGTCCTGCCTTGGTAAAGAATGTATCATTTGAAAAGTCACCTACATGGAAACTAGTAGTTATCTTCAAACCAATGCAAGAGTGGCATACATGTGCAAAATAAGGGAAAATTAGAATAACTATGCATAAAAACAAGAAATCAGAAGTAGAATTAGGAATGAAATATCCACAAAATTGGATGTTATCAAAGAGGACTTCTCATTTTGGATAGAAAAGGCTTACCCTACATTTACACACCGTGGGTAGATACTTAGATAAGTAGTCAGACTGTTACTTTTTGTTTTGGGTCCAATCCCAGAAGTTGAATGTGGATAGGGATAGAGGTGGTTTTTTTATTATTACTTAGGTTGCATCCCTCAAGCAGATGTTTGATCCACATTTATGAGTAATTTATGTTTCTTTCTTGATGTTTTTGTCTACATCAGGAGGGTAGGATGAATAATAGAACCTCTTGGATTGTTAAAAAAACCCACCTTACAAGATCTCCAAGATTAGCATGTCATTAAAAATTGTGATTCAAATATGTAGCGTAGTGCTTTTTACCAGAGGTAAAAAGTTTTTTAAGAACCTCCAACTGATGGAAGGTTCTCTTATTTCCATCTTATGTCACTCCAATGTTTATATATACTTTTAGACATTTTCTCCTCAAGAAAGAGGGTGGGTTCTTGCTTAGGTCTACATGTTTTGTGGTATTTACAAGAACATGTGACATTAAGGTCACCAAGATCAAATTATCCTTTCCTAAAGGGGGAGAGGGGGGGAGGCATATATTAATAGGCAAATAGGAAGATGAGAGGGGGTCAAGGTCAATTTGGGAGATAAGAGGTCATATTTTCCATTGAAACATAAACAAAGGGTATTTCTTAAGGGATGCAAGGTCCATGTTCAAATAAGATATAAAAAAAAGTGAATACATTTGCCTTCAACTTGTAGTTACACAAAATTGATTCATGTCAACCTTCTACTCTTATATCAACACACTACATCATATTCTTATTGAGAACCACTTTTTCACATCCTTCCCACATTGAATGTATGATGGAATTCCCATCCATCATGGTATTCATGAATAGCATCATCAAGGCTAGGACATCACAATTACAATTTCTCAAATTCACACCTCAAACTAGTTTCACCTAGGCTCTATGATGAATATGAGTAGTTATGTATTGCATTATGGAGAATGGGTTGTAGTAATATTTCATGGTAAATAACTAACTTCATCCCCATTTCATTTGGCAATATTTCATTCACTAGTATAATATGTGCACACTAAAAGCACAAATTTTATTTTTAAGAATAAAAATTATTTCATGAGGGAGTAAATAATTTAAATTAGTTAATACTAGTGATATTTCTCCTTTTCCCCTATCTATAGTGGACCTCTAAAGTTTTTGCTTTTGTCTCTATGTACTTTTAGCATTGATTGTGTGTTCTCGTTGGACTGAGAAGACTAAGAAATTGGTGTGCTTATTGTAGATGGAAGGGGTCAATGCTGAAGCATGGTTCTTTTCATCACCATGTTGCATTTCCCATTGCTTTTGTAGGGGGTAGGGATGCGTGATGGAGTGCTTCCATTGATACATATGAATTGGTGGTCATTCCATTGGGTTTGGTTGTGGTATTACTAGTTGTCGGGCTTTTGGAGACATTACAACAAGCAATTGGGATGCACACCTTGTAATAACCCGTATTTTCCTCACAACATAAGATAAATTATTACATAATAATAATAATAATAATAATAATAATAATGAAATAATAAAAGAAGAATTATTTCATTGACTAATATGAAGAAAGTGAATAATAGGTTTGAGGTGATAAACACAACCGTAACAAATGCTATGAAAATAAATTTTGTAAAGAGTTAAGGTACGAGTGATTGGAATAAAGAATAACGGAATTAATATAACCTTAAAGATAGTGTAATATTATGTAGTATGTAAATGATTCGTGACAAAAAGGAAATGGTATGCTAAGATAATGATTTTAAATCAAAAGAACAAATGATGTATATAATATCGTATAAAAACATGAACATGGATATAGAATAGTTCCAGAGGACCTATGTGGAAAAGAATCAAAGCATGAGTACCAAATTTGTATAATTTGTTATGAACTTGTATAATTCTTAGGGACCATATTATAAACTTGTACAAAACATGGGTAAAAACCCCTTCTAATCTCGCATACAACTACCCATCCGCTAGTTCCTTTGTCTGTATTGTCCTTTTCCTCTCCACTAATTAGTTCTCTCCCTCACATCACACACAACCACCAGCCAACCACCAACATCCACCTCACCTAGGCCCACCACCATGCACTCCTTTTCCTTTCCACTCTGCTCTTCCTCTCCCTCGCATGCACGGCTACGACATGGGTTGGCCATGGCAACTAACCACTGGTGTCATTGTGCCATGTCAATAATGACCCCTCTCCTCCTTCTCTCTCTTTCCTTTCCCTTCCCTCCTCTCCCTCTCCCTCCCCAATACTTTCTTCCTTACTGCTGTTGCGACGGCAACATTCCGGCCAGACTACAACCCAAGATCTGCAGCGCCCATAGAGGAGGCTCCATCACTTAGATTTCCATCGCAACGTCTGTACAAGTCTCATCGGATCTATCTTCACCGCCCAATGCTTACCTCACTGACAAATAGCCAATTGACACTTTCACCTATTAACCCGACGGTAAACACGGCAGCCCACGACAGCCAGCTTTTTCACCGCCTCCTCACGTCTCATCACCATAGAATGTCACATCATGTCTCGCAATACCTCCAAGCACCGCCCAACGCCGCCCCATGAACCTACGACTGCAGGCTACCTCCATCAGTCCACTTCACCGGATATACTGTAAATTGCAACAACAAGATCCACTGCTGCCCTTTCATGTCCCATCAAGAAGAAATCACTGAACATTCTCTGCAATACATCTAGTCATCATTTACACCGCCCCACACAACCAGTGGGGATGCAACTCACCGTCTTCTATCTCTACCCATAGTCATGGTGTAGCTATACACCATGAACAGAAAGCCAACTCTGGCGAGCGAATTCTGCTGCCCCAGACCACTGGTTCACGTGAAACTTGGTAAATGGATCCACCACACAAAGGGCTATCTAAACGACCGCTTTCCTTAGCCAATGGCAATCTAAGAAAGGACTTATCATAGATTAAAAACCTCCTGTCGTCAATTAGTGTGTGCTGGCATGCAGAATCTGAGACACCCTTATCCAGCCACTTTTGATGCAAGCAACCTTCTCCACACGGCCCCAAACTCCTATATACGCAACCCTATAGCAATTGTACAAAGCATGCTCTCCTCCACTTCCTTGCGTAAGTCCCAATCAAGCCACTTCATGTTCTCCTTTCACCATTCTCTCCCATGCTCATCCTCTCTCACTGTAAGTCACATAGATGATGACCATTCTCTAGACTCATACCATGCATCCACCATCTCCTCTTCTTCTCCTTGCTCATTTCTACTGAATTCCCTAGACTAAAACCCTATAGACCTCTCCATCATCTTCCTTTCATCCATATCCTACTTTAACTAGTACAAAACATGGTGCAAGGGTCCTCTTGAGTTCTAGTTACACCCAAGGGTAGAGATGCTCAAGAAATCAACTTCCTTCCTTCCCGAGAACACCATGATGATGAGAAAGATCAACCATGGGCAAAACACTCAAATGAATATGAGCTTGTATGGGAATTTAAACTTGTCAAACAAAATGAATTGGACCAAGTAGTATAACAAGATGTCGATGTACAAGACTAATGCCTTTAAAAGGAAAAGTTTGAAAATGAATGAAAGGTATGGAGTATCTTCTTTTGAGTCTTTTTGATACACACATAATTGTATGGAGTATCTTCTTCTGAGTCTTTTTGATACATACGTCATTGTATGGAGTATCCTCTTCTGAGTCATCTTGATACATAGATTGTTATATTGGATATCTATACATCATGCATACATTTTTGAAAGGAATCACAATCCTTTTGATGAGTCATCGCCTCCCATTTATGGGCCTCCCTAATATGATTACCATATTAATATCATTAACATAAGATTACAATATAATAAAAAAGTTGATTAGTCCACATGTCAGAGATTTTATATGTATTTACTCGTTTCCTTTGTACTGGATATTTCTTTTATAAAAATTATATGCAAATAAGTATCATATATTTATAATGCAACATTAGGGTCTTCAATGTCCTCTTATAGAATTTGATTACATGTCTTTAAAGTTAAATACTCGATTGGAATTCACTATCTTACTAAGTCAACCTCAAGAAGCAATTATCTATTATAACAAGTGGTTGTGTCTAAATGGACTCTCGATGAATATGATATCATGAGAATCAATGTTACTATTGTTTCAATTAAAATGATGACTTGTGAAAAGTGAGACTAAAGATATGTTCTACTTCTTCCTTTTATCTTCATTGAGTCTTACCCTATTTATACAATGCTTCAACATGATTAATCATATTTGATGAAATGATGAAATGTTCAAAATGATGAGATTGAAATCATGAAAATTTATGCTTAATGAATTTCCTCATTGTTTAATAAAATTATGATAACTATTGTTGAGATTCCACCACTGAAGAGTTGATTTCACAGTCCCAGAGCCGGTGAGGACCGGAAGATCGAGATTGATATGCTATGTTACATGTTATGTTATGTTTGATCTGGATCATATCCTTGGGATGGATATGGGAGGAGGAATAGCCTATCCCTTACACCTACCCTACCTTGAGGGCAGCCAAAGTACTGCTGGTCTGTGAGATAAATCATCAAAGGTTGTGTATAACGACTGCTGTGGTGACGACACCTGCACTAGGCCGCCATACCATGGAGAGATATGGTTAGAAACCGACCCCACCTCGAGGGCAGAGCACGGGCTGCAGGACTATCCTTTGAGTAGGCATCGAATCAGGGGCCTACAAACCACACCAGCGGTGTGCAACGGTGGGACATAGGAAGCTGTAAGGGTAGAATTAGCACATATTTAACGTCGGTATCTATGTGATATGTTTAACGACGGTGTGCGAAGTGAATATATACATTTTTGTTACTCATGGTCTATGTGACCTTGGCAGTGGTTGCAGGCCACAAGCTGGATCTAGGGTTGGTTAACAATCCCTCTGGACTAAGTGGGGATTGATACAATAAAATAATTGATATATTTTTTTCTTCTCTTATTATGTGTTTTACTTCAATATCACATGCTCCAACTTTATACCATATTCTCAACTTTTATGTCTTTTCAATGTATAAACTTTTGTCTCATGTTCTCAATTGTTTCACTATTCATATGATATGCTTAAATTTTATGCCTCTCTATACTTAAACATTTGTCTAACTCGTCTTGCTACGGTTCTTGTTCCCCTCCCACCATAGGTTAAAGAAGATCTCAAGTTTCAATGTGTAGCTTTTCTAACTAGATCCTGGAGGGAGCAACATCAGGCTAAATGATTAAATGCTTAGTTGATGTTCAAATGTTTAAATGCTAATAAAGTGAATGTAATATTTGAAACATTATTGTAACTCATGTCATGTAATACAAATATTTGAATATGTAATAAAGTTTTGTGGTTGCTATCCACTGCTTGACACTTCTTCCATAACGCCCTCGGGTTTTAAGCTCCATGATTAGGAGTTAATTGTGGAGGCAAAAATCTGGGATGTTACACACCTCCTCACATATCCATGCTTATGGATAAAGGTACCACATAGAGCATAATTCTGGAAGCCACTCATATTCAAGCTACATAGAATAAGCAGGATCATCCATCCTCATTTTGATAGTTTCATGGAAGGTGGATGACTTATGAATGCATATCCATCTTTGTTTTTAGTCTAGTTATCAATTTATTTTAGCATTCAGTTCATGCATTTTACTTCAATTCTATTAAATATAGGTTTCTCCTATTTTCTATAATTTTGATTATATTTTAATGTAACTTAATGTTTTATTATTGCAAGGTTAGATGAATGGAAAAGAGATATCTTTGTGTTCCCCAAAGAAATGAATTTGAAGATGATCCAAGTCCCAAGGCATCACCCCTCAATCTAGATATCTTGAGTGATGGATTTGGCACCATTATTGCAAGCTAAACTATATTCAGAGGTTGCTAGTCAATCGTCTAGTGCCCCTAAGTGTACGACTAGACAGTCTTTCTTAGCAAAAAGAGAAATAGAAAGTTAGCTGATCAAACAACTCACTCCTTTGTTGGCTTACCCAAATAGGGAAATAACAATGTTTTAGAGAAAAGGCCAGACAACCGGATAGCACCCTTAACTTATCGACTGGTCATCCTTCCCCAAGTACTAACAACATGTGTGATCCAATGATTGTATGAACTATCCAATTAGCTGACACCTCAAGAAAACTCCCTATTAGTTCTGGAAGAAACTTATAGGGCAAGCAAAATACAAATTCAGTGCTTCTAAGGCGACCAATGTGGGGTCGAGACTATGACGAACGTCCTCTTCATGAAATCGAAGCTGAGAGAATCTACTACAAAGATATCCATATTCTATGGTGTATAATGGAGGGAGAAACAATTAACATTGGTAGGCTGTTGATAGTTAAGTGGACTTCAATTTTTGAATAGTAGAAAAAACTCTCGTATGGGAAGTATCATCAACATATCAATCAAGTACTAGGATATCTTGACATCTTTAAGGCCCTCTCCAATATAAGGAGGTCACTACATTGACATTAAATATCTAGTCTACAATGGTACACTAGTCCACTAGAATGAAAAATTGTATTATCATTTCTAGAGATCTATATCCTCCTACCTCTGAGCTCAACCACAATCATGATCATATGATCTTATTCACCAACACTAAGCTACAATAGTTTATTTAAGGATGTGGGAAATCAACTAAGGAATCTAGAAAGGACACTCCCACCTCATATTCAACACATCATTCTCTTCAGAAGATGCCCAAGACACCTCTTCCTATCATAATAGAGGATTTTGGTAAAGACAAAGAAGATATACTGAAAATTCCCTAAGCTTCAAAAGTCTTTTACCCATCTTGTTTCTCCTATGTCTGCATGACAACATAAATTTTCTCAAAATATACCACCCACAAAGGAATCAAGAAAGAAAATCCTCAACACAATCAAAATTACTCTTCTCTCAAAAGTCACATGTTTGTTGTAGCCCAAGCCATGTCAGAACAACCAACTCTGTAAGAGTGGGACCTGATAGGGGATCCTCTCTTCACTAAATTGAAGAATAAGTCCATCTAATTCCAAATAAGGAGGAAAGGATGAATTTCATTCATTTCTCAGATGGTATACATATCAGAGCATGAAGTTTATAAGTAGTGAAAACAAAACCATTACAAAGTTACAATGTGTTCCACTATACAATTGTTCCTCACCATAAAAGGTGATATTACAAAAACCTTAACTAATTATAATTAAAGCCACTAGCAGAGAGTAACCTAGCAATTCCAAGATATCCTTAATTCCACATCATGTAGGTAATCTTCTTGAGTCCTTGTCTTCTGGTCCCTAAACTTGGGTGGAATAGAACATCACCCAGAATATAGGAAATGACATAGAGGTCAACAAAGAGTTGAGTATGTACATAGAATAAACACTCTGGACATTATATAGGGTTATAAGTGCAAAAGAGATGTTCCCATAAGAAGGGGGTTGTTTGCAATTAAGTAAGTTCAAAAGAAATATAATAAGGGAAATGAGGCATAATAAAATTCAAATTACAAGCATCATAATAAAATGTCTTGCCATATCATTTAACCACAAAAAAAATTTAAAACAATAAAATTTTACATGCATAAAAATATGGACGAAATATATCTAAAATAGGGCCATAAAGACACAAGATCATGGCCTAAAACAAATTAGGGTGGAAACGCACACCCCGAGCGAAATACACACACCCTTTATAATTATGGTTGTACATAAGTACCACTATTCTACATATTCTAGTCAAACATGTTGCATGCATATTTAGAGTGACAAGACTAACATTTTAGTCAATTTCTCATATAAAGGCAATCATAGTAGGAGGGATCCAAAAACCCATTATAGAAGAATACTTTAGAAATCACATGATTTTATATGATTAAATAGTAAGAAATATGAATGTCCAACAATTGGATTTCAAGTAAAGTTGATAGTTCAAGAGATGCCTCATTAAATAAATGTAGGTTTTAGTCAAATAACGTCCAAAATAAAGCAGATGATGTACATACCTTATGATCAAACTTATGTAGTTATTGACACTCCTTAGTTATCAAGGCCAAAACTTTTACAACCTAACCACAATATTTGTACGCTTAGTTAATATGATTTACATTGAGTTCATTATGTAGAAGATGACCCTACTATAAGATGGAAATCCAAACTCGAAACCTATCTTATTTATCTATAATATTTATCTGATCAGAAAAATACATTTATATCTATTATTTGGGCAAACCAATAATTTCCTATGAATTCTAGATATTAAAAATAATTTTTTGTTAAATTAAAAATATTTGTGCAAAGACATAAAATCCCCCTACGCAAGGCCAGATGATACATGCATTACACCAACATCCAAGTAACATTTTGCTAGTGATGATTCATGGTCAAACTCGGTCAAAGAGGACAAAATACTGTTATAACCCTTGTGGGTACTACTGGCAAGAGCAAGCACCATGGGCAAAGGTGGACATTTGGCCCAGGTATTGAACTGCCCACATGCCATGGCAGCTTCAGCAGCTCAGTGCTAGGAGAAAAACCTTACGCCAGGCATCTAAGCAAGTTGGAGATCAATCTACTGGCTCTGCCTTGACAAACAGGACACAGAGAGCCACGATAGAGGTCATGAGATTGAAGAATATGAGGAAAAACTCATCCTATCGAGGAGGTGATAGATCAAGTAAACCAAAACTGAGAAAAGGGTGGAGGTGCCCAACACCCCCATATTCCCGAGCACATCTAGAGTATTCCTCAAGATGTAGTGGATCTAGACATGTATCATGAGGGGTCTTTCAGTGCAGGTATCACAGTAGCACTACCCATGGGCGGTCATAGTCACAATGAAAACCAGATGGGGAAAGAGAGGACTACACAACTCCAAAGACCCAAACAAAGGCCCAAAAATATCCCAATACATCCATATGTGTGTTTCGATCATTCAAAAAACTAAAATAAGGCCTGATCCTCTCAAACCTTCCTCCGTAAAGATGCTAAAACCAAAAGAAATGGTAGAGCTCACTGTTCAGGCAAGCCAGTGAAGACCGAGGAGAGACGATTATCAAGAATGAAAGAGGGAGGTCTGACCTTAATCACCGATGAGACAAATTTGATTCTTGGGCACCATAAACACGGTCAACCTACAAGTCTCTGAAGAAGAGAGCCGAGCTCCATGGATAAGTTCATAGGTTCTCAAGGAAAATTGGGGGTGGGAAACAATGACAGAGGAGCGAAAGGATCTTTCTACATAACTAGACCCTGGTGTGTCCCACAGAGAAGGTGAAGCGTGGCCTCAGATTGTTGAAGCCGTGGAAGAGGTAGGAGGGGGATTGGGCATTTTCTCTGTGGGGAAACAAGGTTTGTTTTCTTCGGGAGAAGAAGACAGATCTAAAGGAGAAGAAAATGGGACGAGTTAGGTGAGAATAAAATGGTTGGCAGCCACAACATGGATTGAGCTTCATACATACGTGAGGAAGGCAGAGGAGGGGGACAAGGGGGTTCACCTCCTAAAAACCCCACCCGACAGCTAGGCCGTGTGATACAAGGTCATGGCTACTTGTGTGACAACAAATAAATTTTAGAGTTGGTCAAGAACTAAGATTAAAATAAAATGATTCCCTCTCACTTGGGTTTTATATCGTAGATTGACATTGGAGGTTTATTTGACATCTTATTAATCTCAAAATTGGTAATCTATCTAATTTGGATATTAGGAATATGAATTTGGATCTAGATTTTCAATTTGAGATTATTAGTGTTGAATTTACCTCACTACAAATGTAATTATTTATTTAGGATTTTAAGATCTAAACAAAGGTCAATTAGGGTACACCCTTTTGAATTATTTCCAATTCTCTTATTCTAGGTCCGTGGATGATACTGGGGTATATAATTTTGATCGCGAAAATTGTTTAAAACTATTATTAACCATATTTCCCATAATTTGATTATCAGGGTGAGTAACATCCTAAGATTTTACATCCATAGGATACTATCTAATAATTTTGGCTTATGTATTCTAATAAGTTCTAATCTATTTTAACATAGTGGAATATGGATACTAAAAGGTAGCTATTTGGAAAAAAATTCAACAATGGATATTGGATAACCATGTAATCAAATACTAGAAGAAAGGAGGAGTAACATATATCCTTAGATTTGAGTATGTTACAACAGTCCACCCCTTAAAGAGGTTTTTGTTCCCGAAATCCATCCATCACTAGATAGGAATTCTAAGGCCTAAACCAATATAAGATTTCTAATATACTCAAATTAGTGGACTGTTGGATAGCACTCCACATCATACTAATATCCAAAGCTCCATGGTGAACCTACATTATTTCATGCATTAAGTCCCCATAGTTTTCTTATTTTTTAGGTTGAGCTAGATTTTTTACACCAAGACATAGAGTATCTTAACAATGCTATATACATTAAAGTTACCTACATTGTTATGGTCATGTCATTATCCTCTTACATGACCATGTCACCACACACATGATATCT
Organism: Alisma plantago-aquatica; assembly: GCA_963693085.1. NCBI lineage: Eukaryota > Viridiplantae > Streptophyta > Magnoliopsida > Alismatales > Alismataceae > Alisma > Alisma plantago-aquatica. Next base: position 844,300,024 of record OY856412.1, read on the forward strand.
ATAGGTTTTTCTACCATTCCTCATTCTCCAACACTTAAGCATGAAAGACCAATCTTCATAAATAGATAGAAATAATCAGATTGTCACCTCTAAGTGGGCGGACTAAACTTGTTTAGAAACATCAATCCTCAAACAGTATAACTATGATTCTTATCATTGTTACTATCAATTAGATTTTCTTTTATGATTACCATGTTTATTGCATATTGAGTGCATATAGAAAGTAGGGTACACCATGCATACAATTTTCTTTTCTTTTCAATAGTAGTACCATCTCTTAAGTTGGATATATTTAAAGATTTTACCTAGGAATTAGTTAATTTTTGTGTGACTACCAAGCCATTATCTATAAACTATAATGTCAACTAGGGTTAAGGTGTAAAATTAGGGTTTTGTTAGTAACCATGTTTTACCATTTATATTTGTGCAAATTTGTGTATTACATGTCAGTGAACTAACCATCCATGTTTTAGGGAACATAATAAATTACATATGTGGTGTTTAAGGTGTACTTAGTAAGTGTTTGCTTTAGATTGTTGTGATCATAAGGGAAAGATGTACATTTGTTAATATCTACATCCTCAGTGTGATAACCTTATTCCTAGAGTAGTGACACCCATACCATTCATTTTAGGCAATCTGAAATGTATGTGCATTATGTTCAAGCTTTTAGGTATAGATCAATCATTTTTTTAAAACCTAAGTTAGTACTTCACCCGACTTAAGTTGATACTTTGAAGATAACGAAAGTTACACTTTGAAATGTGTCTTTAAATATCAAAGTAACATTTGTGGTGGTGTAATAGAAAGAACTGGTCACTAATCCTGGTTAGGGGGGTATCTCCATAGGTTTGAAATTATTATTATAAGTACCCAAGTATGACTTATTGCAACCATTACTACTATTGTTTATACCCTAAGTTTAGCTACACTTCTAAGTGTATAAAACTCCACCCCTAAAAAGGGTTAATATATAACTAATCTAATTTCCTAGAGGGCAATAAGAGTGAATATATAACTTACATATCCAACATTTCTTCATACTCTATACACCACACTTATTCATAGGGTATCAGGTCGATCATGCTATTCAAGTCCTTCTCCATTAAAGGGTTTCATTACAATTCAATATGGTGGTGACTTGGTTTCAAAAACCTTAGATAAAATTTGGAAACCATTTTTTCAAATAAATTTTAATAATGAAAATAATTTTAGTGATAAAGCTTTATGATGAAAATCCAAAATTGGCACCAAAATCGATCCGAGAACCAATTCAGACATCCTCCACAATCGAACACATATACTATATTCTATTATCACTTTGTTCCACTAGGAGGGTTGAGTTCAAACACCATAAGGGCATATGGTCACGCCTCCATTATATGACCATAGGAGGGAGAAGGGTCTCTAATAAGCATGGTCAACTTCTATTAAACCCTAATAAGACATGACATGCAACACTCCCATATCACTCTTAATCATAATTCCCACTGTATCATGTCAAGACCCAAGGGAGTCATAAGGATATCAAACGTTATAGAGAGATGTTTAGAATTTTACCAATACGAGCTGGGTTACAATCATAGTGCCTTCATAGGGTAAGGTAACATATGCAGTCAAGCTACTCATTTCAATCACCAGACAAACCAAGTACTATTGGATATGAGAGAGGTGAACACTTAAGGATATCCATCAAAACTTATAGTTTCCTCAACTAATTTCATGTATGAGGCATACCAAGCTCAGTGAGGATGGTATCCATCCATTAGATGGATTTGGGTAGAGCTATGTTGAAATACTCCACGTTGAAGACAATGGCTGCCTACCCATGACAAATCTAGTATGATCATCACTTACTATAAGGGGAAACATCACTATTATAAACTTAAGTCTGGGTTCAATGTTTATTTTCCATGTATACTCAGTCTTCCTAGTGGATGTATTTGATGCCTACTAGAAGACAACAAGGAAAAGGTCCAAATTGTAATTAGGGTTATGCCTAATATGAGTATTTAAGTCAAACTACATTATAGTTTATAACTATACTCCATAAAGAGAGAAAATAAAATCTAATGACTATAAGAGTCAACTCCAATCTAGGGAAACTATGCACCCCATAAAGAGTGTAAGGTTAACTAGGGTTCCCAAAAATTGAATTTTGACCACAACTTAGTTTGGGGTGTGGAAATCACCAAATTAGATAGGGATTGAAACCCTATTTGATATTCCACTACCCAGGACAAGGTACATCAACTAAATGTAAAGGGTGACCTAAGTACCTATTAAGGAATAATATAGGATAACTTGAAATAGTCAAGTTACTAACTGCTTAGGCTCTGATACCATTTTGTAAAGAGTGGGACCTGATAGGGGATCCTCTCTTCACTGATTTGAATAATAAATCCATCCAATTCCAAATAAGGAGGAAAGGAGGAATTTCATTCATTTTTAGATGGTATACATATCAGAACATGAAGGATATAAGCAGCGGAAACAAAACTATTACAAAGTTACAATGTGCGCCACTATACCATTATTCCTCACCATAAAAGGTGATATTACAAAAACCTGAACTAACTATAATTAAAGACAACAACAGAGAGTAATCTAGCCATTCCAAGCTATCCTTAAGTCCACATCATGTAGGCAATCTTCTTGAGCCCTTGTTGTAATGACCCGTTTTCAAATTACTCATCTAATTAGGGTTTACTTGGATGATTGTATGCTTAACTAAGTTGATCATTGTTTAAAGCTCGATTAGTGATGGTACTTAATTTTTGATATTTTAAATATAATGAGAAGTTTTAATCATACTGTGATCCACATCATTAGGGTTAACATTTCAGAAACCCTAATCGGCCCAAATTAGGGTTTTGGTGATATATGAATACAAAATTTGATAAGTATAGTGTCTCACTAAATGATTTTTATTATTTTATGTGTAACTATGATTTAATTCAAATTTGTATATTATTTGTATATATAAAATGTGAACACTCTTGAAAAATTTCAGAATTTTTAGAGTTTTTTGGACTTGTTGATCGATCGAGTTTTCTCCAGGAAAAACTCAACCGATCATGCTATACAGGCTTAAGTATAGAAGTGTAGTATTTTATTTTTTATAATTTATTGGATTATCCAATTAAGATAAAATTTTAACTGAAGGATTGATACTCAGTTTTAAATAACATATTAAATTTTAAGAATTTTTTGAAGAAGTTTTGTATCACAACAGAACCTTGATCTGTCGAGTTCTGAGAGACAAACTCGACCGACCAGATTTTTCTGGAAAAATAAAAAAGACTGAAAAATGTTTATAATTAATTATTCCAAGCACCTTAATGAGTATATAGGACTCTATTACGACCCAAGCACCTCTCATTTCCGTCCCACACTTTAGAGCTTCGTAATTCTTGAGAGAGGAGGGGATTTTAGGGTTTGGAGAATCTGAAGTGGAAATTTCAGATTTCTGGATTTTCTCTTTCCAAGGTTGGTAAATTCTGTATAGATCATAAATCTTTACTAGGTTTATTTGCTTCTATTCTCTCCTATGTATAGAACTCGTCACTTCCCTGATTTGGATAAAAAGAATCCAAATTGATCTCTTCTTTCATTCTTTCTTCTTCTTCTTCTAGGTTCTTGAGTGAAGAGGAGCAGGACGATTCTATTTTATTGAAGCAAGGATTTGATTCAAGAATTAGCAGTAGTAGTTGGGCTACTTATTTTAGGTGTTTCACACCTGAGGTGAGTGTTTTTCTCCCTCCTAAGCTTTGTATTCATGTTGAAAGCATAATTCTATCCGGCTAAATCAATCAGATACCTTATTTATACATGTATGCGATTGGATTTGATTTGGGAAAGATATTGGGGAATCCAATTTTTACTGATTTTGATTATTTCTCATTAATTGAAACTTTATTAGTTATTGTTATATTGATTGAGTATGCATGGGTATTCTTATGGGTAGATTACTATGGTATTTCATGTGAATTTTGCCTAAAAATCAGCCCAATGGCCGATATGCTTGGAATTGAATTGACATGTATAAAGTCATGTTTGAATTGTACTAGATTGTATTATACAAGTGCATTATTGAATGTTAATGGAGTTGAATGACCACATATCCTGATTAGTATTTGTGTTGAGGAAGTGAATCAAATGAGTCAATTAATCAATGTATACTTATGATTGATGAATGAAATGTGTGAAGATGGAAACTAGGGTTTCCATGTTTATGAATAACCCTAATGAACACTTGGATCATGATTGGATTATTGAATGATATGATTCTTATGATATGTTGAACTAAGGAATGACTTCTTGAAAACCCTAAAAGTTTATTAGACAATTATGAGTGATAAAGCTAGAACTTGTATATGATGTTTGAAATGTGATCAAATGCTGAAGTTGAAAGTATTAATACCTCAATTGAATATGATGAGTCTTACTATATCATCTAAGTCTAATGCATTTGTTTTAGTATAATAAAGAATGATCATTGTTGATTATGAGAATGGCATTAGTAGTTAATGACAAGGTACACTTATCTGAATATAAGAGACAATATGAATAAGATGTACTTAAGGGTGATTGTAAGATAAAGATGAAACTAATGAAGATAGTATGATGAAGTATTTTATCTTTTATTTTAATTACATGTGGCTTAACTCAAGTTAAATGAAATATACTAAGAATTTTACTTTGATAAATGTTATGTAGAAGAGAAGCATTGTATGTAAAGTGAATCAAGAAATATTGGTGCAGATAATGTAATGAACATGAAATGAAAGAAGTTGAGACTACTGAGTATAAAATGATGGAAAAAGATAGGAATTAGTAGATGATTCTAAGAATGTAACTCTTACCCTAAAATGATGAGTTTGATGATTCTAGTGAATGATAATATCAAATGGGGGATTAAGATATGCACATAACTATAATTGAATTCAACTAAAAGATGAAAGTCAAGTATTTGAATTGATTTACAAGAATGTGTTCTTGAATTGTGAATTGTACTATGAGAATGGACTAATAGTACAAACTTCAATTGATAGTCAACATGTGTTGATTAGTAACCCCATATGAAGAATGCGAAATAAAAGATGAAGAGAAATAAGTCTGTTATGCATGTATATGCATGAAATTATTGGCATCTATTCAGATTGGATGGAACAGGCATATGTCATACGATAAATCTATTCTGAGTATGAGGAATGATACATGATATCTATATGCTTTTACCATTGCTAGTTCTAATGCATTTGCTAATATTTGTTCAAAACTATGATATATAATGAACTGATAAGATTTATGTTGAAATGGAATTTAATATGCACTCCTTACATTGAGAAACCCTGATAAGGGTAAATGTTGCATAATGAGATTATGTCTAGGGCTAACAGCCCACTGATGATGATAAAACCCTGATGGGGTAAATGATGGACAATAAGATTATGACTTGGGCTGAAGGCCCACTATTGATGATTGCTATGAGTTGATGTAGAAGATAGAAATAGTCATATTTGTTGCAATCTATAGACTTAATGTGCTTCTTGCTTTGATCATTGCCCTTATTGATAAACTTAATCTGTTTCATGTTATTATAGTTACATGAGAATACAAAGATATGATATATGATGTTTTGAATTCTTATAAGATGAGTAAAAGAGATTAATAACAAGTGAAATGATGGAACATCTAGTTAGGTGCCCTAAACACCGTGAGTTTCCCCTGAGGACCACACTGGGGAAACAAAACGGATATCCTTGTAGTAATCGATGAATTATGAGAAGGATTTCCAGAGTGTGGATCGAGACCTTAAAGGTTAGACCACTAGGATTTAGGAGTGAGTCATTTGGAGTGGCTTTGGCCCTAAATCCTTGCTGTGAAAGTCTATGTCCAGATGGAATAGACTCTGTTGAAATGAAAAATATGTGAAATACTGTGATATGTGATATACTATTTTGCTGGTTCCTATCTCGTGTACCCGAGATGAGGACGTGAGCCTCCTTAGGCAACCCTGAGGTGACCAGGGTCTGTTGTTGATATCTTAGGGTGACTGGCTAAACCCTAAGATAGTGACAGTGAGTCATTGACACGAGAATCAAGCGTGGTGACTTCTACTTGGTGAGGTACAAGCCAAGTAGTTTCAGGGCAAATGAATAAAAGATGATAAGCCGTGTAGAACATGATTTGAATGGTTGTTACATTCTTTGTACTGCTACTTGATGATTTGTTATTATTGATTATGTTTCTTTTTGAGGAAAGTAATCATGTTGATATGGATATTTTCTATTTCATATTATGATATGTCATGCTGACAAGTTATAAATGATGGGATTTATATCTATTCTGAATATGAGTTGGATTACTTGCTATTTGATAGTATTGTTTGGTCAAAATGTTTTATGTGTACTTCAGCTTCAGGACTACAGGATGTGTTCCTGGTCCAGATGGTGGAGTGTCACAAAGATAATGTTATTGTTATGTATTGATTCAAAAAATGCTTAGAACTTATCTTATTTCACATGCAGTAGGGCTCTTAATCTGAACTGAGAAGTATCTGTTGATTTGTTCATAGACATGCTCTAAAAGATGTTTCAAGGTTATAATTGGTTCAAGTGATTGCCTTATCTGTTGGATTAGATTACCATTGAAAGATAGATTTGACTCATTATAGAACTTTTTGTTATACTTTTCAATATTTGCATGTTTCTTTTAAGTTTTATACTTAATCTGATGCTGATGCATGTACCTAGCTTGAGTGGGAGGTATCCACTCACTGGGGCTCTATATGAGTCTCATGAGGTTGTTTCAAATGTTTTTAGGTATAATGCTATCCAACGGAGAGGTCGTGAGAAAGAAGATATAAATAGTATAATCTAGATAGATTAGAATGTCCCTGTACTCTCTCTTTCCCGGGATGGAATGTAGATTAAGTTTGTTCATCAATGTACATGTATCTAATGTAAACTGAACCGCATATGAGAACAAGATTTGATTCTAGATTTAATGGAGTTGAATATGATTTGTGATATCTGAATGTGATGTCCTTGACGCGACATTGATTTATGAGTTTGTGAAGAAAAAAAGGAAAAATTTATCTGTGTTTTTCATATATTGTTTAATCGCCTTTGTCGAGAATTCATTGTTTTATTTCATAATCTGGGTTTTGGTTTGGGATTATCTCTAATGGTTGGTATTTATGCTGATCAAAAGAGTGGGTCCCGACACTTGTCTTCTGAAGTGCTTAAACTTGGGTGGAAAGGAACACCACCCAAAATATAGGAAATGGCATAGAGGTCAACAAAGAGATGAGTATGTACATATAATAAACACTTTAGGCATTATATAGGGTTATGAGTGCAAAAGAGATGTTCCCACAAGAAGGGGGCTATTTGAAATTAGGGAAGTTCAAAAAAATATAACAAGAGAAATGAGGCATAATAAAATCAGATTACAGACATCATAATAAAACGTCTTGCCATATCATTTAACCACAACCACATTTTAAAACATTAAAATTTTGCATGCATAACAATGTAGACTAAATATACCTAAAATAAGGCCACAAATACATATGATCATGACCTAAAAGAAATTAGGGTGGAAGCGCATACCCTGGGTGAAATACACACACCTTTTATAAGTATGGTTGTACAGAAATACCATTATTCTAGATATTCTAGTCAAACATGTAGCATGCATAAATAGAGTGACAAGACTAACATTTTAGTCAATTTCTCATATAAATGCAATCATAGTAGGAGGGGTCTAAAGACCCATTATAAAAGAATACTTTAGAAATCACTTGATTTTATATGAATCACAAGCAGGAAATTTGAATGTCCAATAATTGAATTTCAAGTAAAGTTGATAGTTCAAGAGATGCCTCATTAAATAAACGTAGGTTTTAGTCAAATAATGCCCAAAATAAAGTATAGGATGTACATACATTATGATCAAACTTAGGTATTTATTAACACTCCTTAGTTCTCAGGGCCCTATACTTTTACAAACTAATCACAATATTTATACGCTTAATTAATATGATTTACATCAAGTTCATTATGTAGAAGATAACCCTACTATGTACAGAGGCAAAACCTATTCTATTCAATCCTTCATATTTTTCTGATTAGAAAAATGTATTTATATCTATTAGTTGGGTAGACCAATAATTTGATATGAATTTTACAGATTAAAAACCAATTTTGATTAAATAAAAAATATTTGCATAAAGACATAAAATACCCCTGTGTAAAGGCCAGATGATACCAACATTACACCAATATCCAAGTAACATTCTGCTACTGATGATTCACGATCAAACTTGGTCAAAGAGGACAAAATACTGTTATAACCCTTGTGGGTACTACTGGAAAGAGCAAGCACCATGGGCAAAGGTTGTCTTTTGGCCCAGGATTTAACTGCCCGCACGCCATGACAATTTCAGTAGCTCAGTGTTAGTAGAAAAACCTTACACCGGGCAGCTAAGCAGGTAGGCGACCAATCTACTAGCTCTACCTTGACAGACCAGACACATAGAGCCGTGGTGAAGGTCATGAGATGACAGAATACGAGGAACAACTCGTCCTATCGAGGAGGTGATAGACCGAGTAAATCAAAATTGAGAAAAGGGTGGAGGTGCCCAACACCTCATATTCCAAAGCATGGCTGGAGTATTCCTCTAGATGAAGCAGATCTAGACACATATCACGAGGCATCTTTTAGTGTAGGTATCACAATAGCACCATCCACAGGTGGTCATAGTCATAGAGAAGACCAGATGGGACAATGGAGGACTACACATCACCAACGACCCAAACAAAGGCTTGAAAATATCCCAATACATCCATATGTGTGTTATAATTTTTAAAAAGATAAAATGAGCCCCGAGCCCCTAGGACCTTCCTCTATAAAGATGCTAAAACTAGAAGAAAAGGCAGCACTCACCATTCAATCAAGCTAGTAAAGACCGAGGTGATATGAGTATCATGAATGAAAGAGGGAGGTCTGACCTTACTAATCAATGAGCCAAATTTGATGCTTGGGTGCCATTAACATGTTCAACCTACAAGTTGTCGATGAAGAGAGTCGAGATACAGGGATAAGTTCAGAGGTTCTCGAGGAAAATTGGGGGTGGGTAACAGTGACAAATGAGTTGGAGGATCTTTCTGCATAGCTAGACCCTAGTGTGACCCACAACAAAGGGGAAGCGTGGCCTTAGATTATTGCGACTGTGCAAGAGGTAGGAGGGGGATTGGGTGTGTTCCCTATGGGGAAATAGAGGGTATGAGTTAGGGTTTGTTGGCTTTGGGAGAGGAAGACATATCTAATGGAGAAGAAAACACAACAAATGGGTGAGTGAGGTGAGAGTAAAATGGCCGGTAGTCGCAACGTGGATCATGCTTCATGCATACGTGAGGAAGACCGAGGAGGGAGACGACATGATCCTCCTCATAGAAACTTGAACTGACATCTAGGCCGCGTGACACAAGATCATGGCCACTTGTGTGACAACAAATTAATTTTAGAGTAGGTCGAGAACTAAAATAAAATAAAATGATTCCCTCTCACTTGGGTTTTATATTGTAGATTGACATTGGAGTTTTATTTGACATCTAGTTAAGCCCAAAATTTATAATATATCTAATTTGGATATGAGTAATATGAATTTGGATCTATATTACAATTTGAGATTATTCGTGTTGAATTTACCCCACTATACTAATAATTATTTATTTAGGCTTTTAAGCTCTAACTAAAGGTCAATTAAGGTAAATCCTTTTGAATTATTTCCAATTCTCTTATTCTAGCTTCGTGGATGATATTGGGGTATATAATTTTGATTAGGACAATAATTTACTACTATTATGAACCATATTTCCCATTATCTGATTATTAGGGTTAGTAACATCCTAATATTTCACATCCATAGGGTACTATATAATAACTTTGGCTTATAATATCCATATAAGGTCCGATATATTTTAACACATTGGAATATGGATACTAAAAGGTAGCTATTTGGAAAAAAATTGAACAATGGATATAAGATAACCACGTAATCAAATAGGGGCCTAGAAGAAATGAGGATTAATGTAAGGCCCCTGACCTAGCTTAATGCTAACTTTTGATTTCTTTGTATAGTGAAATGCTTAAACCTTAATCTAATCTCTTTGGATGTTTTAATGTCATGTGACATGCTTATATTTTCATTTTGGTGCAATTTGATTTATGTTTGAACTATCTTTGTAATATATGTGCTTGTTTTGGATAGATTGTAGTTTACCCATAAGTGAGGGTTATCTTGCAAATTGTTAATTGTTGAGAATGTTTCTTGTGCTCTAGCCTCATGAGAGAGAGGACTATGATATGGGGCACTTTTTGGAATCATATTTGGTGATGTTACATCTTAGAGTGACTAAGGTTTCTAGGGTTTACTTAATTGATATGGTGACTATGCTAGGGTTTGACTGTTGCGACCACTACACCATTTTTGGGTGAGTGTAGCAACCACAAGACATGCCTTGGGTAGTGTTGTCTCGAACAAGATGACCTAGAGGTGATGATGGTTGAAACACCCTATCCTCTAGTAGAGTGTCTCGACCATGTATATGGTGCTTAGGGTTTTGGTCGATACCAAGTGTGCATGAGATGTGTCTCGGCCGAGATAAGGTGGTAGCTGACCTTGAAGGTCACTACACTTTGCTGGATATACATAAACTTTTTGAATTATGCATGTGAGAGGAGATGAGTCTATTTGCTTGGAGGGCATGTGTCCTATGATGGTCTATTATGTTGACACCTCATAAACCTCTACTTCTCTCCTCCTTTGGGTATATAACCCCTTCTCTTCACATAAGAGCAACTTTTTTGGCCCTAGTCTCTTTCTCCTTCCTTGTGACCAACCTTGGAGCCCTGGGAGCAAGGAAGATCCGTAACAAGGCTATCTCAAGCTCCCAGGGCTCCAACCTTAGGTGGCCAATCCATCTTGCATGTTGTAAGGATTAGTGGGCCCACTCACTAGTACAAACACAAACCATGAAATGTATAAGCAGTAGAAAACATAACTATTTAGAAAGTTATAAAATGATTCCATGTACATAACTTTCTTACCCTAAGGGTGGTACGTAAAATGAAAAGGTTACATCTATGTACACACAAGACCATATGTAGAGGGTAACAAGGCTATCTCAAGCTCTCCTTCAGTTCACCAATAAGCTCACGGTCCTCCTGAGTCTTTTCCCTATAGAGCACCTATGCCTGGGTGGAAGGGAACGCCCAGAAAAATAAGAAATATAAGTGTATGTGTCAGAAAAAGCTAAGTATGCACATTAAAATATTAACTAGGCATTAATTGATTCAAAAGAAAGTAATATGTTCCCATCAAGAAGGGGTCCAATTAAACTAGGTAAGTTTTAATGAGAAGTAACAAGAGAAGGAATTTCCAAAAGAATGAGGCAGTATAAGTAAACCATTAAACAACTAATCTTGCCATAATCAATCATCAATATCACAACTAATATTTGCATGAGGATATATTGGACTAAAGTAACTATAGTAGGGCCATGAAACAACTAAATCATTGGCCTCAGTAAAATGGGTGGAAGTAGCGCACCCTAGGCAGAAGTAGCACGCCTTTGTATATATCAAGGTGGAAGTAGCACATCCCCAGTGGAAGTAGTATGCCTTAATGGTTACACATAAGCATCTATGATAGTTAAACTACTCGAATTATCTAACATGCATAAATAGAGTGGCAAGACAGTTTACATTCACCATTCACATTTCCAAGAAAAATTACCAAGCAAGTGGGATCATCGACCCAATTCAACAAGATAATAATAATAATTCTATAAGGATAACAATAAGTCAAATTGAGAGTATGTGATTTGTCCAACAAACGGAACAAGAGCAAGTATTTCAAAAGTTGCCTCATTATGGGAAAATTTAGTCATATAATGCCCATTTATAAAGAGGGAAGAGTACATACCTTACCTTCACACAAAAAGGTTAATTTAATGCATATATTTGGTCCACAAAGTCAAGTTTCACCGTAAGAACATATTAGGTATATTAGTAAAACCAAATCTAACATGTATATGCATTCTATTTTAGATATTCATATTTTCATATCCTAGTCTTCATCACCTAATGCCATATCAGGATTTGTAATCTTTTTTTGGGATATATGATTCATTAGATATCTATTTTAATGATAAGATCAATCTAAGTAACTGAATCCTATGTATAACTAGGTTGTTTATATATGCGAGTAATCATACATCTTCTATAGATTATGTGCTTAGCGTTCTCCTTGTTATTATTACAAAGGTACTATTTATTGGATTTTCTAGGCTTTATATCCCACATAGACTACAAATATGAATTGGTTAGTACTTCTCATGATACAACTTTCCTATATTAACACAAGCATACTCCATATGGTAATATCAACTAAATTCATATTTGATTCAGACTCACATATTATATATCTTCAAAATATAGATTCATCTGCATACATTATAAAAGTACCTTATTGTATATGTATTTTCTATTTCATACCTTTAAGTCAAATAGGACATATGATTCCTAATATCATATAAATAGACACACAATTATAGGGTTTTTAGATCTTATATGATAAACACTAAGGTAATGTTACAAATAGGTTAGATTATCACCATGCCCTCCTATACAAGTAAATTACTTTATTTCATTATTTGATCTTTGATATAATAATGGACTTGTTAGTTCCTAGAACACAAGATCTCTATTATAAGAACTAACATGGCGAGTTTAAGGGTAGCCAACCAAAATATTTATAACATAAACATCAACAAGTTCACTATTTAGAATATACTTAAAACTGAATAGTTGGTTCATTTATCTATATCATATTAGGTAGACACTAAGGATATCAATCACATGATATGGGTTATTTTACTAGCTAATTCAGATGTCTTAATACTCTCACTTATCATTTTATTTAGTAATTAATATTTTAGGTGTACCAATAAGGTTATACAAAAAATACATGACCATTTGGCTCGTGTTCTTCACATCATTATGTGCATTATCCTAAGAATGTTGTAATCACCATTATCATGTGATCTATTATTTAAACTGATTTTTGAAGGCCAAATAGAAGAGAATGATCACTGACATGTTATTGGTGTTTGGTCAATGAATGTGATTCCCATAATCAGCCTTCGAACTAGTTTCTGATGGTGGCTATTTGCTTGTTTTCATCTACTTTTTATCCAAGCCGACACAAGATGTTTTTCTTACAGTGCATGAGTTTGAGCCAACATATGCAGCCATCTGATGTTCACACATCATAATCAAGGTTGTGACTCCAGCTATGAGCTTCATTATTGGTGCCATGCTGAAGGGGGTTCCCATCCCTATAACTGGTAGGAGGGTCACTCTATTAGTTGTGATAGTTTCAATGGTGGCGACTACATCGGCTTTGGAGTTTTCGATGGCCACATGTCAAAATGACAAAGAAGTTTTAGATCTTCCAGAGTAGTCGTCGGCCATCTAAACTGCAAGAAGGAATTCCCTCTCCGTGTAACTACTTGAAAGCACAAGGATGATGGAGGGCGGCTAGGGTTCATGTATCTCTTGGAAGGATAGGAGAGGAAGATGTAGAAGAGGTAAAGGATTCGAGCAAGTTTGAGATGAGTGGCGAGAGCATTAGGATTTGACATGGGGAGGTGCATCTGGTTTGTTGGTGGTTACAATGCTGGTGGTGATGCCCTGTTGTGTCCGTGGGTGGTTGGAGGTAGAAGATGAGGGAAGGGGCACAACTAGGTGTGGAAGGAGAAGTGGTGGTGGGGGGAGTGGTTGAAACACCACTAGGTTTGGAGGGGACCAAGTTTGCAATAACAGAGAATGAGTCCCACGCCGACACCTACTGACATTGATGATGGATCCTCTTTGTCAGCCAGTGTTGGTCAGTCTAGAGAACATGGACATTTTCTAGGTTCTATCCTGGAGATGGTGGTGATGGTCATGGTGAAAAGGTGACACGTTCCTTGTCTTTGCCAGAGTCTTCAAAGTTCTGGGCAGTCGCATGACTTCAGGTGTATATTTGAGATCGCAGCCATGTTCCATGGCCTTAGAGGCGGGGTAACAGAGCCATCGACACTCTATTTGTGGTTGTGAATGAAGTGAGGAGGTGACATTGAGATTTTATGGTGGCGTCAAAAGGAGAGGAAGGCAAGGCAAACAAAGAGTTAAGGGAAGAGAGAAGAGGGGAAGAGGAGGAGGAGAATGGAAATGTCAGAGTTGTTGTTGGGCATAGGGAGTAGAGGGCGTCGGGCTTGATCTCACGCCGACGATGGTGATGACTCCAATTTGTAAGATGATGGGCTCAACACTAGGGAAGGAGGCTATGGTTCTTGGATCTATGGAGAGAGAGAATAATTGGGAGAAGAAATAGGAAGCCGTTAGGGAAGGACTGAAGTGGCAGAGAAGAGGGAAAGAGAAGGAGGAAGGAACAATCGTTTCCTAAAGTCATTGTGACAGTAGACCCAACGCGATGAGCGCTCAAGAGGGACACAAAGTAAAGATATTGGAGAGGGCATTACACGTCAAAATAAACAGACTTAGTTATTGGATGTAATTATAATTGCATTTATATGTACAAAACCATTTATTTTCAAATAATTAATTGATAGGGTAAACAATGTTTGATTGACCTGAAATTTGTTATATAGTTCAAATAAGAGGCGAGGAATCCAATTTTATTGTAAATTTTTGTTTTGGATGCATTTAATATTTTATTCCTTATATGTAGGCTAAGTGTTCAATTCAATGGATCTAAGTGGCAACTACCAACTAAGCTTGTAGCCCAGGTGGTAAGAGCTCGGTAAGTCCCAATGAAGGACCTAGATTCACACCTCACTGAAGGAAATTTGTGAATGGCAATCCATGCTAATTAGATGTGGGAGGGGGATGACCGGACCACACCCTCTCATGCCTCAAGAGTTTACCATGTCAGACTCGACCGGGTGGGTTCTCTCGGTCACAAAAAAATACATTTGATCTCCCTATTAATGGATTTTATATGTGATTTGATATTGATTTGTTTCCCTTCTTGAAAAACTTAAGATGATTTTCAGTGTCAATATAGGGTCAACATTGATCAATTTATGTCATTAACTCCCAACTACAGAACTAATTAAATTATGAATTAGTCATTATTATTATATATAAAGTAATTCATTGCAACATTATCTAATTTCTTTTAAAAGGGTTGAATGTCATATTATTAGATATGGACCCACAAGGGGTGGTTGAGTTAGATATCAAGATTTGAGTATCTTACAACACTCCACCCCTTAAAGAGGATTTTGTCCCCTAAATCCACCAAGCACAACCCAAAATACTAAATCATAAGTTTCTAATTCAACATATGTTTTTAATTGACTAGATAGAGTTAATCTCGTGAGTCCTAACATTACATGCCCCTATGACACTCGTATATACATCTCGACATAAACTTATATAACAACATCCATAAAGTCTCCATTATCTTCTCATATCATGTATTGTTCTAAGAAGTTTACACTGAGATTGAGGATTATCTTAACAATTTTAATCCTTTATGGTTACCTACATTGTTAAGGGGGTCTCTCCATCCTACTATTGTGATATTTGGTATCCCTTCTATGATCTGTTTCAATACTAATAACCATTGATTTCAACTATTCCTTAAATTAAATTATAGACCCAAGTGTATATAGTTATACCCCTTAAAAGGACCTATGTAACCGTACAGAGAATCATGAGGGGTAGATGACTAAATTATAGCTATTATTTGTTCTTTATGCCTCTGGTTAGAGGGTTGAACATGCAAATCAAAGATTTATACACTAAGGCCTATCTACTACTACAAATCCCTTGTCGTGGTGACTTAGTTCCAAAACCATCGAAGAAATCTGAAAAAGTATTTTTCCCTTGTAAATATAATTTAATAATGAAAATAAGTTTGACGATGGAAACCTTGCGATGGAAATCCAAAATGGCACAAAATGGCACCAAAATCAATTTGAGAACCAAGTCTACCACTTTATACCTCATACAACATATACTATCTATGACGACACGTCTCGGAAAACAAGATCAACGAATGCGGAAGCGATTAACTAGTAGTGGAATTACTAAAAATCACTAAAAATTAAAACTTTTTGTAAAGAGATCTACAAATGGTAAAACTCTTTCATAAAGAAACATGAAAAGTTATTTACAAACTAATTCATCATTACATCTCTGTAGAAACCACATCTCGAGGATTACAAACATCAACTGCCATGTTAACTATACAAGGCAGGATACAAAAATCTCGAGGCATTAAGCCAAAAATTTCAGATCTACTTTAAACATCTACTGACTCCTAGGACCTGAGAGTACAGAGACGACACATAGGACATTCTATCTAACAGTGTCTCCACCTGAGGATCACTGCTGTCCCTGATGTTGCTGCTGCTGTTGTTCACCCACTGATGGGTTCCTTCATCCTCGACGTCTACCTAAAAAGTCGAATCCCACGGGGGTGAGACAATTGAATAATTGTCCCAACGAGAGTTATAACTCTCTGCCAAAAGCATTTTTATTGCAATAAATGGAATAACATTGAGCAGTATAACTATAGGTATTCAACATCAGGTAAAACATTGAATAAGCTAAGTAGAGCAACATTCTTTTAGGCAATCATTTCAGTTATAAGTTGATTGAATGACAAAACATATGTCAAAAAGGAATATGAAGAACATGTATACTATTTATTCAACTAGTCCATTATAAACAATGTATCATCAATCATTGTTTCTCATAGTTCAACCTAAGCAGATATGCTACACGGCTGATTACATTTTACAAACATATTTATGCCCTAAGGAGATGAGTTACACCTCTCATACTCCAACCGACCATTGCGAAATCGCAATCGGTACCATACATAGGTCATCAGAAGAGCCAGATTCCTATGACCTCATCTTCCTCAGTCAGTGTGAGGATCATCATGCAGGACATCTTGTGTCTCTGCCATAATAGCTTTCCAGGGTATTCTGGCAACTTCGCTATTAGAGTTACAGTGGCGTGCTGTACTCTCTTCGCCATCAAGGAATTTCTTGTTTATCTCTCATCGATGCGACATTAACAACATCATCGGGAGATTAGTGATACATCATCCCGGCATAAACATATAATGAAGGATTGAGAGATTAATGTACATCTCACATCAATTCCTACATTAGGATGTAAGGATATTCACGTCCATAATCCCCACATACTCAAAAGTATGCTCTACAGGAGTTCCCTTAGGAAAACCTGTTTCACCATCACTTAACTTCTGACAATGATGGATCTATGGTCAGGGCTCTACATGATATCATTATACTTGATTATTTAAATACATTATGGCATTCTTTTAGCATCAGGCATGTTTTCAAACATAAACCAATAAAACAATTGATATAAAGAAAGAGTACTAATTGTATCAAGTTCACATCATATACTATTAACATTGGGATATCAATCCCTAACCATCTCATCATTATGATTCAGGAATATGGGTGTTCAAAACCTTAGATCATCAAAACACTTGTTATCAAGTAACATATTGCCATCAAGTCATTTAACAGCATGACCTTGGTTGGAGCAATGCAGATATTTCTCATGGCTCATACAACCTATCAATCTCATATGTTACCTCTTACTAGGCAACATAACATTTCATTACTTTTAAAACTTATAAAGTACTCTCAATGAGTATGGAATCATAACCCTTACCTGGATATGCTCACTTATTTATAAAGACCTACATGGTTAACATTACTGATAACATGCACATTGTAACTATATCAGCACAATACAAGTTCTTTCCAAATTAAATATAGAATACCACGGCTGTGCTATCTTGCACGGTCATGCAAGAGTAAGCCACCATGGTCGTGCTTCATTACATGGTCGTGCCACAGAGGATTCACCACGATAGTGTCATATCACCATGGCTGGTTTCTAGGGTTAGGTTTCCTTTTTAATTCAATTAGGGTTATTCAACCCCTTTAACTTATAAAGGCATAATGATTACTCATTCCATAATCAAGTATAGAGTGTCATGCTTAAAAGCATAACCCTAATTAGGGTTTACTATTCACACCATGAAATTTCCCTAGATTAGGGTTTACTATTCATATTACAATGAGTTAAGATCATACCATCATCGTGTGTGATGATTACTTCCATTAATGCACTCTCATTAGATTAATATTCATTAACCATCATAATTAGGGTTTTCATGATCTCACTATGATGGATCATACCCTAATTAGATATATATACATACATGTTGGAAGTGTATTGCTTAATTCTCATTCATATAAGGAGTCCTCTCTCCTCTTTATATAAGATGATATTGACATCATCCTTGATTAGGTTAGGTCAAATCAACACTAACATCATGGGTTGTGTCATTACTATTATGGTCATTAAGGTTCACTTGATCAAAGGGTATTAGTCACTCTATCCCATCAAGGGTGCCTTGGCAATGTTCACCACTTGATCATGACATGCATTAATCAACTAATTACTTGATCCCTTAATCACTTTAGGTATCTATGAGGTTTATGTTAATCAACTACTAAACCATTTGACCACTAAGGCATCAAACGTTCTCAACCCTTTTAGATCTCAAACGGTCTTGCACACAAACTCCCCAAACGGTCTTGGATAGACCTTGAAATCGTTTGGTGGTGTTGACCGTTTGGTCTAGTTTGACTTTTGAAACCGTTTGGTAAAGTGCACACTCAAGACCGTTTGCCCAAGATGAGGTGAAGACCGTTTGGTCATGAAGACCGTTTGGCCAACTTTGACTTTGAAACCGCATGGGCAAAACCAATCTTGAAATCGCATGAGATCAAACGGTTTAGGATCATTTGGTCCCAAACAGTCTTGAGACCATTTGGACTCAAAAAATCTTGAGACCGTTTGGACCCAAATGGTCTTGAGACCGTTTGGTCCAAACTACCTCAAAACTGCATGGACCAAAAAGTGTCTCAACTACTTCTATTGAGTTAGGGTTTCCAATCTTGAACCCCACAATCGTGCATGCACTTGTTAGCCACTCATCAATTGAGTCAATTAGGTTAACCATCAACTTATTTGACACTCAATTGACCCTCAATTGATCCTCAATTAGGGCTTGGATCAATTGGATTAGGGTTTGGAAACGATTATCCTTCAACATGTTTCAACATGAGTCTAATTGATTTGAAACCATTGAACCCTCATTCAATTTGGTCATGACCTAACCCCAAACGGTCTTGAGATCGTTTGGATGACCTCCAAACGGTCTTGAGACCGTTTTCTCAAGTCAACATCTAAAACTAACTCAACCTATTAAGGTTTGGCTCATTGAATTGATCATTAGGTCACTAATCAATTGCACTTCAACTTGTTATCTTTAGATCTCCAACCACTTGACCATAGTCAAACCTAGACCTCCAAACGGTCTTGGGTGACACACAAACGGTCTTGGGATCATTTGGACATCCTCCAAACGGTCTTGAGACCGTTTGCCCATAATTTCATCAAAAACCAAGTCATTCATTTAAGGTTTGAACCCTAGGTTTGGTCACCAAATCAGCACTCAATTGTTCATCAACTTGATATCATTGGACCCTCAATTGGTCAACCCTACTTAACCCTAGTCCTCCAAATGGTCTTGAGTGATCACCAAACGGTCTTGAGACCGTTTGGGTGATCCCCAAATGGTTTTGAAACTGTTTGGGCCACTCAACCCAAACTTCAACTTGATTAAATTATTGAAATCAACAATAAACCCGATTAGGGTTTAGGTGATTGATGTGCCTTCAATAGGTGATTTACTTGGAATTAGTTGATGATTTTTGGTAGGTGGTTAGTACACATTATTTACAATAGACCTCCAAATGGTCAATGCCTGGTCAACGCATCCAAATGGTCTTAGACCATTTGCTTCTATGCGGTCTTGTGAAACCGTTTGCATTCAAACAGTTTGAAACCGTTTGCTCCCAAACAGTTTGGGAAACCGTTTGTGCAAGATGTGGAAGACCGTTTGCTAAAGAAAGATTTTGGATAAGCATTAGAAATAACATCATCATCTTATACCTCAGGAATAGGGGTTATTCTTCACAGAAATACTAGGAAGAACACTTAAAAGTGTCTAAAGAAGAAGTATAAGCAACTATTCTAAGAGAAGAAGATGCAAAAGCAAAGCTTAAGGTTTAGAGTTATAAAACCCGCCTTTAGATATGATCTAGAGCTTCAATCTTCGTAGATTTAATGGTGGATGAAGCTCCAAAGGTTGTCTAAGGTCCGTTATTCAAGTTTTGGATGGAGAAGATGGCTAGAAAGAAGAGTTGTGTAAGGAAAACTAACAAACCAACCTTGTATTAGGGTTTCCACCAAGAATTCGAGGTAGATGATGGTCCATACTTACCAATCCAGCTCGGTCATCTTCCTTCTGGTCCAGAGCTCCTTGTTGGTTGGCCAAAGCAAAAAGATAAGGAAATGACTAAGGGAAACGATCCCTTGCTTTGTTGAAAAGAGTCCGTATATATTTTTGGATATTTTCAAGGCAAAGAAGATTATCTCTTTTATTTCCTAAACAGATCCACCAAGGCTTACTCCATCCATGGCCACGTTTCTTCCTCCTAATCTCATGCAAAACCACTACCTTATCCAAGGTTAAAAGGAAAAGAAACCAATCACCTTAATACAATATATATATATATATATATATATATATATATATATATTAAAGGGCTATTTGCTTAAATCTTGATTATTTTAATATCAAGATTATCTTTCCTTCTTGATCATTCAAATGAGGCGCCCTTCTCATTTTCTTTGCTCCACTTGATGCCAAAAAACATGATAGATCCTCTAGAGGGTATATTTTACATGTTGCACCCTTAGTTTTGGGTAAATTGCACTTTACACCAAAACTAGGTTTTAAAGCACAAGGATTGCTCTACAAGCTATATCTTAGTGCCCAAGCTTGTGGAATCCATACCACTACATCATATTCATTATTATGATGTCTCATCATCAGAGGAACATCTTAACATGTGCAATTTTCAAGTTAACCCTTCTACTTGGGTAATTTGCACTTTAGTCCAAAACTACATGTTGCAACATTGTTCAAAAAGGACTGAAATGGAAATATAAGTTCCTCAAAAGCTTTAATTACATTTCATAAAATAACCACAAGCATCTAATCACATATTTAAGCAAAACACCTAGGGTTAGTTCATAACCCAGGTCAGGGATGTTACACTATCACACTAATATAACTTCATCTTCACAAAAGAGGCTCCTCTACACACACTGTCAACGAATACAACCAACATATACAAATTCTAAATTAGGAGAGGATGTAGTTAAATTATAATAGGCCCTACTAGGCACGACCTTCATTAGTCTACCATTCTTTTAATCATGGCTTAGGCCATCACATCCTAAAACATCATTTTTCAGGTTTGTATAATCATAATAAGAAGAGATTAGGGCTTCTACGTCCCTAGTTGGTTTACATCCATGGTGTCATTACAAGCCCAGATGAACTAGATAGTTAGACTAATTCCCATCACATACAATAGGTAAACTAATTACATGGTGGGGCATGAGAGAGTGGTCAACTCTTTAAGGCAACCCTAGATGTGCCTACCTCACATAACTTTGGTGTCGGTGTGCATCCAACTACATGATCATTCCTTTGTAGGACAAGGGAATACACATTATTCCAACCTTATGGGTGTGTGAGGGATGGGATCCTAAGGATAGTTACTCGAAACCTATATCTTCCTTCAACAAACCCTCATTTATGAGATATCGTAAGTTTAGCTGGCATAGTATCCAACCCTTGGATGGCGAGTCCTAAGCAAAAATATATTGAGATAACACCATGTTGTAGGAAAGACAAGCCCAACCTTAAAGAATCTAGTTCATATCATCACTATTATCATAGAACATCTCAAAATCTAAAACTTGTCAATATTGTAAGTTTGCATCCATGCATGCCCAATCTACATAATGTGTGTGTCATAGGCATGCTAGAAAACAACAAAGGAAAAAGGTTTAATTGACTGGTACTAGGGTCACACATAATTACGTGAGTTCAAGTCAACTGACTCCCTATAGTAAAGGAACTAACTTCCCATAAAGTGAGGGGTAGAGGGTAATGCCTAGGAGAGTCAGCCCTTAACTGTAGAAAGTTATACCTCTATAGAGAGGGTAGGATTGATATGAGTTTACCTAAAACTAGGTCATCCACATACTTTATTTGGTATACATATATACCACCAAATTGGATAGGGGGTAAAACTCTAATTGGTAAACACAAGCTAGGTTTAGGTATAACAACAACCTCTACGGGGTCACCTACCAACTATGGAACAATCTAGGATAACTTGAAATAGTCTAGTTATTGACTGCTCAAGCTATGATACCATTCGGTAAGGAATAGTGGGCTTACTCAATGGTACAAACACGAGCCATGAAATGTATAAGCAACAAAAAACATAGCTATTTACAAAGTTATAAAACGATTCCATGTACACAACTTTCTCACCCTAAGGGTGATACATAAAATGAGAAGTTTACATCTATGTACACACAAGTCCATATGCAGAGGGTAACAAGGATATCTCAAGCTCTCCTTAAGTTCATTAATGAGCTCACGGTCCTCCTGAGTCTTTGCCCTATAGAGCACCTATGCCTGGGTGGAGCGAACACCCAAAAAAATAAGAAACAAAAGAGTATGTGTCAACAAAAGCTAAGTATGTACATTAAAAGATTAGCTACGCACTAATTGATTCAAAAGTAAGTAAGATGTTCCCATCAAGAAGGGGACCAATTAAAATAGATAAGTTTCAATGAGAAGTAATAAGAGAAGGAATTTCTAAAAGAATGAGGCAGTATAAGCAAACCATTAAACAACTAATCTTTCCATAATCAATCATCAATATCACACCAATTATTTACATGTAGATATATTGGACTAAAGTAACTATAGTAGGGGCATGACACCACTGGGTTATTGGCCTAAGTAAAATGGGTGAAGTAGCGCACCCTAGGCGGAAGTAGCACACATATGTATATATCAAGGTGGAAGTAGCACACCCCGGGCAGAAGTAGTGCACCCTAATGGTTACACATAAGCGTCTATGATAGTTAAACTAGTTGAGTTATCTAACATGCATAAATAGAGTGGAAAGATAGTTTACATTCACCATTCACATTTTCAAGAATACTAACCAAGCAAGTGGGGTCATTGACCCAATTCAACAAGATAATAATAATTCTAGAAGGATAACAATAAGTCCAATTAAGAGTATATGATTTGTCCAACAAATGGAACAAGAGCAAGTATTTCAAAAGCTACCTCATTATGGGAAAATTTATTCATATAATGCCCATTTATAAATAGGGAGGATTACATACCTTATATTCACATGAAAAGGTTAATTTAATGCATATATTTGGTCTATGAAGTCAAGTTTCACCCTAAGAACATATTAGGTATATTAGTAAAACCAAAGCAAACATGTGTATACTATCTATTTTAGATATTCATATTTTTCATATCCTAGTCTCCATCACCTAATTCCATATCGGGATTTGTAATCTTATTTTGGGATATATGATTAATTAGATATCTATTTTGATGATAAGATCAATCTTCAGTCACCTAAGCCTAGGTTAGATTACCTGATGTGTTCATTTCATATCGACTTTTTCTACAATCTCACACACAAATTCAGTTCATTTTGCATTCCTTTAGCCTCTATTCATATTTATCTTGCCAAATTTTAGTTATTTTTGCTTACCACATGATGTTGATTCTAGATATGCACTTAAAGATACAAATTGGAGACAGTTCAACTCAAATTTGACCCCAAATGGACTTCTCCCCGACTTACAACTGATTTAGAATTTATTTTTGTAGAAACAACATAGTACACGTACTGTGTCTTATTTAAGACACGACGTGTCCTTTCCCAGAATTCTTCACAAGACAAAAAACACATCATGTGGTATTTAGTACACGAAATGTGAGTCTCTAGCGGCCCCAATGCCAAGACATTGAAGAACACAAACACGTCGTGTCCACGAGATCAGAAGGCCTTCTACAACTTGCTGCCAACGCACACGACGTGTGTTAATTCAAACACATGTGTGCCTTTCGCCTAAAATGACTACAGAAGAAAGTTACATGTCATGTCTTATTTAAGTCTCACTGTGTATCTCGCAACAACAGCAAAACCCAGTGGAACTGCACAACAGGATGTGACATGTCCTCTAACAGACACACCGTGTCACTATCAGTTTCTGTAGAAACGAGAGCAATTAGTACTCATTTTTAAAGACCAATGCAACCCAAGAGGCGGTTATCTCTCATCATTTGGAAAGTATATTTCATCCAATAGAAGTTCCATAGCTAAGGAGGGCAATTTTGGGGTAGAAGAAGGTGGTTTCTTGGCAAAGAACCTCTGTTCTGCTTCATTTCTTCTCTGTTTCTTCCTCGAAGGTGCACCAGACCTTACTCCTCTCATTTGAGCTTTTCAGGAGGGAAGATTGTCCTAGTTGGAGAAGCTCCAAGGGTGTAATTTCATCCTCTATCTGGAGTTCTACTTCCCTTTATCCACATCTTTGGTTCCTTTACCCTTTTCTTCTCTTAACCATGCAAAATGCTGAAATTTCTGCATTGTGTCTATGCACCTACATTATGGATGAGTAGATCTCTTTTCTTGGTCATGGGAGAGTAACTCCCATGCCATTGTGCATGTGAACTTGAAATCTATGTCTACTGCTATTTAATTTTGCTTCTTCATGGATGTCTATGGTGTTTCTTGCTTGTATGTTTGGCTGGCCACTTTTCATACATGTTTTATGCTTACCTTGTGCTTCGGGAGAATGTATGAAGAAGTAAGGAGTAGAATCCATGGCAGTATGCTCTTGACCATGGGAGTGGCTTGAGAATATTGAGGTTAAGGTTGTGTTTGATGCTAGGCATAAATGCAGGATCGTTATGTCAAGTTGAGAACCATCTCGTGACATTGGAAAATGCATGACAATGACAACCTCCCTGCATACTGACAGTAATCTTGATTTCGTAATCCATATGACATGATGGTATGGTAGTGAAATCTAATGTCCAAGTCTTTAATTGCTTATTCAACCCTTTAACCTTTAGCTTTCGCTTTTTCCAGCTTTCTAATTCTATAAACAACCTGAATTTTGTAACCCGACTTGGATTAATGAAAGTTAACGAATTTGTGCCTAACTAGCCTAGCTCCTTGTATTCGACACTCGACTACACTAACCCCGTACACTTGCGAGAAATTAGTGAGTTGATATCTCTTTAGTAAAACTCCCAAAAAAAATTTGGCATCGTTGCCGGGAAGCTACGGTTATTTTTAGTCAGAGTAGACAAGTTAATTAGTAATTGAGATGAAGTCAATATTTCTACATTTCATATCGTGGTATCTCTTAGCCTTTGTGAATCTTACTCATTTTTTTTCTTTTCAGGGTATATGCGTTTCTCTAAGAGGGGTCTACATACATCCATATTTCTGGACCCTGAGATAGAGCAGACTTTTAGTAGCCGTAGAAGAGCAAGGAGGAGTGAGAATTCTTTAAATTTGGGAGAATCACATCCTTCATAAATGCAATCTTCACCTTCACCACCGCCTTCACCCGATCCTCTTCAAGAACTGAATATGGAGGACAACTGTCTACTCAAAGATTTTGCTATGTCGGCCACCATCAACATATGTGGGGCCATTGATCATCCTATAATAGAGGCCAATAACTTCTCCATTAGCCCTACAATCATGCAGATGATCCAACAAAATAGATTCAAAGGATCTCCTACGGAAGATCCAAATCTTCACATAGCGGAGTTTCTACATTACATGAACACTTTTAATATTAATGGTTTTCCAGTAGAGGGAGTGTGCCTACTCCTTTTCCCATTCACTTTGTAAGATCGAGCCAAAGCGTGGCTCTCCTCATTGCCTAAATGTTTTATCAAGACCTGGGATGATTTGCTGAATGCTTTTCTAGCTAAATATTTTCCACCTAGCAAGACGGCCCAGCTGAGGAATCAAATTACAAACTTCAAGAAACAAGAGGGGAGATGCTTTATGAGACATGGGAGAGGTTCAAGGATCTCCAATGCCTATGCCCTCACCATGGTTTGACAAACTGGCTGCTTCTACAAACTTTCTACAACAAGTTGTTCTATAATACCCGTATGACCATTGATGCTGCTACAAATGGAGCCTTGATGAATAAGTCATATAGTGAAGCCTACACCATTATTGAAGACATGGTGCTCAATCACTATCAATGGAGTTTAGAAAGGACCAATCAACCATTCTCTTCCTCTAGTTCAAATGAGAAGCCCAGCGAGAAACATACTATAGATGTCGTATACTTGATTGCAGCTAAGCTTGATGCCTTAACCCAGAAATTTGAAAGGCTTTCTACTCACTCAGTCCAAGTAGTCGAGCAAGTATGTGAGGCTTGTGGAACATCCATGCATAACTCTGCTTCTTTCTTTGCACCACAATTGAACGCCATTGAAGCATCAAAACAAGTCAATGAAGTAGGAAATTTTAATAATAGACAAGCCTATAATCCCTTTTCTGAAACCTATAACCTGGGATGAAGAGACCATCCTAATTTCTCTTATAAGAACAACAATTCATGGAACCAGCAGAAAGTCAAAGCTCAAGGTCAACAACCTATGTGCAACCGTCAACCGATGAATGTTAACTGCCAACAACTACTGGGGTACAATTCTAACAGTAGTAGGAATCCCTATCCATTTCAGCAAGTGACTCATCCACCTCAAAAATCAAGCTTGGAAAGCCTCTTTGAGACCTTAGTCACCACATAAATCTAGCAAAATGATGAGTTCCAAGAAAATGGCAACATATTGAAAGATGCTATCACAACTGTCCTCCAAGGTAGATGGAATTGTTACTCATACCAAAATGTTGGAGAATTAGATAGCTCAACAAGCATTAGCCAACCATGGAATGTCTTCAAGGTCTTTACTCAATCAACCTATTATGAACCCCAAGGAGACTTGTAAATCTGTAACCTTGAGAAGTGGAGTAGTCATAGGAGGATCCACACTGCCATCTCAGAGAAAATCTATAGAGATTGCTGACACTACTATTGAAGATATTACTAAAAATCAAAGGAAGAAATATGCTGGAAATTTGTAGCAAGGTGATTGTTCTGGCAAGCCAACTGCCCCTTTCTCCATAGGTTTGCTAACACCAAATATGACGTGAACTTCAACAAATTTATGGATATTCTGAACAAGTTGTATGTAAATCTACCCCTAGTTGAAGTCATATCCGAAATGCCCTCCTACACCAAGTTCTTAAAGGATATCCTAAAAAAGAAGAGGAGATCTGGATAGGTAGAAACTATTATGCTTTTTGAAAGTCTAAGATCCATTATCCAGAACCACATGCCAGAGAAATTAGATGATCAAGGTGCCTTTACTCTCCCTTGCAAGATAGGAGACTCCACTTTTGACAAAGGCCTTGTTGACCTTAGAGATAGCATCAACTTGATCCCCGTTTCTTTGTGGGAGAAGCTAGATCTGGGAGATTTGAAGCCTACATCTATGACAATTCAGCTAGCTGACCTTTCAATCAAACACCCAAGGGGAGTGATTGAGGATGTCCCTATTTAGATAGGAAAGTTCTTTATTCCATGTGATTTTGTGGTCTTAGACATGCATGAAGACCCAGCCGATCTGGTCCTTTTCGATAGACCTTTCTTACGCACTACAGGCTGTTTAGTTGATGTTAGGGAAGGAAAGCTCACTGTTAGGGTGGGAGATGAGGAACTAGTATTTTCAATGTATGATGCCATGAAGGTGCCCAACTCCAAAGAATACCTTTGTCTCGTTGATACCATTGATACATTGCTTGAAGAGGAAAATAATTTAGTTGAAACTGCCTTACATGATTTGGAAGAAGATGATGCAAGTAACGTTCTCAATGAGGAAAGTCCTGAAACTTTAGAGATTCCACCAAGTGAAGAAGACTCAAAGAATAATGAAGGAAGCAACACTGCAACTCCATGCAAATAGGTAGAACTAAAACCCCTCCCACCGAGGTTAAGGTATGCTTTCTTAGGCCCAAACTCTTCCTCTCCTATCATTATGAATGTTGAATTGAACAATGATCAAGAAGAAAAACTTTTAAATGAGCTTAGAAGTTACAAAGATGTGATAGGTTATTCCATTGACAACCTCAAAGGAATTAACCCATCCATTTTTATGCATAGGATAGCTTTGGAAGAGAATGCCAAACCATGCATTGACCCCCCTCGGAGACTTAACCAAAACATGATGGAAGTGGTAAAAACAAAATTCTTAAAACTTAAAGATGTTGGAATCATCTATCCAATAAGTGATAGTCCTTGGGTAAGTCCTATACATATTGTGCCTAAAAAGGGAGGAAAAACTGTAATTAAGGGAGAAAATGATGAACTAATACAAACAAGGATCGTCATCGGGTGGCAAATGTCCATTAATTATAGAAAATTGAACAAAGCCACCAAAAAAGATCATTTCCCTTTACCTTTTATTGATTCCATGCTAGAAAGACTTGCTCACCACTCTTATTTTTGCTACCTTGATGGATATTGTGCATTCTTTCAGATTCCCATCTATCCATTTGATCAAGAAAAGACCACATTTACTTGCATCTATGGAACTTATGCATATAGGTGGATGCCCTTTGGGCTCTGCAATGCTCCTGCCACCTTTCAAAGGTGTATGATGACCATTTGCGGGGAGCTCGTGACCCGGGTGGTGTAGTGCCTAGGTCAGTCCACCCCGTGGTGGATCTGTCGTGTTCCTGGAGCACGTCGCTCCTCGACACTGTTGTGGCTTCACCGCGCCTACCTTCTCATCTCTAGACGGTGGTCTAGGGCTTGCGGCCTCATATGATCTCATTGAGCCTGTGGCCCCTCGACGGGGCTGTCTGGTCCTCTTGGCGCGATGGGGGGCTCGCTGGCCCTCTTAGCACTACTCTCTTGGCTCGCCTCGACTCCGACAGGTTCCTGCGACACCCGGGTCCTCTTGACCCTGTGGCCATGGCGTGGTGGTTCCACCGGTTGCGGGTGTCCTACTGACCTCGGCTCGGTTTCCCTGGCCTGGCTTCCCTGGTGGCCTTCTTGGTGGCCGACCTTCGCTCGACGGCTGTCCCTCAACCTTGGGGGTTTCGTTTTCCTTCCCCGTGTCTTGCCCACGGTGGCCCCTCTTCCCTATTTGGGCTTTCCGACCCTGCCTGATGGAGGGTCGCGCTTCTACAGGCGGCATCGCGCTGGTGCCCCTCGGCGCTGTGGGATGGTGGTCAGTTCTTCCCCGGCGTGGCCTGTGATCATCGGTGCCTCACTTGCGGTGGTGCCTTCAGCCACCTCGGTGGCTCCGCTGGCCCTGGACGGTGGTCTGGGGCATGTCTCTCTGCCTGACTGTGTTTTCCTCGGTGCGTTGTAGCGTGCTCGCGTGGTGGTCTTGTGTTTTTCTGACCTTGTTGCAGGTGCTCCGCCGTGTTGTTGCTGGTGGCCCCATCCTCGACCCGGCGACGTCGCTTCACTGCGGCAGTCCTCGCGGCCTCGCCCCGTCTTCCCCTGCTTGGCGTCACCCTGAAGTGGCGTGATGGCGTCACCTGCTTGGGCACCTCGACGGTTGTGCCAGCGTGCCCTAGGGTTCGCTGCTTGGGCGCGCGCGGCTTGGTCCTCAGCTCGCCTGGACCCAGTTCGCCCGTGTGGACCCGGTTCGCTGCTGCTGCGGGGCGTCTCCTCGGGTGGATTGGTTTTGTTGTTTTTGTGGGTCCCTCTGAGAACGTTGTTTTGTGGGCCTTTGGCCTTTACGACCCCTGCGTGGGTCTAGTGGCTCGGCCTTGTGCCGGGCTCCCGTGGTGCCCTGCCTGGCTGTCGGGCTACGACCTTTCTCTGACCCTTTGAGTGGGTCTTCGCCCCTGCGTGGGCTCCGAGCCTCGGCCTTGTACTTCCCCTCTCTCTCAGCTTCCTTATGGTGGGGTTGGTCTTCGTGCCTCCCCTGTGTGTCTTGCGTGGTGTCTTGTGTGGTTTTCCTAGTCGTGTGCAACTGTTGATAGGTCTCCCCTCACCTTTGGTGAGGGGTCGAGGTGTAATCCTGTGCGAGTCTGGGCCTGCCTCCTCAAGAGGCCTTCGTCGTGGTGGGTGGGCCTCGTGCCCCCCCCCTTTGTTTGTCGTTCGGATCTGCCCAGTCATGCTGGTGGCTGACGACAGGGCCCCCCTCCACGCTCGACGAGGGGTGCCGTTCCGCCCTGTGTGTTCCCCGTCTTATGACCGGTGACTGGGCCACCCTTATCACTTTTCATGTTCATTGGATGGGTGCCTTGTGCACCCTCTAGCCGCAGTGTTTCCCACCTCACTGGTGGTTGGCTGGAGGGCCCCGCTTCCCTTGCTGTGTGGGTGCCTGGTCCGAGCTCGAGCCTTACGATCGGGGGTGGTTTCCTATTGCTCTAGGCCGTGTGTTCCTTGCTGGGGTTTTGGGGGCTTTGCCCCGTGCATCGTTGACCTTACCCACCTCCCCCCTACTCGTTTCGCCTGCCCCTAGGTGCATGGTGGCCTTTGACGCTGGGGCCTGAGTGCTATGCGGTCCGCCTACACATTTGTACCCTGCCTGGTTGGGCTGTTTGGGTATGTCGAGTAGATTGAGCCTTTTGGCTTTGTACCACAACATGGGTGGGTGGGTAGGACTGGATGATCCATGTCTAGACATGATGCCCTCCTTGGTCTTCGATGGAGTGGTCTCTTCGGAGGGGTTTCCACTCATTCTTTGCCGTTCGTTGTGATACTTGCTCCCCTTTGCAGGTACCTCAACTCTTTTGGGCCTCCCTCCAGGGGCAGGTTGTGGTGTTCGAAATTGTGGCCTTGGTACGGGCCTGGTGTGGCCTGGGTGGGACTAGTCACCTTACCTGGGCCATAGATCTCTTTACCTGCACAGTTTCTCTGCTTGGGTTTGTGGCACCCCGACAGTTTGGGGGGAGCTTGGGGTGGTTTATGCTGGTGTGCGCCTCCGGGTGCCCTTACCTTCGGGACAGTGCCCCCCTCCTCCCCCCTTCTTGGTCCCGTGACCTCGTGGTGGTCGCCCCTTGACGCGTCGGTTGAGGCTCCTATTGCTACTTGGGCCCCTCGGCCAAGTGGGTGCAGCCTGTCAGTTCCAGCTTGTCGTGGAAACACGTGGTGAAAATAGGTTGCTCCCTTCTCCCATGTTTATTTAGATGGCCCCTGCGTGGGTTCTACCTTTGTAAACTGACCCCTGCGTGGGCCTTTCTATTCCTCGGGTTAGCTAGGGGTCTGTCCCTATGAGGGCCCCCGATGATACTTCCCGAGTGTAAGGTTTGGCTTTTGTTTGGAGCCGTTGGGTACGGGTGGGTCACTGGCCTTGTGCCTGTCGCCCATGTCATGTATTTTTTTGGAACCAGGGTTCCACCTTTTGGTGGTTTCCTCATCTAATTACCCACCTTGAAAAAGGCCTTCCGATGATGACCATTTTTTCTGATTACATTGAAAAGATCATGGAAGTATTTATGGATGACTTTAGCATCTACGACAATTCATTTGATGATTGTTTGTTAAATATAACTAAGGTTTTGTAGAGATGCCAACAAGTCAACCTCGTGCTCAATTGAGATAAATGCCACTTTATGGTGCAGATTGGTGTTGTTCTAGGACATGTCATTTTGAACAAAGGAATTGAAGTGGATAAAGATAAAGTGGAGGCTATTGAAAAGATGTCAGCTCCAACCAATGTGAAGGAAATTCACAACTTTTTGGGCCATGCAGGATTCTACAAGAAATTTATTAAGGATTTCTCAAATATTGCAAAGCCTCTATGTTCTTTGTTAGTAAAAGATGTTAAATTTGCCTTCAATGATGATTGCCAAACGACCTTGTGGAAGTTAAAAGATTCTCTAGTTTCAGCTCCAATTATCCAAACACCAGATTGGAGTTTTCCCTTTGAAGTGATGTGTGATTCCAGTGACTATGCCATAGGAGCCATCTTAGGACAAAGAAAAGACAACAAATTCCATGCTATACACAATGCAAGTAAGACCCTTGATGAAGCACAAATCAATTATGCTACTAGAGAGAAGGAGATGCTTGCTGTTATTTATGCATTTGATAAATTCAGACAATATCTAGTAGGCTCTAAGGTCATTGTGTATACACATTATGCTGCTATAAGATACCTTATGAGCAAGAAAGATGCCAAACCTCACCTCATCCATTGAATATTGTTACTTCAGGAGTTTGACTTAGAAATCAAAGATAAGAAGGAAACTGAGAACAGTGTAGCTGACCATCTCTCACGTCTTTCTACTAGGGTCAAAGACAAAGTTCCTATTGATGACAAGTTTCCCATTGAGAAGCTGTATGCAGTGAACTCTGTTGTTTTGCCATGGTTTGACAATTTTGCAAACTACCTTGCTACATGATGTCTTCCACCTGATCTCACTTACCAACAAAAGAAGAAGTTACTTCATGATGTTAGATTCTATTATTGGGATGACCCTCTTTTGTTCAAGCAATGTGCAGATGGACTCATCAGGAGATGTATCCCAAATGAAGAAATTTCTAGTGTGATTTCAGACTATCATTCCTCTTTCTACGACGGACACTTTGGAGCAAACAAAACTGCAACAAAGATCCTTCAATCTGGTTTTTATTGGCCAAGTTTGTTCCGTGACATACACACATTTGTCAAAGCTTGTGACAATTGCCAAAGAGCTGGAGGAATCTCAAAGAGGGATGAAATGTCGTTGAACTCAATTATGGAAATAGAAGTCTTTGATGTGTGGGGCATATATTATATGGGCCCTTTTCCATCCTCTTGTAGCTACAAGTTTATCTTATTGGCCTATGATTATGTTTCCAAATGGGTGGAGGCAATCCCCAGTCAAGCTCCGGATGCAAAATTAGTCATAAAATTGTTCTAGAAGATCATCTTCCCCAGATTTGGAGCTCTAAGAGAAATAATATCTGACGGTGGCAGCCATTTTAATGAAAGAAATTTCAACAACCTCCTTAGAAAGTATGGAGTGAAGTATAAGGTGTCCACGCCTTATCATCCCTAGACCTCAGGTCAAGTGGAAATCTCAAACAGGCAACTAAAGGCCATCCTAGAAAAGATAGTCTCCAGTTCAAGGAAGGATTGGGCATTGAAGTTAGACAATGCATTATGGGCTTACATGACACCTTTCAAAAATCCTATTGGCACAACTCCTTTCAAACTCGTTTACGACATATCATGTCATTTACCTATAATTAGAGCATAAGGCACTATGGGCAATAAATTCCTTAACTATGACCTCAAGAAGGCAGGAGAGAAAAGATTGTTGCAACTCCAAGAATTAGAGGAACTAAGAATGGATGCTTATGAGAATGCTAAGATTTATAAGGAAAAGACTAAAGATGGCATGATAAAAGAATCAAGGTCAAGGATTTCAAAGAAGGAGCTTCAACTCCAAACTCAAGTTCTTACTAGGAAAATTAAGATCCAAGTGGTCCAAGATATTCTTAGGCCTACAAGTATATCCATACGGGATAGTAGAGCTGTAAGGGAAGCAATCAACCTTCAAAGTCAGTGGACAAAGATGCAAGTTGTACATCGTTAGAGAAGAAATTGACAAGGGAGCCTCTTGCTCCCTCTAAGATGCTTAACTAGCAAGTTGAAGAGTCTTACTCTGGACTTTAGAATAGATTTTTCTTTAAGTAAATTGAGTCAAGGACAATCTTTAATTTCCCAAAATAAACTTGTCATGGATAATGTAATAATTTAGACACTTATATTTGCATCTCATCACTTCTGCAGGTGCTGATCAAAAGACAATTTCTGTAGAAATTCATACAGACACAATGTTTCTTTATTTGACACACCGTGTCGACACTCACAGGAGGAACAATATGAGCAGATTCTTAAAAAGACACGACGTGTCTCTCAATGACATGCCATGTTGTTATCAGTCAGAAAATGTGTTACTATCATATGGAATGTTACATGTCGTGTGCAATTTGGAACACGACATGTTATATGTTAGAAAAAAAGGGCATCATGTTTTTGGAATCAAACACGCCATGTCCTAATTCACACACGTTGTGTCTTTATTAGTGAAAAATTCTATACTTGGGCTTCTGCAAGCACACACGACGTGTGTAAAAAAAAGCACACACTGTGTACTTTTTAGGTCAAGCTTTGCTAAAAAGGGGACGACAATTTCTATAAACACACACGGTGTGTCCTAAAATAGACACGTCGTGTCCTTTGATGAAAAAGGGGGTTTTAACCCTAACCCCAAACCGTCTCTTTCACTCTCACAACACTCAAACTCTCAAAGCATCTGAGTGCAGCCATCGTGTTCCAGCCGAGAAGCCGTATCCACCGCGTGAAGTCGCTTCTCCAACATCTCCTCTGACCAAGTTCTTGTGACCCCAAACTATCTCTTTCACTCTCACACCACTCAAACTCTTAAAGCAGTTGAGTGCAGCCACCATGTTCTAGCTGAGAAGCCGTGTCTGCCGTGTGCAGTCACTTCTCCAACATCTCCTCTGCCGTGTGCAGTCACTTCCAATTGGGATTTTGAAAGTATTTAAATTTTATTACCGCTCAAGGATGTTACATAAAATTACAAATACTTTCACCACCCTTTAGATAGCCTTCACCTGAAGTAGTCCCACCAACCTCGAAGCAGCCTTCCTCAAAGTAACTTCAAGCTCCCCCTTGAAGTAGCCTTCCTCTTGAAGTAGCTTCCCGTTGAGATAACCTTCTTGAAGTAGTCCAAAGTCCTCCTTCTCCTCCAAGAAGATCATACCCTCTCCAATCCACAACGTCCAACCCTAGGAGTAGCAAGGAGAGTACAAGCAATAAGAAAGAACAAGAAGGGAAAATGGAAATTACAATTACCATTGTAGCACAAGGCTTGATTTCCTATATCAAGCGTTTTGATCTCCTAACCAATGTGTATGGAAGTGGAAGTGCAGTGGGTAGGAGATGCTAGCCTATAGGACACGAAATTGTAGCAATGAGAAGGATTAACAAATGCTAGAGTTGCTCAATTGCTCACAAGAAATGATTGCTAATTGCAAGTATGTATGCTCAAGTGTTGCACAAGTGTATATTTGGTGTCCTAAGGCATGTCCTATTTATAGTAATGGCCTATGAGTGCTTAAGGATATTCTAGACACTTTCTAGGGGATTCTTAGTGCTTAACTAGCCGTTAGTTGTCCACTAATCATTTGAGCAATGGCTAGTTAACTAATTCTGAAAAGTGCAGACATAGACAATCTCGGTGGAGAAATTGTCGACCGAGAACCCTGTCGGTCGAAGTCTTTGTCGACTAAGGGACAGTATGGAGCAAGTATATATAACGTTCGATTCCAACTCCCAACTACCTTGTCTACTGTGTCTAATGGCTATTTGGTCAATTCTCAGTCGAGGAGTTTGTCGACTGAGAGTGTCTCGGTCGAGAAGTTTGTCGATCGAGAATGACTCTGTTTCAATGTTTTGAACTATGTACTAAGTGTGTGTATCAGTGTGCAGTTGTGATACTATTGTAGGGGATGACCTATCTAAGTGTTGTGTGTGGCTAGGGAAGATCTAAACACTTTATTTACATGATATCTAAGTATTTGTACATTATATACTTGTACAAGTTTTTACATTTGATTACAATCATGAAATTAAAGCATTTTGAGCATATAGATCTTCCAAAGGTTTGTCATCCACCTTGTTCCTGCAAAACTCAAGTAGCACGTTAGATCCACAAGAATGAAATGTTTTTCATCATCAAAACAAAGGAATTATAATAATGTCCAATTTAGCCAATAATCTCCCCCTTTTTGAAGATGACAAACATTTCCAAAATATGAAATAAGGAAATATAAATTGTATAAGTTTCATACCTGAAGTTTACCTTTTGTAGCCATTCTCTTGTTTGCAAGTGTGTGCTGGCTGAGAGATTATGAAACTTATTTTATAAATCATTGTATTTGGTATTTTTTTATATTATTTCTCCCCCTTTGTCATTTCAAAAAGATAAACAAGATAATCATTTAGTGTCTGGTAATTCTCCCCCTTAATTTGATAATTAGATGCTCCCCCTTAAGAAGATATTCAGTTTTAAAAGCAAGGGATGCAAACCACTTATTGTCAAATTTAGCCACAATTTATTTCTCAATCATTTGCAAAGGATGTTAAGCCTTGAAATGACATCAGATCCTTTTAGATTCATGGCATATGTGTTTTGATTTCTCATCCATTTTACAAGGGATGTTAAGCCCTGGAAATGACATGAGAATCCTTTAAGCTCATAGTAGAGTACATGAATGTATCTCTAACCAAATACATGGGATGTTAAGCCCAAATTTGTTTAGAGAACTCCGTTAAGAACAAGATATATATCACATTCATGAATTTTGTAGGCTCCTTTATTTTCATAGCCAAGATTATCTTAAAAATACTAAGGTCATAACTTGTTTTAAATTTTCTTTTAAGATGTTTACAAAGTTTTTGTGAACTCCCCCTTAATCTTATAATCAAGATAATTTCAGGATTCTAAGGTCATAATAAGCATTAGATCATAATAAGTTAACCTTTTATGAGATCTATGCACTAAAGTCTTATTTTCAATATACTAAGATTGATTGCAGGAAAATGATTTACAAATAAGCATTTGGTCAAGCTTATTTTAGGTCGACCTTGACTTCGACCAGGGTGCCCCTCGGTCGAACTTTATTTCGACTGAGAGGCATTTTCTACAGATTAATAGTTTAAGAACTCTCATTGATTTACACCTTTATGTTAAAATATGTGAAACATAAAGTCTTTATGTAAATGTATATCAATTTGAAGCACTTTGTGTGATACCTATTTTGAAGAAATTTTATCAATTGAAAGCTTAATATAGTCATCTCAATGAAGTCTTTTTTCTTGATTTTAGTAGAGCAAGTTATACTCTAAACAAATTTTTAGAATGTATGTTCTTCATGAAATAAGGAATTTTGATATCCATAGTGATTGTTCTTCTTACAAAAAGGCAATTGAACTACATCTACAACGTGTTCAATCGTAGAAAGAATGTAGATTTCAATCATTTATTTATAAGAACGATTATTTGCATCAATATAAATTTCCATAAGTCATGTTGCCACCATGATGCAAAATTATATCCTAAGAGCAATCCTGTGTAGAATTTTAAGTAATGTATGAATTTAGTACCTTGCTCTTGATTTTGTTATAATAGATTTTAAATGTAACATTGAAACTAGCTCTTTATTCTAAACAAGTCTCTTATGTTAAACTTATTTTTAGATGAACTCTTTAGAATCAGTCATCCTTGAGTATAAATTAAGAACAAGTTTTATATTTCATAGAACTCAAGTTCTTAAAATCAAGATTTTGCTTTTGATTACTTAGAACAAACAACTAGATAAGACATTAATATTATTGTTCTAAGAAACAAACTATTTAGCTTTCCAAAGTGTCATCTAGCAAAAATCATTCATTTATTACATGGGATGATACAAGCCATGCACACGATAATCATTATCTATCATGTTAAGATGCATTTGTGCCATAGAGTTTTACTGTTATGCAAAATGGCATTGTCAATGATAACATCATTTTTATATGTAATGAGCTGAATCACAATGATCATTTTGAAAACAATATCCATTCATGGTTTGTATATATAGATCAAGGATTATTTTAGGCAAACCAAGTAAAAGATGGAACACAATGATCATGATAAGACAGTAAAGGCATATCCATTATGATTAGTTAAAAGCAAATTTCAAGACACATGGGTTATATATGGATAGACCAATGAATACTTAGGAGAAACCACACATATTATTATGAAACAGTAATTAAATCAACATGGTTCATAATTTTCAGTTTTAAGCCAAACCATGTAGGAGATTATAGCAATTAAAAATGAACTTGCAATTTATGTTATATGTTTAGTGAATTTTCTCTAAGATTCATTCTTGATTTGCATATTAAATCAATAATTAATATCAAATTGATTGCAAACTAGATCAATTAAAATAGGTTCAATAGAACTTGATTCGATCGAACTTTTCTTCGATCGAATTTATCTCGGTCGAAGATTTTCTCGATCGAGAATTCTGCTGTTTGTACAAGTTTTATCAGATTTTTGCAAGCTTAAAAACAGTAACCTACTCGGTCGACTAATTCTCGACCGATAGTGTTCTCGATCGAACATTTTCTCGACCGAGAATGCTTCTGTATTGTTTTTCAGTAATTACTTGCAAACAAGGTACATGGATATGAAAGTTAATGCTCAATTTTGTTGAGATATGACATTTGTATATCAAAGTAACTTTTTAGATCAAATCTCAACTAATCAAATTCAAATATTTAAGTTTTAGGAATCAAACTAGAATAAGTTATTAAATATGTGTCTCTGCATGTTTATTAAAAATGTGTATTTTCAAGTTAGAAATTTTAATTACTTGAATCAATTTGTTATCTCATTATGTTAAGTTGAGATAGACATAAAGATTTACAATTTAGAGTCTTTGGTCATATCTCAACTTAATTTGATTTATTTAGTTTGGGGGTTTTGGAACCCATACCAAATCAACATCCTTTTTCTTGTAAGGACATGAGAAGGAATAATGTCTAAGACGCAAACAATAATGGCAACATATAGAATCAATCTCATTTCTCTTTTTATGAGTTTGATCTAGATTTTTCTTGGGTACATATGTATACTTGCCTTTAGGTACATACATAGATTGAGTCTTTGGCACTTGAGTCCTTCCCCCACTAGGTTTTTGATAGGATTTTCCTTTAGGCTTGTAACCTAGTCCTCTCCTTCCAATTTGACCATGAGAATCATTTAAGATCTTATCAAGAACATCATTGTTTCTTAAGCTACTAACTTCTTGTTGTAACTTAGCAATCTCATCCATTCTCTTTTTAATATCTAACTTTGCTTGATCTAGATTAGACAATAAAGAATATATGTCTTTCACAATAGTATCATAATCTAGATGAGTGCATAAGATTGGTTGTTTTTGAAGATCATTAATTTGGGCTTGCAAGTTTGTCTTTTCTAGAGATACAAGATTGCAATTTGCCTCCATTGATTTCAGCTTAATATCATGGTTTTTAATAGTTAAGTTTAATGTCTCCTTAAGATCTTCATTTTCAGATGTGAGAGCAAGAAGTTTAGCATGTAACTCATCATTTTCTTTATTAGATTTTTTTAATTTCTTCTTGCACTCAATATACTTATCATGTGTCTCTTGAAGGCTAGCAATTAACTCTTCTTTAGATAAATCAAAAAGACTTACCTCTTCTTCTTCTTCTTCTTCACTTATTGTAGCAATAAGGAATTCTTTATGCACATCTTCCTTCTTTAACCTCCATGGACATCTAGGTGTTGTGTGTCTTGTTCCTAAGCACCAATTACATCTTGTTGAAGATTGGTCCAAGCTTCTCCTTTGCTTGCGGGTGTAGACACCACCACCCTCCATTCTTCAAGACTCGATTAGATCTCCTTGAAGCCTACTCTAAAAACAAATGAAAAACTACTAGAGGGGGGTGAATAGGGTTTTATAATTATTTTAACAATAATTCAAATCAAGCAACCACAATTGAAACTTTAAGAAGGAGGCAAGGTGTTTAGAGTGGTTCCACCTTTAGCAAAAACTAAAGAAATCAGTCCACTACCCAATTATTTCCAATTGGGATTTTGAAAGTATTTAAATTTTATTACCTCGCAAGGATGTTACATAAAATTACAAATACTTTCACCACCCTTTGGATAGCCTTCACCTGAAGTAGTCCCACCAACCTCAAAGCAGCCTTCCTCGAAGTAACTTTAAGATCCCCCTTGAAGTAGCCTTCCTCTTGAAGTAGCTTCCCGTTGAGACAACCTTCTTGAAGTAGTCCAAAGTCCTCCTTCTCCTCCGAGAAGATCAAACCCTCTCCAATCCATAGCCTCCAACCCTAGGAGTAGCAAGGAGAGTACAAGCAATAAGAAAGAACAAGAAGGGAAAATGGAAATTATAATTATCATTGTAGTACAAGGCTTGATTTCCTATATCAAGCATTTTTTTTCTCCTAACCAATGTGTATGGAAGTGGAAGTGAAGTGGGTAGGAGATGCTAGCCTATAGTATAGGAAATTGTAGCAATGGGAAGTATTAGCAAATGCTAGAGTTGCTCAATTACTCACAAGAAATGATTGCTAATTGCAAGTATGTATGCCCAAGTGTTGCACAAGTGTATATTTGGTGTCCTAAGGCATGTCCTATTTGTAGGAATGGCCTATGAGTGCTTAAGGACGTTCTAGACACTTTCTAGGGGGTTCTTAGTGCTTAACTAGCTGTTAGTTGTCCACTAATTGCTTTAGCAACAACTAGTTAATTAATTCTGAAAAGTGCAGATAGAGACAATCTCGGTCGAGAAATTGTCGACCGAGAGCCCTGTCGGTCAAAGTCTTTGTCGACCGAAGGATATTCTGGAGCAAGTGTATATAACATTTGATTCCAACTCCCAACTACCTTGTCTCTTGTGTCTAACAACTATTTGGTCAATTCTCGGTCGAGGAGTTTGTCGACCGAGAGTGTCTCGGTCGAGAAGTTTGTCAACCGAGAATGACTCTGTTTCAATATTTTGAACTATGTACTAAGTGTGTGTATCAGTGTGCAGTTGTTATACTAGTGTAAGGGATGACCTATCTAAGTGTTGTGTGTGGCTAGGGAAGATCTAAACACTTGATTTACATGATATCTAAGTACTTGTACATTATATACTTGTATAAGTTTTTACATTTGATTACAATCATAAAATTAAAGCATTTTGAGCATATAGATCTTCCAAAGGTTTGTCATCCACCTTGTTCTTGCAACACTCAAGTAGCACGTTAGATCCACAAGAATGAAATGTTTTTCATCATCAAAACAAAGGGATTATAATAGTGTCCAATTTAGCCAACAATACCCGCCCGTGGAGCTCTCTCTCCCTCTCCTTCCAAGAAATGAAGCACCTTGGGTAAGCCCCCTACCGATTTTTGCCACCTGCAAGTCCAACTATGGGGAAAAGCAAGTTAGATCTCCATCTCCACCATCGTATTCACTTCCTCCTTCATCCTCCACCTATGACACGATGAAATCATCCGCCGTGTTTGACCCGAAGACCGTGCGTTGCTACCTGTCCATCAAGCCGCCACTCTACTCCAGGTACATGATGTGTCACAATATGCGCACGACGTGTCCGCACAAGGTTCTGTCATGTTTCTGTCATAAGCACACTATGTGTCGTAAATCCAACATGCCATGTCGAAGGTCGTTTCAATAACACTCAAGGCAGCAATGGCACCCGTGAAGCAAACTTCCAACCGCAAGCATAGAGCAAGCTCTTCCTCGGCCCCACCATACATCTCTATGACCCATTTTAGGGTCATAGTAGAGGAGGACCCTACCTACCAGTTCCTCATCTCAAGGAGGGTGCTACCTACATATTTTGTGTGTGATCAAACCCTCAACCCCCTGAGATTCAAGGATGAAGTCATCGTGCACATGAAAGAACTCATCCTGCACTACCTTTGCTGCTTGGTAAAGAACACCTATCCCCACCTTATATACGAGTTTCTGACTACTCTTACCATTGAGAAAAACCCTCACAAGAAGTTGGAACCATATGCAATCATCCATTTTCATCTACTGGGCCGAGGCTTCAATCTTACCTTCAAACGTTTTTGTGAAGTTTTAGAGTGCCATTATGAAGGGGCACTGAGCTTCCCTCTAGATTTTAACAATGATGAATTCTGGTCTGAGATCATTGATGAAGACCATCATGACACCAAGAAGTCTAGGGCGTCTAATATTCACAACCCCATCTTCAAATATGTCCACTGCCTTCTCA
The DNA here is from genome assembly GCA_963693085.1 of Alisma plantago-aquatica. NCBI lineage: Eukaryota > Viridiplantae > Streptophyta > Magnoliopsida > Alismatales > Alismataceae > Alisma > Alisma plantago-aquatica. Next base: position 844,342,066 of record OY856412.1, read on the forward strand.
ACACATGGGTTTTTGCAAAGAAAGAAACTCAGGGAAACTGTGGAAAGCAAGATTTATTCTTTCTGTGGGGCATGGTCTATGATTATCAGATCAATGCAGGGTACTACATTCTTTCCAGGTTCTTAGACTTCAAGAAAATGAAGAAAAGAGAATCTGGGGACATCATGTGTGGGGGTTTGATTACCCTTATTTCCTGGAAGCTTGAGGTGAACCTGACATGTCTTGAGGCTGCACCAGGTAGAAACCTAGTAGATATATAGTACCTTCTATCCACATGATTGATCTCTAGAGTTCCCAACAATGATACCAAGTTTAGGCAGTTCTTTGATGACGACTAGTACATCGACGTTTTAGACTTGGAAAATGTCACATTGATAAATAAAGACAACTGGAAGGTCATTACCGGCCCAGATGATGCAGAAGCCCCTTGAAGGACCACAAGCTACAAAGGCACCCCCTACAACTCCACCACCTCCCTCTATAGGCACTCAGATAGAGTACTCTTAGGAAATGCATGATATTAGGCATCTCTACGGGTATGTGCAACAACGGTTTGACCACATAGATGGTCACCTGGACCTCATGGGTCAACAATGTTCTATTATGCATGACATGGTCCAACGCATGGATATGTGGCACATCTCTCAAATCCACTATCCAATGCCTCAACACCACCACCCTGCATCTCAGCCACCACAGCTCGAGTCTGCTCCACATCCCATGCACATCGACATTTTGGACAATGATGATCTTGTCAACCAGTTCTTTTCTGCTGGTCACAAGGGCGCTGGCCCCTCCTACTGATGCCATCCCATGACAGGTACCCTGGTTGCATTTTCTTTGAGTTTGATTATTGCAGTGAGGAAACTACACATTTCAAGCTTGGGGGGATGCAACCAGTCGGTAATGCAGTTACTTTTGTTGTTTTTATTCAGTTCTTTAGTTAATCTTGTTTTTAAGTTTCATTTTTTTGTTTTTCTTTTTTCCTTTGGCAAGTTCAATATGATGTGAGGCTCACTTCATGTAATGAACTATTTCTTCACAAGTTTGAACCATCTTGTCCTCTTGCACACTATATGTCATTTGAAGGAATTGTTAAAGAGCATGCATGAATCAAATGAAACTCTTTGGTCATCAACATATGCTTAAGTATGGTTTTTACTTGTAGCTTGAATATTCACCTTTCATATCTCTGACTGTTGAAAACATTTAATGGTCGCAAATTTTTATGAGTGAATCAACCTTACAACTTTAATTAGGATACGAGATGCCCTTGCCAAGCTCTTAGAGCATATACAACTGCTTTTTCAGTAAAACTTTTTTTTTGCAAAACAAATGAACAAAATCTAGCTAACTTTACAATCTTCTTGACTCTCTAGTTATGGAAAATTTTAAAAATTTTATTGCCTTGTTTCACCCCATACCCCTTAAAAGATGGCAAATTGCCCACATATCATGCTAGCCTAGTATAAGCATGATCTGACAATGATGGTTAGGTGGCATGTCTAAAAAAAGAGAGGGTAAAACACCCCAACCAACACTTCACATGTGCAGAAGCCTACATTAGAAGCCGAGTGCCAGAACCCGCAATCCATTGCTAAAATAATCTTTTAGAAAAGAAGAAGAGTTCAACTAAGATTTTTAATGTTAACTGAGATTTCATCATTTGTATCCTTAATAGCTGAGATTTTGTGTTGCACATTCACTAACTGTTTGGCATGGTCTTCCAAATTCTACTTAGTGTTGTTGAACCGATTTATTCATTTGTTTGTGACCACCCCTGCTGAACTAGAAAAACTCTTTTTGAAGGCTACAAGTATAAATAAGTTGATCATGGTTGATGCAGTACCATACTCATCTTTCTTTTCATTTGATCTATACATGAGCCTTGCAAATCCTTCATTTGTGCTCTATGATCTTTTTGCTTGAGGACAAGGAACTGTTCAAGCTTAGGGGGATTTGATGTGTGCATTTCATATCAACTTTTTCTACAATCTCACACACAAATTCAGTTCATTTTGCATAACTTTAGCCTCTATTCATATTTATCTTGCCACATTTTAGTTATTTTTTCTTATTGCATGATGTTGATTGTAGATACACACTTAAAGTGACAAATTGGAGTTAGTTCAATTCAAATCCGACCCCAAATGGACTTCTCCCCGACTTGCAACTGATTCAGAGTTTATTTCTGTAGAAACAACATTGCACACGTTGTGCCTTATTTAAGACACGACATGTCCTTTCCTAGAAATCTTCAGAAGACAAAGAACACGTCATGTGGTATTTAATTCATGATGTGTGAGTCTTCAGTAGCCCCAATGCCAAAATGTTGAAGCAAATACCTCATGTCCGCGAGATCAGAAGGCCTTCTACAACTTGCTGCCAACACACACAATGTGTTAATTCAAATACGACGTGTACCTTTCACCTGAAATGACTACAGAAGAAAGTTACATGTCTTGTCTTATTTAAGACATGTTGTGTACCTCACAGCAGCAGCAAAACCCAACAGAATTGCATAACAGGACATGACGTGCCCTCTAACCGACACGCTGTGTCACTGTCAGTTTTTGCAGAAATGAGAGCGACTACTCCTCATTTTTAAAGACCAATGCAACCCAAGGGGCAATTATCTCTCATCATTTGGAAAGTATCTTTCATTCAAGAGAAGTTCCATGGCTAAGGAGCGTGGTTTTGGAGTAGAATAATGTAGTTTCTTGGCAAAGAACCTCCATTCTGCTTCATTTCTTCTCCATTTCTACCTCGAAGGTGAAACAAAGCTTCCTCCTCTCATTTGAGCTTTTCGGGAGGGAATATTGCCCAAGTTAGAACAATTCTAATGGTGGAATTTTGTCCTCTAATCAAAGTTCTACTTCCCTTCGGCTACATCTTTGGTTCCTTTAGCTTTTTCTTCTCTTAAGCATGCAAAACTCTATAATTTCTTCATTGTGTTTGTACATCTACATTATGGATGAGTAGAACTCTTTTCTTGGGTATGGGAGAGTAACTCCCTTGCCATTGTGCATGTAAACTCAAAATCTATGTCCATTGCTAGTTAATTTTGCTTCTCCATGGATGTCTATGGTGTTTCTTGCTTGTATGTTTGGCTGGCCACTTCTCATACATGTTTTATGCTTACCTTGTGTTGTGGGAGAATGTATGAGGAAGTAAGGAGTAGAATCCATGGCAGTATGCTCATGACCACAGGAGTGGTTTGAGAGTATTGACGGTATGATTGTGTTCGATGCTAGGCATAGATGAGGGAGTGTTATGTCGAGTTGAGAACCATCTAATGACATTGGGAAATGCACGGCGATGACAACCTCCCTGCATATTGATGGTAATCTTGATTTCGTAGTCCATATGACATGATGGTATGGTAGTGAAATCTAATTTCCAAGTCTTTAATTGCTTATTCAACCCTTTAACCTTTAGCTTTCATTTTTCCAGCTTTCTAATTCAATAAACAACCTAAATTTTGTAACCCGACTTGGATTAATGAAAGTTAATGAATTTGTGCCTAACTAGCCTAGCTCCTTGTGTTCGACACTCGACTACACTGACCCCGTACACTTGCAGGATTTTAGTGAGTTGAGATCTCTTTAGTAAAACTCCCAAAATTATCAACATGCCCTCCTTTAGAAGTAACTTGCTTTCTTCATTATTTTATCTTTGATATAATAATGGACTTGTTAATTCCTAGAATGCAAGCTCTCTATCATACTAACTAACATGGTGAGTTTAAGGGTAGCCAACCAAGAGATTTGTAACATAAACATGAACAAGTTCACTATTTAGAGTACACTTAATATCTGTATAGTAGGTTCATTTATCTACATCATATATGGTAGATACTAGGGATATCAATCACATGATATGGGCTATTTTACTAGCTAATTCACATATCTTAATACCCTCAATTATCATTTTATTTAGTAATTAATATTTTAGGTGTACCAATAAGGTTATACAAAAACTACATGACCATTTGGCTCGTGTTCTTCTCATTGTTATATGCATTATCCTAAGAATGATGTAATCACCATTATCATGTGATCTATTATTTAAACTAATTTTTGAAGGCTAAAATACAGGAGAATGATCACCAACCTATTATTGGTGTTTTCTCGATGAATGCGATTCCCATAATCAGTATTCAAACTAGTTTCAGGTGGTGACTATTTGCTTGTTTTCATCTACTTCTTCTCTAAGCTGACACAAGATATTTTTCTCACAGTGCATGAGTTTGAGTCAGCATATGCAGCCATCTGATGTTCGGACATCAGAATCAATGTTGTGACTCCAACTACGAGCTCCACTGTTGGTTCCATGTTGAAGAGGGTTCCCATACCTACAACTGGTAGGAGGGTCACTCTATTGTTGTGACAATTTTAGTGGTGGCGGCTGCATCAACTGTGGAGTTGTTGATGGCCACAAGTCAAGATGATGAAGAAGTTTCAGATCTGCCAGAGTAGTCATCGGCCATCTAAGCTGCAAGAAGTAATTCCCTCTGTGTAGCCACTTGAAAGCACAAGGATGATGGAGGGGTGTCTAGGGTTCATGTATCTCTTATAAGGATAGGAGATGAAGAGATAGAAGATGCAAGCAAGTTTGAGATGAGTGGAGGCAACATTAGGATTTGACATGGGAAGATGCATCTGGTTTGTTGGTGGCTACAACATTGGTGATGATGCCCTGTTGTGTCTGTGGTTGGCTGGAGGTAGAAGATGAGGGTAGGGGCGCAGCTAGGCGTGGAAGGATAAGTGGTGGTGGGAGGAGTGGTTGCAACACCACCAGGTTTGGAGGGGACTAAGTTTGTAATGGCAGAGATTGAGTCCCACGCCGACACCTGCCAATATTGATGAGGGATCCTCTTTGTCAGCCAATGTTGGTCAGGCTAGAGAACATGGACGTTTGCTAGGTTCTATCCTGGAAATGGTGGTGACGATCACGGGCGGAGCCAGAGAGGGGGCTGCCCAGGCTGAAGCCCCCCTCTAGAAAATATTTTTGTTGTTACTATGATACCATGTACAAATTTGTATTTTGTAAAAATACTTTATTACACACATTACTATGGATGGCATCAATTATGGACTTAAGAATTATATCTTTGCTTTCTCTCCTACTACAATTTGCTTAAAAATTTAATACTAATTGTGTTGTCTCCCCTACCATACTTGAAAGCGGATATCTATAAAGACTAGGGAGCATTTACCCTTCAAAGATGGAAATTAATTATATAAAATACAGTTTATAAAAATATATCATGCATCATATTGACATATTGATTTGAATCTAATGTAAGCCTTAAAAAATTGGAATCTAATGCAATATAATTAATTTATTAATTAGCAAGCATTATTGGCTATAAATTGAATAATTTCACTCAATTATAATTATAAACCATTGGAAAAAATGATAACCATAGATGCAAAACTAATCACCTTCTATTTATATATTTTTCTTTCCAACTTTTATTAGTCAATCACTCTCAAATTAAGAAAAGATCCATATTAATATGTAGCAATAGATCAAAATAATATTTATTGTTACATGGTATTTCACAAACTTTTAGTTACATTGCATTTAGATATTATAAGTTTAAACCAAATAACAATTATTACAAATCAACAAGAACTTGAGAAGATAATGACAATATTTTTATCTATAAAAGAAAATAAAATGATTGAAATGACATAAGGTAAAAGAAGAGTAGGGAAAAACATGTAAAATGTGGGGTAAGAAGAAGAAGAAAAGCTAAAGAAAGCCATCTTGTAGATATAATTTTAATAAAATAGAGAGAGAAAAATAACGATGACATGTAAAATGAAAGTCAATAAAAATTTATAATTATTTCTTTCATAACATCTCTTTTTTTACTTTTAAATAAAAATATACATGGATCTTTCCTCTTCATTTTCTTCAATTTTCATTTCCCAATTTCCTTCTCCATCATATGTTGTTTATACAACCAAATTAAATATTTTCCTTCTTCTTTCTTTCTGAAGTTTCCTTAGACTTGTCATTGTGTCAAGATCTTATAATATACCTAGTACATGATACTTATATCTTTTATAGTATAAGATTTGACTGCTATAATTTTTTTAGTCTTCTGGTATGACACCATCCACTAAATGGTGTCATATTATATTTTAATGCTTGTTCTCCACTTAAAAGATGAGTTTGTTCTCATTTTTAATATGACTGGTACTTTTATTATGCATTACCAATTTTGTACATATTGCACTGATCAAGTGATCGTGAATTTTGATTATATTGTTGATCATCTAGATATTTAATCTAAAAGACATGGTCAAATAATGTGTTATTTATGACCTTAGACATTTAAAAAAAATTATTATTTTGATATAGTGAATTTTATTATCATTTCATTTATGTTAGATTTTGTACCTTTTTACAAATAGCTTATTTTTTATGTTGGAGATAATGAGACATTATGTTAGATTTATTTTTCTTCAATTTTTTCTAAATAAGTATTACTTTCCCCATCTATATGTATAGTCAATATTTGTCACTAATCATAGTAATCCAGCCCCCCATGTGGTAGATTTCTGGATCCGTCACTGGTGACGATCATGGTGAAGAGGTGATGTGTTCCTTGTCTTTCCCAAAGCCTTCAATGTTCACGACAGTTGCACGACTTCTGGCATTTACTTGAGATCGTAGCCATGTTCCACGGCCTTAGAGGCAGGAGCCATCAACGCTCTGTTGGTGGTTATGAAGGAAGTGAGGAGGCGACATTGAGATTTTGTGGTGGCATCACAAGGAGAGGAAGGCAAGGTGAACAAAGATTTAACGGAAGAGAGAAGAAGGGGAAGAGGAGGAGGAGAATGGAAACGTCAGAGTTGTTGTTGGGCATAGGGAGTAGAGGGTGTTACGCTTGATCTCATGCTGATGATGGTGATGGCTCCAATCTGTAAGATGATGGACACAACACTATGGAAGTAGGATAGGGTTCTTGGATCTATGGAGAAAGAGAAGAATGGGGAGAAGAAATAGGAGACCGACAAGGAAGGACCAAAGTGGCAGAGAGGAGGGAAAGAGAAGGAGGAAGGAACGACCGTTTCCAGCAGCCATTGCGACAGTCAACCCAACGCAATGAGTGATCGAGAGGGCCATGGAGTAAAGATGTTGGAGAGGGTGTTACATGTCAAAAATAAACAAACCTAGTTATTGGTTGTAATTATAATTGCATTTATATGTACAAAAGCATTTAATTTCAAATAATGAATTGATAGGGTAAACAATGCTTGATTGACCTGGAATTTGTTATGTAGATCAAATAAGAGGTGAGAATCCAACTTTATTATAAATTTTCTCTTTTGGATGCATTTAATATTTTATTTCTTACTTGTAGGCTAGTATTCAATTAATACATTTAATCTCCCTATTAATGGATTTAATATGCGATTTCATATTCATTTGTTTCCTTTCCTAAAAAACTTAGAATGATTTTTGAGTGTTAATCTAGGGTCAACATTGATTAATTTATGCCATTAACTCCCAACTGAAGAACTAATTAAATAATCAATTAGTCATTATTATTATATAAAAAGCAATTCATTGCAACATTATTTTTTTGAATCCAATTGATATTATCTTTTAAAAAAAGGGTTGAATGTCATATTATTTGAAATCGACCCACAAGGGGGTGGTTGAGTTAGATATCGATATTCAGGTATGTTACACATGTTGAAGATCTTGTGCTAGAATCAACCTTTGATGGTGATTCTTGGAGATTTCTTCTCTTGGTAAGTGATCTTAGCTCTTGATCATGTTTTCCCCTTCTAAAATATCTTTCTTCTTCCTCCTTCACAGCCATGAGATTGTGGATCATCCATGGTGGATTTTCTTGGAGATATCTTCTTCACAAAGGTCATAGATCATGTTTTGACATGATGGTACCCGAGTGAGAAGAATATCCCTTCTTTCTTCTTCCTTGGTTTGGACTAGGAATGTTTTCCCTCTTTCTTGAGATTTTTTGTGACCAAGGTTTTCTTTCTCTTCTTGAGGTGATCCTTTGGTCAAAGTGTTGAATCTTGGTTGGAGTTCTTGGAGTTTGTGATCTTGGGAGATTGGTTCTCTCCAAATTAGGTGGGTTATATAACTTTTCCCACATCTATTATGTGCATCTTAAACCTGATCATAGGGTGTTGTTCAGAGCTTAAAATCATTTTCTTTATGGAAAAGGAATGATAATGTTTAGGGTATGATCTCATAGTATATGTGAAGGAATTACTCTTCTTATAAACCCTAAAATTATAGTACCCAAATTTGCGTTGTTTGGGAGATGGGTGTATTTATTTGGATCCCCATCTATGGTACTGTAATATCTTATTTATGATTTGTTTATCTTGATTAATAAAAGCTTTGATACTGTTTACATGCATAAGAAATCTGGTCTCCAATCCTTCGATCATGATCTACAAGTAACCTTCTATGACCCATGTTTTAGGGTTTGATGAGCATCTTTGTATGGAAAGTTATTCCTGCTGAGGCTTGGTATTCTTGCTTTCCAATCTTCTGTTTCAACCAAGTTTGAAGCAATTATGGGTTGGGAACATGGTTGCTCAAGGCCGTAAGACCCCTTGGTCTTCCATCATGGTCGACACCCTTGCAAGTGGTGGTTTTGACTGCAACACTCTAAATCCTAAGGGTGATTGCTATACTAGCTGGTTGTGACATAACATTGTTGCATGGTCACTTAACATGTTGGTTGATGTTGTGGTTAAAAAGGGATAAGTATGATGGCCGAGACATATGTTCAGGTTGTGTTATGGTCATAACGGGTTAAGGTGAAGTTGGTTTCAGATGTAACACTATGTTTGGGTTTGGGGTCGAGACACCTATACATATGCATGTATATGGTCATTACATCTTGGTGAGTCACGGTCGTGACACACCTTGAGGCATCACAGTCGCGACATCTCATTTGAGTGTACCTAGTATCACAGTTGTAACACCAGGTTGTTGTGTCTCGGTTGTGACCATGATGTTGGTTTGGGTCGTGACCACGTGTTGTGCTTTGTTCGAGACTCCCTTGAGTTCATTTTGGATGAGACATGTTTTAATGTTGGTCGCAACACATTGTTGTGATGCTTGAATGTAACTCTCATTGTGATGGTGGAGTTTTGGTCATGACATGTTACCCCTTTGGTATCGGTCGCGACATGTTCAACTTTCTCTCAATCACGACACTGTGTTGTTTTGGGGTTGAGACACTCATGTGTTGCTTTAGGTTGAGACACCCTTGTGATGTTTAGTGGGTGGTCGAGACACATGTCTTGAGCCTAGTTGTGACACATGTTTGATGGATGGTCGAGACACTCATATGAGTGCATGGTCGTGACACATGAGGGACTTTATAATATTGATACATATGCACATCAAAATGTTGAATGATACCTAATGCTATTTGGATAGTTGATTAACTAAGATCATGATGATGTTACTAAACCTAGAATGCTCCAAGAAAGTGGGAGGTGACATAATTAGGGTTTTGTGACTTATTCGTGATATGAAACCCTAATCAGTTATTTGTGTGAGCCCTAACCCTAACCTTAGGGTTTGCTATACTTTTTTAGTCTATTTGTATAAATAGCATGTGATTGCATTTTCTCTCTCCTACTTGTATGGTTCTGGCCTTACATGTTAATTGAGTGTCATAGCTTGTGAAGGCTATGAAGATGATTAAATGTTACTAGATGATGGGTGTGATCCTTGATGAAGTACATTGGAATTATAATAATGTGAATGCACATACTAAAATATAATCTATAGTTCTTAACCCTAATGCACTTCAAACTAGTGGGAGGTAATGAAATGAGGAATTAGTAAATAAATAATGCCATGGAACCCTATGTGGTTAAGTATGAAATCCTAACCCTAAATTGAGGGGACATATGATGCATTGCATACATTGCCTAAAGTGTTTAACATGTTGAAATGTTTTTCCTCTCTATTTGTATAATGTTGACTTTGCAGGTGAGATGATTATCATAGCTAATTATTGTTATGGCGTATATGTGTGGCTTATAGATATCGAGTTGTTAGCTTGATGAACCTTCTAGCTTGATTGCCTTCTTCATGGTCATCATGGAACTTTTGCTTTCTTGGCTCAAGTGCACTATTGAGCTCTTGTTCTTTGCTTGGGATTGGTATTTGTAGACATCTTAGCTTGATGGGTATCTTGATTGGGTAAGTCAATGACTGGAACTTATCGAGCTGTGATTTCATTGTGAGATCAATTGTGCTTCTTTGATTCTGACCAACCTCAGGGTCAATAGGCTTTCTTAATATAGTAACTTGGTGGGCTATGATCAACCATCTTCATATATTGAGCTTAAAACTCAATTGATTTTTTCACTTCATTAAATTGAACTTGCTCGAGGTTCTCTATAAATTGAAGCTTGGAGCTTGATCGATATCCAATTGATTGTGTAGAACTACTCGAGATGCCTTGTTGATCGAGTTGAGAGCTCGGTTGGCTCATGCAATTGATACTTGATAGTTTCAATGATCAAGCTTGGAGCTCGATTGATTTTTTTTCTAGTGGTAGCTTGATCATCTTCTTGAATGTTGAGATTGATCAACCTATAGATCGTCTAGCTTTTTGAGCTTAATCATTTTATGTCATTTTCATGTATTTTCAAAGGTAAATTTATTAGAAGGGAACTTTGACAGTTATGCTTCAAAATTAATGGATTTATGAGTTATGTGTAAATCTATATTGATACCTTACAAAAGGAAGTACAAAATGTTCGTGAAATATTATGTTATCAACCCCCCCCCCCACAAAAAAAATAGTGTCTAGCTTGTCCTGAAGCTAAAAGTTCAAAATCAAATGTTTATGTGAATGAGCAAGAAGTTTATATTGATAATCTACAAGAAATCTATGCCAGCCACTTATCAAAACAGTTACCAATTATTAAGATGATTCTTCCTCCTAAGACATCGTGCTTCAGCTGAATGATCATTCCTTGTTAGTTTGTATAAATAGTTATTTCTCATGCGTTGTCTCTAAAGTACACTTCGTTTCCAAAGTGGCTTTCATGCTCATCTTTTGTTGTACTATAGGCAAGATATGATGGGTAGGTTTAAAAGGCTTATGTGTATCCCATTCCTTTCTTTGGCTCATTCGACTATAGGTCCATTTAGTGGGCAAGTGGTCACTACAGTCCAAACTAGTTGGTTTTAGATCAGTTGTTGCACATCCTATGTAATACCACCCCAGATTGTCATACCTCTAATGAGAACCATCAAAGATCTTGTGTGTATCTTTGGCCTTAGAAGTTACAAAAGCGACATATCTGTGTTCAAAACTATACATCATTCAAATAACCTCATTTTCCTATAACTAGGAACAACTCCCTTATTCTATTCTCACTTTGTCTTTTAGTTCCTCACTCTTTTTGGGTTTTTTTCTTTGGGTGATGGATGTGGAAAGGGAGACTCATTAGCTCTTTCCTTGTCTGGGACTATTCATCTTTGATAGAACTTGAGTTTGTCTTTTATTTGGTATGCCTAGGAAATGATTCTTTCATGATGTCCTAGTTCTAGAATCAAGTTAGTAAAATTTGCTATATTTTACTGAAAGAATGATAAAAAAAAGTAATATCATCATCATAAATGGATATAGAATTGTCCTTAATCATTTTCTCTTTACACCATATTTATTTTTTAAAATAGGTTCATTGAAAAAGACAGAGCATAATATGAACAATCATTCTTATCATTTACATGAGGAAATTTTGATTTTTTTAAGGAAAATAAGAAAAATAAACAAAACATGAATTAAAAAGATTGAAAACTAAGTTGTACCTATCTCACCAGATTAAACCCCCATACAACTTAGTACACATTGTCCCCACAATGGAAAAGTAAGAAAGAACTGGAATCATGTGAGATTTTACAGAGCACCATAATAGTGCTCTTTATCTGCCCATTCAGAGTGTAGCAGGTGAAGGGCATAAACATCATGCAAGTGGTGATAAGCACTCTTTCATGTCTACTTGTATAACACTAGAGAATACATCTAATATAGCATGAGGAAGGATCATTCATTTGATAGGTGTCATTTCTTTGGATTGTGGTAACAAAACTGGGCTTGTTCAATTCTATTTGCCTTAATAGTTATAACCCCCCAGCCATGCTTATGGATGGGATTATTGAGCTCTTTGGTACATATTTTGACTCAACTCTCCATCTCACTATTTACTTATGTGGAATTCTTGAGACCCAGTAAGTTGAAAAGATAGTTACAACTATTGTGGAATACAATTTTTCATTCTCAGGTGAATATTGTTAGCAATGTCCAATGATTGTCATGAATAATAGGTAAGACAATGTATTTTGGGATTCCCAACTACAAATTTGGATTAAAAGTTATCTCTCCCCTAAGTTCTCCATGGAATATAGATCATTGATCAGATTAGGACATGTAGACGTCTTCTAGATCTTGGCCCAAAAGATATTGGTATGCGACCATAAGACTTAATGACATGTAACCTCCAAAACTTTACTGTGCCATGAAGAGTGTCCTTCATGACCATGATGTTGTTGTGACTGAATATAATAAAACTATTGTTGTCAACTTTAAGGCATTTCTTATGGGGTTTAATTAGGCTTCAAAAAGACCACTATATACACTCTTTTCATAATTGGCAAAGTTGGACTCTACATCAACATTTGACTCCATGATGGTAGTTGTTGCTTCAACATTATCTTCATCCAATATGGCCTGATTGTCCATAACTTTATAGGAAATTCTCATTTATGGTGGATATTTCAACATATTAGAAATCTACTTTGGGATTTGTCCTTACTCTGGATGATGTTGTTCAGTATGCATGCCAGTTAATGAACTCGCTCAATTTTAATTAGAAGCTACCAGAAGGGTAATTTGGGAGACTACAAAATCAGGGGATAAAGATACCTTAAATTTTGCAGTAATTCTAGGTCTTGAAATAATCAATGATCATGATCAGCATCATATCATATGACCCCCTTAACTTAGAAAAATCATTTAGATCTAGAGAATCTACCAATGTATTCTTGTTGATAGCTTCCCTAACACTGAAGATGATAAAATAGTAACACTTTTATCTGGGCCTTTTCGGTAAGTCATTGGCTCGATGGAATAAGATATCCACTTGGATCTGTAATGATGGAAACAAGCCTTAATTAAGCATTGTAGGAAAATGGGGAAGTGCAGGATTTTCCAAGCCTCTGGGTCTTGAAATCATATTTTTGTGTGAGGGATCTAAACATTAAAGGTGTTATATAGAATAGCTTGATGTCGGACTAGAACCGTCATACACATTTACCCACAACAGTTGTATTGAAAAGGGAGAAGGATGATTTTCATCTTGTACACGTGTAAGTTTTCAACTAGAGCATTTACAGGAGGTGTGTCTAGGTGTTTCTTGAACAATCATTTAGCTAGCATTGATATAGCATTGTAGTATGGCCATCGCTTATCATTGGGCATAACATCTTCCAAGATCGTTGAGGCAAGCACTGTGAAGAGGTTTTTTTTAAACTCTAGAAGATATTTTGCAAGACATTTTGAGTAAAAGTTTATATTCCATTGTTGTATACAATATGAATTCCATCCAATTTGTCATCCAAATTGTAATGAACAAATATGTCTCAGACTTTATATCAGTGTATGCAATATAGATCCATGTCATATACCCTATGTGGAATGCATGGAGGAAGAAAAGGTAGGGGCTCAAGAAATATAGGGTTATCAGGCCTTCAGACAACAAATGCAGACCTCCATTGTCCTCATTATAAGATATGTGTTTGTTGATATCATTGTGTACTTAACTATTAGTATCATGTTGCAAAGTAGCATCTTATTCATCATTACCCAAATGAATTTCAATACTAAAATGCTTCTCAAAGAAAGACTTGAACTTATTAGGCTGTCTAGACTAGCTCTTGAGTGATAGAAGAGGGGAGTATATTGGATTGTCATTCTCTTCAAGGATGGACCTTAATTGGGCCTTACCCTCCATCAAGTAGTCATGCAAATGAACCAAGACACTTGAACATCATTGAAATCATCTTTGTTGAAATATGTAGGAGGGATGACATGTGTATTGCTCATATTGGAGGTATTATTGCATGTGGGAGATGTGGTTGGTGGATTCAATGGTGGAATAGTAGTAGGTGGTGTGCCATGTATATGACCTTGAACGATAGAGTTGGAATTGTTGGTATCTTGGCCATCATTGTTATTATAGTTTCTGGTATAAAAGAAGTCAATCAAAGTCTGGAAGATTAGCTGAAAGATCTCTGTCATAATGTAATTACTCATCTCGCTCATTACTTTATGTGTCTGGATCATAAGATGGCCCTAGTGGTGAGAAAGATGGATGAGATCTCCCTTTGTGTTTCTGTAGGTCCAATCCCTCACATCGACATTGTTACTTTGTAGCACACTTGTCTTTCATCCCCATGTAGTTAGCTTCCTTCTCTTTTTAGAAGACATGCATTTCTTTTTGCAGTGCCAACATTTATTCCATTTTTGGGGGAAGAACTTACAAGTGTCTAACTTGGCAGGGAAGATGTCATAGCTCATAGATGGCTTTGATGAGTTTACTACCTACGCATATATTTGATATATTCTCACATTAAGGTTAGCAATATATGTGGTGTTTTAATTGTTGCCTCATGTTGTCTGTCAAATTCTTGACCAAAAGTAGCACCTGCATTGTCATGATAATACTTCTTTGACATACTCATAATAAGAAGAATGATGAGATTACAGTCTATCTGAGGAACTACTATTGCCCTTGATTGATCTATTTGATGTTGTTTGTTATGACCGCATTTGTGCTTAATCAGTAAATTAGGGTTTACCTGAATAAATACATGCTTGATTAGATTGAACATTGTTTAGACTTGATTCATGATAGTAGCTCAATTGTAATGTTTCAAACCTAATAAAAAACTTAATTATGATTTTAGTTTGAATAATTAGGGTTTGATTGATGTAAACCCTAATTGGCAAAAATTAGGGTTTTGATAGTACATGAATATGGAATTTGATCAAGATAGCACTGTGGTAAATGATTTTTCATATTTTCTACATATTTTTTATTTAATTCAATTTTGGATATGATATGTATAACTCAATTATTCATGTTTGATTTAAATTTCAAAATATTTGGATGTTCTTTGAATGTGATTCTCTGTCAAACTATACTTCGACCGAAATGCTGACAGGGTGTTGTTAAGTAGTGTAGTGTTTTATTTTTAATTATTTATTGGTAATTAATAATGATATGAAATTTATGTTGGAGATCTTAAATTACATTTTAGACATCATTACAAATTTTCATAATTTTGGAGTATGTTTGACCTCTAAAATAAATGAATTACAGTAACTTTTTTATAACAAAAAAATCTGCTGAAATAAGAAAAAGTATAGTGAGGGGTTAATGTGTAAATTATCTAAGCACCTAAATTGCTCTATATGAGCAAGATAGAACCCAAGGAGATATCATATTTTGTGATCCATTCTAGAGAAATGAAATTCTAGAGAAAGAGGAGAGCTAGGGTTTTGAGAGGAGAAAGTGGTGGAGATGCTAATCTATGATTTCTCTATCTGAGATATGATGAAATCAAGTAAGTTTAGCTTCTTTGCATAGCCTTTCATGGTGATATCACATGTCAAGATTTCGTTCCTCCTCTGATTTGATTTGAAATGGTATCAAATCTTCTCCTTTTCTCACTCTTTCTTCATAATTCCCCATTTCTAGGGTTTCCGGGTTGAAAGGAAGAAGAAATCGTTGATTTGTTAGGGTTTTGATTTGGATTTGAGATTTTTAGAGATGGGATACATTTTTTAGGTTTTTTAACACCTTAGGGTGAGTGGTTACTTCCTTTAAATAGTAGATTGCATGAAAATGAGTTAAGTCATCAATACTCTTCAATTGCTTAGTATGCGAGTACAAACCCTAAATTGTCTTTTGATCAAGTTTTTGCAAAATGATATGAAATGGATTATTCCTCTCTTTTGATGAAGTTTAAATGATAAAAGTATATTAGAAATATATACAATCCATCTTAATGAGAATTTCCTAAGTATTTGTAGTGGTTATAAGAGTAAACTGAAATTTAGGGTTTTCGTCTGTGAGTGAAATTGTTGTATAATTAAATAGATAAATGTTTATATTTGAATCTCATTGATTATGAATGATTGTTTATCTAAATGCATAGTACATATATGTCAGATACTATCTTGGATTTTGTGTGATGTGCATAGTGTTTTCTTGATATCTCAATAAAGAGGGTGAAACCCTAGATGAGTGGAAAGTTGAAAATTTGCAAATAGATACTGTGAAATTCATTTGAAGTGCTTTTCTTGACATCATAGACTTTATTTATTCAATGTTATCCTTGATTTAATACATCTCAATGAATGGCATGGAAACCCAAACTCAGCTCAATTCCAGGGTTTCATATATAAGTTGATTGTATATGAATTGTTGATAGCATTCTTTATTCAATGAATGTTTATGACACATTAAATCCTTATGTGAGTAATGTGAGAAATGAATGAGGTAAATGAAGCCCTAAGGATAGGGTGCTTGGTGAATCAAATATTTTGAAATCAATGTTTCTCAGTATGAGATGTGGTAATGATTAACAATATTTGTTTGTGGTAAATATTATCATATGATCTATGAAATGAACAGTTTATAAAGCTAAACTAAGATATGATGATTGAATTGTGAACATAAAGGGTGAATTATACATTTAGATGCCCTGAACACTATAGAATCCTCGTAGGACGAGGCTTGTGCTGTGGGGAGGAAACAGTTTCCCAACTGGAGGTAGTCCAGATAGAGGTAAGCCAGAGCGCACCAGTAGGGTGCGGGGGTTTTGACCAGTAGGGAAGACTCCTTACAGTTGTGTGGCACCCAACACCAACCAGTGATGTCAGTGGTACCTATGATACATGTTGTAGTGATCAGTGGTCAGTAGGTCCAGTGATGCACAATAAACCTGAGGAATTTGACTCACTGCCTGAGTACCCAGGTTGAGAGGTGGAGTCTAAGATATCTGGTCGCTCCCATTAGTTGCCGAGAGGCAGACGTACTGAGGCCCGCTACAGACAGGGTCTTACTCAAGAGACAGGCTTAGGAACCCGGACATGCTTCTAAGACTTATATAGTGAGATCATAGCTTGTTGTGATTCTTTTATATGTTGTGGTACACCTCATGTGGGTTCAGGGCATAATAAGATGAATGACAGGTTAAACAAGTGTGTGCATTTATTCAATTATTCTTTGTATGTTTCTAAATTATTAGTTCTCTTTATGATCAATCAAGCATGTTCATATATTGATTCACTCTTGTAGATATCTAGAGTATCTTGCCAAATTTATGTCTACAAATGATTACTCTCTTTAAAGCTTACTGTTGTTATAATTGATATCAGTTGCTCAACAGTATATCTGTAATTATATAAGTGCTTTAGACTATTTCTTTGAAGTACTCATTCACTGAGCGAGTAGGCTCACCCTTCTAATCACAATTTTTTAGGGATAACTCGTGGACTGAAGATGCCATTGCATCAGAGTAGATCTACCACAATAGTTAAGTATGAGATTAGTTAAGTTCGGTCGGTCCCTATCACTCTAGGTCCTTGTATAGAGTTGAGAGAGAGTTCTAAATCATGATTTGTATATTTGTTTCCTTAATAATAGACTATATATCTAGTTATCATGTTGTATGTACATGGAAGTGTGAGAACATAATCAATGTCTGGATGTGTATCATTAATGTTGAGATCATATTATAGTAATCAAGGTTTAATTCTTTTGTAAAGTTTGTTTATGTGACTGAATGCGAAAAGAAAAGGAGTTTGAGATAAAGGAAAATGAAAGTTGGGATTGAACTTTGTATTGAGTAAAATCCTCAAACTTATGCCCTAATCTCATGATTAGTGGTAATCGTGGGATGTGGGTGTAACATTGTTGCTAAGCCAAATTGTGTAGAATATCCTACTGAGAGACGAATGGTGAAGACGGTCAACAGTTAGTTTGTAACATACTCAAATCTAAGGATATATCTTAATTGTGACACCCTTAGCCACACAAAGCAAGATTACTCAAAATAAAGTGTGGAATTATCATTAATAATAGTATTACCACAAAATAGGGTAAATTAAAACTGATATCATGACATGATCTCAAGCTGAACAATTCCCAATTGAAGCCATAAACTTATGCCATTTGTATTTCCTTCATTGGTAAAGATATTACATATCATTTTTCATGACGAACTAGTCACATTCTATTACATATCACCACTTGTCCATGCATACAAATCATATTTGTACCATCATGGCATGAAGACAAAAACTCAAACCGATGTACAACATTCACAAAACTCCCCCAAGGACCTGAGTGTACAAGGACAACACATAGGATGTTATTACTAGACACTAGTTGTATTTCATGATCCAACGACTACATATTTTCTTATTATGAGTCTCATCGACATGATCTCTATCTCAGCATACACGTCCACCTAAAGATGTGGAAATCCATGGGGTGAGACCAAACATCCCAACGAGAGATACAACTCTCTGCCCACATCTATTTTAAGAACAAATAAGCTAAATAACAGATTACACTATTAATAGATAAGCGAATTTAGTTAAATGATATAAGCAAGACAATTTTCATTGTTTAAGAAGTTCAGATATCCATAGTTGAGCAATAGAACATCTGATGCCTTTAGAAAGAATATGAAGAACATGTATAACTGTTATAAAATGACTAGTATAAGAAATAAGGTAAAGGGTCAACCAATGTGAATCGTATTTGACCCTAAGAAATTATATTACACTGTTGTATTATATATTTTTTATCAATATTCCCTAAGGATTTGAGGCGTACCACTCAAATCCAATTGACCACCGCTAAGTCGAAGTCAGTACCATACAAGATCAATGGAAGAGTCTGAATCCATGATCATCACTAGCACTACTCGATCACTTCGAGTTTGCAACGCAGTGACATGACAGTCATACTGCAAGACAACAACTTAATCATAACAATAGTCCTGTAGACAACAACTCATAGGCAAATTTATGGTCCTATAAAACAAATAGCCTACCTTGGTACATGGCACAGTGCTAGAGAACAGGCTCACGCATGGACATTCTATATTGAAGTGGAATACCATTATTTCAACAATTTAAGGATACAAGGAGATAATTCAACTTGCACCATGCATATTTAGTAATATGCGTTATGAGGCTCCCGTAGGAGTTACTCGTTTCATCATCCAACAAGGTATTGATGTTGAAGATGGATCTATGGTATAGGGAAACTACATGATTAGGGTTTCACTTTATTAGTTATGCCAATTGGGTGAATTAAGGCTATGTCATACAAGTGGACATACAAAACCCTAATTCAATCTAGCAAGCATAATTGTGAAACAACTTCAAATGATATAATACGTATAAGGTGTGAACTTGTCACATCATCTTAGGACAACACTGTCTCACTGCCTTTAACAAGGCCATCAACAACACTACATGTTAATACTGCCATATCAGGATAATCATCATTATCACATTTGGGGATAATAACCCCTCATCACATCACTGGAGGATAGACCTCTCACTAGGCACCAAGCCTCTACTAGGTCATAATGTCTGATTTATCGAGTGAAATGGGCTTCTTTCGCTCTAAGAAGAGAAGATTTCCTCATCTGAAAACCCACAATGATGAGTTTTTCACATCTCAAGTGAAATGACGCGCCGATGGTCAGATATGAAAGTCAAGTAGCAAGATCAAGGGAATCTCTTCTTTGTCACACCATTCTTGTAACTCATTATTACCTTATCATGCCTCATCAGGCATATCAACATCACGTGTCACATCACATATACACCATAGCAATCATTAGCTATGATAATCATCTCACCTACAAAGTCAAAGTTATACAAATAGAGAAGGAAAACATCTCAACATGTTAAACACTTTAGGTAATGTATGCAATGCATCATATATCCCCTCAATTTAGGGTTAGGGTTTCATACTTAACCACATAGGGTTTCATGGCATTGTTTTTTTACTAATTCCTCATTTCATTACCTCCCACCAATTTGAAGTGCATTAGGGTTAAGTATTATATATTTAATTTGAGTATGCACATTCACATTATTATAATTTCAATGTACTTCATCAAGGCTTACAACCATCATCTAGTAACATTTAATCATCTTCATACCCTTTACAAGCTATGACACTCAATTAACCTACAAGTAGGAGAGAGAAAGTGCAATCACATGCTATTTATGCAAACATGCTCAACAAGTATAGCATACCCTAATGTTAGGGTTAGGATTCACAAACATAACTGATTGGGTTTCATATCACAAATCATTCATCAAACCCTAATTATGTCACCTCCCACTTTCTTGGAGCATTCTAGGTTTAGAACATCATCATTATCTTAGTTAATCAACTATCCAAATAGCATTAGGTATCATTCAACATTTTCATGCACATATGTATCAATCCTACAAAGTCCCTCATGTCCCACGACCATGCACTCATATGAGTGTCCAGACCATCCATCAAACATGTGTCACGACCAGCCTTAAGACAGGTGTCTCGACCACCCACTAACATGGTGTCTCACCACCCACTATCAAACAAGGTCAAGTTGTCATGACCGAAACAAAGTTAAGGTGTCTCGACCTAAGCAAGATAAGATGTCTCGACAACATCATAAAGTGTCTTGACCCCCAAACATCACAAGGGCATCTTGACCCAAAGCAATACATGAGTGTCTCGACCCAAAACAACACAGTGTCGCGACCAAGACAAAGCTCAACATGTCACGATAGATACCAAGGGGGTAACATGTCACAAATGAAACTCCACCATCACAACAAGTGTTTCATTCAAGTGTCACAGCAATGTGTTGCAACCAGCATCAAAACACATCTTGTCCAAAACAAACTCAAGGGAGTCTCGACCAAAGCACAACACATGGTCACGACCCAAACCAACATCATGGTTATGATAGAGACACAACAACCTAGTGTTACGACCGTGACACTAGGTACACTCAAATGAGATGCCGCGACCATGACACTTCAAGGCGTGTCACGACCGTGACTCACCAAGATGTAACGATCGTGTATGTGCATATGCCAAACAGAGTGTTACATACGAAACCAACTCCACCTTAGCCGGTTATGACCATAACACAACCTAAACATATGTCTCAGCCATTTTACTTATCCCTTTTTAACCACAACATCAACCAACATGTTAAGTGACCATGTAGCAATGTTGCGTCATAATCAGCTAGTATAGTAATCACCCTTAGGATTTGAATGTCACGGTCAAAACCACCACTTGTAAGGGTGTCAACCATGATGGAAGACCAAGGGTTGTTAGGACCTTGAGCCAACCATGTGCCTAAACCATAACTGATTCAAACTTGGTAGAAATAGAAAATTGGAAAGCAAGAATACCAAGCACAAATAGGAATAACTTGCAATACAAAGATGCTCATCAAACCCTAAAACATGGATCATAGAAGGTCACTTGAAGATCATGATCGAGGGATTGGATACAAGATTTCTTATCCATGTAAACAATATCAAAAATTCTATTAATAAAGATAAATGAATCATAAATAAGATATTACAATACCATAGATGAGGATCCAAATAAATACACCCAACTCCCAAACAACACAAAATTGGGTACTATGATTTATTTTTTTGTCAGCAAAAACTCGTGGGGCTTTTTCTCATTTTTTGTTTATGAAGAAGTACAATGCTTGTTCAGTTACAAAAGGAAAGTGGACTAGAAGAGAAAGATGTATATAATCATTTACATTTTAAGTATCGTTTACAAGTCAAAAAGGCCAACTGGCCGACCCTCATCAGCTTCAACAGATCTTCTGAAGATCAACCAAATAGCAGATAGGGCCATCCTAAAGCACATGCCATAGTGAACAACACAACCTAAAGCCAACACAAAGAAGACAGAACATGGATGGATCAGATCAAAGCAAAGATCCAAGAACCAGATCAGACCCCAAAGGAAGTAGAAAGTATAAAGCTAGAGGCAACAGAGGGACATAAAATCATAGACATGGAGAATCAAAAACCCATCCAGAGAATAGTCACTCTAGGTTCTCATAGTCCTTCGAAATTTTATTCTAGATGTCACCAACATCCTTATACCTCCCATGATGCACTCTCAAATTCCTCTCCACCCAACTATAATTCATAATGAGTGGAGCAATGATAACAGTAGAATAACTCTTCATCTTCACAAGATCATCCCAACAGCAAGGGACATCACCAATCCTTTTTTAAAATAAAGCTTGATTCCAGAGAATTTTGATAAATGAGTAATCAAAAGAGATATGTTGGGTATCTTCATATCCATTCATGCAAAGGAAATAGATAGAAGCTATAGAGATCTCCCTTCTCCTTGAATAGTCAGAGGTTGGAAGTTTGTTGTGTCTAGCCTTCCAAAGGTGAACAATGCAATTAATTTGACATTTGCACTTCCAAATACACTAAAAACTAGCATCCTCTAAACCCTTACATCTGATACTCTCCCAAATGAGTTTGATATTCACATCCTTTCTTCCAGACAAGGTTAGATGATCCATGTCATATAAGCCAGGTATATAATTGTCTAGAACAGAAGAAAGAGCAGAAGACCTTCTATTCACAGGGATTTTCCATTTGTTATCAGATATAATAGCACTTAAAGGGGAATTTGAAGGAAGACCTAACTGAATAGCCATCTCTTTGCCAATAATGTTTCCTAAAACTTAGAAGAACACCATGGATCAAGACACAAAACGAAACTATCTCTTGGACCAATGTTGAAGGTAACTAAAGGAAGTAGAATATTCATTACTCTTAGAATGTTATTGAATAACCGAGAATAGTTAGGGGACTCCTCAGAAGTCTAGAAGGATCCTTTCTTGAAGTATTTCTCACCTATCCATTTCACCCACAAGGTGTATTTCTTACATGCAATATTCCAAGCATTCATAATAAGACAAGACTTTGCAATATCTTTACTTTTCCTCAATCCAAGGCCTCCTTCCTTTTTAGGGAGGGTAACAACATCCCATTTAATCAAGTGTAAGTTATGTTTACCATCAGTATGTCCCCAAAGGAATTCCCTACAGATAGGATCAATCTCATTATAGTGGAACTTGGAATAGGAAAGGAGAAAACCCAATACAAATACATGTTAGATAAAGTCAACTTAATAAGCTCAACCCTTTCGGCAAGAGAAATGAGT
The DNA here is from genome assembly GCA_963693085.1 of Alisma plantago-aquatica. Lineage (NCBI taxonomy): Eukaryota > Viridiplantae > Streptophyta > Magnoliopsida > Alismatales > Alismataceae > Alisma > Alisma plantago-aquatica. The sequence continues at coordinate 844,365,417 of OY856412.1, forward strand.
TTAGCTTTCCAACAAGGATAGAGTAGTGTTTCTTAGTTAATTTTCCAATAAATAGAGGGATGCCAAGGTAGTTAGATTTCTCCAGGGAACCAATGCTAATCTCCAGGATTTCAGACATCCGATGACCATCAGCCTTGTTACTAGTAAGAATAGAGCTCTTCAGAAGGTAAACTTTAAACCCTGAAGCCTCACCAAAAGAATTGAATCAACTTCTTAGATTAGAGGCACACTCCTCATCAACTTTAGAAAAGATCATCAGATCGTCAGCAAATATTAAGTGAGAATAATAAAAATCCTTATATGCATGAATAGGCAAAATAAGTCCATCACTGACATACTTTTTCATCATTTCATTGAACCCCTTCATAACAAGGAAAAATAAATAGGGGGCTAAAGGGTCCCCCTGCCTAACACCATTCATAGGTTAAATAGGTTTCATTGGCTCTCCATTAACAAGGACTTGATAAGAAGTATAGAAGAAAATGACTTCAATCCACCTAATCCAAGTGGAAGGAAAACCCATATTATGCATTATGGAGAAAAGATATGACAATTTAATAAAATCATAGGCCTTAGAGATATCAACTTGGACACACATAGGAGCCCAAGAAGATTTCTTGATGTCATTCAAAATTTCATTAGTCAAGAGGATAGAAACTTGAATGCTTCTTCCTTTAACGAAAGAAAGTTGATTCACATCAATAATAGAAGGCAGGACCAGTTGAACTCTATTGCACAAGATCTTAGATATAATTTTGTAGAAAGTGTTACACAATGAAAAAGGACTCCAATTAGAAATAAGGGATTTGTCCATGCCTATAGGAATCAGAGTGATAAAAGTCTTGTTGGCCTCTTTTAATAGACAACCATTAGCAGAAAATTCAAGAATAACATCTACCACGTCATTACCAATAACTTTCCAAGCTCGTTTGAAAAAGTGTCCATTGAACCCATCAGGTCCAGGAGATTTATCATCATCATGGTTGTTTACAACATCTTCTACTCCCTTCTTGGTAACCTTAGTAGTGAGACCCTCACATTGAGAAGCAAACACCCACAAAGGTAACTTTCTTGCAAAACAACTCAGAGTAAAAATTATGAACAACTTCACTGATATCATTTTGATCATGAATTAAACTAACATTCACAGTGAAGCTACTAATATTGTTTCTCAAACACCTGATCTTAAGAGAAAAATAGAAGAACCTAGTATTGGAATTCCCGTTCTTTGACCACTACACCCTAGACTTCTGCCTTAAGAAGACTCTTCAATATCACAAACTTCCTTTGATTTAATTTTCAAGTTTTTGGCATTAAATCTGGCAAGGTTATCCAAAGAATGTAGATCTGCAAAATTTTGAGCTTCTAGAGCATTATCTCGAGCAGTATTAGCATTCTCAAATATATCACCCACAAACTTCTTATTCCACTCTTTAAGTTTTTGTTTTAAGTTTTATAACTTTCTATACAACTTGAATGTTGTAAAACCATCAACATTAATATTCCACGCCTCATTCAGCATAGAGTAGAAGCCCTCTAAGGAGGACCAAGAACTAACATATCTGAAAGGAGCACGAGTCTTTCTAGGATTCCTAATGGACAAGCAAATCCTTCTATGGTCACTTATAGTATTAGATAATCACTCACCATGAAAATCCTTAAACATAGATAGAAAATGATTATTATAAAAAAAAATTATCAATTTTAGAGGTGAAAAAATCATCCCCATCTTGATGATTGTCCCAAGTAAAATAGGGTCCTCCCATCTCCATCTCATAAAGACTACTATCAAGCATAAAATCATTGAATTCATCCATAGATTTTCTCGTAGGAGGATGTCTACCAATCTTTTCACACACCTTTCTCACATAATTAAATCCCCCATTATAATCCAAGGTTCAAAGATAGAAGCATTAATATTCAAAAGGAACTCCCATAAAGAGGATCTATCCACATCTTCATTATGACCATACACCGCAGTAAGAAGAAAAGACAAATTCTCAATATGAACCCTACAATGAACATCTTAGTCACATTTATCAAGTTTAAGAATCTGACAAACTTCCTCTCTCTACAACACTATGAATCTTCCAAGAACATGAGAGACATGATTTGAGACAAAGTTAAACTCAAAAAAGAATTTATTCATGAAATTATTCAATTTACCACTTCACAACTTGGACTCATTAAGGATAAAGATTTAACTATCAGACCTCCTAACCTCTCCTTGGACACTCAAAGCTTTATTAGATATACCTATGACATTTAAAGAAGATATATTCATAGAAATATTCATTTAACCCTCTGGGTTGTTGAGCTTCCAGACTCGGCATCTGCCTCTTCACTAATAATTTCAAGCCCAACCAACTTGTTTTGCATTAGAGAAATAAGGAATTAAACACTCTGTGGAAAATACCCACTGCAGGTTTCACCATACATTTTAGAGGGGACTTTCTTAGGTTCATAGAAGTTTTAGAAGACTCCGCAACCCCTTCACCACCCTCATCAATAGGAGCTAGCCTTTGAGAAAAATTGGGGATGGGGGTCGAAGGTATAGAATGAGCAGTAGAACTATCTTTAAGAAACATGTTCTTGATGATCTCAGCATTATGTTGAATGCCCACTCTATTCAGTTTAAATGATTCTACAGTCACTACTTTAACTTCCTTCAGCAAAGACAGAATCTCTTTCTTTTTTCATACCATACTTTCATTGCCTGAGCATTATTAATGACTTCATAGCATTTATCATGTCCATATAGACCACAAATGCTACATTTATAAGGGAACTAGTTGAAGGCTAGGTCAATCACATATCCATCACCATCTTCACTCAACAAAGTAATCATTGGAGGAGACTTAGCATCAGTGGAATACAAAGCGAGAATCCTAGCATACTCCATTCTAGAATAGAATTTTTTCACTTCATCCATCCTCAATGGAATGTCTAGAAAAGACCCTATCCTTTCGAACATCTTTACATACCAAAGTTCGAGTGGCAGGTTGTATAGTTGAGTCCACATAGGCACTTCTTTCAGTCTAAAGTTAGAGAAATTATCACCCTGTTTCCACCTTTCTAGGATCAAAGATCTATTTCTAACATACCAGTTCTCCAAATGTCATATTTAAGCTCATGAGAATCAGAAAACCATAGTAAGAAGACTCCATCTCCTCTATTAAAGACTTTAAGAGAACCTTTGATATTCCACAACCAAGCCAGGTAATTCTTCAAAGTTGGGAAATGAGGCCGAAAATCAATAACATAACCAATGAGACAGTTGTTCCATCTACTAGCATTCTCTTTCACTTTAGATCTCAGAAAAATAGCTTGCCATCGGTCACTGTTACATTGGTTTGCTTCAGAGAGTAATCATCCTACTTAGACCAGCTCCTTGGATCTTGAGGTTGTGAGGGGAGAGAGTCAAGAGTGTGACATTGAGGCAGGTCTTCACCCTGGCGCATTTCACAGGCAAGGGGCGTCAGTGGAGTGTTGCATGAGAAATCACCTCTCCAGTTGCCCTAGAGATCTCAGACCCAGACATCATTCCTATTATATTTAGATTTCAGGGTTTCTAAGAAGAGTAATTCTTTCAAAAATATTACTAAATCAAACCTTAACCATTATCATTCCTTTTTCCAAAAAGAATACATTTTAAGCTCTAAACAACAACATATGATCAGGTTTAAGATGCACATAATAGATGTGGGAAAAGTTATATAACCCTCCTTATTTGGAGAGAACGAATCTCCCAAAATCACAAGCTTCAAGAACTCCAACCAAGCTTCAACACTTTGACCAAAGGATCACCTTGAGAAGAGAAAGAAAACCTTGGTCACAAAAGAGATCAAGAAAGAGGGGAAATGGTCTTAGGCTAAACTAAGGAAGAAGAAAGAAGGGATCTTATTCTCACTCAGGTACCATCATGTCAAAACATGATCTATGACCTTTGAGAAGAAGTGATCTCCAAGAAAATCCACCATAGATGATCCATAGTCTCATGGCCATGAAGGAGGAAGAAGAAAGATATTTTAGAAGGGGGAAACATGATAAAGAGTTAAGATCGCTTACCAAGAGAATAAATCTCCAAGAATCACCACCAAAGGTTTCTAGCACAAGATCTTCAACATGTAAGATGGATCGGCCACCCAAGCTTCAAGAACATATCTTCCTTGCTCCCAAATCTCCAAGTTCGGTCACAAGGAAGGAGAAATATAGTAGGGCTGAAAAATTTGCTCTCATGTGAAGAGAAGGGGTTATATGTCTAAAGGAGGGGAGAAGTAGAGATTTATGAGGTGTCGACATTATAGACCATCATTGGACACATGCCCTCCAAGCAAACATCCTTATCTCCTCTCAGATGCATAATTCAAAAAGTTTATGTTTATCTAGCAAAGTGTAGCAACCTTCAAGGTCGGCTACCACCTTGTCTCAATCGAGACACATCTCATGCACACTTGGTGTCGACCAAAACCCTATGCACCATATACATCATCGAGACACTCCAATAGAGGACAAAGTGTTTTGACCATCCTCCCCTCTAGGTCATCTCAGTTGAGACAACACTACCCAAGGCATGTGTTGTGGTCACTACACTCACCCAAAAGTGGTGTAGTGGTCGCAACACTCAAAGCCTAGCATAGTCACCATATCAACTAAGCAAACCCTAGAAAGCCTAGAGTCACTCTAAGATGCCACATCACCAAACATGTTTCCAACAAAGTGCCCCATATCATAGTCCTCCCTCTCATGAGGCTAGAGCACAAGATGCATTCTCAACATGTGACAGTTTGCAAGATATGTCTCACTTATGGGCAAATTGTAATATGGTCCAAAACAAGCATATACATTACAAAGGTTGTTCAAGCATTAATCAAATTGGACTAAAATGAAAATATAAGCATGTCAAATGATATTAGAACATTCCAAAAGATTAGATTAGAGTTTAAGCATTTCATTATACAAATAAAGCACAAATTAGCATTAAGTTAGGTCAGGGGCCTTACAACTATAAACCCCTAACAAGGATTTCGCCCCTAAAATCCCAAGTGAAAAGAGACAGATACTTCCCAAGCATCACATACTCAAACTCCCACTTGACTCCCTTTATGCCACAGTGATGCTATAAGACTTTAACCAATATGATGTCCCTCTGTCCAAGACCAACACATGATCTGCCACATAAAACTAATCCTCAACTAACTTCACCTCTACTAGATGTATATTCAACTCAGTGTTAGGGTGACACTTCCCCATCATAGCAATATTTCATGCATCATGTACAACTCAAGAGGCAATTATAACTTGTAAGCCACCCTCCCATCAAGAACCTTGTACCACCCTCTGATATGTGGATGTCGTCACGCTTCTATTGTGCTACTCTAATCTTCTTACTCAACACTGGCTTCACTTATAACTGTGCTAACAAGCCTGTTATCATATAGACCTTCAGCTATACATTCAGCTTGTAGTAAGGAGATTACATGTCTCACAAAAGGATACACTTGTGCCTACTCAGTAGATGATATGAAGAAGACTTCTGACTCAAGGCGTCTATAACCCAAACCGTTCCTTAACACATTATAGGATATTCTACAACCCTTTCCATGTCAACTATGTTAAGGGTACTCACCACTGCGCATATGTCCTCAATAAACCTCTTGTAGGTGTAGTAATATGTCCCTACTATAAGATGTCACATGTCCAAGGGCAAACTGCTTCAGACGGAAATCAAGATATTATAAATAAATATCCTTGCAAACTGATCTGGATGGGGCTTGAGCACCTTTTTCATCTATCTGTAATCAATACACAATCTCATGAATCTCTTCTTCCTTTCAGCAATATCACAACTAGAAGAGGATCTCCCTTAGGGAAGCGTGTTTGGTCTAATAAAACTCTTTTCCCAAGCAGATCTTGCAACTGTCTCTTCAATTCTTGCATCCTCGCTGACATCATCCTATATGGTGTATGACCCCCTAACATACGGTGTTTGTACTATAGATTGGGTACCGGTAACCAGATTGATCTCAAAGTCAATCTTTTTAGGAGACAAAACACTTAGGTTCTCATCAGGAAACATATCCTTGATCTTACATACAATTGACATGTCCTGGATACAAGAATTCTTCACCTTGGTATCCATCATATGTGTTAAGAATGCATAACATCCTTGTCTCATCGGTTCATCAACTATTATTGATGATATCAAACACGTCGGAAGAATCTTCATATCATCTTGGAAGATCCACGAAACATCATCATCCACAACGTCGCCATCTTGGAACCAAAGTCCAAGATCACCTACTACTTTTCAAAAGATCCATCCCCAGGGTCACATCAACACCCTGTTCATCAAGTGGTATAAGACTCACTTGATTGTTGCATCCTAAGAAGGAAGGAACACATAGGGAAAATTCTTCCCTAGTTACCACAACATTGCCCAGGGATTTCTTACAAAGAATAAGGGAATACCAACTCTCTTTTACAATTACTCATGTGTCATTTTATCTTTTTCATCTTGGTTTCCTTTCCATTAGCGTAGGAATTATGAAGATGAATACATATCATTACTCCTTCTTTATTATTTGTTTATCATTTGCATGTATATCCCCTTGTGTTACCATGTTTTACAACTTCACAACAATAGATAGATCATTATTTCTCACATGTTCTTTATTGAGCATGGACATTTCCCTTATTTTCTCTCACATAGCATGATAATTGCACCTCATGCTTTCTTATACACATAGGTTTGTCTAAGATTAACTTAGGTTCCACTTTATTCATTCATTATTTATTCTTATTTGTCTTCTCACTTCATACTTATCTCAAGAGTTCTCTCCATCATATGTGGATTTTACATCTTGACTTACTTCATTAACATAGATTTATCTACCTTTTGATTTATAAACTTCTTAAAATTATAACCTCAAGAACCTTTCACAACTTACTTGTGCTCAGGCTTAGGTGTCATGGTGTTGTATCTTTCTCTTCTTTATCACCAAACATTTAAGTTTCGGTAGGTTATAGTATAGTTCTCATCTTCTTTAGAGTAATATGGATATGTTAACACCATGATTTTGATTCCTTATGCTCTTTAGGTTGTTTCAAATTGACTACTTGATCAGAGTAATCAGAAACATAACAACCTAAGAGTTCCATACTCACCTTTCGTTCAACATTTGAATACTTGGCTAGGGCACTCAAGTACTAAGGTTAGGTAGTATGCACCATATTATATATCATGTTCTCAACTTAGAAATCATCCTAGTCCTAGTCCTAGTGCCCATGTAGACTCAGTGAACCTAGAGCTCTGATAGCACCAAATGTGACACCCTTTGCCACACAATGCCAGATTACTCAAAACAAAGCATGGAATTTCCACAAAATAGGGTAAGCTAAAATTGATATCATGACAAGATCTCAAGCTGGACAATTCCCAATTGAAGCTATAAAATTGTACCATTTGTATTTCATTCATTGCCAAAGATATTACACATTATTATTCACTGGCTAACCAAACACATTCAATTACAAATGACCACTTGTTCATGCAGACAAATCATATCCATACCATCATGACATGAAGGCAAAAACTCAAACCGATGTACAACATTCACAAAACTCCCCCAAGGACCTAAGTGTATAGGGACAACACATAGGATGCTATTACTAGACACTAGTTGTATTTTCATAATCTGATAGCTATAACTTTTCTTCTTATTAGTCTCAACAACACGATCTCTATCTCAGCATACACGTCCACCTAAAAGATGTGGAAATCCACGGGGTGAGACCAAACATTCCAGTGAGATATATAACTCTCCGCCAACATCTATTTTAAGCATATATAAGATAAATAGTGAATTACACTATTAATAGATAAGCATATTCAATTAAATGATATAAGCACAACAATTGTCATTGTTTAAGCAGTTTAGATATCTATAATTGAGCAGTAGAACATCTTATGCCTTTAGAAGGAATATGAAGAACATGTATAACTATTATAAAATAACTAGTACGAGAAACAAGGTAAAGGGTCAACCAATTGAATTGTATTTGACCCTAAGCAATTATACTACAGGTTGTATTACATTTTTTATCAATATGCCCTGAGGATTTGAGGCTTGCCACTCAAATTCAACTGACCACTGCTAAGTCAAAATCAGTACCGTATAAGATCAACAAAAGAGTCAGACTCCATGATCATCACCAATAGTACTCGGTCAGTTTGAGTCTGCAACGTAGTGACATGACAGTCAGACTGTAAGACAACAACTTATAGTCATAGCTATAGTCATGTAGGAAGCAATTCATAGTCAAAGCTATGGTCATATAAAACAACTAGCCTACCTTGGTACATGGAACAACGCTAGAGAATAGGCTCACACATGGATGTTCTATGTTAAAGCATCATACCACTATTTCAACAATTTAAGGATATAAGGAGATAATTCAATGTGCACCTTGCATATTCAATAATATGTGCTCCAAGTTTCCCATAGGAGTTATTTGTTTCACAATCCATCAAGGTATCGATATTGAAGATGAATCTATGGTACACGGCAAGTACATGATTAGGGTTTCACTTTATTAGTTATACCAATTGGGTGAATTAGGGCTCTATCATACAAGCGAACATACAAAACCCTAATTCAATCTAGAAAGCACAACTGTGAAACAACTTTAAAAGATATAAAACATATAAGGTGTGAACTTGTCACATCATCTTCGGACAACACTGTCTCACTACCTTAAACAAGGCCATCAACATCACTACCTATTAATACTGCCATATCAGGATAATCTTCATTATCACATTACTGGGGATTATAACCCCTCATCACATCACTACAGGATACATCTCTCACTAGGCATCAAGCCTCCACTAGGTCATAAGACCAATCACACCATTCTTAACTCATTATTACTTCATCATGCATCATCAAGCATATAAGTCAATCTTTAGAGTAATCGACCTGTCTAACTACCCAGATAGACATTTCAATTCCCATATTGATCATGTTCTTGAGAGGAGTTGTAAGATGCTCAGTAAGAGAAAAGACATTCGACCTCTCAAGGTCGATTGATCAGCTCAATCAACCTCACAAATAATTACTCACCTCGATCGATCTCACATGTTAATCAACCTTAGAATATTTTAACCAAAAGGTGGGTAGATCTAAGGATCTACCATTGCAATTTACCTCTTTCCTCTCTATTGTTATGTCATTATTATATTTCAAAAGCAATGGCCAATTCGACTTTAGTTTGATAGTATCATACACTATGAGTGGATAAACTCCATCACATAGGTTGGGAGTAGCCATCAACCCCCCAATCATGTAATTTTTCTTCTTCACTTTAATGCACATTTTCTTGCAAGTTTTTTTCCCATACTCCTATTTTAATATGTCACTTGTTTGATTAGATACCTTCTTGCAATGTTTGATTTGAATAATTTTAAAATTACAAGTTCAAGAAGATCTAGAGTATGGATAAACTACAAGAATGGGAAATCATTGTAGCAATAGTCACATGTTTGCTCTTCATATTTTGGTAACCAACTTGAGAGAGCGAGAGAGAGAGGTGTTCTTTTGATATAAATCTACCCCAATCTTGATGGAAGGAAGGTGTTAGACATCCTTGATGACTGCTTGTAAAACCACATTGAGAATATATGAAATAGAAGAGACAATTTTTCATGGTTGAGGCTAGCTTAATTAGTGAAAATCAATCTGTAACACTCCAATCTTATTATGCAATTTTTCCAATATATTTTATTCCGCGCATGACTCTTTTTCTAAATAAGATAATTGTTGAGGACTTAAATGTAATTTTCCCATGTTAGTTTTGCAAAATCATTTATTATGTCCAATTGCTCTATTATACTTGTTTTATTTAAAGAAAATGTTTTCATATATATATATCTATGCCCTTTTTATTTAAGAAAAATGAGGATAAATGCTTTTATGTCAAATTTTCTCTCTCACATGATAATTAGTTATTTACATGTTTAATTATTTGCTTAATGGCCCCCATCTTGTTAATTGAAAGGAAATAATATTTAGGGCACGTTTTTATGTTTTGCAATCCTTATTTGAGAAATTAATGACTTTATATACACTATTTATATTCATTTAAGTGCACATGATGACTTTTGCTACATCAGGCCTAAAATGTGTACAAGCATCAAATCCAATTTAATGAGAACGTTCTAGACCCTCTAATACACCTATGGTTCAAATTTGAATTCATTTGGCCCATGTTTGGACCCTCTAAGCAATTAAAGTTGGTTTTAATATGGTGTGACCTTTTATTTAAATGGAAATGCATACATATGGCCGATTTAAGCTATAGTTGCCTTTAATATGTGTCACGCGTTACTTTTTTTTTTGGCGCGCGTGATAGCAGTTGTTGGATCAGGATCCAAGGGCGCTCGCCTAATCTCCTTCCTCCGTTCTGTCCGTGGAACTTAGCCATTACCAGTGGCTTCAATGTGGGCCTTCAATCGCCTTTGATTCTCGACAGTTTCACGTCATTCCTTCGCCAACGAATCCGGATCATCTCCCCGATCTGAACGAGCCCCAGCTCGCCCCCTCTCGCTCCCTGTCAGGGAAACACCCAAATAGGGTTCGCAAACCCCCCTTGCACAGACACCGCTACAACCGCTAGCACCTCAATTTGAGAAACCTGAAAGCAGCGCTGGCCCCGGGAAACTCTCCCCTGAACTCAATTTCTCCTCTAACAGCCCCGAGCCCCTGGACATGTCCCTCCTTCTTTTCCGGCGACCTTGAGTCTGCCCGGCCTTCCCCTGCCACCTCAGCTCAATTTCTTTTACGGTGAGCATCCTCGAAGCCCCCTCTTCACTTTGGCTTTTATGGTTTGCGCTGGATCGTGCCTTATCGATGGGTCGACGAGCCCAGTCTTTCTTTCAGCTCGCCTTCAACTTGGTTTCTCGCCAGCACCCAAGCTCTCGGCCACCCCAGTGGTTCTCCGACCATAGAAATACTGGTTGTGGCTCCGCCATGCCTCCACGAACTCCTTCCGACCATCATCTCGCCATTTCAAGCATGCTTCCACCGGTTTTGGACTACCACTGCCGCCTCTGTTTCTCGCGAAGATTCTCTGTTCCATGGACACAAAATCCCTCTTGCTTCCTCCAACCCTGGAAATGACAACTTTAGGTTTGCATGACCTCGATTTGGTCTTCTGGACCTTTTGGTCCTGAACTGCTCGTTCTTCTCAGCGTCTAGGCTTCGCGAGCAAAGGTTCAACCTTGGCCCTGTTTTCGGATGCCATGGTTACACCATGGGGCCTGGTACTCCTTACAACCTGAGCAATGGCTCATCGGCTTCAACCTGGCACAAGGGATCCCTCAGTGGTTTCCTCTGGTTGGAGTTGATCGAAGCGATCACCTGATGCCGCCATCACAGGTCTACTCCTTGCGCTAGTCGACACCATGGCTGAAGGCAAGAATCGAGGTCCTGAAATAACCTTTGTACCCCTGCCAGCCTATTTTGATGTTTTTCACCCGCAAGGGTATCTTCGGGTTTTCACACATCCTTTCTTCTACGCGAGTCGCGCTGGTTCAATAAGCCATAATGACAATTTTACCCCCACATGTTTTATTGTATGTAACACACACCTAAGGTACTTTAGTAATTCCACATTTTATTTCCATTTGATTAATCGTTGATTTATATTGTTGTCACAATAAGGTTTCTTGATTTCTGATTGGTCCAGAGTGCAAAATTCATAACTTTTGCATACGACCTCAGAAAAATATAAATAAATATGTTTTGGAAAGGATTTTCGATGAGGAATCTGATTTTGTGGTTTTTATCGACTGATTTTGCTATTTTTACATCTCAATATTTATATGGACAAATTAGGGTTTAATGATATATGATGAAGGATAATTATGTTAATTTCAGGTGTTTAAGGGAATCCAATCAGTCAAACCAGGTTTGACTTAGGTGTTTTAGCTCAAGGTAAGTGGGCCATGCCCTTGGCATAGTAAACTTTATTTATTGATTGATTATGATATGCTTATGTACTTTATGTTAAATCATGATTAATGTATGTTTTCTTCAATGTATATGATTATTAAATGTTGATTGCTATAATCTAAGTCTAAGAATAGAAATCACATTAATATTATGGATTATGATTGAGGAACATGAAATAAAGATTAAGAGGGAAGAAATTCCCATCCATGCTTAAGAGGGAGAAATCCCATTATGTTTCATGGGGAGAAATCCCAATTATGTTCAAGAGGGAGAAATCCCAATTAAGATTAAGTTTAAGTTATTAAGGAGATAATTAAGTCTAAGAAAGGTCATGGTTAATGGAAATTGATTTAGATTTATATGCACCTTGTTATGAGCTTTCCGAGCATTATGGGCTTTCCGAGCAATTATGGGCTTTCCGAGCATTATGGGCTCCTTATGGGGCATTAAGAGAGGAGCATATACTTCTAGTCAAGTTCTTTATGTAAAGGATGCCAAGAAATGATTAATGTTAATGCATGTTCATGTTTATGTCAAGTCACCTGTATATTTTATTTTTATGCTTTATAACATGCCAATGACGCTTACTTACCATGTTTGTTTTTTCTTTGCATGGCTGGGGACGAGATGTCCGTAGAAGTTGAAGCTAAAGGGAAGGAGACATCTTGAGAATATTCCAAGGATCTAAGATCTTAGGAGTTGTTTCCTGGTGGGACGTCCATCTATGGAGATCATGTCTTTCATATATTATCTAGAATATGTGTAGCTTTAGAACCATGTTGTAGTTTTCTTTACAAGAACTCATGTATGAATCTATGTTTCTATGAATGCCAAGTGTTGTTTATTTCTTGATATGAGATCATGCATGTGACAAGCGCTCCCTGATATGCCAAGTACCCCACATTATGGATAATGCTGGGGATTAGGCTGTGCTTCCGCTTGTTACGTAAGAAACCCTAGGGAGGGGTGTTACATTAATGGTATCAGAGCAAGGAATAGATGGCCACTAAGGCAACAATAAGGATTCATACAAGTCACCCTACGATGAAGAAATAGAAGTAGAGAACATGATTATGTATTCTAGTAGGTCTATAGAACCCTAAAGATGACTAGAGTCCTCACCTCCTTAGAAAAGTACATGTTAGCATGCTCATGCAGTTGAAACCAAACCCTAGATGATGACATGTTTCTCCTTGTCTCAATGGTAAGCGCCACCCAATTGAGATTTGAGGAAAATGTTATTTAAATGTGACTTTTTATGTGTCTTACCTTCTTAATTGTGTGTGTGGTATGGGACACATGTGCAAATGAGTTGGTGAGATGTAGCATAAAGAGATCCAACATTTCTAAATATGTGCTTGATCACCACATATAAAGAGATGAAGGATATATGACCTAAGGTTAGACAACTATGAAGATGTAGTCATGGTAGGTGAGAGATAGATTCCCTAAGTGTAATGAGTTAGGTGTAATGTTAAGGAGTAAGTATGAGACTTAGGAAGGGTGGTTAAGTAATTAGTGTTGAATAATAATGCTTTGTTTATGTATGCCTCTTTTATAATGAAAATTGTATGGAAAAATTTGCAAGTCTATGTGAAAACCTTAAGGTGGGTAGAAACCCTAGGAAATTTCAAGGACAAAATTTATTTAAGGTGGGTAGTATTGTAACACCCCAATCTTATTATGAAATTTTTCCAATATATTTTATTCCTTGCATGACTCTTTTTCTAAATAAGATAATTGTTGAGGACTTAAATGTAATTTTCCCATGTTAGTTTTGCAAAATCATTTATTATGTCCAATTGCTCTATTATACTTGTTTTATTTAAAGAAAATGTTTTCATATATATATCTATGCCCTTTTTGTTTAAGAAAAATGAGGATAAATGCTTTTATGTCAAATTTCTCTCTCACATGATAATTAGTGATTTACATATTTATTTATTTGCTTAATGGCCCCCATCTTGTTAATTGAAAGGAAATAATATTTAGGGAACGTTTTTATGTTTTGCAATCCTTATTTGAGAAATTATTGACTTTATATGCACTATTTATATTCATTTAAGTGCACATGATGACTTTTGCTACATCAGGCCTAAAATGTGTACAAGCATCAAATACAATTTAATGAGAACGTTCTAGACCCTCTAATACACCTATGGTTCAAATTTGAATTCATTTGGCCCATGATTGGACCCTCTAAGCAATTAAAGTAGGTTTTAATATGGTGTGACCTTTTATTTAAATGGAAATGCATTCATATGGACGATTTAAGCCATAGTTGCCTTTAATATGTGTCACGCGTTACTTTTCTTTTGGCGCGTGTGATAGAAGCTGTTGGATCAGGATCCAAGGGCGCTCACCTTATCTCATTCCTCCGTTCTGTCCGTGGAACTCAGCCGTTACTAGCGGCTTCAATGCGGGCCTTCAATCACCTTTGGTTCTCGACGGTTTCACATCATTCCTTTGCCAATGAATCTGACTCATCTCCCCAATCTGAACGAGCCCCAGCTCGCCCCCTCTCGCTCTCTGTCGGGGAAACGCCCAAATAGGGCTCACAAACCCCCCTTGCACAGACACCGCTACAACCACTAGCACCTCCATTTGAGCAACCTGAAAGCACCGCTGGCCCCCGAGAAACTCTCCCCTGAACTCAATTTCTCCTCTAACAGCCCCGAGACCCTGAACATGTCCCTCCTTCTTTTCCGGTGACCATGAGTCTGCCCGACATTCCCAAGCCACCTCAGCTCAATTTCTCTTACGGTGAGCATCCTCGGAGCCCCCTCTTCACTTTGTCTTTTATGGTTTACCCTGGATCATGCCCTGTCAATGGGTTGACGAGCCCAGTCTTTCTTTCAGCTCACCTTCAACTTGGTTTCTCGCCGGCGCCCAAGCTCCAGGCCACCCCAGTGGTTCTTCGACCACAGAAATACTGGTTGTGGCTCTGCCATGCCTCCACGAACTCCTTCCGACCATCATCTCGCCATTTCGAGCATGCTTCCACCAGTTTTGGACTACCACTGCCACCTCTGTTTCTCACGAAGATTCTCTGTTCCCTGGACACGAAATCCCTCTTGCTTCCTCCAACCCTGGAAATGACAACTTTAGGTTCGCATGACCTCGATTTGGTCTTCTGGATCTTTTGGTCCTGAACTGCTCGTTCTTCTCAGCGTCTAGGCTTCACGAGCAAAGGTTCAACCTTGGCCCTATTTTTGGCTTCCATGGTTACACCATGGGGCCTGGTACTCTTTACAACCCGAGCAATGGCTCATCGGCTTCAACCTAGCACAAGGGAGCCCTCGGTGGTTTCCTATGCTTGGAGTTGATCAAAGCGATCACCTGATGCCACCATCACAGGTCTACTCCTTGCGCTAGTCGACACCATGGCTGAAGACAAGAATCGAGGTCCTGAAATAACCTTTGTACCCCTGCCAGCCTATTTTGATGTTTTTCACCCGCGAGGGTATCTTCGGGTTTTCACACGCCCTTTCTTCTACGCGAGTCGCGCTGGTTCAATCATCCCTAATGACAATTTTACCCCCGCATGTTGATTGTATGTAACGCACACCTAAGGTACGTTAGTAATTCCACATTTTATTTCCATTTGATTAATTGTTGATTTATATTGTTGTCACAATAAGGTTTCTTGATTTCTGATTGGTCCAGAGTGCAAAATTCATAACTTTTGCATACGACCTCAGAAAAATATAAATAAATATGTTTTGGAAAGGATTTTCGATGAGGAATCCGATTTTGTGGTTTTCATTGACTGATTTTGCTATTTTCACATCTCAATATTTATATGGACAAATTAGGGTTTAATGATATATGATGAAGGATAATTATGTTAATTTTAGGTGTTTAAGGGAATCCAATCAGTCAAACCAGGTTTGACTTAGGTGTTTTAGCTCAAGGTAAGGGGGCCATGCCCTTGGCATAGTAAACTTGATTTATTGATTGATTATGATATGCTTATGTACTTTATGTTAAATCATGATTAATGCATGTTTTTCTTCAATGTATATGATTATTGAATGTTGATTTCTATTATCTAAGTCTTAGAATAGAAATCACATTAATATTATGGATTATGATTGAGGAACATGAAATCAAGATTAAGAGGGAAGAAATCCCCATCCATGCTTAAGAGGGAGAAATCCCATTATGTTTCATGGGGAGAAATCCCAATTATGTTCAAGAGGGAGAAATCCCAATTAAGATCAAGTTTAAGTTATTAAGGAGATAATTAAGTCTAAGAAATATCATGGTTAATGGAAATTGATTTAGATTTATATGCACCTTGTTATGGGCTTTTCGACCATTATGGGCTTTCCGAGCAATTATGGGCTTTCCGAGCATTATGGGCTCCTTATGGGGCATTAAGAGAGGAGCATATACTTCTAGTCAAGTTCTTTATGTAAAAGATGCCAAGAAATGATTAATGTTAATGAATGTTCATGTTTATGTCAAGTCACCTGTATATTTTATTTTTATGCTTTATAACATGCCAATGCCGCTTACTTACCATGTTTATTTTTCCTTTGCATGGCTGGGGACGAGATGTCCACATAAGTTGAAGCTAAAGGGAAGGAGACATCTTGAGAAGATTCCAAGGATCCAAGATCTTAGGAGTTGTTGCCTGGTGGGACGTCCATCTATGGAGATCATGTCTTTCATATATTATCTAGAATATGTGTAGCTTTAGAACCATGTTGTAGTTTTGTTTACAAGAACTAATGTATGAATCTATGTTTCTATGAATGTCAAGTGTTGTTTATTTCTTGATATGAGATCATGCATGTGACAAGCCTTCCCTGATATGCCAAGTACCCCACATTATGGATAATGCTAGGGATTAGGCTGTGCTTCTGCTGGTTACGTAAGAAACCCTAGGGAGGGGTGTTACACAGTCCAAGTTTCCCTTTATCATAATCATCATTATCTCTGTTCAATTTTATAATTTATGTTACCTATTTTAAGTAGATTTATTGGTTCTTATTTGGAAAATCAAATTCAAACTTTTGTTTCAACTAAGTTAACATAAGGCTTTCCATTTCTTATGTAATTTCTAACCTTATCGATGTGTTTGACCCCACTTTACTACAATAGGTTGTGTGGAGTTACTAACGTATCTTGTATTTAGGTACACATTTAAAGTCTGATCCTTTTCAACCAAGCAATTGTGTTCTCACTTTTGACCCACATTTAAGGTTGACCACATTCTGCCTAACATGTGGCCAGATGAGCTTCAAAAATACATAAGGTTCTTCCGTGTGGATTCTAATGGACCTCCATATTCCATGACTAACAACCCAATCATCCTTTTAATTTGGGATAATTGGTATTAGGTTTTTTCCTATACAAATCATAACTAGACATACTAAACATACAATCAACAAGTCACAATTATTATAAACATCTTGAGTATATAACCATAACTTGAACAAGCATAACCAAACCAATTAATTAGATGATGCTTATCACCAATGCCAAACAACATAGAAGTTTTCACATGAATTACATATGTGCACTTGAGATCCCACTCAGTAAGTGATAAGGAGTTATTTATTTAATAAAATATTCACGTTAATTTTTATGATAGACAATCGAGTTGATTGCAATTTAATTCATATTTTTGAAGTCTTATATGTGCCTTTTTGTTCATAATAACTAGAAAAAGGGCTTATGTTAATCCTAATTACTTATTACTAGAGTGTTTATCACAAAAATTCTAACTAGGAATGCTAAGAATATAACCAACAAGTCATAATAATTATAAACATATTGAGTAAATAATAATAACTTGAACAAGCATAACCAAACATTGTAGTCAGATAATGCATATTACCTAGACCAAAGGACGTAAAGTTCTCACATGAAGTGTGTGTAAAACACCTAAGATCTTACTCAATAAGTATGAGAAGTTATATATTTATAAAACCAGCAAGGTGATTTTTTCAATATACAATCTAGTTGATTACAATTCCATTCATATATGTGAAGTCTTATAGGTGCATTTTCTTCTTAAGTAACTAGGAGAAAGGGATCGAATATGATACATTTCAATTAAGGGATGAGTCTATGACTGTAACACCCCTGACCTGGGTTTTGGGATAACCCTAGAAGCTTTGCCTAAGTAAGTTGCTTAGAACCTTGTCTTCTTTTAAAAAGTAATTAAGACTTGAGAAGAGTTTATTTCTCAATTTTGAACTTATTTGCAAATTGTTTGTGCTTAATATGATAACTTTGGTAAGAATTGCAATTTATCCAAATGAGTGGTTTATGTGCAAATTATCACCTCTAGAATGATAATACTCCTTGTGGAAAAAGAACCAAAGAAATGTTGAGTACCTTGAACCCTAAATGGGGTTGTGTCGAGTTATGAAGTATATGGGAGTGCCTATCATCTTAGAAGCCATAGAGGAGGTCCCATATCAGTTTGTTAACCTTTGAAAGTGTTCATGATGGGATAAGCACCTCAAGTAGGTGAAGCCTATCAGTTTGCATGTTCCTTGCAAAAGTTGAATCACTTTGCTCATAAAGTAAGATTGAGTTGTGATATCTTGTCAAGAAAGATACCCAAATGGTAGATATCTTATTTATGGATTATCCTCAAGAGTTTTGCATGAAAAGATAATTATGGATGCATGAAATTACCACGCATGGACACGTGTCACTCAAGTGTACATGGCGATGACATCTTATACATACTCTCTTTCATAAACCTCAACTGTATATACCTCTCTTTTCACCCCCTAGTAAAACTTTTGACTCATTTACCATCTCTTTCTTGTAGGACAAGCCTAGGATCTCAAGGAACAAAGAGAAGGCCAAACATCTTACATAAGGTGAAGCCATGATCATCTTCAACCTTGGAAAGACTATGCTTCTTGGATCATGATTCTTTCCTTCTCTTCTTTCTTCACCAAGTTCCTAACTATGAAATTTTCTTTCATAGAGGAGTGTTGTGATCGAGTCTTGGACTTTTCATAAGTCATCTTCAACCTTTGGGAACGTGGAGCTTTGGAGCTTGAATCTCTTGAGTTGATCTTGAGGCGAGTTATATAACTTGAACTCAACTTTATTATTATTCAACTTCTATCATGGAATACTTGGTGATTCCTTTCCTACTTCGACTTTTCTTATTTGATTGATGGTTCTATGAGTTCTATTGGATATATGGGGTAGTTGTCCATGAACTAGAGTAGAAATGGACAAAAAAATATAGCATGAAGATGATGAAACCGATATGCATAAATGATTTTGATTTGTGAAAAACCCTAACCTGATACAAGGGTATAGGCATGGAAACCAATACACATGAACTCCTATCCTTTTGGTTTGATGTCATGAGTAGAACTACCATTCTTTCGATTGTTTAACCTATCACCTTAATGTCAAGTATAAGGTAGGATGATATCTATAATATATCCAAGTCGACACATATGTTTGCAACATCACATGGATGGCCGATATGACTTGTGATGCTCTAAAGTGATATGTGGTTGTTAGGAAGATATGCTAAATGTTCTAAAAATGATATTCCTTAAAGGCATTAGTTTGCCATAACCAAGAGATGACTAGTGAAGATGGAATATTACATTATGATGTCTTAATTGAGTGTGGAGGCCGATATGGTCAATCCTAACCCTAATCTGATACACTCACAATTTGATATCCCTTTTGCCCAACCCATGTGTGATGGGTTATACCCTTAACTTGACATACTTGTAAATAGTATGTGTAAGACTTTCTTAGAAGCCTTGTCTGACACACCAAGTAGTGGCAAGGCCGATAGGTGAAATAATTAAGGTGTTGAATGAGGGTTCATCCAATATAAAACAAACCCTAGAGGCTGAAACCCTACATTGGGCAATGGCCAATACTCAAAGGGATAGCTAGGCCGATACTCTAGCTGATGTTTAGTGGCTGATACGCCATTTGATTGAGGTGGTCGATACCCTAGTTGAAGGTGAGTCTGATACCCTAGTTGATGGTGAGGCTGATACCCTAGTTAATGGTGTGGTGGATATGCAAAAGGATATGGTGGTCAATACACAAAGAGATAGAGTGGATGATACATAAGTTGATGGTATGGATGACACACAAGTATATACTATGTCGGATATACCTCAAGCACCATACAAACGATACTACTCTTAGAACCTATAAACCAATATCATTTGATATGCCTTGGCTGACACAAGTAGAGTCTTGGCTGATACAAAGATATGTGTCTAGGCCAACACAAGTGAATGTGTCTAGGCCGATACAAAGATTGGAATGAAGGTTGATACACCTTGATGAGTGTAGGCCAATACATATTGAATACAATCAATGAATACATTATTAATGTAATGATATGGATACACTTTAATAAGTGTAGGTTGATAACCCTAAAGAAGGTTATATCAATGTAATAAGTATATTGAAGTCAATATCCTAGTAAGGATGAGGAAGAAACTTGTACTACTCACATGAGAAGGGTAATATCTCATGTTGATAATCAGTTGATGATACTTGATGAAGTATGCTTGAACACTTATGGCACTAATATAGCTCTTATGATGTGAATTAGGGTTGGATGATAAATATGAAATTGAAAACCCTAAATCAGTTACAAGGGATAACCTTAACCCAAATTTTGAGAGGGTTGCAATTTGAATAACTCTCTTCATGGCATGGACATGATATTACATTTGCTATGAAATCTTAACCATGTAGGTATTTGTGAAATGATGAGCATAGACAGGTATGAGCTATGGTGATTTAGCATTATACAGTTTATATAAGGCCTTGTGAGCCACGTGATATACTTTTACAACAAGTATGAGTTGCATATGGGTCTAATGACCTAGAGTTGGTTATTGCCTAGTAAGAAGGTGATACTGTTCAATAATGAACTAAGGGTTTGATACCCAAACATATGATCATGATAATGATAATGTTGAAGAAATGAAATTCCCAATAAATTATTCAGGGGACTGAGATCCTAGGATAAGTATAACAAGATATGTTCCAATTGATACAAGATTTCTTGAAAGATATGTTACACCTTTTTATGTACCATTTATTTATAATTCATGCTTGTAACTTGATTGATGCTAAAAGATGCTGCAATGCACTTAATCTATCAAGTAAACTAAAAATGTAGTTGCCCTATCCATAGATCCATTCAGTGTCAGGATTTGTTGAATGGTGAAACGAGTTCTACCCCAAATGCATATTGTTGAATATATAGGGTGCAACTTGAAATATCTCCTTGTATCCTTAACTAACAGGATTGGCTACGGGCCATACCCTAAATATTAGGATTGACTTTGTGTCATACCATAACAAGAGTGTGGTTGTACTGTGATTTGGTAAACAATCAAGATTGGTTACAGACCACGCCCTGATATAATCAGGATTGATTACGAGTCATACTTGATAAGAGAACATGCTACGCGCTATATCTCTAATAGTGAAGAGCCTCTATACAACAAGTTAGCTATAATGCAGATTGACTCATAATATCATTGCTAATAATCTCGTACTGACCGAGAAAGGAGAGGTAGTGGATTTTGGCTCTTTCATAGACCTATATGACACTGATGCTTTACTTCACAGTGGTCAGTTGGAGACGAAATATATATTTCCATCCACGTAGGGCATAATAAGATGGATTGATTAAAGATGTAATCATCCATGTAGCATATTTGTTTAAGGATCAAATATGGAAACATTGGTTGAAGCCTTGCTTTGTTTTTATACTATTTAATTTATAATAGGTATATGTGTTCTTCATATTCCTTTTAAAAGTGATTAAATGACATATTGCTCAATTATTGATTCTTGAACTATTAAGATGTTGAGACTGCTCTACTCTGCATATAATCAAGCAGTTATACTTGTTTAATTCAATATAGGTTTCTTATGCTCTCACTCATAAAAGTTTAACTGTGATAATAATATTGTTGGCGGAGAGTTATATCTCTCGCTGGGATAAGTTGTGTGATGATCCGACAACAAATCAAACCGTCACCAGCAAATAATTGTGGAATAACCATAAGCAACAGATTAACAAAAATCACTAAAAATTAAAACCATTTGCAAAGAGATCCATTTCTAGGAAACTCTTAAGAAGAGAACCAAAGTACTACATACATCATGGTTCACATTGTACAGATCATGTACCATCTCATCTCAAGGATAACATATAACAATTGCTTTGCCCAACTATACATAAGCAACGTAAAACCTCAAGGTATACAAGTCAAAATCTCATATCATTCATAAAACCATTACGTACTGACTCCAAGGACCTGAGAGTACAGAGATGACACATAGGACTTATATCTATAAGAAACCACAGACAATACACTCAACCTGAGATGCTACTGCTGCCCCTGATGTTGTTGTCCTCCCTCTATTGTATGGTCCCTACCTCCTCATCCGCATCCACCTAAAAATGTTGGTGACCAACGGAGTGAGACCCATGTCCCAACGAGAGATATAACTCTCTGCCAATAATATTATTATTACAGATAAATAGTAATAAAATTGAGCAGAGGATTCTTTAATATTAATAAGCATGATTTAATCACTATTTTAAGTAGAATAGAGCAATATCATCTTATGAAACATTGCAGCTATATATGATAAAGCAGTAATTCATCTATTCGTTTTATAAAGAATATGAAGAACATGTATAACATCTATCCATTTAAGATGCAATAAGAAATGTAACATCAACCAATGATTTCCATATTCCATCCTTAAGCAAATACACTACATGGCTGATTACATTTTACAATCACACTTATGCCCTGCGGAGATGAGGTATATCGCTCATACTCCAACCGGCCACTGCGAAGTCGAAATCGGTACCATACAAGGTCAATGGAAGAGACGACTTCCATGACCTCTACCATCTCAGTCAGTGCGAGACCACAAGCATGACTATGTCAACTACTTCATAGCTTTCCAGGGTATACTGGCAACTTCACTATAGAGCTACAGTGGTGGCTGCACTCTCTTCAGAATCGAGAGATTTCATGTTTATCTCCACAGCAATCCCCACATTCATCATCATCGGGAGATTCGTGATACATCCATCCTGGCTCATACAATGAAGGATTGAGAGATCTCGTGTTTAGCTCATGTCAATCCCACATTAGGGCGTACGAATATTCACACCCATCACCCCCACATATTCAAGAATATGCGCCTCCAGGAGATCCTGTGGGAAAACCTGTTTCACCATCACCAGATGCTGATGATGATGGATCTATGGTCAGGGCTCTACATGATAAGATTCCACTTGATTAATTAATTGCATTACTATATTCTTTTAGCATCAATCAAGTTTTCAAACATGAATTATTATAACATATGCTACAAAGAAAGGTGTAATACATCTATCAAGTACTTTTCAAATCTTTAGAACTCATATAACATTTAGGATCTCAATCCCTTACCTCATTACTGGGAATTGTCATCCCTCAACATTATCATCATCATGATTATTAGATCTGGGTATTCAAACCCTTAGTTCATTACTGAACATTGTTACCACTTATCATATAACTATTACCTCGAGATCCTCAGACCAAGGTATACATGATACTTGTTATACAAGCATCTCACATGGCTCACAAGGCCCATTAAACATCTTGTCACCTCTCACTAGGCAACAAATTATCACATGGCTCACAAGGCCCATTAAGTATCTTGTCACCTCTCACTAGGCAACAAATTATCACATGGCTCACAAGGCCATTACGCATAATACTTCTTATACACATATTTAACATGCCTTACAAGGCTTATGCAATAAGAGAATTACAACCTTCCCATCATTAGGGTTAGGGTTTCCCTTTATAGCCAAATAGGGTTTCATGTTCATATTATTAATCCAAACCCTAATTCATTGCTCCACACATCTAGGTGCATATATTGATATCATAAGTATTCAATCATACTTATTTATTCTCATCCTTTATTATTAAATGTTTATCAACACAAGGTATGAGTTCCTCTCTCGTCCTTACCAGAGTATGATTACATCATACTTTATTAAATTGGATTAACCCTTTCTCAAGGTATGTTAGCCTACACTTATCAAAGTGCATTAAACTCATTACATCTCAATGTAACAATTGGCATAACACACTTCATGAGTTACTCATCCATGTATATTGGATTTGAGGTGCATTAAGGTGTATCAACCTTGAGGTGTTGGATGTGATATCTATCATATCTTGATGTATCACTTCCCTCATCACTTTTAACTTACTTAATTTCATCAGATTATCATCTTGACAAGGTGTATAGGGTTGAATCATGTATGTCAAGTTAAGCACATGTATTGGGTTAGGTGTATATCGATCTAGGCATCATCATATCCCTCATACATTAAGGTATCAACCTTACCATTCATAAGGTGTATAAACTTCACACTTCATGGGTGTAACATCCTCACCTCACTTGAAGATATTGTCCACACCCTACTTTAGTGTATTGGCCATCACATGTACTAGGGTACTAACCACCTTGCCACTTTTGTCATCTAGTGTATTGGGTTACCCACCATATCATTTTAGAGATATGTTCTCAACATCATACCATCCAAAAGGTATATGCTTAACCCAATATCAGTTTAAAGGTGTATACTTGCTACCCATATCACCTAGAGGTGTATGTGTGCATACCATATAGACCTTGAGGTGTATGTATGCTTCCATATCGGGTTTGAGGTGTATGTGTGCTTCCATATCACTCTTGAGGTGTATGCATGCTTCCATATTGGGTTTGAGGTGTATGTGTGCTTCCATATCACTTTTGAGGTGTGTGTGTGCTTCACACCATATCGGGCAAAGAGGTGTGTGTATGTATGCTTCACACCATATCGGGCAGAGAGGTGTGTGTATGTATGCTTCACACCATATCGGGCAGAGAGGTGTGTGTATGTATGCTTCACACCATATCGGACAGAGAGGTGTGTGTGTGCTTGCTTCACACCATATCAGGCAGAGAGGTGTGTGTGTGCTTCACACCATATCGGGAAGAGAGGTGTGTGTATGTATGCTTCACACCATATCAGGTAGAGAGGTGTGTGTGTGTGTATGCTTTACACCATATCAGGCAAAGAGGTGTGTGTGCGCTTGCTTCACACCATATCGGGCAGAGAGGTGTGTGTGCTTGGTTCACACCATATCAGGAAGAGAGGTGTGTGTGTGCTTCACACCATATCGGGTAGAGAGGTGTGTGCGTGTATCTTCACACCATATCGGGCAGAGAGGTGTGTGTGTGCTTGCTTCACACCATATCGGGAAAAGAGGTGTGTGCTTAACCCAATATCATTTTTGATGTGTTTGATTGACCTCATATCGTTAAAGAGGTGTATACTACTCCACCATATCTGTAAGAAAGTATTAAATCATATCCATATTGTTTTAGTGGAGTAGCTGCATCACCATATCGGGTTAGAGGTGCTTGCTTGTGTGCTTGAACCCCATATCACTTTACCTTAGATGATGTCATCACCATCAACCTCTAGACTTTGTTCTTACTATTCTAAGTCATGGACAATAGTACCATGAAGCTTTTAGAACTCAAAGGATCACCAATTATTCAAGAGAAATCAAAATTGCAAGTAGATCAACAAGTAAGACAAAATTGAAGGTGCATAATAATATAATTGGGTTCAAGTTATATAACCCGCCTTAAGAACAACTTCAAAGCTCCAAGCTCCAAAGATCCACGTTCCTAAGGTTGAAGATGACTTATCAAAAGTCCAATGCTCATTCACAACACCTTCATATACATGGAATCACCATGGATAAGCAATTGGTGAAGAAGAAAGGAAAGGAAGATCATAACCCTAAAATCATGCTTCAATCCAAGGTTGAATATGATCATGGCCTCACCTTAGGGTTAATACTTGAGCTCCTTCTTGCTCCTTAGCACCATGCACGATACCTCACAACTTATGCATGATATGCCACCACTCTTGGCCGATATTCCCCTCACTTGTGGTCAAAACACTTCACTGTGGCCGTTATCACCTTACTAGGCCGATACCACCTTGCTTGGCTGATATGAACTTGTTATGGATGATACCCAAGGTCCTATGCACGATACCACTTCACTCCTACACGATACAAGGACCCTATGCATGATATCTAAGAGCAAGGAGGTGGTAGAATTCGAAAAAGTTCACTTAGGGGTGTATATACTTGTGGTTCATGAAGAGGTGTCAAAATGAGGAGCCACGTGTCCATGCATGGGTGACATGTGTACATGCATGAATCAACATTTATCTTGACATGCAAAACACTTGAGGATAATATGGAGATGAAATTCCGTCCATTACTTATCTCTTTGAATAAAATATATCAACAAAATAACCACTTTATTCACAACTCGATACAACTTTTCTAAGGAAGATGTAAACCGATACACTTCACCTCCTTGAGGTGATTTGCACGACATGGTGATAACACCGCACTTTACGTATTTTCTATATATATTTTACAACACTTTTAGAATAACTTTAGTCAACTTTGCACACATTTTATGTATCTTCTTGACGAAAGCCTTGTTTTGTGATTTCAGGAATCAACGCAACTGTGACCGTGATCTTAGAATCGCGGCCACGGTTATTCAACAAAGATCGCAACTGCGGTCTCTCCAAAGATCGCGACTGCGGTCTCTCCAAGGATTGCAACCGCGGGCACTCAAAGACTATGACCGAGGTAGAATCGTGACTGTGGTTATTCAACAAAGATCACGACCGCGGTCTCTCCAAAGACCGTGACCGCGACTTCTCTAAGGATCGCGACTGCGGTCTCTCCAAGGATCACAACCGCGGGCACCCAAAGACCGCGACCGAGGTCATGGGGAGGATCACGGTAAAGAAAGATCGTGACCAAGGAGGAATAAAGGAAAGATCGTGACCGCGGTCTTAAGTCAATGGAAGGCGCCTATAAATAACGCCCCCGCATGTCTTTCCAAGGCATCAGATCAGGGAGATCTGATCCTGATACCACAAAGTGCTACCGCATCCCAGACCCATTGCCGACCATCAATCAGTCTTAGATCTCCAGAGAGAAAGCCGAGGAGAGAGAAGACGACCGCCCGCACCCCCCCATTTTTTCGAGAGAAGGAGACATCCCTGTGGTAGATCTAGATCTGAAGAAGTAGTGTGTAGTATCCATTTCTTCTCCTCTAGATCTATCATTTCCTCATGTTGTACTCACCTCCATTCTTCGTGGTGTCTCATGGATCTATCTTTCCATAGCGCCACCATGTTACCCAAAAGCATGAGCGGCTAAACTCCATAACTTGGGTTGGGAGTAGCCACTAAGGCTCCCCCAACATGTATATTGTCTCTTTCTTTTGAATATACATATTCTTATCAAGATTATCTCCTTGCACCTATTTTAATGCTTCACTTGTATGCTTAGCTACCATCTTTTGATGTTTGATTGTTGATATCTCGAGAGAGTAATATCACTTTTATCCCATGTCGTGTAGTAGTATGAATGCACGAGAGTGTTGAAATGCTAAATGCTTCAACCCATATGTTTTGCTGCGAGGTTTTTGAGTTGTCCTCTCGAGAGAGAGGCTTCTTTTAGGTCTAGATCTATCCTCATATTGAGAGAGAGTGGAATAGATGTTTTATGGTTGCTTGTAATCTTGATATGAGTATGCAGGAGAGAGAGATAGTATGCTTGTTGGAGAGATGCTTTGGTTGGCGAGCCCCAACCTGAGTTTTCCCATATACATTTTGTTTCTTTTATTTCTTTTATCTTATTGTTCTTGTTCTCGAGCTACCGTTCCCTTGGGAACACATATTAATCCTCTTTCATGCTGGAGTATAGAGTGTTGATTCCGCATTCTTAGCACGACCAACCTTGTCCCTATGTTCAACCCCGGTTGCTACATCGGACCCCGTTATCGTTGCGGGGGCCTGAGTGTCGGGTTATCTTTTTAAAAGTCTGACTACTTTAATCTGCTCCTTTTGGATGCACAATTTAGGCCGGTCAACTTTTTGGCGCCGTTGCCGGGGACAAGGTAAAATGGTACTGTTCAGGAACTTGAGTCCACCCACTATACTCCTGTGCCTCAAGCTTAGCAATAAGCTCGACAACACAACCACTCTAAGTCTTCTAACCTGAACCTGTGTAGAATAGTTTGTTTCATCATGCTCAGTTTTCTAACTTGATCGTACGTTCTATTCAGGTACCCAGGAAGAAGCACTTTGCTCAAACTAACTCCTCTCACCATGCCGCCCCATGTGGAACCACCCCTTTCCGTGGATGACCAGAACACGAGAGTTGGGCAACACCCACCTCCACCTGAACAAGAACAACCTAAAGATGATCGTCACCACAAGGGGCGTCATCATCGCCACAGGAATAGGAGGAACCACCACAATCAAGAACGAGATCACAGAGACAGAGACAGTGAAGATTCCAAAAAGGAAGAAAAGACCCTTCGGGAGTTGGCAGCCACAAAGGCCAACAACTCAAGGTGCCCTGTGGTAATCCCAAGGTTTGATGCTGCAAACTTCGAGCTGAAGCCCGCTGTGATTTCCATGATCCAGAATAAGAGCTTTCGATGGAGTTCCAAAAATGACAACCCTTATTATCACCTTGATGCTTTTAAAAATATATGTGACTCCATTAAAATGAGGGGAGTACCGCAAGAAGTTATCTACTGCAAGGGTTTCATTTTCTCCTTGGAGGACAAGGCACTATCATGGTACCTTGGACTGCCACAACAAACCTTGAATGGATGAAATGCTTTAGCCGAAGCTTTCATGAACAAGTTCTATCCTACCGAGAAGACGGTCAGAAACAAGCAGAAGATCACATCTTTCACGCAGAAACTAGGAGAAAATCTGCATGAGGCCTAGGAGAGATACCAGGAGTATCAGAGGGACTACCCTTACCACAATTACAATAAGGGTTTCTTGATCACGACATTCTATAATGGCCTAACCCATGAGGAGAGAGTCTCACTGAATGCAGCAGTAGGAAGCGACTTTCTTGGAAAGAAGCCCAGTAGATCTAAAAAGATCATTGAGAACATGGCTGAACTTCAAGCTGGGACTGAGTATGATAGGACTGACAGAGGGCATGCGAAGAAAGAGACCAATGAAGGGCCATTAATCAAATCCAAGGCTCTTGAGGAGATCACGTCTCAAATACAGAAGATAGCTACGGATGTCAGACATCTAAAGGAGTCAGGAGGAAAAGGCAAGAATCAGATAGAGAAGGTAATGAAATGTGTCACCTATGGTGAAGGATGACATGGAGTAGATAAATGCATGTATACTCATCCTGAA
This sequence comes from Alisma plantago-aquatica, assembly GCA_963693085.1. Lineage (NCBI taxonomy): Eukaryota > Viridiplantae > Streptophyta > Magnoliopsida > Alismatales > Alismataceae > Alisma > Alisma plantago-aquatica. The sequence goes on from OY856412.1 coordinate 844,394,766, forward strand.
GAGTCAAGTGAAAGTGATTCTGAGGAGGATGAAGCTGAAAATGTCTCTTACACAAATTTCAAGAGGTCGGATCATCCAAGCTTCAGTTATGGGAACAAGGATGCTGCAGAGAACTCACATCAGTTGAACAACCCACCCAAGAAACCACCTGGCTTTGAGAAAAGAAGCGAGCAAGGACAATACACCAAGACGAGCACGTTCTAGATGAAGAAAACCAATTATCAAGGTCAGGGGAAGTATCAACCCTGCCAAGATGCTAACACAAGTCAAGGGCAAGTGCAAGAACAAGGACTGAGCCATACCAAAAGTAATAGTCATCCAGACTTAGTGGGTCAACTTTTTGACTTCGTCAAAAGACAGGACACAATAAATAACCAACTTGCACAGAGTGCACTATCCAACTCAGGCATTTTGAATATTATGCAAGTCCAAAAGGTAGACATGCAAACACACCAGTGTCAGATAGACCAACAACTTGCTCAGTTGGCTGAGCTCATAAAGAATCCTCTGGGGAAGATTCCTTCTAGCACGAAGTCCGCCAAGATGGCAACCCTTAGACCGGGACAGACAATAAAGCACCCTGAGGAGATGAAAACTGAAGAACCTGAGCCAGAGAAGGTTACAGAAAATCCAGCTGAAAGGGAAAGCCAGCACCCACCAGTTAGGGAACCAGAACCTGAAGAGGAATTATTCGCCAAGAGGAGTCAGTACTCACCAAGATTACCTTTTTCATACAAACTTGTAAAGTCTCACCTCAAGAAGAGGTGTGAGAAGTTCATGGAATCAGTAAAAAAAGCTCCACCTGGAGGTACCGTTTCTGGTAGCCTTGGAAGAAATGCTGACCTATGCCAAATTCTTCAAGGATCTTGTCATGAAGAAAAGACAAGGAGGAAGGATTGAAACTATACACCTAGCCAGCATGTCAACAACCTTCGTAAAAGCTGAATTACCAGCCAAGAAAAAGGACCCTGGGGCCTTTACCATACCTTTCGTGGTAGGAGATAACGTTGAAAGGAAAGGTCTTTCCGAATTGGGGGCTAGCATCAGCCTAATGCCTTTAAACCTCACACAATGATTAGGACTGACTGATATGGTCAGGACTAATATGAGGATAGAGTTGGCAGACCACACTTTCAAAAGGCCGGTAGGAGTGGTGGAAGATGTCCCGATTCGAGTAGAGAGATTCTTCATCCCATGTGACATAGTTATCATCGACACCATTGAGGACCCTAAGTGCCCCATCATCTTCGGTCATCCTTTCTTGGCAACCAGAAGGGGACTTATTGATGTCACTGAAGGTGTGATAATCCTGAGGGTCGGAGACGATCACATACATTTCAAGGTGAAAGACTCAATGAAAGGACCGTCCCTACTTGAATTTGCTTACTTTGTGGACAACTATAACCAATACTACGAAGAGGTAGAAGAGGACACAACAGTGGTAGACCCTCTTATGAGGGCGTTGAATGAAGAGGACTCTGGAGATTGATGATCTTGAGGTAGCTGAGATCCTTGATTACCTGAACCAAGATGAAGGAGATATGAACGATGAAGAGGAAGTTGTCGAGACGGTGAAGTATACTTCTTTAGAATTAACCATGGTAGAAGAGAAAGTACCAAAACCTAACCCAGAGCTGAAACAACTACTGAAAGGTCTGAAGTATGAGTTTCTAGACCCTAAAGAAAGAAATCCTGTCATAGTCAATGCCAATCTTAACGAAGAACAACTGGAAAGACTCCTTAAGGAGCTAAGGCTCCACAGACAAGCTATAGGGTATTCAGTGGATGATATTAAGGGACTAATCCCTGCCGTGTGTATGCATCAAATAAATCTTGAAGAATATGCAAAACCCCTTGTTCAACCCCTAAGGAAGTTGAACCAGATGTTGAAAGAAGTCGTAAGGAAAGACATATCAAGCTTAAATATGCAAGCATTATATACCCAATTAGCGATAGCAATTGGGTGAGCCCAATTCACGTGGTACCCAAGAAGGGAGGAATGATAGTCATAAAAGGTGATAAAGGTGACGAGGTTGCCGTAAAGACCGTTACCGGATGGAGAATGTGTATTGACTATCGAAAACTAAACCAGGCCACAAAGAAAGATCACTACCCTCTCCCCTTCATCGACCAAGTGCTAGAAAGACGTGTACATCATGAGTATTTCTGCTTCTTGGACGGTTATTATGGATTTTATCAAGTTCTTATCTTGCGTGATGATCAGGAAAAAACTACCTTCACCTGCTTATATGGTACATATGCTTTTCGAAGGATGTCGTTCGGACTATGCAATGCTCCTGTGACTTTCTAACGTTTCATGATCTCAATGTTCTCAGACATCTTGGAAGACATTGTAGAGGTCTTTATGGATGATTTTTCTATTTATGGAAAGGATTTTGATGCCTGCTTGAAAACCTATCGTTAGTCCTACAACGCTGTGGGGAAAAGAACTTAGTCCTTAACTGGGAAAAGTGCCATTTTATGGTATAGGAAGGCATAGTCCTTGGCCATAAAGTCTCCAAGAAAGGTATTGAAGTAGATGTAAGCAAGGTCGAGGCTATTTCTAGACTGCCTTCTCCAAAGTCCGTGATAGGGGTACGAAGTTTTCTCGGTCACACCGATTATTATAGAAGATTCATCAAGGACTTCTCAAAGATATCAAAACCCCTCTCGAACCTGCTGATTAAGGATGCATAATTCAATTTTACTGATGATTGTTTGAAAGCCTTCCAGGATCTGAAGGAAGCCCTAGTAACTCCTCCTATTCTCCAAGCTCCGGATTGGGAGCTCCCCTTTGAATTAACATGCGATGCTAGCGACTACGTTGTGGGGGTTATCCTAGGGCAGACGAAGGATAAGAAGCATTATGTCATTTGTTACGCCAGCCGGATTCTAGACAAGGTGCAAGTAAACTACACCGCCACATAAAAAGAAATGTTGGCAATCATTTTCACGTTTGACAAATTTAGGTCATATCTTATAGGGGCAAAGGTAAAGGTCTATACTGACCATGGAGCCATACGCTACCTGATGCAAAAGAAGGACACAAAGCCCAAACTGCTGAGATGGGCCCTGCTTCTGTAAGAGTTTGATCATGAGATAATTGATAAGAAAGGAAAAGAAAATGTGGTCGCAGACCATCTCTCGAGAATAGTTCGCGATGAAGAAAACCAGTTGTCTGTAAACAGCAACTATGCTGATGAAGCTCTGTTAATGGCTCAGTCTAACAAGCCAAACCTACCGTGGTTTGCGAACATTTGTAATTACCTAGCCTGTAGCCAGCTACCGCCAGACATCGCATACAACCAGAAAAAGAAGCTCTTGTCTAATGTGAGGAACTACTATTGGGACGACCCATTGCTATTCAAGAAATGTTCTGACAGTTTGTACAGAAGGTGTATACTGGAAGAGGAGGTCCCACTAATATTGAGAGAATGCCACTCTTCACCCTATGGAGGGCATCATAGTGGGGACATAACTGCCGTAAAAGTGCTTCAATCGGGATTTTACTGGCCTTCGCTATTCAAGGACGCTACTGCTTCTATGAAAGTTTGCAAGGAGTGCCAGTCAACCAGAAATATCAGAAAAAGGAATGAAATGCCTATGACAGACTGGCTAGAAGTTGAGATCTTTAACGTCTGGGGAATAGACTACATGGGTCCCTTCCCCTCGTCAAAAGGTTATCAGTACATATTAGTGGTTGTGGACTATGTGTCGAAATGGGTAGAGGCTGCTGCTATCCAAACTTGCGACTCTAAGTCTGTGATTAAGCTATTTGAGAAAACCATCTTTCTACGCTTTGGAGTACCCCACAGTGTGATTAGCGATGGCGGATCACACTTTGGGGAGAAGCAATTTGAGGCACTACTGAAGAAGTACGAGGTCAAGAACATGGTTGCAACACCCTATCACCCTCAAACCTCTGGACAGGTGGAGGTATCTAATAGGCAGATTAAGCAAATTTTGGAAAAGACTATCAGCCGTACTCAGAAAGACTGGTCCATGAAGCTCGACGATGCTCTCTGGGCCTATATAACTGCTTACAAGACACCCATAGGCACAACACCTTACATGCTAATATATGGAAAGTCTTGCATTTACCCTTAGAGCTTGAGCACAAGGCCCTTTGGGCGATTAAGTTTCTAAATATGGACCTGGAAAAGGTAGGGAAAAAGTGATACATGTAGCTACAAGAACTCAAGGAGCTGAGATTGTATGCTTACAAAAACACAAAGATTTACAAGCAGATGACCAAGGTGTGGCATGATGCCCACCTAAGGAACAAGGACATTCGTGAAGGAGACAAAGTTCTTCTCTTCAATTCTAGCATAAAACTTTTCCTTGGGAAGCTCAGAACAAGATGGTCAGGCCCTTTTTCTGTGGAAAAGATTTATCCATCAGGAATGATGGAGATTCAATGAGAAATGACTAGGATCTTCAAGGTCAATGGCCACAGGTTGAAAAGATTCTATGAGGATGAAGCCTTTGTAAGAAGATCAGAGATCAACCTGGATGAACCAACCCAACTCAACAAAGAAAAGGATCAAGAGTTGCCTCATCTGACTGAAAGACTAGAGAAGTGAAAAATTTATGCAATCTAGCTAAGAGACTTTAAAGAAAATACTACTTGGGAGGCAACCCAAGTTTTCATCTCTCTTCTCTTTATCTTTGTTTTATCTTTCCTTCTCTCCTTTAGTTTGAGTTTTCCCCACTTTTTCTGAGCATTTTTCGTCTTCATTTTGAATTTAATAAGTTTAAGTTTAAGTTTCCAAGAAGGATTGGTCTTGCTTAATCGCGACCACAAATATAATTGTGACCGCGGCTTTGCTGATGCTTATTGAATAATCAAGACCGCGATCTTTTCTCTTAGCTGAAAAGACCGCGACCACGGTTTGTTCAGGGAATTACGACCGCGACAAAGACCGCGACCACAATGTTTTACTCTACTAAGTTAGGTCGCGACCTGGACGCCTATAAATACTTTTAAGTCACTGAAAGACAGACTCTTTATGCTCCCTTCACTTTCGTGCAAACCCTGAGATTTCCTAGTCTGTTCATTCGAGAATCGAAGCTGTAGCCACGATTCCGCTATCCAACGCCTGAGATAGTCGCCGCCGCAGGTCCACTGGGATCGTTCACTTTGCCATTCGTGACTTTCGCCGTCGTCGCAACCTCTCCCATCGACCAGACAACCTTCTCATTTCTCCTTTCTTCGCACCGACGGGTTTTACCTTTATCTCGAGCTCTTCCTTCACCGCTATGGCGATCCGCTCTCGCTGTTTGGCTGATTTTTTCACCTCACTGATGCCTTCTTTCCAGGCGCTTAGCCCCACCCTCTTTTCGTTCCCTTTTTTCGGCCCTAAAAAGAAAGACCTTAAAACCCTAAGGATGAAGAACAACGTTCGAAAGAACTGAAAGGACGGAGCGGACTGAGATCTTGTTCATCTCAACTGACGCGGGGTGTAAAACCCTAAGGACCGCATGCCGTTAACCCATAAAAAGAGCTAAGTTCGGGTATTCTGAAGAAAAGACCGTGTCCGCGATTATAATCGTAACCGCGATTAACATCGCGACCGTGGTTTTCTTCTCAGAAAAGAATCGTGACCATTATCTTTTTAAGAAAAGACCGCGACCGTGATCTTTTCAAGAAAGCCGCGACCGCGATTTGCTCTGAAACAACAATAACCGCGACTGCAATTTTTACTGTCAAATAAAAAAAAACTTGAGAATGATAACCTATAACCTGATAATTATATATAACTTGATGATAATTATGCCTAGGAAAATAAAGGTGATCTTTGGGTATACTTTACTGAGGACTAATCTACTTTAACCTACAAAATGTCTTCTCCAACTTCGAGCGATCCCCTATACCAGAGGGCTACCTCCCTGAAGGAGGTAGAGGTGATAGTGAAGGAATTAACTGAGAAGATGAAAGGAGCACCACCCTACTAGTCCCCAAGAGCTTTGAGATCCAGCTCAGACTAGAACAATATCAGAGGATCTTGGTGGGGGTATCATAAGAGGAGTCTGTAGAAGTAACAGAGCAGACGAGGGAAAAAAAGGCCTCCAAGTATCTACATGAGTAGTCAGGAAGCCTAGTATACGGGAAGAAGCAAAAAGCTGCATTCAAAGAACCCAGGCCCCGTAAGAAGGCGAAGACTGAAAAGGTGATAGAAGGAGTCTCTGTACCTCAGTGGGAGCCCCAGTTCATACCCCGGGACATCGTGTACCAATCCGCCTATGACTGGATGTCCACTTATAAAGAATGTGTTCTGACACGTTACTTCGACGTACAGGACATGAAGAGGCTGTGGCTATATGACAGGACGGTAAAGTTCCTGGAGGGCGCAAACTTACAAACCATCTCCACCCCCGAAGTAAGGTCATACCAGAGGCTAACCCTAGAATTTATGTCCTCTCTGACTAAGCTCACTACTGGCGATGGGACGCGAGTAGTAGGAGGAGGGGACTACCAGCTAAAGGTACGACTTGGGGGTGAAACCCACCAGATAACAGAGACAGACCTGAACATGATCTTCACCGCATCTGAAGAAAAGGTTAAAGCCTGTTCATGTACTCTGGGGGAGAGGGAGATTGCTGCATACAACAACAACAAGATGTGGGAGGAGCTGATTGGAGAGGAAAAGCACAACCTGAAGAACTCCAAGTCCTCCAGAATCACCTCCTGCTCATCAAGGTCATACAGAAGATCACCGCCTTCTTTATAGACGCCAGGTCAGAGACCGGGACAATCAATAAAGGGTATCTCTTCCTTATATGATCTATGATCAATAAGAGACCAGTTAATATAGGAAGGATCCTTATCAGAAGGTTGTCATCGGTTGTAGGAAGTGAGGCGAAGAGGAAGTCTACCTTTTGTATGGGGGGTCAGATAGCGAGGATTTCCGACTACCTGGTGGAAGAAGGAGAACTGCAAAGATACGAAGAAATAGAGGGACAACAAAGTATAGATATAAAGTCCCTCGTCAACATGAAAATTCTGGAAGTGAAGGGAGATAAAGTATACTTTAAACACCAAGGACTGAAGAAGCCACTCCCCCTCCCCAAAATGGCATTCTATGATGCCCACAAGTTACGACTGACTCTCAACGACGTCGAGAAGATGAGCTCCGGGACACTGTATGCTAGCACATCGGCAGAACCTGCACACGCAGTAGAAGAAAGCAGTTTCCCGACACTAATAGTGAAGAAAACCCAGGAGCCAAGGAAGAAACTGTAACATCCCTGACCTGGGTTATGAGTTAACCCTAGGTATTTTGCCTAAATATGTGATTAAATCTTTGTGATTAACTCTGAGCATGTAATTAAGTTTCTCAGAAACATATATTTCAGTATTTGCTCCTTTTTATTTAAAGTTGTAGCATTGTTTTGATATACAGGGACCTATGTGCAATTTACCCAGTTAAAAGGGTTAGTTTGCAATTTGCACATGTTGAGATGTTCCTCTAATGATGAGACATCATGAGAATCTTTTTGGTAAAGTTTGAGGGATTTCCCAAGCCAGGGCACCAAGGTGCAGCTGTGGAAGCAATCCCAGTGCTTGAAACCTTAAATTGGGGTAAAATGCAATTTACCCAAATTAAGGGATACAAATTGTGAAATATGTCATCTAATGTATCTTTTTAGACTTTTTCCATCATTTAGAGAAGAAATGATGAGGAAGTCACCTCAATTGAATTATCAAGTTATGAGACATGCCTTGTGATTGAATAATCAGGGAATATGTGTAATATTTCTTTATGTATGTACCTCATTATTAGATTTCTCTCCTTTACCTTCTTTTCCTAAGAACTTAAGAGAAGGTTTGTCCTTAGAATAAAGAGGAAGGGACGATCAAGTAAAGAAGGAGGGACCTAGTTGGAATTATGGACAACTTATGAACTAATGTTGAAAATCCTACCCCATGTATATAAGCTCTCCTTCCCTTAGTTGCAAGGGAACTTACCCTTCGTTCCCTTACTGTTTCATTTCACCAAAGACGACCAAGGACTTCCTTGGAGCTAAGGAGGACGACCAAGGGGTGCAAGGTAGGTTTAAACCCCTCTTCTTGCCTAAATCTATGGTTAGAACTCGAATTCAAGGTCATCTTCATGGCTAACTCTTGAAACCCTACCTTTCTAGCCGTCTCTTTTCATCCTTCCTTGGAGTTTTCACCTTGGCCAACCTGTAAGAACTCAAGGACGCCATTAGAGCTTGGAGCTTGAAAGCTTGGAGCTCAAGAAGCAAGCTTTAGGCGGGTTTTATAACTCTAAACCCATGCTTTACTATGTGCATCTTTATATGCGTTTTGATGATAGCTCTTAGTGTTTCCCTACTTTTCCCTGCTATTTTGCAAGAACACCCATGGGATATTCGTACTGTTCTTGAGCTAGGAGATGAAGGCGTGATTTCCAAGAAAAACCCACCACTTTTCACTTCCTTAAACGGTCTCAAAAGTTTGCTCTCTCGGACTCAAGACCGCGAGGTGAGCAAACGGTCTCGAGACCGCGACAGGGAAAACGGTCTCCAAGACCGTTTGGCCCCATTGACCGAGCGTAGAACGTATAATAAATTTGTTCCTAATTATATAGGCTAATTACCCTCAAAATTTGGGAGGCTAACTCCAAGGGAATCGGGAGATATGACCTTTTTAAGTAACAACTTTATTTGAATTTATTCCTGATTTTCAAACGGTCTGAAATTGCCGTTTTGGGCAAACGGTCTCAAGACCGTGTAAGGTCGTTGACTAAGCGTTGACCGTATGATATTACTGTTCAAAATTATGATAATTAACAACTCACCAGGTTTGATGGTCTAATTCCAAACGGGCTAAGAGTTGAAGGGTGAATACTAGGGCTAACCCTAGGTAAAATCAGTACTGAAATTATGGTGACCTAATTAGGGTTTTTAGGGTTGATTGACCTAAACGGTCTCAAGACCGTTTGGGGGTCACCAAACGGTCTCAAGACCGCGAGGGCAATCAACCAAGACCGTTTGGAGGTCTGGGGTCAAGGATAGTTGACCAATTGAAGGTACAACTACACCAAATTACATTGCAATAAAATATTGACACGATCATCAACTCAATGGGTCAGACCTTGATGAATTTGCACTAGAATCCAAAAATTTGATGGGCAAACGGTCTCAAGACCGTTTGGAACTCATCCAAACGGTCTCAAGACCGAGAGGACAATCACCCAAGACCGTTTGAAGGTCTAGGGTTGAGTAATTTGACCAATTGAGGACCCAATTGCAAATAAGTTATCAATTTAATCAAAATTCTGTTTTGTGACTCAATCATGGTTCAACCCCTATCAAATCACCTTAGATTTTGATGAAATCTTGGGCAAACGGTCTCAAGACCATGTGGGGTCCACCCACATGACCTCAAGACCGTTTGGGCCAAGTTTGGGCCCAATTGGAGCTCAATTGAAGGGTTCAACCTTGTGTTGATGCACATTGTTGAGTGGTGATGGGTGAACATTGATAGATCCCAATTGAATCGATTTCAATCATAATTGGTCAACAATTGAGGGTCAATTGAATGACCAATTGGTTAAGCATAACCTTAACTAACCCAATCCATAGGTGGTCAACATAGATGGGACCTTTTGAAGGCTTCAACCTCGATTGACATTATCGGTTGCATCTTTGAGTCTTGATTGAAGGACCAAGCGGCTGAGACCATGAGAGCCTCGCGGTCTCAAGACCGTGAGAGGGCTCGCGGTCTCAAGACCGTGAGGGGGCTCACGGTATCAAGACCGAGAGGAGGCTCGCGGTCTCAAGACCGCGAAGGGCCTCGCGGTCCTGAGGTCAAACTAGCTAAACGGTCTTCATGACCCTCGCGGTCTTAACCTCAATTGGAGTCTTCGCGGTCTTGAATGCATGATGGCTCGCGGTCTTGAATGCCTGATGGCTCACGGTCTTGAAGCCTAAGGGGGCTTGCGGTCTTGAGGTTAGAAGGAGGCTCGCGGTCTTGGAAAGTCAAAGTGGGCAAACGGTCAACACTTTCAACCGATCTCAACTCAATTGATGATTAATGATTGAAATCAATCAATGTGATTCAAGGTTGACCTCATTCAATCATTTGATGATGTAAATGGTTCAATGTTGCCCAAATCAAACCCTAATGATAATCTAGGATAGTAAGGGGTTAATTAACTAAGGTTTTGACCATAATGATGATCAATGGGGTGAATTACCAAAATACCCCTGAAGGGTCAATTAAGTTATACCTTGCTCAATTCAAGCCCTAATTACATGAGAATGATGTTTTTAGTCATAATGACTCTATCTAACTTGATCTAGTCTAATGTTATCATCAACCATTAGTATGATGAAAGAGAGAGTACTCTAGAGAGAGAAAGTACCCTAGAGAGAGAAAGTAACTCTAATCACATAATGGTGATGCTTTTGGCTATGTTAGCCTATGATGACTCAATCCAACCTGTTTTAGAGTGATGTTGACATCACCTAGCATTATGATGAGAGAGAAAGTACTTCTAGAAAGAGAAAGTACTTCTAGAGAGAGAAAGTACCCTTTTTAAGTGGAAACTCAAGTAAAGCATCTCCAATGCACATAAGTGAGCATAATTAGGGTATGGTCCACCCGTGTGAGGTCATAGAAACCCTAATTATAATAAATGATGAACTCTTAACTAATCTAAGAGCATCAATGAAGATGTTTCTCATACATGATGATGTTATGAGTTTAATTCACCTTGATGTGAATAGTAAACCCTAATTCAAGGGTGATGACATGTAATGTGAATAGTAAACCCTAATTCAAGGGTGATGACATGTAATGTGAATAGTAAACCCTAATTCAAGGGTAATGGCATGCTTTTGAGCAATAAACTCTATTTGATTTAAATTAAAGATTTAACTCTTATGACAAGAGTAGGAAGTACATTCCTTATTGTTGCATTACCTTTATCAGATGTATTAACCATGCAGGTTCTGATATGAAGGTAATCATATCCAGGTATGGATGTTGATGTTATATTCATTAAAGGCATGCTGTTAGCCTTATGAATAAGTAAAGTAATCCGATGCCTTGCCAGTGGCATCCTATGCTGATAATGGGCTATGAGAGCCATGAATACCATCAAGGTCATGCCTTAGAGAGGACTTGTGATGAGGATAATGAGAAATAATGATTGATATGAGTTAGGCCTGTTACATTTAGTATTCTTCTTTTATAGCTGCTATGCTACTGTTATTGTTTGAAGAACAATGTATGCTGTTAAAGAATACTGAATGTACCTAACTAATCAAGTATAATGTAGAGCCCTGATCATAGATCCATCATTGTCATAAATTAAGTGATGGTGAAACAGGTTTTCCTTAGGGAACTCCTGGAGCACATACTTTTGAGTATGTGGGGTACATGGATGTGTAGAACCTTACATCCTAGTGTAGGAAAGTGATGTAGATGTGGAATCCATCCATCCTTCACTATTGTTCCATACCGTATCAGTGGTAGGTAAACATGAAACCTCCTGATGCCGAAGAAAGCACAGATATCCATATCAGTGGTAGGTAAATATGAAACCTCCTGATGACAAAGAGAGTACAGAACGCCACTGTGACTCTAGAATAGCGAAGGACCAGTTTACCCTGGTGAGCTATAGTAGTAGAGACACAAGATGTCCTATAAGTGATCCTCTTACTGACTGAGGAAGGTGAAGGTCATGAGAATCCGGCTCTCTTAATGACCTATGTATGATACTGATGCGGCTTCTCAGCGATCAGTTGGAGTATGAGTGGTACGCCTCATCTCCACAGGGTATAATGTTGTTTGTAAAACATAATCAACCATGTAGTATAACTTGTTAGAGATGACTCCAAGTTAGTTTATTGATGTTACATTGCAATAATGTTGATATTCTCCATATCTCCTAAATTGTAGAGATCTTGTTATACCTGCAACTGTTATAGAATGCTTTGAAGGCTTTACTGTTTAAAATAATCTTTGATTTTATAATAAAGCTTCTGGCGAAGAGTTATAACTCTCGCTGTGACAATTATGTATAATTGTCTCACCCCGTAGGCTTCAACTTTTTAGGTGGACGTCGGAGACGAAGGAACCAGCCTACAGGTGACCAGTCTCAGCAGCAGCAGCACCAGGGGCAGCAGTAATCTCAGGTGGAGATTTGTCCTGCCATGTGGTGTAGTTAGAGTCAGTCCTATGTGTCCTCTGTACTCTCAGGTCTTGGAGTCTTTTGTATAGTGATCTTGAGATTTTGTATCTTGATGTATATAATTACTCGAGAAGTAATTATCCTGAGATGTAAACAGTTTATCTCTCTTTATGAAAGAAGCTTTTATGGATTCAAGCTCTTGTCACGAAAAGTTTTAATTTCCCGTGATTTTTGTGTTCTGCTGATTACCGATTCACTTCCGCTAAGTTTTAATCGTGTTTATGTTATGGTTTGGAGATCAGAGCCCACAACTAGTGGTATCAGAGCTCCAGGTTCAGTTGAGTCTACAGAGGCATAGGACTTAGGATGTCGAGTCTACCTTTAGTACTCCTTCCTCATCTAATAGAATCTTCTGCTCCTCAGGAGAAGAATATACATAAGAATGTCAGAACATCGTGATGAGCACGTGGCAGAGAGTAGTGCTAGTGCGCCTTGAGGCGGTGCAAGAGTTCCGAGAATAGAACAACCTGCACCTGAGTCGCCAAGAGAGCCACCCCAGTTCGACCCAGCTGACATGAGTGATCCAGTTGTACAGACGATGTTCGGGCAGTTCATGACTGCCATGACACATATAACCGATAGGATGCCCATTCCTACACCCAGGGCACCTGTCCAGCCTGAAGTACAAGGTATTGGTAAGACATTCGAACGACTTCGTCGTGTCGGAGCTACCGAGTACTTTGGAACTGCCGACCCTGCAGATGCTGACTTATGGTTGACAAAGTTGGAGAAGGCTTTCAGGATTCTTATGATTCCGGAAGCTGAGAAGGTTAGAGATGCTGTCTATCTTCTCAAAGGCAGTGCTAGTCACTGGTGGAACATGGAAGAGCAGAAGAGATCGGGAGTAGAGTTCTCATGGGAAGAGTTTCGTCGGGAATTTATCAATAGATATTTTCCAAAGACCTTCCTAGATGAGAAGATCTCTCAGTTTGAGAAACTAAGGTAGGGTATGATGAACATTAGTGAGTATGAAGCTAAGTTCATGGAGTTGATGCGGTTCTGTCCGCACATGGCCGCTACGGATGAGGAAAGAATCAGAAGATTCGAGAAGGGTTTGAATTCTGATATGTCAACCCCTGTGTCTGCCTTAGAAAACAGAGAGAGATTCTCTACCTTCGTTGAGTCAGTCCAAAGGATAGAGAGATCTGTGGTCGAGAAAAGACAAAACCATAAAAGATATCCACAGTTCCAGGGTTCTTCATATAGGGATTCTAAGAAACCTAGATTCTCTGCACCTAACCCTCCACCACCCAGATCGAGTTTTCAAACTCAATGGACACCAAGCAGAGGTAGAGGGCGGAGTCAACCGCTTCAAGGGACGCACAGTTCTGCATCAGTGTCAGTTACTGGACCACCCAGACCACAACAACAGGAGAAGAGTTGCTACAACTGTGGTAAGGTGGGGCACTTGATGAAGGATTGCCGTTCTAGGCCTGTCGGTGTGACACAACAAACCCCGAGACAGAATCAACAGGGATCTCAGAATAGACAACATCAAGGAGCAGCTCGAGGATGTGGACAAGCGTCTCAAGCTGGATCATCAGCACCACCTCAACACCAGGCGACTGCGAGGTTCTATGCTATGAACCCACCTGAGGCAGTGGTCAATCCACGGGTAGTGGCAGGTCAGATGAAACTTTTATATTCCGATGTGTCTATATCCTGTGATGTATCTGTTCTGATTGATCCGGGTGCTATGCACTCTTTCATCATTCATGAAATGATTCGTAACTGCAATGTGACTGTTAGCCATAGAGCAGATAGTTTGTTGTTAGAGATTCCGTTGAGTGGGTCTGCCATTTTGCAGGAGGTATGTTCTCCCTGCATCCTTTTCTTTTCTGACCATCGCATTCAAGTGGATCTTATACCACTTGATATGCATGGATTTGATATAATCCTCGGGATGGATACCTTAGAAAGGTATAGAGTTGTCTTGGATTGTGAGTCCAAGTTGGCTGTGTTTGCTGATGAAAGCAACACATGGATCTTTCAAGGTGAAAGAAAGATTCTGCCCACCTGTCTTGTGTCAACTATGGTTGCTGATAAGCTGTTGAGGCAAGGATGTTATGCATTCTTAGCCCATGTGGTAGATGTTACCAAGGAAAGGACCAATCCTGCTAAGGTTCCCATAGTCGGGGAATTCGAGGATGTGTTTCCTGAAGAACTTCCTGGTATACCACCACCTCGGGAGATTGATTTTGAAATTAATCTGATCCCAGATACGAAACCCATAGCTCAAACTCCGTATAGGATGGCGCCTGCCGAGATGGCAGAACTCAAGAAACAGCTTCAAGAGCTACTTGAGAGAGGTTTTATCCGACCGAGTACTTCACCTTGGGGTGCTCCGGTCTTGTTTGTTAAAAAGAAAGATGGGTCAATGCGGTCGTGCATCGACTATAGACAACTCAATAAAGTAACAATAAAGAATAAGTATCCTCTGCCGAGGATTGATGATCTCTTTGACCAGTTGTGTGGTGCAACAGTCTTTTCAAAAATAGACTTGAGGTCTGGATATCACCAACTCCGCATTAAGGATAGTGACATATCCAAGTCTACCTTTAGGACAAGATATGGTCACTATGAGTTCACGGTTATGTCGTTTGGACTAACCAATGCACCAGCTGCATTTATGGAACTCATGAATAGAGTTTTTCGACCTTTCCTTGATCAGTGTGTTGTCGTCTTCATAGATGACATACTGATTTATAGTAAGGATGCCCAGCAGCATGAGCAGCATCTTCGCCAAGCTTTGACCTTGCTAAGAGAACATAAGTTGTACGCTAAGTTTAGCAAGTGTGAGTTCTGGCTGCCGGAGGTATCTTTTCTTGGACATGTAATATCCGCCTCGGGAATTCGTGTTGACCCTACAAAGGTAGAATCTATTCTACAATGGGAACAACCAAAGACACCGACGGAGATTCGAAGTTTCTTGGGGTTAGCTGGCTATTATCGAAGGTTCATTAAGAACTTTAGTTCTATAGCTTTACCTTTGACCAAGTTAACCCGAAAAGATGTTCCTTTTTCTTGGAGTGATAAGTGTCAACAATCTTTCCAGTTACTGAAGGAGAGGTTGACAAGTGCACATGTGCTAGTGCTACCTGAACAAGGAAAAGGATATGTAGTTTTCTGTGATGCTTCCAAGAATGGGCTTGGATGTGTGTTGATGCAGGATAAACAAGTGATTTCTTTTGCTTCCCGACAGCTTAAGAAACACAAGGAGAATTATCCAACACACGATCTAGAGTTAGCTGTTGTGGTTCATGCTTTGAAGATCTGGAGACATTATCTCTACAGAGAGACATTCCAGATTTTCACAGACCATAAAAACCTTAAGTATATCTTCTCTCAGCATGAGCTCAACATGAGGCAACGTCGCTGGATGGAGTTAATCAAGGACTATGACTGCACAATTGATTACCATCCAGGCAAGGCCAATGTTGTTGCAGATGCCTTAAGTAGGAAATCAGCAACATCAACCATGAATAGAGCACAACTAAACTCTTTAGTATGCTCTAGAAGAGATATGCTTATCTCTTTAAGGCAAGACAATGTACAGTTAAAGGTGTCATTGCTAGCCGGTTTGTTGGCTGAGATGCATATTAAACCTACCCTAAGGGAGCAGATTAAAGAGGCACAGCTAGGTGATGCTGCAGTTCAACATATAAGATCTGAGTATGGAAATGAGAAGCAAGATGGTTTTCATGACTCAAAAGATCAAGTAGCTTGTTATAATGGAAGAGTGATAGTGGCAGATGTGGACAACTTGAGAAAGTTAGTCCTGGAAGAAGCCCATTCTTCCATGTATGCTATGCATCCAGGGAGCACCAAGATGTATCGGAATTTGAAGGATCTGTATTGGTGGCCTGGGATGAAAAAGGATGTTGCAGAGTTTGTTCTGAGGTGTCCCGTGTGTCAGCAAGTTAAAGTTTAACACCAGAAGCCTGCAGGAACAATGCAACCTTTACCCATATCACAGTGGAAGTGGGACCATGTGACCATGGACTTTGTTGTTGGCCTACCCAGGACAAGTAAAGGACATGATTCTATTTGGGTAATTGTTGATAGGTTGACTAAGACAGCACATTTCTTACCTGTCAAAACAACCTATTCTGCTGAAAGGTTATCAAAGTTGTATGTTCAAGAGATAGTGCGTTTGCACGGAGTTCCTGTCACACTAGTTTCTGACAGAGGTCCTCAATTTACGAGTCATTTTTGGGAACAGTTACACAGAGCCTTAGGCACCAAGCTAAGGTTTAGTACGGCCTTTCATCCGCAGACTGATGGACAGTCGGAAAGGACCATACAGACCCTAGAAGACTTGTTGAGAGCATGTGTCCTCCAGTTCACCGGAAGTTGGGATCTACACCTAAGCTTGATAGAGTTTGCCTATAACAATAGCTATCAACATAGTATTGATATGGAACCTTATGAAGCCTTATATGGTAGACGTTGTAGATCACCCTTGTGTTAGTTTGAGACTGGTGAGCACCAGTTGTTAGGTCCTGACCTGGTGCAGCAAACCACGGAAAAGATTAAAGTTGTACAACATAAGATTAAGACTGCTCAGGATAGGCAGAAATCTTATGCTGACAAACGTCGTAGACCCTTAGAGTTCCAGGTTGGAGACAAAGTGTATCTTAAGGTCTCACCTTGGAAAGGGGTCCTTCATTTTGGAAGGAAAGGGAAGTTAGCTCCTAGATATATGGGGCCTTATCCAATCATTGAACGGATTGGAAAGGTAGCATATAAACTAGAGCTTCCCCCAGAATTACAGAGGTTACATCCTGTGTTTCACATTTCTATGTTGAAGAAATGTCACCCAGACACCGAGTCAGTTCTACAACCTATGGAGGTAGAATTGAATGATGACATATCCTATGAGGAGGGACCAGTGTCAATCCTTGATAAACAAATTAAAAAGTTAAAGAAAAAAGATATAAGTCTTGTGAAAGTCCTCTGGAACCATCGTGGTGTTGAAGAAGCCACTTGGGAGTTAGAGGATGAGATGAGAAGGAAGTGTCCTACCCTTTTCTCTTAGTATGTTTTATCGATTTCGGGGACGAAATCCTTGTAAGGGGTGGATAATTTGTAACATCCCTGACCTGGGTTATGAGTTAACCCTAGGTATTTTGCCTAAATATGTGATTAAATCTTTGTGATTAACTCTGAGCATGTAATTAAGTTTCTCAGAAACATATATTTCAGTATTTGCTCCTTTTTATTTAAAGTTGTAGCATTGTTTTGATATACAGGGACCTATGTGCAATTTACCAAGTTAAAAGGGTTAGTTTGCAATTTGCACATGTTGAGATGTTCCTCTAATGATGAGACATCATGAGAATCTTTTTGGTAAAGTTTGAGGGATTTCCCAAGCCAGGGCACCAAGGTGCAGCTGTGGAAGCAATCCCAGTGCTTGAAACCTTAAATTGGGGTAAAATGCAATTTACCCAAATTAAGGGATACAAATTGTGAAATATGTCATCTAATGTATCTTTTTAGACTTTTGCCATCATTTAGATAAGAAATGATGAGGAAGTCACCTCAATTGAACTATCAAGTTATGAGACATGCCTTGTGATTGAATAATCAGGGAATATGTGTAATATTTTTTTATGTATGTACCTCATTATTAGATTTCTCTCCTTTACCTTCTTTTCCTAAGACCTTAAGAGAAGGTTTGTCCTTAGAATAAAGAGGAAGGGACGATCAAGTAAAGAAGGAGGGACCTAGTTGGAATTATGGACAACTTATGAACTAATGTTGAAAATCCTACCCCATGTATATAAGCTCTCCTTCCCTTAGTTGCAAGGGAACTTACCCTTCGTTCCCTTACTGTTTCATTTCACCAAAGACGACAAAGGACTGCCTTGGAGCTAAGGAGGACGACCAAGGGGTGCAAGGTAGGTTTAAACCCCTCTTCTTGCCTAAATCCATGGTTAGAACTCGAATTCAAGGTCATCTTCATGGCTAACTCTTGAAACCCTACCTTTCTAGCCGTCTCTTTTCATCCTTCCTTAGAGTTTTCACCTTGGCCAACCTGTAAGAACTCAAGGACGCCATTAGAGCTTGGAGCTTGAAAGCTTGGAGCTCAAGAAGCAAGCTTTAGGCGGGTTTTATAACTCTAAACCCATGCTTTACTATGTGCATCTTTATATGCGTTTTGATGATAGCTCTTAGTGTTTCCCTACTTTTCCCTGCTATTTTGCAAGCAAACCCATGGGATATTCGTACTGTTCTTGAGCTAGGAGATGAAGGCGTGATTTCCAAGAAAAACCCACCGCTTTTCACTTCCTTAAACGGTCTCAAAAGTTTGCTCTCTCGGACTCAAGACCGTTTGGACCCGTTGACCGAGCAAATGGTCTCGAGCCCGCGACAGGGAAAACGGTCTCCAAGACCGTTTTGACCCGTTGACCGAGCGTGGACCGTATAGGAAATTTGTTCCTAATTATATAGGCTAATTATCCTCAAAATTTGGGAGGCTAACTCCAAGGGAATCGGGAGATATGACCTTTTTAAGTAACAACTTTATTTGAATTTATTCCTGATTTTCAAACGGTCTGAAATTGCCTTTTTGGGCAAACGGTCTCAAGACCGTGTAAGGTCGTTGAATAAGAGTTTACCGTATGAGATTACTGTTCAAAATTATGATAATTAACAACTCACCAAGTTTGATGGTCTAATTCCAAACGGGCTAAGAGTTGAAGGGTGAATACTAGGGCTAACCCTAGGTAAAATCAGTACTGAAATTATGGTGATCTAATTAGGGTTTTTAGGGTTGATTGACCTAAACGGTCTCAAGACCGTTTGGGGGTCACCAAACGGTCTCAAGACCGCGAGGGCAATCAACCAAGACCGTTTGTAGGTCTGGGGTCAAGGATAGTTGACCAATTGAAGGTACAACTACACCAAATTACATTGCAACAAAATATTGACACGATCATCAACTCAATGGGTCAGACCTTGATGAATTTGCACTAGAATCCAAATATTTGATGGGCAAACGGTCTCAAGACCGTTTGGAACTCATCCAAATGGTCTCAAGACCGAGAGGACAATCACCCAAGACCGTTTGAAGGTCTAGGGTTGAGTAATTTGACCGTTTGAAGGTCTAGGGTTGTGACTCAATCATGGTTCAACCCCTATCAAATCACCTTAGATTTTGATGAAATATTGGGAAAACGGTCTCAAGACCATGTGGGGTCCATCCACATGACCTCAAGACCGTTTGGGCCAAGTTTGGGCCCAATTGGAGCTCAATTGAAGGGTTCAACCTTGTGTTGATGCACATTGTTGAGTGGTGATGGGTGAACATTGATAGATCCCAATTGAATCGATTTCAATCATAATTGGTCAACAATTGAGGGTCAATTGAATGACCAATTGGTTAAGCATAACCTTAATTAACCCAATCCATAGGTGGTCAACATAGATGGGACCTTTTGAAGGCTTCAACCTCGATTGACATTATCGGTTGCATCTTTGAGTCTTGATTGAAGGACCAAGCGGCTGAGACCATGAGAGCCTCGCGGTCTCAAGACCGTGAGAGGGCTCGCAGTCTCAAGACCGTGAGGGGACTCATGGTCTCAAGACCGAGAGGAGGCTCACGGTCTCAAGACTGTGAAGGGCCTCACGGTCCTGAGGTCAAACTAGCTAAACGGTCTTCATGACCCTCGCGGTCTTAACCTCAATTGGAGTCTTCGCGGTCTTGAATGCCTGATGGCTCACGGTCTTGAATGCCTGATGGCTCGCGGTCTTGAAGCCTAAGGGGGCTCGCGGTCTTGAGGTTAGAAGTAGGCTCGAGGTCTTGGAAAGTCAAAGTGGGCAAACGGTCAACACTTTCAACCGATCTCAACTCAATTGATGATTAATGATTGAAATCAATCAATGTGATTCAAGGTTGACCTCATTCAATCATTTGATGATGTAAATGGTTCAATGTTGCCCAAATCAAACCCTAATGATAATCTAGGATAGTAAGGGGTTAATTAACTAAGGTTTTGACCATAATGATGATCAATGGGGTGAATTACCAAAATACCCCTGAAGGGTCAATTAAGTTATACCTTGCTCAATTCAAACCCTAATTACATGAGAATGATGTTTTTAGTCATAATGACTCTATCTAACTTGATCTAGTCTAATGTTATCATCAACCATTAGTATGATGAAAGAGAGAGTACTCTAGAGAGAGAAAGTACCCTAGAGAGAGAAAGTAACTCTAATCACATAATGGTGATGCTTTTGGCTATGTTAGCCTATGATGACTCAATCCAACCTGTTTTAGAGTGATGTTGACATCACCTAGCATTATGATGAGAGAGAAAGTACTTCTAGAGAGAGAAAGTACTTCTAGAGAGAGAAAGTACCCTTTTTAAGTGGAAACTCAAGTAAAGCATCTCCAATGCACATAAGTGAGCATAATTAGGGTATGGTCCACCCGTGTGAGGTCATAGAAACCCTAATTATAATAAATGATGAACTCTTAACTAATCTAAGAGCATCAATGAAGATGTTACTCATACATGATGATGTTATGAGTTTAATTCACCTTGATGTGAATAGTAAACCCTAATTCAAGGGTGATGACATGTAATGTGAATAGTAAACCCTAATTCAAGGGTGATGACATGTAATGTGAATAGTAAACCCTAATTCAAGGGTAATGGCATGCTTTTGAGCAATAAACTCTATTTGATTTAAATTAAAGATTTAACTCTTATGACAAGAGTAGGAAGTACATTCCTTATTGTTGCATTACCTTTATCAGATGTATTAACCATGCAGGTTCTGATATGAAGGTAATCATATCCAGGTATGGATGTTGATGTTATATTCATTAAAGGCATGTTGTTAGCCTTATGAATAAGTAAAGTAATTTGATGCCTTGCCAGTGGCATCCTATGCTGATAATGGGCTATGAGAGCCATGAATACCATCAAGGTCATGCCTTAGAGAGGACTTGTGATGAGGATAATGAGAAATAATGATTGATATGAGTTAGGCCTGTTACATTTAGTATTCTTCTTTTATAGCTGCTATGCTACTGTTATTGTTTGAAGAACAATGTATGCTGTTAAAGAATACTGAATGTACCTAACTAATCAAGTATAATGTAGAGCCCTGATCATAGATCCATCATTGTCAGAAATTAAGTGATGGTGAAACAGGTTTTCCTTAGGGAACTCCTGGAGCACATACTTTTGAGTATGTGGGGTACATGGATGTGTAGAACCTTACATCCTAGTGTAGGAAAGTGATGTAGATGTGGAATCCATCCATCCTTCACTATAGTTCCATACCGTATCAGTGGTAGGTAAACATGAAACCTCCTGATGATGAAGAAAGCACAGATATCCGTATCAGTGGTAGGTAAATATGAAACCTCCTGATGACAAAGAGAGTACAGAATGCCACTGTGACTCTAGAATAGCGAAGGACCAGTTTACCCTGGTGAGCTATAGTAGTAGAGACACGAGATGTCCTACAAGTGATCCTCTTACTGACTGAGGAAGGTGAAGGTCATGAGAATCCGGCTCTCTTAATGACCTATGTATGATACTGATGCGGCTTCTCAGCGATCAGTTGGAGTATGAGTGGTAAGCCTCATCTCCACAGGGCATAATGTTGTTTGTAAAACATAATCAACCATGTAGTATAACTTGTTAGAGATGACTCCAAGTTAGTTGATTGATGTTACATTGCAATAATGTTGATATTCTCCATATCTCCTAAATTGTAGAGATCTTGTTATACCTGCAACTGTTATAGAATGCTTTGAAGGCTTTACTGTTTAAAATAATCTTTGATGTTATAATAAAGCTTCTGGCGAAGAGTTATAACTCTCGCTGGGACAATTATGTATAATTGTCTCACCCCGTAGGCTTCAACTTTTTAGGTGGACGTCGGAGACGAAGGAACTAGCCTACAGGTGACCAGTCTCAGCAGCAGCAGCACCAGGGGCAGCAGTAATCTCAGGTGGAGATTTGTCCTGCCATGTGGTGTAGTTAGAGTCAGTCCTATGTGTCCTATGTACTCTCAGGTCTTGGAGTCTTTTGTATAGTGATCTTGAGATTTTGTATCTTGATGTATATAATTACTCGAGAAGTAATTATCCTGAGATGTAAACAGTTTATCTCTCTTTATGAAAGAAGCTTTTATGGATTCAAGCTCTTGTCATGAAAAGTTTTAATTTCCCGTGATTTTTGTCTTCCGCTGATTACCGATTCGCTTCCGCTAAGTTTTAATCGTGTTTATGTTATGGTTTGGAGATCAGAGCCCACAGAAACTGGTGGTGGAGTAAAAGAAAGCAGAAGCCACCATTAAGCCAGCTGAGAAAGAGAAGGCCGCAGAACGACCGGTGGAAGCACAAGTTGCAGACCTCGCTTCCCAAGACCGCAGGAGGTAACTGCTGCAGTGGAGGGAGAAGCGGAAAAGACTACAGGCACTGAAGAGGTCCCGCAACCCACCAACCAACCGGAGGCAGAGCCATAAGGACAAGGATCCCAAGCCATACCGGAGCCAGATGCAGATCCAGATCCAGATCCAGAGAGGGGCCAAGTCGAATAAGAAGCCCCTCTCGACACCAACATGCTGGAGGCAGAGGTAGAAAGACAAGCCTCTCAAGATGTACCATATGTGGAGTCAAAGAAGAGTCAACCAAGGGAGACGCCCCCACTCCCACCACCTAAGCAGCCAACTGTGCCGAGTGCGTCAACTAAACGCATGGGACAACAGGTGCACCAACAACAACAACAGATACCCTCCTTCAGAGGTGCCCTAGGTAATAGGTTTGATGTAATGTGGGAACACATGCATCAAACCGATTCAATAAATGAAAAAATTTCTACTTCTTTATCTTCACTAACAATGCAGGTAAAGGAGATAGAAAAGAAGACATCAACACTCCCGGAGTTCATGCAAGAAGCCCTGAGCAACTAATGGACAATGATGGGAGTGCTGTGAAAAATGTAGGAAGAAATGGTGATCCTACAGAAGAAGGGGGATGCTATACACGTCGACAACGAGTTGATGCACAAGGACTACGAAGAGGCGATGGCCATCCTACACAAAGAAGAGCAGGGCCACTACTACAGAAACGGCCTTTGGCGTCGGTCGTTTAACCCCATTTGGCGTCGGTTTCCAACCGACGCCTATGTGGGCGCCGCTAAAGGTCGAACACTTCGGCGTCGGTTTTTTAACCGACGCCTATTTAGCCTATAGGCGTCGGTCGTTTAGTAGATATCCGACGCCAAACAGGGTCCGCGCCACAGAAAATGGCGTCAGCTAGGGCACTTTCTGCGTCGGTTATTCATCTCAAAACCGACGCAGAAAGTGCCCTAGCTGACGCCATTTTCTGTGGCGCGGACCCTGTTTGGCGTCGGATATCTACTAAACGACCGACGCCTACAGTTTAAATAGGCGTCGGTTTGATATGAATATCCGACGCCAATTCCAGGACTGCTTTGGCCACATAAGGCGTCGGTTTATATTAAAAAACCGACGCTGTAGGTCTTTCCTGACGGTTTTCGTAAATAACCGACGCCTATTTATATTTTTTTTTTTTTCATATCAGTTTGCAGGCCTGCTGTGGCTGGTCAGCAGGATGAGAACCTGCAGTTCAGTTTTCTGAACTGCAGGTTTACGACATCCATTGATATCAGCCTACAAACAGGCCGCAAACCTGCAAAAGTCACAAGCAAAATTCTACACAAGTACATTCATTCAGACATCAATTCAATTCTCACATTCACACATATAGAAACATTCAAATACATGCATTAACATTCACAAACATTCATTTACAAACATTCATTTACAAAGTATCATTCATTATCACTATCAGCATCCCAATTATATCTTACAGTTGCCACTGTTTGTACAGCTATTGCCCATTCTTCTCTTACTTCATTTAATGCTTCCATCGTATATGGAGCATTTATTTTTTTTAAACGTTTACCTGTAGTGTGGTCAGTTTTAAACACCTGCAAAGAGAATGATGTATATATATAAGTAATAATATAAAAATAATATAAGATTGATATATTGCATACTAACTAATGAGACTATATATAATACCTCATGTATGGTATCGATGTCCAATGCGGCATATTTGATAATCATATGCATAAATCGCATCACATAGTATGCGCATGCCCAGCCATTGTCTTGTGTAGCACACTATAAATTGAAACATACAAAATAATACAACTAAGCACAATTCACATCAATAATATATATATTCGAGTCGGGAACTTACTTTTACGTTCTGCCAATTTATTGGCTGGTTCTTTTTCATTGGGACCGTTCCTCCAGCCTTTTTGAATGCATCTAAACCCCTACATGATAATATAACACAATAAATTGCATAAGTAAATAGTAATGTAATAAAAGATGTTAACGGATATAAAAATGAAATATTTCTCACCAGAATATTGGCATTCTCATTACGTGTCCAATTTTAGTGTTCAATGTACTCCCCGCAGGATCTAGATAATAAACAGTGAATGTCTCGGGGGCAATAACTAGTAACTCCCAATGTCTACCGCTACAAGTAGAAGTTAACAATTAATAACTCAAAATGCAAAATAAAAATGGAATTTTCTTAAGTCCAAATTATAAATAAAGTAAACATACTTGACATTGAATGGAGCTATTATTATCTTCTTCTTTTGCTGACCAAAAATTGTAAAAGCATCTATACAGTATTGTTGAACATTATCAGGGTCTTTAGCTACCAAACTAATCAATGATGGAATCAAAAATCCCACATGATCAAATGCAAATTGTTTGCAATGATCTTCGACTAGGTAGCTGCAAAACATATAGGCGTATGCATTAATATATAAGAAACCAGATCACCGGAGCTTACACAAGGTATATGGATGTATAAACAAGATCTCACCTTATCCATGTCTCTATCATTGATGTATTCAGCCAATCATACTTAAACAGCTCAATAATATCTTCTATCAATAAAGAGCTATCGTATGATTGACCTGCATAATCTGCATCTAAAGAAATAATTATAGGGCAATGTACATTATGTGCCCGTAGCCAACATGCCATTCCCCTACAAGCAGGACCTAACGGGTATGTTAGGTCAGTTGGAACCCAATCGGGTAATGTGGGAACTGGAAGTGGAGGCCTAGGTGCTCCTGGTGTCTTCTTTTTAACCTGTACATATAATTTCAGATCAGTTGACATCATATATACACATTAACAGTCTAAATCAATGTAAATTTATCTTACAATTTCAGTCGTGTAGATGACATCTGCTTTGGGCCACAATATGACCCCGCCTTCTGCCTCACCAAGTGTATCAATATCCGGGTGGGCATATGGCAATGTAGCTTCTCTCCAATCGGGTAACACACGTATCGGGCTCACACGAACGTAGCCCTGTGGCATTGGAGTCCCGTGAAACATTGCCCCAGGAAGGGACGGGTAAGCCTGCGCCTCTGCGACAACGTAGTTTTGCATTCTTAAGCGGCATGGCTTCAATGCCTACAAATTTACGTAAAGAATATTATACATATATACATATCATCTTGAAAACATAACAACTTGAAAAGACTAACTACAATGTCATAAACAATACTTACAGCAGACGTGCTAGGCGATGGGTCTCCAGGATTACTCGCAGTGTGTGCATCAGGAGAAGAGTGGGTCGCCATAGGCGTATTGGAAGCCTGAGATGCCTGCCACCGCATCAATTCTTCCTTGACCTTCTCAGCAACTACATCGTTGACCTTCTTAGCAACTAAATCCTCAACTCTCTTATTCTCCTATACATGGATAAAAGAAACATTAGATTCTTATTAATGAATTTCCTTTTGCAGTAACATTCTAAAAAAAGAATAGGTTACCTCTTCTTGAGAAAGTCCCGCTCTGGGTTTGCGCTGGGATGGCCCAAAGAATGCTTTGATGCCAACACCAGCGCCGGCACCTCTAACACGTCCAGGATGCTCTGGGTTACCCAGAGCAACTGTCAATTCATCCCTTGTGCCCTGAGGGATGAACGTGCCTTGTTTCCTCTGCTCGTGCAGCTCCCGCTAATCACCATAAACAGAAATTGGTAAGTTAACACCACAAATAATCAATATTCAAACGATTTCTGTAAGAGTTGTATTTTACCATTTTTTCAGCCGCCTCAGCAGTTACAGGCTTCTTTATTTCACCCTTCTTGTTTTGCCTGCCAGCTATCCAGATATCATGGCGAGGAATGGGTGTGGTAGACTCCTGAGTAGGAGCAGACTCCTGAGTAGCCGCAGACTCCGCCTGTAGTCTTTGGCGAACGCTTGCATAGCCTTTTGGACCCATAGTGTGGTCATGCACATTCAGTGCACGCCTTGCTTTTTGTGCGTCACTGAGGGCCTAGTTAGTATGCACATTAATGATTTGGTTAGTAGCACTAAATGCTAATCTTGAATAGGTGAATACAATGTATATTAATTAAATTAGGAGTGACGCCTAATACCTTGAATTCTTCAGATTTTCTTGAAGCAACAAAATTGTCCCAATCTTCTTTGTCCAAGAAGTTCCATTGTTCAAGGGCTGACTTCTTCTTCTTATCACCCTCTTTTATGTATTCTCTATTCAGATTTGTCCTATAATTCCTAAGCATCTTTCCAGCGCGTTGCATCACATTTTTACGATGCAACTTCTCATCCAATGCAAACAGATTCTGTAAAATAGAAATGTTATTAACTAGTATCCAAAATAGAATTGCAAATAATAGAATTTGTAATCTACAAAATAGAATTGCAAATAATAATAACTCACGCATAAATCCTTCCATATCGAGTCTTTTTTCGCTTGAGGAACTTTATGCCAATTGTCATACTTAACACCACAATGGCTCCGAGTGGTACACCCAAGATAGTTCACAAAATTATTGCGGTTCACTCCAATTGGATTTCCTCCATTATCAAACTCCACCGCCAATTTAGATCCACTACCACTTAGCGCTAATAACTTCTTCAACAGAGTGATGCCCCTTTTCTTGTTAAGTGTCTGGTGTTGCGCATCAAGTTGCTCCAGTGCTTCAGTGGGTACAGGTGCATCAACCTAAAATTTGACAAAAATAAAACACACTAATTTAGCCCAATATAGAAATATAGGATATATGACATAACTAGAAGATAATGAATTTTATAGAAATACAGGATATGTTTTTAGAACTTACATTAGTATCCTCGCCATGCTCATCATGGACTTCATGCTCATCATGGACATCATGCTCATCATGGTCAGCCATCTGAAAATGTCATTAAAAAGGCAAACATTTAGCATTTGTATTAACTAGAAAAAGGCAAACATTTAGCATTTGTATTAACTAGAAAAAGGCAAACATTTAGCATTTGTATTAACTAGAAAAAGGCAAACATTTAGCATTTGTATAAACATACATGTCTCTAAAATTGTGATCTTTTATCAATTAACAATCCTTCATTGTGATCTCCGCGCACATATAAGTCATCATTAGCTTCAATATTTTGTGAAGTTGGCAACCCAACTGAGAATGGACTGGAGTCATCATACTTATCATAGTACTCTTCTTCATCTATAGGATCTTCAATGAACTGTCTTTTACCATGAAGAACAACCGACCATTTATCATTTGCAGGATCATCGATATAGAATATTTGTTTCGCCTGTGATGCCAATATGAATGGTTCACCCTTCTCGCCGATCTTTTCAAAGTTCACCAAAGTGAAACCCAATTCATCCACTATAACTCCTTTGGTGTTATCAACCCAATTACATTTAAATAGCGGAATTTTGAAATCTATGTAGTCAAACTCCCAAATGTCCTCAATGACACCGTAATATGACATTTTAGCTTCACGTGGACTGTTATCCTTTGCACTTGCAAAGTACATAGTCGACGCTTGAAGAGTGACCCCACTATTTTGGACGACACTCTTATCATCTTGGCGCTTTGTGTAATATGTGAATCCATTAATGTCAAACCCTTCATAAGACATAACATTCGGTTTTGGTTTAAAGGCGAGGCATTTGATAGTTTCTGTAATATCATTTGGTGTTTGAGATAGTTGATGTAAGACTTTATCTTCAAACCACTTAGTAAAAGTCTTATTATGCTCTCTAGCAAGCCACATTGAACTTGCTCGAGGATGTTGTCTCTTTATGAAATTGGTATGTTCCTCGATATAAACACTCACTTCTTCCATATTGTGTAAAATATACAAGTGAGCTTGTTCCAACTGCTCACGGCTGATTACTTTCACCCGTGATCCCAAAATTCCTTTGCCCTCGTCAATATTCTTGTCATTATTAGGAGTGTCATTACCACTGAGAAAGTCATTGCAAAAATCCATAACCTCTCTCGCCACATAACCTTCAATAATACTCCCTTCAGGCCGATAACGGTTTCGAACATCACCTTTAAAAACGCTCATGTATCGTTCAAAGGGATACATCCAATGCAAGAAAACTGGTCCCAACATTTTCACTTCCCTAGTCAAGTGGACAACAATATGTACCATGATATCAAAGAACGAAGGAGGGAAATACATCTCAAGCTGACATAGGGTAACAACCACTTCTCTTTGCAAATTATCGAGAGTATCAGGGTCAATAACTTTGCTGCATAGACTGTTGAAAAAGAAACAAAGTCTGGTAATCGCAAACCTTACATGCTTCGGCAATATAGATCGAATTGCCACAGGCAATATTTGTTGCATTAGAGTGTGACAATCATGAGATTTAAGACCTATCAACTTCAGATCTTTCATTGATACCAATCTACGGATGTTGGATGAGTAACCATGTGGCACCTTAACATTTACCAAGCATTCACAAAAAGTTTTCTTCTCCTTTCTAGACAACGTGTAACAAGCGGGAGGTAAGTATGTTCTTTTATTACCCATTTCACGTAATTCTGTTAATTCTGACCTTATTCCCATTTCACGTAGGTCCAGTCTGGATTTTATCCCATCTTTAGTCTTACCTGGTATATTTAATAGAGTACCAATGATGCTATCACAGACATTTTTCTCAACGTGCATTACATCGATACAATGCCTGACTGTCAAAGAACTCCAATAAGGAAGATCCCAAAATATTGACTTCTTCTTGAATAAAGAATTGTCACTCCGTGTGGCCATACTACATTGTGATTTCTTACCAAATTCATTGACAATGTCTTTTACTCTTTCATAAACAACATCCCCTGGTATAGGTTTAGGTGCACTTCGTTCATCATTCCATCCATTGAATGCTTTGCGCTTCCTACGATACGGATGGAATTTTGAAAGAAACCTTCGATGACCAAGATATACAGTCTTGCCGCCATGTTTTAGTCTTATTGAATCAGTGTTTTCTTCACATATAGGACACGCTTTAGCTCCTTTGACACTATATCCAGACAAATTCCCATATGCTGGAAAGTCATTAATAGTGCAAAACAACATAGCGTGCAAACGAAATGTCTCTTTTGCTGAAGCATCATAGGTCATCACACCTTCAGCCCAAAGTTTCTTTAAGTCATCAATCAAAGGTTCAAGATAAACATCGATATCATTTCCGGGTTGTTTAGGGCCCGATATCAACAATGACAACATAACATACTTATTTTTCATACACATCCAGGGAGGAAGATTGTATATAACAAGCATGACTGGCCAAGTGCTATGTTGGCTGCTCAATGTCCCGTACGGATTCATCCCATCTGTACAAAGCCCAAGTCTTAGATTCCTATCTTCTTCACCAAATTTAGGGTACAATAGATCAATCTTCTTCCACTGTGGGGAATCAGACGCATGTCGTAGGATCCCATCATTATTTTTCTTAACATCTGCATGCCACCTCAGATTCTTCGCATCTTTCGGATTTGCAAACAAGCGTTGAAACCGTGATATTATAGGTAGATACCACAACACCTTGGCAGGAGAACCAGTTTTGAACTCCCCCGAAGTCGTCAATTTATACCGTGACGCACCACATTTTGGACAATCTTTCAAATCTACATAGTCCTTTTGAAATAATACACAATCATTCGGGCATGCGTGTATCTTCTTGGCCTCCATTCCCATTGGGCACAACATTTTCTTTACCTGGTATGTTGAGATTGGAAGCTCGTTTCCTTCAGGAAGCATTTCTTTCAACAAAGTCAACAATGAAGTGAAGCTTTTGTCGCTCCATCTATTGTTAGCTTTCAACTTATACAATCTCAAGACAGCGCTAAGCTTCGTAAACTTAGCACAACCTGTGTATAACGGTATCTCAGCATCATGCACAATGTTTGTAAAGATAGGTGGTGGATCGGTGTGCTCTACCCTACAACTATCCAGCATCGCATCAACGATGTCTGCTGGAACTGGTTCGTTCACATTTACGTCATCGCTATCGACATCTACTGGTTTCGATTTTGAAATTTCTCCATGCCAGTGCCATTCTGTATAGCCTTGTACAATCCCGTTGCACATGACATGACTTTTGATTTCCTCACCAGTGTTGAATTTCAAGTTGTTACCGCAATGCCTACATGGACAGTAGAACCTATCTGTAGGTTTTTTCCTATGTTCCTCGGCAAATCTAATAAACTGATCAAGACCAGATATAAACTCTGGGGTACAACGATTACGAATCGACATCCATGATCTATCCATTCTATGATCAGAGAAAACAAGTATATATTAGGAAACAAGTATATATTAGGAAAAGATTAGGCAACATTTCCCCGCTGTTCTCTAAGTACATATATACTTAGAGAAGAAACGGGGAAATGCCAACAAACACATGTGATGTCATTCTTATATATAATAAATGTGTACCACCTATCCCATCCTTGAACACCTAATCTCACTAGTAAGTGTATAATGTGTATTGGGTTTTCAAGAAAATTTCGGCAGCATTTCCCCGCTGTTCTCTAAGTACATATGTACTTAGAGAACAAACGGGGAAATGCTACCAAAATTTTCTTGAAAACTCAATACACATTATACACTTACATCCTAAGTGAGATTAGGTGTTCAAGAACAGTCCCAAACCGGGGACTATCCAAGATTTACTCCTAATGAGTCAATCTTGGACGGGTTTCTAGGCCAACAAACACAATAATAGACATCTACAATGAAGCCGGACTCCATACAAACAGTATATAATTTAGTGATTGTTCATTCTAATTTATACCAATGTACAAGTAATATAAAGAACAATGATTGTTGACTTTCTAGGCCAACAAACACATGTGATGTCATTCTTATATATAATAAATGTGTACCACCTATCCCATCCTTGAACACCTAATCTCACTAGTAAGTGTATAATGTGTATTGGGTTTTCAAGAAAATTTCGGCAGCATTTCCCCGTTGTTCTCTAAGTACATATGTACTTAGAGAACAAACGGGGAAATGCTACCAAAATTTTCTTGAAAACTCAATACACATTATACACTTACATCCTAAGTGAGATTAGGTGTTCAAGAACAGTCCCAAACCGGGGACTATCCAAGATTTACTCCTAATGAGTCAATCTTGGACGGGTTTCTAGGCCAACAAACACAATAATAGACATCTACAATGAAGCCGGACTCCATACAAACAGTATATAATTTAGTGATTGTTCATTCTAATTTATACCAATGTACAAGTAATATAAAGAACAATGATTGTTGACTTTCTAGGCCAACAAACACATGTGATGTCATTCTTATATATAATAAATGTGTACCACCTATCCCATCCTTGAACACCTAATCTCACTAGTAAGTGTATAATGTGTATTGGGTTTTCAAGAAAATTTCGGCAGCATTTCCCCGTTGTTCTCTAAGTACATATGTACTTAGAGAACAAACGGGGAAATGCTACCAAAATTTTCTTGAAAACTCAATACACATTATACACTTACATCCTAAGTGAGATTAGGTGTTCAAGAACAGTCCCAAACCGGGGACTATCCAAGATTTACTCCTAATGAGTCAATCTTGGACGGGTTTCTAGGCCAACAAACACAATAATAGACATCTACAATGAAGCCGGACTCCATACAAACAGTATATAATTTGGTGATTGTTCATTCTAATTTATACCAATGTACAAGTAATATAAAAAACAATGATTGTTCACATTCTAGGCCAACAAACACATGTGATGTCATTCTTATATATAATAAATGTGTACCACCTATCCCATCCTTGAACACCTAATCTCACTAGTAAGTGTATAATGTGTATTGGGTTTTCAAGAAAATTTCGGCAGCATTTCCCCGCTGTTCTCTAAGTACATATGTACTTAGAGAACAAACGGGGAAATGCTACCAAAATTTTCTTGAAAACTCAATACACATTATACACTTACATCCTAAGTGAGATTAGGTGTTCAAGAACAGTCCCAAACCGGGGACTATCCAAGATTTACTCCTAATGAGTCAATCTTGGACGGGTTTCTAGGCCAACAAACACAATAATAGACATCTACAATGAAGCCGGACTCCATACAAACAGTATATAATTTAGTGATTGTTCATTCTAATTTATACCAATGTACAAGTAATATAAAGAACAATGATTGTTGACTTTCTAGGCCAACAAACACATGTGATGTCATTCTTATATAATAAATGTAAACCACCTATAACAAACACATTGTCCAACATTAGGTTCAACACTTGAAACATAGATTCGTTTTCTTATATAATAAATGTAAACCACCTATAACAAACACATTGTCCAACATTAGGAGATGCCTGACTGGGGGGTTGGGGGGTTGGTGGGGTCCACTTTTGACTCGCTCCCAGGTACGAGCAGGGGGCTGCACTCGGTTGTGTACTGGCAAAAAGAAAGATGAGTGGGGTAGCTGGTTTCACAGATCAGTTTTTGACTCACTCAAACATGGATATATATTAAGTGATTATTAGCTTTGCGAGCCACTATAGAGATTGTATGATAGTTTAGTTCCCAATTGGTCTATGTTAAAATAATCTTAAGAATCTCCTATTGGTGCCACAAAAATAAATTGGACGGATCCATCCGAGGTTTGACGTACGTAAATCTAATCTGTTCTACCGACAAGGTGAAAATAAAGAAACTTGCCCTAAACGTTTGTGATATTGCTATTAGGAAATCGTTTTCGAATTCAAGTGCAATAATGTTTTAGCTCCTTTATTTAGATAGTTTGTGATCATTGACAGATACTGTTCAAAAATACATATTGGAAGTCATAGTGCTCAAATGGATTAAGCAATCTGCATTCATTGTACGCAAGGTCCAAAAACTTGAATATTATGTAGTAGTCTGAGAGGGTCCGAAAACGTGGAATTCATCTGGACCTATTCTCTAAGACTTGAATTGCAGAGCAATGCACTTCATATCAAACAAGGCCTTTAGTGTATATCCAGAAAACCAGTTGGCGCATACCTGTTGGCGCGGGAGGCAGCGGGAGTCAGGTGGAAGCTGATGGCGTCAGGCAGGCTGAGGCGGCGAGCTCCAGGCTCGTCAGGCGTCGGCGGCGAGCTCCAGCAGCAGTGGCGGCGAGCTCCAGCAGCAGTGGCGGCGGGGCGGCGGAGAAGGGGGCTCCAGGCTCGTCAGCAGTGGCGGCGGGGCGGCGGGGCGGCGGAGAAGGGAGCTCCAGCAGCACGGAGAAGGCGGCGGCGGGGCGCGGAGAAGGGGGCGCGGAGAAGGCGGCACGACGGCGCTGTCGTGGAGAACAAGGAGAAGAAAATCGCCGGCGACAGGGTGGGGAATCGACAGAGAAACAGAAAGGGCTCGCAATGAAACAGGAGGAAGGGGAAGAGTCGGGCACCGCGGGTTATTAAGTCCCAAATAGCGTCGGTTTTTTACAACAACCGACGCCTAAATGTCTTTAGCGTCGGTTGTCCGAGAAAACCGACGTCCAACTGGGCGATAATTTCATGAAATTGTTTGGCGGGAACCACCTTCAGCGTCGGTTATCCTTTAATCACCGACGCTGAAGGTGACACTTTTCGCGCAAATTTTCATCACACATAGGCGTCGGTTTCCACCTAAATAACCGACGCTGAAAAGGACACTATTTTTCGCGGGCGACTTTAAGCGTCGGATTGTTATAAACAACCGACGCTGAAGACAAAGCGGTACCCGTGTCTGGCTGGTCTTCGAATATAGACGTCGGTTGTCGTAAACAACCGACGCCTAACATAGAAGGCGTCAGTTTTTCCTAATAACCGACGCCCAGAAAAGTGTCACTGAATGCTATTTCTGTAGTAGTGGGCGTAAAAGAAGACCGCCGGAAGCTCGAGCAGGAACGTGAAGAATTCAAGGCCCGGAGGGAGAAGAAAAAGACAAAGCGCCCTACCAGCCCAGAATGCTCCCTCACTAGCCCCTCTAGCCACGATGACAACGTAGGGGGGGTGGGGATAGGAGTCGGCGC
The DNA here is from genome assembly GCA_963693085.1 of Alisma plantago-aquatica. Taxonomy (NCBI): domain Eukaryota; kingdom Viridiplantae; phylum Streptophyta; class Magnoliopsida; order Alismatales; family Alismataceae; genus Alisma; species Alisma plantago-aquatica. Next base: position 844,429,342 of record OY856412.1, read on the forward strand.
AGCAAAGAATGGGAGTACAAGCCAAATGTAATCCCCCATTGCTGAGCACCAAGGCACCCAACCAGTAGGAAGGTCAAGCTCCTAGTATGAAAAACATACAATACAATCAAGGGGGTTTGACCTCAACTGTGACCCGGAGGAGGCGATAGACGAAACTACCGATGAGGAAGAGAAACAGGCAGGACATCACCTCACCCCTCCCACACTCACTCTGATAAAAGCAGAGCAGGAAGAAAATGCTCATCGGGAGGAGGTGGTCATAGCGCTTAGCTCGGCTGGCGCATCAGAGATAGATAGGATGATAGTCGAGCTAGGAGTTGGGATGGAAGAATCAAATGACTTCCTCATCTTCCCATCTCATGAGGAGTACAATGACTACATCTACGATGGGAAAATGGAGTCCATGCTAAAGATGATGGTCAAGGCCAGACTGGGGCAGACGTCGGAAGAAAGCCACACAAAAGACGTCGCCACAAAAGCTTCCTCAGAGGAAGCTGGACAAGGGGCCACAACACAACCTCTGATCAAGGGTGCTGAAAAAGCGGCCGAGGCTATGCCCACCATCCGGGAAGCCTTAGTACCAACAATGCAAGAGGCGACATCGGAAGACGATGAGGACGGGCTAGTAGTCTTTTTCAAGGAAGAGCCCGCCAGGGAGAGGCAAGCTAAAGAAAGAACGGTGTTCCCTGCAACAACTCCCCCTCTAACTTGCAAAATGAAGGACATGGAAATGAAGACTGTGTCATACATCTCTTGCAGATATGTCTATGTCCTGGAAGATGTCCTCGATGACGATCTACCCAGGTTAGACATATTGTATATCAACAAGGGTAGACATCTGACCAGGGAGGACTTCTGGAGGGTCTTTCTGAAAACGGCGCAAGTACACAAAAGGATGTTCAAGGTACTTTGCGCCACCCTCCTGGAAGAGTTCCTCCATCAAGAAAAGCCGCATCTGATCTTCAACGACACCACACATCTAGCCAACATGTTGTACAAAGAAGAATACATGGTGGCAGAAGTGTTGGAACTATAGGTGGCAGTCAGGAGAAGGGAGACCAGGATAGTGGTGCTACCCATCCATAACGCAAAGCACTGTGGCCTAATCGTCATCGACCTTATGGAGCGGAAGACGACGGTGCTCAACTACTGTGCAACAGAGATGGACAACACTTCACTTATCAATAAGAGGAAGGATGCCAGGGATGCCTTAAAAATTCCTATACGCCTACAACGAGCTATCAAAGAGGAGAGTCTAAGGTTCAAAGGGTCCTGGAAACTCTTCTCTATAAATAAGAATGTTCCCCAGGAAGGAGCTGGTTCAGGGGATTGCGCCTTCATCGTCCTACATATGATGGAAGCCATCAACAGGGGCGTTTCCCTAGAAGACCTGCAAACAGAAGACCTACATGGATTGCTGGGCATGTACGCAATGGAGGTCATCTACGATCGTCGATTCTTCAAGGATCCGGCGATGGCTGCAGATGCCGTGCCCCACAGGCTCCATGCAGACATCCCTCTCCCCCAGAAGACATCTTGGAGGAAGCAACTCAAGAACATGTGGGTGGACCTGACAGAACTGACTAGGGCTACAGCTCAGAAAGTGGGCTGGGCTATAGAGACTGAAGAGGCTGTGAAGCAAGTAGAAGATGAACATCAACCTTCAGTATCTGATGCCCTAAATATCCTCCTGCAGAAGGATAGCCCGCAGAAGAAGAAACCGAAAAAGACCAGGGAACGATGGACCAGAAGGCCTGGCAGGAGACATAGTACCTTCCTTCGGGAACTTCGACAGATGGAGCTGATTCAGTTTGTCGATGGAAGAACTCATAATAATTATGAGTTCTCTAAAGGAAGACAATTCGCCGGGAGATGTCATCTTCGAACGAGATGGCAACTACGTGCTCAAAGACGACCTCTGAGAAATGTTGAGAACAAGAGGGTACCTCTATGTGAGCATGATGTCTGCCTACCAGGCGCTCTTAGGAGATTCAATGCCAAACTCACACATGGCATATTTCCTACTGGTAGACGACCTCCTCAAGGATAAGAAGATGGGAGAGACAGAGTGGCTGCAATGACGGCTTCAAGTAGGCACACCTGAACACATCTTCTTGCCGATTCTTCATGACAACCATTGAACTTTGCTGCACGTCAACCTGCTAAAGAATACTGCAATTCTATATAATAGCTCCGATGCAACCTTCTCACTAAAGAAAACAACTAACATGATGACAACAAAGTCTCCTACCGAAGAAAAGGCAAACACCTGCACTGTAGCCATCGTCAAAATGATACAACAACATTGCAGAGGGTTCACAATGATAAAAGGAAAGGACTTTAAGAAGACCCAATATTGCCACAGAAGCCCTCAGCAGGTACCCTTATCAAATGACTATGGGTTCTTCTACCTATCATGGATGGTAGCTATCACAACTACCAACCTCAAGGTGGAGAACATGCAGTACGAGCAGTATCACGCGCTTAGGGGTATCTACGCCAACATGCTCCTGGAGTCCAAGTGAGCCTTCCCCGCCAAATAAATAAATAAAGAAGGTCCGTTTATACTTCTTACTCAAATTTTGACACCCTGATATGGGGTGCATTATAAGTTTGGGGGAGGAGTTATAAACGGGCTACAAAGGTACTAGAGCTTCCCTTTTTCTATTACTCCCCTTTTAAATTTCACTTTCCTTTTTCTTACGTATTTTACGCAAAAATTTTGAAATTTTGAAATTTTCATTACAACTGACCTCTTAGAAGCTCGCTCCCTCTCGCTAAAATTTTCAAAAAGTAGTGCTCCAGCCCTCGAGAGAGAAGGATATGAGCAACCCATGAGTAAAACTACAAGTCGTAGCGACACTGCTATATCTTAGTCTTATAGTAAGATGTTGTAAATGTAACAACCTTAAGTCATGAACCCCTACAAACTAAGAGAACCTTAGTCATACTCCTAAACAACCATCCCCACCTGACGCTCACATCCATAAAATCCTAGTCTCTGTAGATGGGAGAAAGCTACCCTGTTCAAAGAAAACAGCCAAAAAGAGGCTTGGCCGCCCAAGAAGACCAACAAAATCCTAAATCCCAAGCCTGAAAGGAGAGGTAAAATCCAAAGAAAAAAAAATACGAGAGATGTGCCCTAAAAGATGCCAAAAGTTTATGCCCGGCCGGTATATTGTTGCACTCATGAATGCAGATATGTCGTGCCCATAAGTGAAAACTTGAAGCCAAGCTTACACACCTCCAATCCTGAATGGAACATCACATACCACCTGACTTAAAGTTAGAAGCCCAAAAAGGGCAACACTGTTCTTACGACAGTTGTGGGTGAGGAGTTCGGGAGGAAGAGGAAACACCTTAAAGCTTCTAGCCTACCTATACACATTAGCATAGGGCTTGCTGAAAATAAAAAATAGGTGCGAAGGCTACCTTTCAAAAAGATGTTGCACTAGTATGGATGCTAGCTAAGGGAGGGGTATGAGTTGAGAAGGAGAAACCTTTTACAATAGAAGGTTATGACAAATGATACGAGGTTATGTAACCCTTAGTCTAAAGGGAGAGATTGAGACCTAAGGGATTGAATACATGCAACAACAGTCTTGATGCAAGAATGAGATATTTCAGTCGTGCTATTATGTTATCCTTCTTCATCCTTTCTCTCTCTGGGTGCTCGAACCTGCATTTAGCCTGAGGACAGGCTTGATTCTAAGTTTGGGGGAGTTGATAACACCACACTTTACGTATTTTCTGTATATATTTTACACCACTTTTAGAATAACTTTAGTCAACTTTGCACACATTTTATCTATCTTCTTGACTAAAGCCTTATTTTGTGATTTCATGAATCAACCCAACCGCGACCGTGATCTTAGAATCACGACTGCGGTTATTCAACAAAGATCGCGACCGTAGTCTCTCCAAAGATTGCGACCGTGATCTCTCCAAGGATCGCAACCGCGGGCACTCAAAGACCGCGACCGAGGTAGAATCACAACCGTGGTTATTCAACAAAGATCATGACCACGGTCTCTCCAAAGACCGCGACCACGACTTCTCCAAGGATCGCGACCGCGGTCTCTCTAAGGATCGCAACCGCATGCACCCAAAGATCATGACCGAGGTCCTGGGGAGGATCGCGGTCAAGAAAGATTGTGACCAAAGAGGAATAAAGGAAATACCGTGACCGCGGTCTTAAGTCGGCGGAAGGTTCCTATAAATCGTGCCCCCGCCTGTCTTGTCAAGGCATTAGATCTGGGAGATCCGATCCTGATACCACGAAGTGTTGCCGCATCCCAGACCCATTGCCGGCCATCCATCAATCTTAGATCTATAGAGCAAAAGCCGAGGAGAGAGAAGATGACCACCCGCGCCTGCCACTTTTTTAAGAGAAGGAGACATCCCCATGGTAGATCCAGATTTGAAGTAGTTTGTAGTATCACGTTTCTTCTCCTCTAGATCTATCATTTCCTCACACTGTACTCACCTCCATTCTTCGTGGTGTCTCATGGATCTATCTTTCCGTAGCGCTGCCATGTTACCCACAAGCATGAGCAGCTAAACTCCATAACTTGGGTTGGGAGTAGCCACTAAGGCTCCCCCAACATGTATATTGTCTCTTTCTTTTGAATATACATATTCTTATCAAGATTATCTCCTTGCACCTATTTTAATGCTTCACTTGTATGCTTAACTACCATCTTGTTATGTTTGATTGTTGATATCTCGAGAGAGTAATATCACTTTTATCCCATGTCGTGGAGTAGTATGAATACACGAGAGTGTTGAAATGCTAAATGCTTCAACCCATATATTTTGCTGTGAGGTTTTTGAGTTGTCCTCTCGAGAGAGAGGCTTCTTTCAGGCCTAGATCTATCCTCATCTCGAGAGAGTGTGGAATAGATGTTTTATGGTTGCTTGTAATCTTTATATGAGTATGTAGGAGAGAGAGATAGTATGCTTTTTGGAGAGACGCTTTGGTTGGCGAGCCCCAACCCGAGTTTTCCCATATACTTGTTACAGTTTGTTTGTTTTATTTCTTTTATCTTATTGTTCTTGTTCTCCAGCTACCGTTCCATCGGGAACACATATTAATCCTATTTTATGCTGGAGTATAGAGTGTTGATTCCGGGTTCTTAGCATGACCAACCTTGTCCCTGTGTTCGACCCCGATTGCTACATCAGACCCCGTTATCGTTGCGGGGGCCTGAGTGTCAGGTTATCTCTTTAAAAGTCTGACTACTTTAATCCGCTCCTTTTGGATGTGCAATTTAGTCCGATAACATGGCCTTTGAAAAGAGTCCAAAAACCTATATGATACTCCTACTATGGCTCCTTGGCCGATAGGCACTCATATATAAGCTTTTCAACTTGATACAACTCAAGTTAAGGTTTCATATTCAACCCTTTTTCTTGGTCATTTCATCACCAAGATTACCATCACTCATAATTGATTCAAACATGGTGTCTCCTTCTTTATCTCTCCTATACATGATACTAGTATGGAGTAGGGACACTCTAGAGGTGGTAATTTGCATATCAACCCCACATTTTGGGTAAATTACAATTTGTACCAAAATTGGTGCACAAGGTACTAGCATTATTCAAATATGTTCAAACTTGGAATTTAGGCTTTCCACAAGCCACCACTTAGCATCATTGTCTCTCTTATGATGCTAAAACATATAGGGCACATTCAACGTGTGACATTTTGCAATATCTCCCCTCATCTTGGGTAAATTGTACTTTGGTCCAAAATAAAGGAACATTGCTCAAACAACATTCAATCAGGACCAAACTTGGAACATAAGTGTGTCACATGACAACAAAACTCCTTAGAGGATTATATTAAATTTCTAAGCAACTTACTTAGTCAAAACAAATAGGGTTACCTCATAACCCAGGTCAGGGTCATTACAAGTTGTCTCACCCCGTGGGTTCTACAACTTTTAGGTAGACGTGAACGAGAAAGTAGAGATCATGCATCAACAACAAGGACAATAGTAATAGCTCAGGTTGAATGGCTATTATGTGTCTTTTAGATATAGAGTCCTTTGTGTCATCCCTGTACTCTCAGGTCCTTTGGGAGATAGTGCGTAAGTAGTTTTATAACCGATCTGAGATTTTGGCTAGTACGCCTCGATACATAATGTTTCTTTACATATGTTTTGGAAAAACAACTATCCTTACAAGATGATGGAATAATGTATGTACAAAGTGAACCATGATGTATATATGGTTTGGTTCTTTCTAACAAAAGTTTCTTGGTAGTGGATCCCTTAGCAAAAAGGTTTTATTTTTTAGTAATTTTTGGTAAACCGTTGTTAATGATTATTTCTGTATAGTTTTGTGCGATTATCTTGTCAGTTTGATAACAGTCATCACAATGACAAGGAAAAATAAAGAGAGGTGGAGGTGGATGATGAAGAATGTATTTCTCTCCAATGAGGAGAGGGGTGTAGTCGGAGCGAAAATGTTGTAGAAGAAAATTAAAATGAGTGGCTACAATAAAGAGAGAAGAAGTGGTTCTCTAAGTGGAAAGATGGAGACAATTATGGGCTTCCAAGGATTCTATTAAAATTTAATGTACTCTCTTAATATATCCAAATTTTGAAATATTATGATAGGTGCAATATATGCTTGTAGCAAAATATTTGGGGATTATTGGAAAACCAAATGACTAAATTTGAGTTTGAATAGTTTATTTAGGTTAATTTACATCACCCAACATTGATTTGAGTATTTATTAACTGAAGGTTTCATTGGTTATAAAAAATAAAAATAATTTCTAGTAACATTAGTTACATGGAAGGTATATGGACAACAGAAGGAAAACAAACCTCTAGATCTAAGCCTAGAAATGCAATATAGAGAGATTATCACATATTTGGTTGGGTAGAAACTAAGTTAGATCATACGATCCAACCAAATCAAATCAAACAGAGCAATCCACTTCAATTCCAGGAAGGTGGATGATTGATTTCAAGATTTAAACATTAAACAACAATTTGAAATTCAATTTGACGACGTAATTTACCAAATCAAAGCTATACATATATGTATTTGTATGTGTGTGATCTGAATGTGTATAAGTGTGTGTGTGCTTGAATATGAATAATATATGCTTAACTATATTATGTAAAACTGTTCACATATATTAATAAATTTACATACATTAAAATGTATAACTAATTCTAAATAAATGAAAGTAAGGCTTCAACTAATAGAAAATTATGTGGTATGGCAATATTTTTGAGGTTAGTTGGACTATACGGATGCATATGTTATATTTTTTCATATCCCCAATTATCAAATAATGATTATTCAAAATAAATTTATCATGTTGGAAGGATCTATAATATGATGGCAAGTGGTTTTGATTGTCCATGAGAAGCTTTACTAATCAACTTTATAGTTTTTGTAAACAAAGTAAAATTAAACCAAAACAAACTACAAACTAAAGGCTCACTTTAGTCTAGTTTTGAACTCTTTTTTGTGATATAAAAGAAAATATGTATATACATCGAAGAAGAAGAAGATAAGTGGGCAACAAGTTGTGTTGCTAGTCCTTTTTGGATTGCAAAAACAACCCTATGAATTGCTGCATCCATTGATTTAGGATCATAACATTGCTATTCACAATTTTTAGAATCCTCTTGAGAAGCTCCACAACTTCTGGTTCAAAGAATCCAAATGTATCAAATCCGAAAGAGATAAAAGTGTGTTGATTACCAAAGCATACTTTCTCATACTTGACTACTTTGACTGAGACAACTTTAAGGATAACTTGTCCCATTCTAAAAGTCCCACTCACCAATCCTACCACTAGAAAATTGCTATCATATCCACACACGCATGTTTGTCACCAACTCAACCGAAAATTAAAACATCAGGAGGTCTAAATGTCAATCTTCACTCGTGTGGACAATGTTTTTTCAATTAAATAATTACTATCCCATCTGTAGTTTTAATGACAAGTCGTACAAGATCGAACTATGCACACTATCTATCACACGTAGTGATGTTTTCTTCTTGCATGAATTTTTTTTCCAAAGTAATGACAATGATTTGTTAATTGAGTGAATTTTGTGAGAGTGAGGTCACTAGTTAGTTCGAATCTGAATGAGGACGTGATGATCAATTCTCCAATTTTAAATAAATAAATATTTAATACTTTTTATTTTTTAGCATCAAAAGCTGTGAAGTTTTTTAAAAGGATCCAAAAAATTATGCATTATAATGTTATGACTCTATGTTCATAGACATAGTGTTTTAGAGGATTCATTTGCCATTTAAAAGAATCTAACGATGCAATTTGTTATCCGTCTGTCTTCTATTTCACTATAATCCTCAAGAATTTGAACATTATGATTAAACTAATTCTTATTTTAGTTCAACTACTAATAATGTCGTCTTTGTATATTTTATTCAACTAAGATGCTTTAGCAAAATTGAAAAGCAACAAACACTTAGTTATTGTTTTTCCTATAAGCAACTAATTTAGTTGCAGATGTTAAGAACATAAATCCTAGAAATCCTTTTAATCCAACCAAATTGTAAATGTAACCATTTACTCACTGCTACCATTTATACGAGTTACAAGGGTCATTGCATTTTCTAATATGCCCTTTCTAAACAAGCAAAAGACATACAACACAAGTTTTTGAAGGTCTGTTTGCTTATAGGTGTCATGTAGAATGCAGCTAGTAATATTCAAGACCAAATTGATAAAATTTGGTGTTGGATGCATCTATTACAATAGACTTCAAGAAGTAATTAGAGTTGAATTCAAATTTTGGATCCAAATATAACAATAAGGTCTTCTGTTTAAAGAGAGGCCGCATCCAAAATTTAGTGATTTTAAATTCAAACCACCGGTATGGTTTCCATTATCCGCAACTTACAAGTTTGAAAATCCCCCGGACCGAAAGGTTAGCGTGGCCTACGGTAACCGTCCCGTTACTAAGTCGCCCAAACCTTCGGCGGTCAGGTCACCTTACTGACGAGTTACTGTCCGCATGGAGTAGGCTCACTCGCCTCATTATCGGGGTTTTATTATATTCACCACCACCCGATCTGATCCCACCACATTTCCCTCCGTCCACCATTTTGAATCTCAGGAGAGGCAGGCAGAGCCGACGGGGAGCGCAAACTGGAGCGCTTGAGCAGCCAGGAAAAGAGGGGGCGGAGGTAGGAAACCCTAATCTCGTTCTCACCTCATCTTCCTCACTGCTTTCGCTTCTTCCCCTACCCATCATCTCAGCTCTGATCTTTCTTCGCCTTTCTTTCGGTACCTGATCTTTCCTCCGATTCGTTGTCCTCGCAGTTGACGAGCCGAGTTGGATCAATGCCAATGGCGGAAGTGAGGCCGCGGATCCTGCGTGGAGGAGTTCAGGTTGGAGCCCTAGGAGTCGGCGGAAGGTACACTCCGCCGGTCGTCGCGGGCGTCAGCAGGAGCGGGATCTTCAGGGGCATGTCTGTGACGCCGCCGCCGGTGGCGGCGCGCCGGGTCCTCTCCCCGGAGGAGAACAAGGAGAACATCCCTCCGCCGCCGCCTGAGCGGGAGGGAGGCAGGGCGAGCAGGCCGAGGTCGCGCCGGAAGCCAAACAAGAAGAGCCCGCTGCCGGTGTGGTACCCCAGGACACCGCTCCGAGACATCACGGCGATCGTCAATGTACATTTTCTCGAACTCAGTTTTTCCTTTCCCTGTGCTCGAATCATCGTTTTCCGCCGGCGATCAGCTTCTGCGAAGGATCTCGCCTTCTTGTTATTCAAGATTTCTTTATAAATAAAGTTACCGTTGCTTCCAATCAGATCTTCTGTAGGTTTTTTTTTGCGTATCCTTGCATTATAGAGACGAAGTTTCTACTTCAGTAGCACCCATAGGTAGTCATTTCATGATAAGGCCATCCTTTTCGAAATCGGTGGATTTGTGCGTGATACATATGTGAACTACTGGTTTGGGTTTCAAAACACACTTTCTCGCGGCTAGTTCATATGATAGAATATACGGTTTGAAAACACTTTCACCTTTATTTCCTTAGTGAAATTTAGGTCTCGTTTCCTCTGTCTTAACCCCATCAACACTCCAAGAACAAATTTATTGGTAGGCATACCAAGTATGAAACAAACCCCAACCCTTATCAGAAAAAGGCAAAAGTGAACTCTACATCCTTTTGACCGAACCCTTTTCGGCCGAAGACGGAGGAAAAACCCCGTTCTTTCTGACGAGCGGACAAGGAAACCCTCATATAAAATGCGTGTCAGATGCCTGGTCCTGGACGCGCGTACAAAATTTCATTTGTCTAGTTTCATTGGACAGCCTTATGCGTGAAGGATGCCTCTGATCGGATAATGTTAGTATCGAGCGAACTAAGCTGCACTGAGATTCGCCCGATCTGGTGGGGGACACGCGTCAGTTATGCTTCGGGTTCTTCATAATTGCGGTGGATCTGTGTCGTTATGCTGAAGCCGATAACTGGTTTTAAGTTCAATAAGTTACTACTTCGATTTGGGTTTTTCTTTTAGTTCGAACCTAAAGCAATTCGATTCTTTTTAGTTCTGGAAGCACATTATACCAGCCGTTAGATCCAGTAACAGAAAAGGATTCTCCCCGTTCTTGTCATTTGAACTCATGTTTCTGTATTCATCCAGGTTATGGAGAAGAGAAGGAATCGTCTCCGTGCTGCTGCTGCTGCACGCCGAAGCCAAAGTTCTGGCAGCCCATTGCCGCAGGAATCGGATGCCAGCCCGTCGAACTTCTCTGTTCTCGCTTCACCTTCAGCTTCAGTTGAACAAGCATTGGTTGCTTCTAGCCGATCAGATGATTCTGTTGCTTCTGACCTCCCCTCACTCGCTTCACCTCCACCATCAGTTCAACTGGCATTTGGTGATTCTAGCCAAGCAGTTGTCTCCACTTCTCCTGATCTCTCTCCACTCACTTCACCTCCAGTTTCAGCCCAACAGGCATTGAGCAGTGCCGAGGAAACAAGAAGCACTGTTGTTTCCCCCAAGGCATTGGAGATGTCCGATAGCCTCCTAAAGGACTCTTCAGCTGTTCAGAAGGTGCCCGCAGTGGCTGCAGTTCGCTATCCTGCTTCTGGTAAGAATCTGGTTAACAACATTGACGTCATCAAGAAGCTCATCAGAGATGAGCAGTTGAGAAAAGAGGCAGCTGGGGGAACCGTGAAACCGAAGCCTGCCAAGCGGAGCACTCTCATGTCCATGCGATAAATCAGGCAGGCAGCAGTTTTACGGTTGCCATCGAGAATACCGCCCCAGGAAACAGGTCTGTAACAAAGAAGGATGTTCAATTCTGAGAAGCTCTGATCAGAGCACCCAGCTGCCACTTGGTTTCAACTTTTTTTTGCAGCCAATAGCTAATTGGTTGGAATGTGCGTCGCGCACGTAGTTCTCCTTAGAGCTGCTGTTCTATTGCAGTGTAGTTTTCTAATGGGTAGCAGAACAATATGTACATCTGGGTTGCTCCTCATCTTCATTCCAGATTTCTTCTTAGGTGTTTTTTTTTTCACTAGTTTTGCTCTTCGGTTCATGTTTCCCTGCTTGGGGCGCTGCCACAGTGTCTTGCTTGGCGCTGTGAACCTTGTATAGCGAGCTGCTTTCTGATATGTGAATCTCTGGTCATTGCGGTGCCAATGAACCTTGTAACTAGTATCAGTTCAGGACAGTTAAGGGAGATTATATAACGAACTCTGTATAAAATTTCGGCTCTGAGTAAGGCTACTTCTGTCTCCCTTTTTGTGTCTGGTTCAATGCCCGTGGACCTTGTACTGTGTTCAAAATACTCCTGTCTTCCGTTACTGCCTTATTTTGGGCTTGAACCACCAACTATATTTTGGAAGATTTTCTTCTGGCTTTTGATGAGTGATTTCTGTATGAAATTGTGATGTTTAGTATTGAATTTCGATGAGACGCTTCTGTCTTAATTTCAGTGAGTTACTTTTGTCTTAAATTTCGATGAGTAACTTCTATCTTAACGTTATGGTAAGTGACATCTGTCTTTATAGTAGGCCACTGCCTGTATTGCATGCAAGTTATTCGGACGTTTCATGTTTCTAGACGATCTTCTTTATGGAGTTTCCATGTTTATTATAGGGGTTTGTTACATGAACAAGAAATGGAATAAGAAACGAGACCCATTTTATCCCCACACATGCATAACAACAAAATAGAAGAGGGAAACAAGTTACTTCCCTCTTCTATTTTGTTATTATGCATGCGTGGGGATAAAAAAGTTCTCATTTCTGATCTTATAACAATATTCTTTTTTATAGAGGTCAATGAGAAAAAAAGAAGAAAACAAAAGAGTGGAAAGGGCGTCTTTTATAGATGACAAGCCATTTGACTGGGTGTGGATGAGCAATCCACACCCAGTCATCTCATTGGCCTTACTATTTGACTGGGTGTTTACAAAAGTACAGATGGAAATCCAAACAGTATTGGCCCGTGGGTTGGGTTAATGACGATGTAAATTTAAAAATTGGACTCCAGAACGCCGTTCAATTTAGCAAACCGGATTTAGTTTGATCTCACATTTCTGTTTATAAAATTAAATTTACATAAGTAATGTTATAATTTATTTAGTCTTGTTTGCCCTTACTATATGCTTGCTCATCTGCTTGTTGCTTGATCAGTAAGAATAGCTCTTGGCAAAAAAAAAAAGTTAGAGCTCATTCTGAGTTACAGCTACGTTGTTATAATTTATTTAGTGTTGTTTGCCCTTACTATATGCTTGCTCATCTGCTTGTGGCTTGATTAGTAAGAATAGCTCTTGTTGCTTGATTTTTAAGAATAGCTCTTGGCTAAAAAAAAAAGTTAACTCATTCTCAGTTACAGCTACGCTGTTATAATTTATTTAGTCTTGTTTGCGCTTACCATATGCTTGTTGCTTGATTAGTAAGAATAGCTCTGGGCTAAATAAAAAAGTTAGAGTTCATTCTGAATTACAGCTACGTGCACCCCTAGTTTGGCTCCTTAATCTTATTTAAATACTTAATTTTCATTCCACGCGTTATACATTTTAGTTTGGTTTCATTTTCCAACTTTTGCATTGTTGCAACTCCACATATTTGGTGTGTTCTCCCGCTAAGTTTGTTTCATCCGGTAACCGCACTGTTGTTGCAACTCCTCATGTTCGTATCGTTGCAACTTGTATTTGTTGCCCGGCAAAAGGAGTTTTATTCTTACATAATTTAGGAGGTTCCATGTTTAGCACTGAACAATCACTTTATCTGATCTTGTTGTTGGTTGTAGTGTGGGTTCGTAGGTCAAAACCCGCTAGGGTATCAAAATATAAGTTTATATAAATATTATCAAAAGTCTTAGATGACAATTGTGATGGGATCATAAACTCTTTGCAAATATAAAACAAGTTATATTAGGAAAAAGTTCGATGCCCCCGCCATGGTCATGTCATGTTGTAGACAAATCACCCACTGAACCAGTAAGTAGCAATGGATGAAAGACAGTCCAAGCCCACCCGGTAAAGAGGTCACCGACTGAACCAACAAGTCGCAATGGATGGAAGACATGCCAAGCCCACCTAGTAAACCTGTACTTGATTGGTTCTGAATGTGTAGAAACTGGGCTAGGTTTTTCAAAGATGGTTATTTTGAACTGTGATTGTGCAAGTTGAACTAGTCAAATGGTACTTAATTAGACCTACTCATCAAATCATTTCCATGATCTCAAATATAATTCACTACTCGCACCAACACCACGGATCAACCATTCATATATGTGACACCTAAATAACAGAAGACATGAACGTACAATCAACATGGAGACATCACACCAACATCATGTATCACTAGAAGTGATCCCTAAGCAAAGTGAGGCAAAGTACTAGGCATCCAATCATTTCCATATTCTAGTAAGTGTTGTTAATAATTTAGGTGTTGCTGCATGCAACAACAACAAGTGCAACTAAGTTGACGTTTTCAGACCAATCCATATAAGAACCTGAAGAATAAAAGAAGCAGGAGAACAAAACATAATCAAGGTTAGGAATACAATCATATTGTTTGTTTGAGAAACAACTATTTACTTAAAGAAATCCGCGGCCCGCAATTATTTTGGATAGGCGTCGTTCTTCTATTTTGACCCGATCACGAATCTGATGAAGACATCTTGCTTGTGTTGATGACGAACAATGCAGACATTGAACAAGATGCATTACCAGTGCAACTCAACGACCGCAGGAACCAACGTGTCTCAGAAGAGAGAAAGGAACTTGCTTCACACATGAGAAAACCCCATGAAAACTGTTGGGAAATACGGGCACACAGTATAATAACGGAAACTAAAATTATATCTCTCTGTATTCCCATAACAACAAGATCGCGTCAACTACTATGAAATATGAATGATAGTTTAATGAGTTAAACCTGGTCCTGGAGCAAGTCCATTGACTACAACTTGTTGCAGTTACAACTGTCTTCTAGTTGTTCTTGTACGGTGGCTATGCAGCTCCTGGTCTTAACCACAAACAACGAACATAACAACTTCTGAAGCGACTCCTGTCATCACAGATTGCATGTTGACATTACTCTCCTAGCAGCAACCAAAGGACTCCTGCCTCTAGAGTAGTCCACACAAACTAATTAAAACTCCCGTCGTCCTACTAGAATGAACAAGAAGAAGTTGTCCCTCCCATTTGTGTACTAGTCATCAACCTACTCTCCCACAACAATGATCCGTAGTTGTTCTCTCCTGTAGTTATCCCTCCCTAGTTAGGTAGGACTTGATTGGGCTCTCTTGGTTACTACAACCAGAGAGGACAACAATATTCATGGCAATTGATTCTCAATTGTCTGTGTTATTATTGTGCTCTGGAAAGCCCTCAGTATCCCTCTATTTATAAGTGGGGTTAGGACTAGGGTTCCCAGTCTATTCAAGATCTGTGCAGGAGTGGAAGGGACTGGAAAATCTTGAATTTTTGCAACTTGCAAACCACAAGACGGTCGTATGGTGACCCAGGCGGTTGTCTGGAACTGCGGGACGATCATATGGAACTGCGAGACGATTATCTCATACTATGAGATGGTTGTTTCACATTTTCCCAATCGCATATGAAATTGGAAATTCTGTTCCAATTAATGTTAAACATTGATTCCTTGCATCACAAGAATTGAGAATTCGTTTCTCACGAATTAGGGAAAGTCGCTAGAACCTTCCACCATTTAATCTGTACAAAACTCCGACCAATTAAGTTCTAATTTGTACAGAACTCTGACCAATTAAGTTCCCGATCATCCTGACATCCAAATGGTCGTCTCACCCTGTGAGACAATCGTCTGGTGCACCAAACGACCGCCTCACCCTATGAGATGATTGAATGGAGTGTAGTCAGCTGATTAATTGTGTGAATTGAGTACCTAAACACTTTAGTAATCAATCCAATCATCATTCAAGATTAAACTCCTCTTCTAGATGAGTTCCTTTGTGTGTGACCCTATAGGTCCCATATCATGTTGGAAATGAATGTCCATAACTAACTTATGACATCACAAGCAGAGAATGGTGCCTAGTTGCACATCAATGCTACCCAAGTGAATGGAAAGTTGGAGAACAACTTCAACCTACAATCTATGTCAGGTGTTGCAGTGATTGTATAATTCCTTTATCTCTGATATCTAGAGTGAACTTGAGGCATGGACTCGTCATCCTCTTAACGTTCATCTCATGGTTATTGAACCAAGAGCAAACTGTCTGAGATAATGTAACCTCAATATCATATATTGATTCACATGTGAATGCACATGCATTTCCCAGTCTCGCTTATCAAGTGGCCATGATATCATACTCCAGTAGGAGGGATAAATCCCATCTCTATCACTCACAGTCAATCCCCATGTGTCAAAGTCACCCAATCATCATTGTTATAACAACCCATATTTCAGAATTGCGTTTGTTGATGTCAAAGCGTACCCAATGACATGTGATGAGTGTAGTGATTTTAGGTCTAAGAAGCACAATAACCACCTTCATGTGAGATAACTATGACTACCATATGATGGTTTCCATGTGTCACTCTCAAGGTGGGTCTGTCCGATGTATTGTTCCCTAACATGTATCTGTGTACTTGGTTTGATATTGTCATATCATGACTAATGAGATTCAGTCATCAACCAACTCACACTCTAATCTTATGTGTTACTGGTATCTATCTACCTTCTATAGTAACAAAATTCTAGGAACATAATATTAATGTACATACTCTTAGCATTCATATGATCTCATTCTCCAAGTCACGTACTTGAAGACATACATCATTGAGTATTGTCATTCTTTAGACATTCACAATGTTTCCTCGTTATCTCAAAACTGAATGAAACTGAATGAATTGAAAGCTTGCCTTTATGATTATTAATCAAATCCTTTATGATTCATGCCATGTCAATCATCACATGATTGTATCTATGTGCATATGTTACCAACAAACTCCCACTTGCACTTAGAGCTATCATCCATGAATCATATTCTTAGTGATCTAGACATGTCCATTGTGTTTCTACCGCGCTAGTACTAATTCAACAGGTCAACAACACTTTGCTTATATTCAGTATATTGCATATTTTTTTATCTCTTTGGTATGATATGAAACCACTGTAATATGGTATCTGATAATCCTTGCCTGACAAGTAGATCCATTATTGTCACAACATCACTACCGAGTCATCAATGATTGGAACATCTATAAGTTCATCATATGAACCTTTAGGTCGATATAGTATCACTCTTTGTTCATAACACAAGTATACTTGGCTTCTATTGTAGAATATAATTAATGGCTATTAGTTCAGAGCCTTTTCAACTAACAACATTTCTCCTTTTAAATCAAACATATTTTTAACTTGCGATCATTTTTGTCATTTTTAGAAGCTTGCATCGATGTAACCCTTTACATCCAACTCTTCCTTTATTTTTATCTTTATTTACTAGAAATCTATCCTTAAATACTTCTCAAGCATTAATGGATATCTTTGATGACACTCAAATAACCCTTATTGGCATTTAATATCATCTTGTCATATCCAATACATACAAGATTATTGGGATAAGGACATCGATAACATTCATGATAGATCCATTGTTACAGCCAATGGCATCTTAATCATGTCATTTCCATTCTTCATTAGAATGGGGACATACGGTTCATAAGAGACTAATATGGATCCTCTCTCATTGAATCCTTCCGTGTTGAACTTCTTCAACACATTATTTTTGTATGTGCTCAAACTTACATTGTGAAACATTCAAGAACTATGTCTATAGGTCTTGATCCTTATCTCATAAGGTCTTTCACCTAATCCTTCATTATTGAAGGTGTTTATCATGCCAGTTCTCAACATTCACAATATTGAGATGTTATTCCTCATCATGTGTGGAATATATATATATATATATATATATATATATATATATATATATATATGCTTCCACTAAATCTTTTGTAATAACAAATTTCAACTTTTATCTAATTCAAGTCAAACTCTTTGACTATGTTATCAAGTCAAAAGATCTCATCTCTGAGATGCTTGTTTCAATCTCAGATTGAACTTTGTAGTTTACAAACTTTATTTTCATTCTTGAAGTTGTAAAACCTTTTAAGTTGTGTCACGTACACATCCTCTGATGTATTCCATTAAGGAATCCAGTTTTTATGTTCACATGAAAAATTTCTTAGTCTATTATAACTAAAATAACAAGCTTGACAATTGGTAAAGGAATTTCTATCATGTTCAACAACTTGAACTTATTTGAAACATTATTCAACCAATGTGTCCTTTATGTTATCCAAGTAGGTCTTTTCCACAAGACCCTATTGCATCATTTACGTGGTGTTATCAAGGTCTTACCTTGTTAGCTTACATGGACTCCATAATGGCCTTGAGCCGTTACTCATATTATAGTATTCTATAGCTTCTAGTTGATTAGTTGGCTCATCCTGTTATGACCAACCTATCTGAATCGTTGGATTCACAATCTTCAATCTCAGATGTGTTCTACTAGAATTATTTTATTCTGTGCTACATGATGAACTTGAGATTTCCACAACAGCTTGTGATTCTCTTAGTCCTAATTGTACCATTTTGTTGATCTCGAAGATTCTGAGTTCTACTATTACTCCAACTGATTCTTTAGGAACTTAGTTATCTCATGAACAAAACAATTTATGTTATTGGATTGGGATTAATAGTAACATTGAACAATTATGATTTATGGATAAAACTTTTCAAGAAACTACTTTCTCAATGTAGGTTTTAGTCCTTTAGACTATTGGGACATTCCCATATCATATCACATATGATGTCTTATAACCCATTCAAATGGTACATGATTTAGTGATAGGTATATATTTATGAGGGTATAAGAAGATTAGATTTATTGATAATTATAACATGACTCATCATGGTATAATTCCTTCATTCTGACACATCATCATGTTCAAATGTATTTGACTTGTGATACATTATCACGATTCTTTCTTGAAGGTTCTCAAGGTCTTGATGCAAAGTATTTCAACATTTGATCTCATCAAAGTTTCTTAATGCTTCCATCTAAGTTATACTTCATTTATAATCTCCTTGAACATTTCAAGAGATTTATATTTCTATTTTACTAAGTACATATCATCATATCACCAGTAAAAGAAATGAGGTATAAGAAATTATCTATAGCATTTATTCCATAAGATCTTCATGCATCATATGTATGAGGTATGATGGAAGTCTTATCCTCCCATTACATCTAGAAAAGGATTTCATGTCACATTGTGTGTAAATAAGGCTTTGCATGTTTCCTTAGGTTCGATAACCAAGGGAATCTAGATTAACATCAATATGTATTCTAGACATGCATTTCTTATCTGTACGTCCAAGGTGACTATTGCTAAAGATAATCTTGAGTTACATCAAAGGCCTAAAATCATGGGACATTACAATCTCCCCACTTAGAAGCTTGACATCCTCATCAAGACTTAATGATATGGCCTCATAATCTCTCCCAGTTTTAGTGCAGACCCAGAATGGCACATGTACACCCAGATCCCATCCACGACCACTGGTGCATGGGTGGCTCCATCAACTAACATATCCATTTCCAACATGCCCTCTGATACCATTTGTAAAGTCCACCCCTGCCCAAGGCTATAGTAGAGTTTCAGGTAGTGATGATTGGCCCCACAGACTACCACTAGCCTTAACTGTGCGCTTTGTCCTCACTCATGCACAAGCTAGAATGAACTTCCCGACTGATTACCCATCCTAGTACTATTTTGGGTTGAGCACGCTTAACCACAAAGTTCTTAAGAGATGGGTTCCCTAAAAAGGAGGCGCACCTTGGTGATATGGGTGGTCCACTCATTTATTTTAAGATCCTTCTATCAGAGGCCTCAAATCCCAGGATGTTACACTACATGCCTATCATGTGCCCCATCCATTTTATCACTTCACTTGGCTAGGTTCCAAGTCTCAAATCACTACTCGCTTCTCGTAAGCACTGGATCATCTTCAACATTTTAAATTGAGACACCTTCTCCTTTCTTTCTATTTAGCTAGATCATCCTAGATGTAAAGAGACCATTGAACAAGGATGGGTCTCTGACACTCAAGGATATCCATCCTACCACTTCTTCTCCAAAATTAAAAACATGAAGGGCACCTTAAAAACCTCAAATAGGGACATATTTAGAAACATACACTAGAAGAAAAGAGATCTAGAAGACATCATACACACAACACATATTGAGTTCGATGAAAACCATTCATGTGCAAATGAGGACACTCTTATTGAAACTGAGACAGAGTTGCATGCCATCTTGGACCAAGAAGAAGCCCTATAGAAGGATAAAGTGATAATTAATTGGCTAGATGCAGGTGAGAGCAAAACATCTTTATACCATGCCATAGTGAAATCCAAGAGAAAGAGGAGAATCGTTCTAGATATCATGTTACCAGTTGGAACAAAAATTGACACACCAGATGACATGGGAAAAGCTTCCACATACTTATTTGCTTCATTCTTCTCTAATTCACTCCCCTCAATGCTGACAGAGGACTCGCTATATATCCTCACTGATTCACCCTATCCTCAGCACTGATCACAATATGACAACCACAAGATACTCTTCACAATGAAGATGATGGATCAAAATCATCACCTGGACCATATGATTTTAATCTGAGCATTTACATCGAATCTTGGGAAATTTATTAAACCCAACTTCATAAGCGTCACAAATTTTTTCTTGAAAGGGGGATATTGTCACACAAGCCTTGACATCAGTTGCATCGTCTTGATTCCTAATACGGACTGACCACATAAATGGAGAGTGACTTCCAGCCAATCTTAATTAAGAATGTGTCTATGCGAATCTTAGCAAGAATCATTAGCAACATATTTTTCTCTCTTATCCCCCTCCTGATTTCCAAAGAACATGGTGTCTACGTGAAAGGAGGAGATATCACAAATCACATTCATATAGCAAAGGAACTTTTACAATGTACATGAAATTTGTCGAGGCAAAGTGATACACCCACATAAAATGATAACCTCTAATCATGAGTACAAGATATGAGCTGAGGATTTAATATTATACAAAGATCACTCATAACTTTTTTCCCTTTGATTTCAAACTCTTTATTTTCTCACATTCAATCACATAGACTAACATTACAAGGGAATATAAACATTGATTCTCTAATTTGATTTCAACAATACATTTCTAAACATTCATTATGTTTCTCACACTTACATTTACATACAACTTGATAATTGGATGCAAGCTCTCTCTCTCTATATATATATATACATACACACACACAGATATATATATATATATATATATATATATATATATATATATATATATATATATATATATATATATATGAGAAAAAAAATACACATCATCATCATCTACAAACCCTCATCTTTTTACATGTACCTAAAGCGACAGGAACTGACTAAACTTAACTAATCTAATACTTATATATTTTGGAAGATCTGCTTTGACATTGCCATTCTTCAAACCCACATGGTTTTCTTGAAAAGTATGAGGAGTGATGAGCCTACTCACTCAGTGAATGAGCACTTCAAAGTAATAGTTTAATGAACTTAGATAATCTGAGATATGTAATAGAGCAACTGATCATAAAATAGAATAGTATTGATCTATAAAGTAACTAGTCATTCAAAAACATATGTGTGACATGTTATTCTAAATTACTATAAAGAGTAAATTTATCATAGAACATTCTTAAACAATCACAAGGGAAACTAGTGATTGAGAAACATACAAATAGCAAGTTACTCTAGGAGACCCAAAGGAATAAAATAATAGATGCACACACTTGATGAATCTCTCCTTCATTTTATAATGCCTTGTACCCACATGAAGTGTACCATGATGAGTGAAAGCATTGTAGCAAGCTATGATCTCACTATACAATACGTAGAAGAATGCTCAGGTTCATAAGTCTATAATCTCAAGTAAGACCCCGTATGTAGTGGGCCTCACCACGTTTGGCTCTTGGCAGTTAATGGGAGTGACCATATGTTAGGACTCCTACTCTAAACCTGGGTACTTAGGCTGAAAGTCAAAGCACTCTGGCTTGTTGTGCATTAGTGGACCTCTTGATGATGTCCACTGATCAACACAACTTTGTATCAGTGGTTCCACAAAGACCAACCAACTGACCAGCAACAAGGGTACCATTGACATCTCCGGTTTATGTTGGATACCTCACAATCTTAAGGATTTTTCCCTTACTGGCCTAGACCCCTGCACGCAACTGATACACTCCGTCTTACCTTGATATGAACAAAATACCTCCAGTCAGGAAGAACATTTCTTTACCACAATGCAGACCTCCTATGAAGGATTCTACATTGTTCAGAGCATCGAAATATTGAATACACTCTTTAAATTTATATTTCAATCATTAAATCAACATTTCTTAGTTTAACCTTGTCAATAGTTCTTTTCATAAAATATCAGTAGTATGCACTATAAACTGAGCAACTAAGAACAACCACTTATCATACTAAAGAGCACTGAAGTAAAAATACTTGATTCACTAAATACCATATCCTTAGGGTTTCATTTGCCTCGTTCGCATATGACACGACTCACATAAGGATTTAATACATCATTTAAGTTAATTGATTAAAGACTGCTTCCAACAACTCACATACAACCATACATGAATATGAAATTGTGGTATGAACTAAAATAGGGTTTCCATGCCATTAAATGAAATATCATACATCAATAATAATCTTGAACAAATAAATGTATAACATTAGAAAGAATCACTTCTGTTGGGTTTCATCATGTATATTCACAAACTTTCAACTTTCCACTCATATAGGGTTTCACCGTCTTTACTGAGATATCATGCAAAAATTGATATGAAATGAATTCTAAGATAATATCAAACATATTGGTACTAAACATTTAGATAAAACAATCATTTATAAATAAGGGTAATCAAATAGGCAAAGTTCTTCATTTGATTATACAACAATTTTAGACATAATTAAAAACCCTAGAATTTGGTATATTCATGTAACTTCATAAATAACTTTAGGTATTCTATTTTAGATGATTTGTATCCATTTATAATATGATTTTATCATTTGAAACTCATCACAATAGGAAAATAATCCATTTCTATATCATCTTGCAAAAGCTAGAACTAAAAGACACATTAGGATCTTATTATCACATATAGGAAGAGCTTTAGATTACAGTGGATCTAATCCAAATTCGTGCAATGTACTATTTAATGGAAGCACCCACTCACCTAAGGTTGGAATACATCTTAAAAACATATCCCAATATCTAAAATTCTAGAATCCATATCAAACTTCTAGCAATCCATCACTTTTTTCTTCCTTCCAACTTGGAAACCCTAGGAATGGAGAATTATAGAGAAAGAGTGAGAAAAGAGGGAGATTTGATATAATTTTGAATTAAATTAGAGGAGGAATGGAATCTTGACATGTGAAAGAAGAATCACCAAGAAAAGTTATCTAGAGATGACAAACTTGATTTCATCAACTCTAGGAAGAGAAAACCCGAGATCGTCATCTTCACTACTTTCTCCATCTAAGCCCTAACTCATTCTCTCTCTCTAGGATTTCATTTCTCTAGAATGAATCACAAAATATGGAAGCTCTAGTGAGTTAGGTTAATCATATAGATGAGTCAATTGCAAATTGACCCTACTTGTACTTTATTTTATTTCAAAAGGATTTTCTATCATAACAATGTTAGTGAATATCATTTACCAAATAGGTCATAACTTATCCAAAACTTATGAAAAATTATAATGTTATCTAACAGAAAGCTTAAGAGCTATAGTAAAATTTTCAGATCATTCTGAGATCCTAATAAATAATTAAAATTCAAACACTATACTGCTAAACAACAGTCTCCAGAATGGTCAGTCAAAATATAATTCATCTAAGAAACACATTCAAAGAACATCTGAGTATTCTGAAATTTTATACTAACACACATGATTGGGTTATCTATATAATATCTAAATTTCAAGTAAAAAAAGTACATAAAAAATACAAAAAATCATTTATCATATTGCTATTCCTATCAAATGTTGTATTTATATACTATAAAACTCTACTATTGGCCAATTAGGGTTTACACTTATCAAACCTTAATCCTTCAAAGTAAAATCATGATTAGATTTCCTCCTTAGGTTTGAAACATCATAATTGAGGTACCATTATTAATTGGGTTTAAGTGAGGATCAATCTAATTAAGCATGTAATTAGCTAGGTAGACCCTAATTTCCAATTAAGCTCAGACATGGTCATAACACAGAGCATACCCAAATGTGGTTTTAGAATTCGATATGTCACGAGCTAATAACAATAACGAATCGTAGTTACCTTATAATCATCTTGTATAGGTTCAGGATGATCCTAGTTACTATGAATCTTTGTCTCAGCTTTTATAAAGCAACATGAGTAAGTGTCACATTGGGGAACTCTACTATAGATTTCCCCCCATAAAGAAGGGTTTGAAGAAAGGCGATCCTATTTCTATAGTTTTGTTCATCTTGTTTGAAGAAGTCTTATTCCGAAGAGTGTTTGAGGTGGATGGAAATGGGAACCAACATGTATATTACCAGATGAAGATGAACATCCCCCACACTTTTGATGGATGCTAATGACATCATTGTCTTCTTCAATGCCTCCCCTCTCCCAAGAAGTGGCTCATATCATTAGAGAATATGAGACGACGACCAAGTAGTCTGTCAAAATGACCAAATAAGACTATTTGATTTGGATACACGATCAAAGGATCATTGATCCTATTGTGGTTTCGCTCTAGATACCCCTCATGACTAACTCCCTCTCCTACCTTGGCATACCTATCACTATCAGACTGACAAAATTAGCAAACTTGAATTTCAACCATGAGAAGATGAAGTAGATGGAATCTTGGAAAGCCAAGCACTTTTCATTTTTTAGTCAAAAAATTCTCATGAACCACTCCCTATCTTCCACCTCATTATACACCATCGCCGCCACACGAATACCATAGGGCTTTGCAAGAAGACTGGAATCCATGATATCAAGTTTCCTATGGATCGATAGATTGAACAATAGTGGGAGAGCCTAGGTATCCTGAGATCACATTTCACTACTTGTTAATAAAGGAAGATTGAAAGTTACCTCTCTGATGGTCATAACAAGTTTGTACAATCACAAAGCATGTTGGGAGATATCCACATGCAACTCCACATGGGAAAAAAATTGTAGGGAAAAGTATCAATTGGACTTCAAGAACCATTCTTGTTTCTTTCCACCACACTCAAGATGGGAGAAAGCTTCTCACCCTAGTGCAAGAAGATATGGAAGACTTCCATTATCACATGCACCTATTTTGTTGGATCATTGGAAAGGGCAACCTATCCTTTGGGATAGTAGGAGATGCCTCTTTCCATCATGAGATTATGGAACTACCTAGACAGGGAATGAGACTTCAAGATTGCCAATTTTAGAGCAATGCTGGAGGATGGGACATGTCTACACTTCAACAAATTATAGAAGAAGACGTCATCCACATCATTACCACCTGTCAAGTAGTGATTTCCAGCCACGACGTCCAACTGGTTGGAACTCCCAACAATAGTGGTACTTTCACCATCAAGTCGGATAAGTGGGCTTTCACCCCGACATTGTCATCAAATAAAGTCAACTATGCTTTCTATGTTATGGAAAGTTGCTGCCATAGATCTTCCTACAACTATGCATTTCACTTGCTTCATGGCGTTCATGTTGAGGTGACCTAAAACATGATTTAATGGAGCACATCTTATTTGAGAGCGATATAGTAGCCTTCTTAGTAAGAAGCTCATGACATGTTAGAGGAAAGTGATGTAAACCATCACTCACCTACCAACCTCAGAAGAGTCAGAGGCAAGAGCAGACATGTAAGGCCCCTAACCTAGCTCAATACTTGTTTATGCTTTATTTTCTTAATGATGATGTTTAGAACCTTGCTTTAATACTTTGAGATGTTTTTAGATCTTGGGTAGAGCTCAAGTCTCCAGTTTGAGCTTGTTTGGATCATGTTTGTGCTTTTTGTGCTTATTTGGATCATGTTTGTGCTTTTTGTGCCTGTTTGGGCTAAATTGCAAATTTACCCCTTTGTGAGGGTTATCTTACAACTTCCACCTCTATAATGTTCCTTATCCTTCCTAACATCATCTAGAGGAGAGAGAAAGAAGTGGGTGCCTTGTTTGATCCTTAGTTCAGTGGTGGCACCCCTAGTGGTAATTAGGGTTTCTAAGGTTGGCGTGTCTCAACCTATGTGTACCTTGTGGGTTGTCTTGACCTATGTCACGACCTAGGGCATGTTTTGTGGGTGTCACAGTCAAGAAACATTCTCTAGGTGAGGTGTTCGTGACCTAGATAATCTTGGGTCGAGACAGTTGAGTTTGGGTGGCATGTTTTGACCTAGGGTGTGTGTGTGGTGACCTTTTTGTCTCGACCTAGTGACGTTGGTGCCTTGTTGCGATCATGAATGGTGTTCTTGGTGTGGGTCGGGACTGAAACCATGTTGGGTGACCTAGATGGTTGATACCCAACGTAAAGTGTAACACCAACTCATGCATGTGTGTTTTAAGTGGTTGCATGTTAGTTTCTTAGGTGGACAAGTGTCCTAGTGGAACTCTATCTTGTTGACACCTCATCCTCCACCCTACTTCTCTCCCCCTTTTCTTTATAAGCCATCTTCTCTCCATGCAAGCAACTCTTATCGACCATCTTCTTCCTTTTTCCTTGATTGGCCTTCCTTGGAGCCTTGAGGAGATAGAAGGGGTGATCTTTGGAAACTTTGGTGATCGAATCGCTTGCATGTGGTGACTTTCGGTCATCTTCAACCTTGGTAAGTGTTTACCTTTCCTTGGTGGCATTTATTTTTTATCTTCTACCCCATATTCTTCTCTTTTCTTGGCCCTAGACCATGGATCTTCCATGGTGGTCGTCCTTTATAAGTGAACCCCTCATCACAAGGGTCATAGACCATGTTTTGACAAGGTAGAATGACATGGTTTTTTACTATACTAACAAATTCACCTAGGGCTGAAATCCTTAAGTTTTTGTCAAAACCTTGTGCAATAGTACCACCCACAATCAGATAGGTCTTAACACAGTATTGTTAAGGATCAAATCTCAAGGGACAATGTTTTTAAGAACCTCTCTAGTCGTATCTAGTTGAATCAAGACTAATAATTAAAATTGAGAGTTGATTTGGGTTCAGTTAAACTAATTGCAAGGAAAGTAAAAGAGCATGATTTAAACTAAGTTTAGATTAATGATGGGAATCACTGGGGCCCAACATTCATGCAAGATACAACTATCCACATGGATTAAGAAAAACCATGCATTAGGAAATAGAACTTGCATAAGCATCTCTGTAGGATCGATGTCTCGTTACCCACATATCACACACTTACAACTATGGAGATATCCCTTTAAAAGTTCTCATTTGAGCATCAACCATTTTAATCATTATTAAAATACTAAGTATTGAAGTTCTCACAACATAGAAATATAATAGATCATTCAAAGCATGTAATCATTCCACAAAGCATACATTAAACGATTAACAATGAAATGGAGAGTTATATACAAGCAATGGAATGTTATAAAATGGACATGTACGCATGGATAGTGGGGCTAGTCCCCAAACCGTAGTGACTGCACCCTAGTGAGATGGACTACTCGATCCTCATGATAGAAACAAAAAGAACAAGAGAGGGGAAGATTCCACCATGGCCATGGTGAAGAAGATGGTCACAGATCGGTGGAGAAATGGTCTTCTACACGATGATGGGGCAGATCTGGATGAGGACGGGAAGAGCACCAACAGTAGGAGATGATGACCTTCTCTCTCCTTCTTATGCTCTTACTTGCATGAGATGGAGCAATAGATGGCTGATGGCGAAGGGTGCTATAGATTTGAACTCCCACAACTTTTATGGCTAGAAGATAGATCTAGATGGAGTGGAGATGGCAGTGAAACAAGGACACCACAGAGGCTTTGATGGTGGTAGATATCATCTTACTTGGCTAGGCACTGAGCGACAGCTTATCAGCGTGGATGGAGTGGAAGTGATCCCTTAAACAAAGGAGGGGGTCATCTATTTATAGGCATAGATATGGAGAGCACCGACTCAGTTGTCACAGTTGTGACGCTTGCCACGATCATCCTTTTTGTCATGGTCATGACTGTTGTTATGGTCATGACATCCATATCAATCACAATAGTTTCGATCGTGATGTTGTCTCGGTCGTGGCAATGTTTTGATCACAAAAAATTTAGGCATCTTGGTCCCAACGATGGAGATGATGTTGCATTCGTGACTGTGGTGACAGTCATGACCACACGTTGCGGTTGCAATACTTTTAAAGCAGTCTTCTTGGAACTCATATGGCCTCCAGCATGGTTTGAGTGGCATTTCTCTAGAACAAGCTGAGCTTCTTCCTCAATGACTTAACTTTTGTAGAGACCATCAACACAAATCTTGAAGAGGTACGACTCATCCCAGTGATATTGCCTCACGTCATGAATGAATTTCTTTAGTGCAATGTTGGTGCATTCAAGGTAGATGACACCGACTACAGGGTAGTTCACATAGTCCACGTACCAAGGGGTAACTTCTAAAGCTTTCATGAGTTGGTTGTCAGGAAGAGAGTCATTGATTGGGTTCATTTCGATGTCAAGGGTGTGGATTTGGCTCAAGTGATCTACCACAACATTCTCTGTGCATTTCTTATCTCTTATCTCAAGATCAAATTCTTACAAGAGGAGAATCCATCTGATTAGCCTCGCTTTTGCGTCCTTCTTTGCTAGGAAGTAATAAAGTGCAGCATGATCTATGTAGACGATGACCTTGAACCGATGAGGCAGGATCTAAACTTGTCAAAGGCATACACAACCTCTGAAAGTTCCTTCTTGGTAGTTGCGTAGTTCCTTTGAGCTTCATCAAGGGTCTTAGATGCATAGTAGATTACATAATGTTTCTTTTCTATGTATTGGCCCAAAACTACGTCGACAGTATAATCATTGGCGTCACACACTATTTCAAATGGGTTCTCCCAATCTGGAGCCTAGAGGATAGGGGTTGATGTAAGGGCATGCTTAAGATTGTTGAAACTCTCGATGCATTCTTCATCAAAGTGGAAATCAGTGTCCTTTAGTAATAAGTTTGTCATTGGCTTGGTTATCTTGGAGAAATCCTTTATAAACCTTCTATAAAAGCATGCATGACCAAGAAATGTGCAGACCTCTCTTACATTGGTTGGGAGAGTGAGTTTAGAAATCACTTCAATCTTTGCCTTGTCTACTTCAATCCCTCACTTGCTGACCCTATGGCTGAGAAGAATGCCTTCCTTTACCATAAAATGATATTTCTCCCAATTTAGCACTAGATGTGCTTCTTTACATCATTTGAGGACCAGGGAGAGGTGCTTTAAGCATGAGTTGTATGAATCCCCATAAACAGAGAAATAATCCATGAAAACTTCTGTAATAGTTTCAGTGAGTCCAATGAATATGGCTGACATGCAACGGTGGAAAGTGGTAGGTGCATTAAAAAGCCCAAAAAGCATCCTTCTAAAGGTATATGTTCCAAAGTGGCAAGTGAATGTTGTCTTCTCTTGGTCGTCTGGATGTATGGGAATTTGAAAGAATTCAAAGTAACCATCAAGATAGCAAAAATATTCCTGGTGAGCCAATCTCTCTAAGACTTGGTCGAGGAAAGGCATCGAGAAATGATCCTTATGTGTGTCCTTGTTTAATTTCCTATAATATATACACATCCTCCAGCCATTGATTGTTTGAGAGGGCAATTTGGGACAATATGTACTAGACTTACCCGTGGTGAGTTAGATATAGGATACATGATTCATGTAGTGAGCAATTTGATGACTTCAAGGCAGATTACCTCTTTCATATTTGGATTCAACTTTCATTGATATTCGATAGTCAGCTTGTGGTCTTCTACCATGGGGATTCTGTGCATGCAAAGCACTTGACTGGACCCGGTGAGTTCACTCATTTTGTAGCCGAGGGCCTTCCTTGTTTCCCTTAATTCTATCAAGAGTTTATCTTCTTATTTGGATGTTAGGTTAGATTTTATGATAACTGGGAAGACCTTGAGATCATCTAAAAAAATGTATTTTAGTCCCTCAGGTAGGGGTTTCATTTTGGGGGCCTCTAGTTTCTTACATAGCTCTTCAGTTACATGAACCGCTTTGAGTTCCAAAAATTTAGCTTCATGATCTTCTTCTATAGAATTGACGTGAAGCACACTATTCTTTACTTGTTTGACAATGGAGTCATTAGCAGTGGGGTTTGTTAGAGCCACTTCTAAAGGATTGTCTCATTCATGATTCTCTTGCATGAGGAGTGACATTTTCTCTATGAAATCAATCAAATAAACTTCTTCTTGCATGCTTGGTCTTCGCATACTTTCAAAAGCTCTAAAATTGAGTATTTCTTTCCCCAGACTTAGGAGCAAGGTTCCTGCTTCAACATCAATCAAAGCTCTTGTAGTGGCGAGGAATGAATGACCAAATATAAGAGGGTATCTAGAGTCCTCTTTTTTGTCCATGATGACAAAATCATATGGGACGTAGGAGTCTTTTCCTACCTTGATAAGGACATCCTCAAAAATCCCCAAGGGAAGAGTCATAGAATTGTCTACAAGTTGTATGGTCATGCCAGTTGGGAGAAGTTTTGCAAACCGTAGCCTCTTACAAAGGCTAAGTGGCATGATAGAGATGTTAGAACTGAGGTGAGCTAATCCCTTCTTACATGTGGAGTCATCAATATGGCATGAAATCCCAAACGATCCTGGGTCTTTTAGCTTCTTGGGCATTTTTCTCTGAATAATATTAGAGGTACTTGTTGCTAATTTGACTGTCTCATATTCTTTGGTTATATACTTCCTTGTGAGGAGCAATTTTAAGTACTTCGTCTAGGCTGGTATCTCATCCAACACATCTAGAAAGGGTATAAAAATATGAAGCTTCTTCATTGCTTCCTTAAACTTCATGAAATGAATGTCAATACTTGTCTACTTTAGTCGAGCTTGGAAAGGACGAAGCCACTTGTATACTAGTATAAATGGCTCATGCATGTCTTATGCTTCTACAACGATAGGTTTCTCAGAACTTGCTTTGTATTCCTTATCAGTGGTCATCAATTCTTTCAGTTGAGATCCAAGTACTTCAGTGAATTAATCACCAAGCCATCCTCTCTGTAACTACAACAGGCGTCTTGATAAGAGGATTAGAATAGTCCTTTCCAGATTGAGTGGAAACAACTTTCAGTTGCTTAGTATGTTTAGGATTGTTCTTTGGTTGGCCAGCAAAAGTTCCACCAAGTAGCTTGAGGGTAGTTGAAAGTTGAGCTAGTTGGGATTCAATAGCCTTCTGATGGGCTTGCTGATTTGCTATCATAGTATATTGTGAGTGTAGCATCTGCTCAATGGCTGACAATTTGTCATCAAAAGAGATGGGGCTAGCTTGTTGTCCTTATTGTAGTTGTTGATGCGGGATTTGGTTGAGATTCTGGAATTGAGAGGTGTTTTGATACTGGTTGTAATTTTTGTTCTGAAAGTTATCCCTGAAGTTCCCTTGAAACCTGAAATTTTATTATTGATTATACTGGAATCTCGACGGGCCTCGTTGTTGATTGTTTGAACCAAGTTGTTGTGAGTTTTATTCTCCTAAAGGATTTTGTAATGAAAACATGGATGGTTCCTATTCTGATTTGGAATATAATACCCTTGAATAGGGATAGTGTGGATGTAATTCAAATTTTCCATCTGACCATTACGTCCTTGGGAACAAGCATTGCCTAGAATGACACCATAGATAATATTATAGGATAGCATAGAATGATCAATGCAATTACATGCTTCATAAAATGGTAAAGTTGACTTGACTTGTTCTTGTTTTCGAGGGGGTGAGTGCCTCCTTAAATAAGCGTTGAAAGATGATTTAAGGTTGTCTTGATTGACATCTAGTATCTTTAGAGATTCAATGATAGACTTGCACTCAAAACTACTATTTGCCACATCTACCTTCAGCACCCCCTTGCCTACAGATCTACCCCAGCTGGCTTGCTTTTCATCTCTAATAGTGACAACCTTCCATGCACTATCATAAATTTGACGCATGAAGTTTCCTCCATATGAGGAGTCTATAAACTTCTTGATATCATCATCCACACCCCTATAAAATATTTTGATGATATGATTCTTAGGTATGCCATGGTGTGGACACTTACGTAGTAACTCGTTGTATCTTTCCCATGCTTTTACCAGGGTTTTTCCAGGGACATGAACAAATTGTGTTATCCGACCCCTAATATCATAGGTGAGAGAAGGAGGGTAGAATTTTTTTAAGAAAACATTTTGAAGTTGTTCCCAAGTGGTGATGGGGTGGCATTGCAAGGAGTTATACCAACTCATGGTCTATCTGCATGAGAATATTTGAAGAGATGGAGTCTGATTGCGTCATCCATAACTTCATTCTTCTTCATCATAGCGCATAAATGTATGAACCTCAGAAGATAATCTTGACTATCCTCACCTTGCTTACCATAGAAAGGGTTGTTTAAAAGTAGTGTAATCCAATGTGCCCTGATCTCAAAGTTTGGAGAAGTGATGGGAGGAGGTTGCATTGGGTGTTGAACGTCAATAGCCTTAGGAATTGAGAACTCTCTAAGGGCCTTTGGTAACTCAGCTTGTTGAGCTGCTGCTTGAGCTTCCTGGATATCCTCTTGAACTACAGATCGGGATTCTTGCATAAGCCTTTCCTTTTGTACATCAAGGGCTTGAGCCACCTTTTGAGAAATGTCCTCCTTGTGCCATCCTATCTTGGTTCTCTCTACTCTAACGAAGAAAGTTTCATTCTATCTT
This sequence comes from Alisma plantago-aquatica, assembly GCA_963693085.1. Taxonomy (NCBI): domain Eukaryota; kingdom Viridiplantae; phylum Streptophyta; class Magnoliopsida; order Alismatales; family Alismataceae; genus Alisma; species Alisma plantago-aquatica. The sequence goes on from OY856412.1 coordinate 844,461,834, forward strand.
AGGGTTAAAGCTAGCTGCAAGGCCGGTGCTGTTGTAGTGTGGCATGCACTAGTCTTTGGAGGTACCTGGGATGAAAAGATCTTTTGAGAGTCAGATGGACGGAGTAGAATCAAATTTAAGTATATGATCAATAGTATCAAAAGTGAAAGTAAAATCCTAGATTAGTCTCAATAGAACTAGATTTAACTAGATGATTACATTGTCCCTGGAAACGCTGCCAGATTTTTTACTGCACTAACAAATTCATCTAGGGATGAAATCCCTAAGTTTATACCAAAACCTTGTGTAATAGTACCACCTGAAAGCAGACAAGTCTTATCGCAGTATATTTAAGGATCAAATCCTAAGGGACAACATTTTTAAGAACCTCACTAGTCATATCTAGTTGAATCAAGACTAATATTTAGAACTGAGAGTTGATTTGGGTTTAGTTAAACTAATTAAAAGGAAAGTAAAAGAGTAGGATTTTAACTGAGTTTAGATTAATGATGGGAATCACTGGGGTGGAATTGGGTTTCACCACCACTACACATGTAAACACATCCATGAAAGATACAATTATCCAAATGGAGTAAGCAAAACCATCTGTTAGGAAATAGAGTTTGCATAAGCATCTCCTTAGGCTCGATGTTTCGTTACCCACAGATCACACACTTACTACTATGGAGATATCCCTTCCAAAGTTCTCGTCTTGGAATCAACCATTTTAATCGATATTCAAATCCTAAGTATTGAAGTTCTCCCAACATAGTAATATAATAGATAATGCAAAGCAGGTGATCATTCCAAAAAGCACACATTAAACAATGGAGTAGAAGTGACCGTCCCTCAAATGAAGGAGGGGGTCATCTATTTCTAGGCGTATATTTGGAGAGAATTGACTCAACTATCGTGGTCATGATACTTGTTGCGGTTGTCCTTTTTGTCATGGTCGTGACCCTTGCTATGGTCATGAAATCCATCCCGGTCACAACAATGTTTTGATCACGACAGTGTCTCGGTAGCAGTGATTTTTCAACCGTGACAACTTTAGGCATTGTGGTCGCAATGATGGAGACGATGTTGCAGTCATGACTATGGTGATGGTCATGACCATACGTCGCAGTTGCAACTCTTTTGTCACTGTCGTGATGACATTGTTGTTACAGTCGAGACCTTTTTCTCAATCACAATTCTCATGGAATAAACCCACCCCCGCGGGAGGGGGTGGCTATTAGTATGGGTCAATGGGCATGTGTTGATGAATCCTCTGACTGATGAGAATGCTTTATAATGAAGGAACCAATCATCGAACTTAGGGTCCAAATAATTAAAAGTTTTCGGGGCCCGCTGTCTCCTAAGCTGGTGCACATAGTGCGATGCTTAATCCTGCAATGGAGATCAATGGATTTGATCAAACTCGAAATAATCATATGAAACTAAGGAAAATTATATATGAGTAGATTCAGGAGGTATATGAGATATTTGAGTGCAAAACGGGGCCAAAAGTGGTGATTGGAACTAAGATGAATATGCATTCATCATAGACCCAAGTGTGAGGAAGTTTCCTTATCTCCTTCTCCTTTCTCCTCTTGGTTCAGCCTAGAGATTCTTTCCCTCTTTTCTTGATCTACCTTTGATCAAGGTGTTCTTCATTTTGGAGGTGATCTTGTGGCCGAAGTGGTGATCCTTTTTGGAGCTTTCTTTCCTCTTTTGGAGCTTGAGCTTGGAGCTTGTTTTCTGTTCAAAACATGCGGGTTATATAACTCTTAACCATCTCTATTATTTGCACATTTCATATATGCATGTTGCTAATTTCTCTCTCCAAAATGTACCCCTAATATAGTAAGCGATAATGCCATTCTCTAGAACTTGTTTGATGGTGGTTATCTTGTTTGGTCTGCTTAGAATTTGAAACCCTAGTTCAAAGCACCTAACTTTGGTGATTGTTATGTAATGCTAGTTTTCTCCTATCTTTTGACCTTAGGTTTGATCACATGTATCATGTTTGTGTACCTAGATGTTATGGAGAGTTTATTTTATTGTCTAGGTGCCTTAAATGTGGCTTTCCACTCTCTTGCATGAGGCATTTTCATGGTGATGTCATGACACATGTGTTAGGGTTTTGATAGCTTTTTTGGGTGATGTTTTCTCCCTTGAAGATGGTGGTTTTCCTTGATGTTCTCTTTGGTTTGGTCCATGCTATGATTCTGTTTTGATTTTTAGTTAACATTGGTTTGATGATGGTTCTTTGGCTTGGAGGTAGTTTGATCGTTAATGGTTTCTATACCTTGTTTTGCCTTGGGTCATGACACATGATATGTTGGTTTTGGGTTGAGATGGCTGACCTTGTGGAGGTCATGACATCTTACTCCTTGGTGGTCATGATACCTACTCCCTAGTGGGTCGAGACATACCCTTAGTTCTGGTCGATCTGTTCGCTTCCTTCTTGAGTTGTGGCATGATAGTTTTGGTGGTCAAAACCCTAGTATCATGTTTGGTTGAGACATGCTTGTTCATGGATGAACACCTTGATTTGGGTTGCGGGTGCGACACTTACCTGGTTGGTGGTCACAACACCACATGTGTTCAAGTCTGCGAAACCACATGTGTTCATGGTTACTACAGTTCTATACGGTGAATGGTTAACACATATACATAATCATATGAATGACACCTAAGCATGAACTGTGTATGGTGTTCTTTGGTTGAATGCCTAATCGGCTAAGTCTAGATCCTTAACCCAAATCTAGGGATAATTGATGTGTTTGGTTTGCTCTCTTAGAATGGCTATGATGATGTGATGTTTCTCCTTTCTATTTATAAACCCCTAACCTTGCAGGTGAGATGAATGCCATGGATTGTGTATGTTGGGTGACGATCATACGATATAGCATGGTGATTGTGCACATTGATGAGGCATATTGTGATGATGTGCATGCATGGTTATGTGTTTGACTCTGATTACCTGGTCATGGCTTAATGCCTATTGTGAGGTGATAGCCTCCAGTGATGTGATTGAGGGATTTATGTCCCATAGTGATGTGACATTGATGCTGGCCTTGTGTATGGTAGTGTTACAAGTATCATGTGGTGATAGTGTCACAAGTTCACACCTTATATGTTTTATATCTTCTAGAGTTGTAACATACCCTTATTCTTGTAGTGTTTGTTATGGTTTTATACATTGTAACTTGATTGATGCTAAAAGTCACCCAATTGGCTACCTAATCAAGTGGAACCCTAATCATGTAGGTGCCTTATGCCACACATCCTTTCCAGTGTCAGCTTCAATTACTGGACCAGTGAAATGAGTATAACTGAGAACACATATTTTTGAATATGTGGGGGTGCAAATCGAGGTATCTCCTTGCGTCCACAAAAATAGGTCGTGTGAGACGACCATGTGTGAGTTGATCTCCTTGTGATATGGATGGTCATGCGTGAGCCAATCCTTCTTTTAAGAATGGCCATGCGTGAGCCTATTCTTCTATTGATGTTACATGTAACAAGGTGGGCTAGGTGTTTATTTATGGACAATCGTGCGTGAGTCGATCCTTCTATTGACTATATGTCACTTTTGTAATTGACTGATATGTATCTATGGTGTTTTCTCTTGTGCTGACCAATAGATGTAGAGAGGTCATGGATTCTGACTCTTCCATTGACCTTGTATGGCACCGATTTTGACTTAGTAGTGGTTGGTTGGATTTGGGTGGTACAACTCAAATCCTCAGGGCAATGATAAAAGATGTAACTCAACTGTGTAGTGTATCTTGCGTAGGGTCAAACACGAATAACATTGGTTGAAGACCTTGCCTTGTCTTTTCACTAATTTCTTGAATTATAAGATGGTAAGAGAAGTCAACTATTATACATGTTCTTCATATTCCTTTTTAGAATATAACTCAATCTACGATTCAGTGGTTACTACCTAGTCTTTCTTAATCTATATTATTTGTTGATTAGATATCGTTTAGTTGAATCTGTTCAATCTACTGAGTATGTTGTTTGTCGCTTAGCTAATTTGTGCTTTAATAGATGTTGGCAGAGAGTTATATCTCTCGTGAGGATGTTTGGTCTCACCCCGTGGGTTTCCACATCTTTTAGGTGGTCGAGCACGAGGAGGTAGAGATCATGTTGTTGGTGCTAAGTAGCAAGAGGACCAATAGTCGCTGAGAGGTCAGATATGTTGCTTATGTGTAGACGTAGAGTCCTATGTGTCATCCTTGTACACTCAGATCCTTGGGGAACTTTTTGTTGTATGTGTTGATATGATGTTTTGGCTTCATACATGTAGTTGTATAGAGATGAAATATATGTATATGAACATGTTATCATGTGTAATATGATGTGGCTTGAGAGCCAGTGAACAATACTTTGTGAAATGTTTTGGGCAGGTGATATGTAACACAGGTGGCTTTTGTGGATGGACTCATGTGAAATATGTCACAACTTATATGGTTATATGGTTTTGGTTTTAATTTCATGTGTTTTATGATAACATGTATGTTTAGTTTTATTTTCACTGTTTGGTTTTGAGTAATCTTGCTTGTGGTGCATCGGGGCGCCATACTTTGGTTGGTTTTAGAGCTTTAGGTTTGCTGACTACATAGGGGCATAGAACTAGGGTTGTGTCTATTCTAGTGTCCTCCTGTTTATCTTATAGTCACTTATGCATATGGAGAAGAAGAATAAGAGTTGTAAAGATGGTTGGAGAACATGAAGAACATGTTGCTGAGAGTGGTGTTCCTACACCTGGTGGAGGTGTAGGGAGGTAGGTTGTTGATGGGAGGACACCTGAAGTGCATCAATTTGACATGGCCGTGCGAGAAAATCATGCCTATCGGTCCATGTTTGGGAAGTTTATGGCCACGATTACACATATGGTGGATAGAATGTTCATTCCTCAAACGAGAGAAAGTATCCCCAATGTGGAATCTCCAGGCACTGGGAAGACCTTCGAGAGGTTGATGCATGTCAGAGCGGTGCAATATGATGGTATGGCAGATCTAGCGAATGCATATGTTTAGTTGATAGTGTTGTAGAAGGCTTTCAAGATTCTTAGCATCCCCAAAATCGATAAGGTGAAACATGCAGTGTATCTTGTGAAGGGAAGTGTTGGAAATTGGTGGGCCATTGAGGAAGAGAAATGGCTAGGTGTTGATATTAGTTGGGAGGAGTTCAAACATGAGTTTGTCAGTAGGTATTTTCTGTGTACCTATCTTGGTGAGAAGATCTCTCAGTTTGAGAATTAGGAAAGAACCCATGACGATCTGTGATTATGAGGTGAGATTCAGGGAGTTATTGAGGTTCTGCCTCACAAGGCAGTGATAGATGAGGATAGGAACATATGTTTTGAGAAGGGTCTGAATGGTGAGATGATGACAACTATGGCAGTGCTTGAGAATTGTGAGAATTTTGTGATGTTTATGGAATCTATCAGGAGGATTGAACAATCTGTGGTTGAGAAGTGGGAGAAGAGTGACAAGGAGAGGCATGTACAGTACCAAGGGAAGTTGTCATGAGGCTTTAAGAAGCCTAGGTTTTCTACACCGTGAGCTCAACAAAGGTCTAGTATACAGACTTAGTGGTCACCCAGTTAAGGAACATGCAATAATTTTCCTCTGGTAGGAACCCCCAGTGCAGCTTCAGTATCAGTGACAGGGATGTCGAGGCCATGGTATAAAAACAAAACATGCTACAAATGTGTCTAGGTCGGGTATACTAAGAAAAAGGATGATGAGGTGACCCAACAACTGAGGTAGTGTCAGCAAGGGTCATAGAGACAATAATACAAAAATGAAGTAAGATGAGGTTGTGGATAGGCATCGCATACTGGATCTTCAAGACATGCTAGTAGGGGACGGAGACATCAACATGCGATGGCTAGATTCTATGCCTTGAGTCAGCCAGAAGGAGTGGTTAGCCCGTGAGTGGTGATAAGTCAGATGGAGTTATTTCATTTGGATTTGTTTTCTTCTTACTTTATATCAGTTTTGGTTGATCTGGGTGTGACCCACTCTTTTATCACTCGTGAAGTGATGCTAGTAGCACTTTGCCTATTAGAAGTAGACGCGATAGCCTTCATTTAGAAACCCCATCGGTTGATCTGTAAAGTTGTGGGAGGTGTGTCCTTCCTGTGTCCTTTCTTTTTCAGGACATAGCATTCAATTGGATCTCTTACCACTTGAAATACATGGATTTGATGTGATCCTTATAATGGATACTTTAGAGAAGTATCGTGTGGTCTTTGACTGTAGTACCAAGGTGGCAACATTTTGAGATGGTGATGAGATGTGGATTTTCTAAGGAGATAGGAAGATTCTTCTGACATGCTTAGTGTTAGAAATGGTGGTAGAGAAGCTGATGAGGCAAGGTTGTGATGTGTTTTTGGCACATGTGAGGGATACTAAGGTGAGGAATCCTACTATCCAAGAGGTGATAGTGGTTTGTGAGTTCGAAGATGTGTTTCCGTAGGGGTTTCCAGGTGTTCCCTCACCTCGAGAGATTGATTTTGAGATCAATCTAGCATCGAGTACCCATCAAAAACTATGATTGCACAGCTGAGATAGTAGAGTTGAAGAAGAAAGAAAGATCCATGATGTTCTCATCGAGTACCCACCGAGGTGATATGCAACACAGGTGGCTAATCAAAGACTATGACTGTGGCATCCAACTTATAAAAATAAGATTTACTTAAGCGGAAGCGATTCATTTGCAGCGGATTACTAAAAATCACTAAAAATTAAAACCTTTTTCAAAGAGATCCATTCATAGGAAAACTCTTTCAACAAGAACCAATGTATTACATTTACATCCTGGTTCATAAGTACATAACTTGTACCATCTCTTCTCGTGGGTTACAACAACCACTTCCTTGTTAAAAGCTAAACACAGACAATATATGAACCTCGAGGCATCAAGCCCAAATCTCAGATCGATTTGTTAAAACACTGACTAAAAACTCTGAGGACCTGAGAGTACATAGATGACACATAGGACTTCTATCTACAAGACATGACAGACAGTACACTCAACCTGAGCTATCACTGCTGTTGCTGATGTTCTTCCTCTGCAAAGTATTCTCAGTCTCCTCCGTGCTCGTCCACCTAAAAATGTTGGATCCCACGGGGGTGAGACAATTGAAAATTGCCCCAGCGAGAGATATAACTCTCCACTAGAAACATTATTATTGCAGTTTAATGATATAAAACTGGGTAGATGATAAGCAGTTTAATACATTCTCAACTTTAAAAGCATTGCAACTATTTATGATAGAGCAATAGATCATCTATTCTCTTATTAAGGAATAGGAAAAACATGTATATCATTTATCCATCATTATATACCATCAAGTCAGACATCTCTTGTGAAACTCATTATCTTGACATGTCACTCATGAAACATTCTTATTTCAAACTATTGGCCTTAGCCAATCAGCTAAAAAGGTAAGGAATTACATCTAGTATCATCATTACAAGTATTTGGTTAATACCAATCATGTATCATCACTCCAAGTATTGGACTATGCCAATCTTATGTAACCATTCCAGGTAGTGGACTATGCCAATCCTGTGCAACTATTCCATGTATTGATCTATGTCAATCCTGTGCAACTATTCCAGGTATTGAACTATGTCAATCCTGTGCAACTATTCCAGGTATTGATTTATGTCAATCCTGTACAACTATTCCAGGTATTGATCTATGTCAATCCTGTGCAACTATTCTAGGTATTGGGTTATTACCAATCCCGTGCAGTTATTCCAGGTATTGGGTTGTTACCAATCCTGTGTTATTATTCCAGGTATTGGGATTTAACCAATCATGTGCATCTATTCCGGGTATTGAACTATGTCAATCCTGTGTTATTATTCCAGGTATTGGGATTTAACCAATCCTGTGTTATTATTCCAGGTATTAGGATTTAACCAATCCTGTGTTATTATTCCAGGTATTGGGATTTAACCAATCATGTGTGATTATTCTAGGTATTGGGATTTAACCAATCTTGTACATTCATTCCAGGTAGTGGACTGTGCCAAACCTGTGCATACATTCCAGGTATTGATCTATGTCAATCCTATGACATTATTCCAGGTATTGAACTATGCCAATCCTGTGCATCTATTCTAGGTAGTGGACTGTGCCAAACCTGTGCATACATTCCAGGTATTGATCTATGTCAATCTTGTGACATTATTCTAGGTATTGAACTATGCCAATCCTGTGCCTCTATTCTAGGTAGTGGACTGTGCCAAACCTGTGCATACATTCCAGGTATTGATCTATGTCAATCCTGTGACATTATTCCAGGTATTGAACTATGCCAATCCTATGTGTCTATTCCAGGTAGTGGACTGTGCCAAACCTGTGCAACTATTCCATACCTCTGGGGCATTCAAAGATATCATAAGTAATTACTCAAGATCATTACTCTCATCATATAGCATTAATGATCATCAATTCAAGGTATGGGTTCATTTCTCATCCTCATCATGGTATGATTACATCATACTCATTAATTTGGTTTTACCCCATTCCCAAGGTATATTAGTCAATACTTATCAAAGTGCATCAAACTCATTACATTTCATTGTAATAGTTGCATAACACACTTCATATGTTTCTTACCCAAATAGATTGGATTTGAAATGCATCAAGGTATATCACTTTCCTCATCACCTCTAACTACCTTGAGTTATCAACTTATCTTGTATTAAGGTACTTCCCATCTTAATACTTTCATCCATTAACCTATCACTCTCATCATGAAGTGCATAGGTCACACACAATAATGGTCCAACTTCCTTTAATGGTATGGACTCATTTCAGGTTAAGGCATTGCCTACAATAAGGTTGCCTATACTCAATCATTTAAGGTATTTCACCTTTATAAGGTTTCACCCACTACTTTATTATCAGGGTTCTGGTTTGTCATCATATTGCACAAGATTAGGGCTTTAAGTATTATAACTCCATTTAGAGTTTCACATACCTTTACCCTTTATTAGGGTTTTGGGGTTTCACTTACCATTCATCCCAACTAGGGTTTCTCATGGCATCAGCCTCAATTAGGGTTTCTCATGGAATCAACCTCAATTAGGGTTTCACATGGAATCATCCTTGTTTCATACTTCCACAATAGTTACGCACAATTTGGGTCTACTATTCATCTCCATTAGGATTTCATTCAATTGTCCATAATTAGAGATTCACTATTCATCCAAATTAGGGTTTTGTATCTCATTACCCTAAATTAGAGTTATACATATCATTACCCTGGATTAGGGTTACATCCTCACCCTGGATTAGGGTTACATCCTCACCCTGGATTAGGGTTCCATTTAGAATTGCCCTCAATTAGGGTTAGAATTCAATAACCTTGTCAATTGGGGTTTATATTCATGAATAGGGTTTCATGATCTCTTTACTAAGGATCATACCCTTAATCACCACATGAATCATATTCATGTATGAATTCCATTATTTTATCCTCTCAACTTGATTAGGTCATATCAACCCTTCAATCAAATACATACAACTATGATTGACATAGTGTACCAAATTATTGTTCTTATGGTGATTCAGGTTTACCCCTTTAATAGTACTAATCATTTAGGTACTTATGGGTCTTTAACCTTTGTACCATCTTTGATTACCATCACTATCAATAATTAGATCATTGGAACAATCATTACCTTCCATTACCAAGTGATTGAATCACCAACAACCTTCATTCGGTTTTGAGGTTTCATTACCAAACAGTTTTGAAACCGTTTGACCTCCAAACAGTTTTGAAACCGTTTGACCCCAAACGGTTTCAAGACTGTTTGGACTCAAACAGTCTCAAGACCATTTGGGCCAAATCAGTACCAAAACCGCAAGGGTTCATGAGATACTTTCATCAATTGGTTAATTATTATTAGCAACATTGAAGCCTACAATCAATTGAATTATTGAGCTTCAACAATTATTGACCCTTAGATCTTTAATCCATAAATCACCACCTTTGACCATCCAAATGGTCTTGATGTGCTTGACCTCAAACGGTCTTAAGGTACTTGACCTCTAAATGGTTTTGAAACCGTTTTCCCATCTCATAATCAAAATCCATGTCATCCAATTAGGGTTTGGATTATTGGATCGATTATCAAATCATCAATTGATTGCATTTCAATTTGGTATCTTTAGATCTTCGAATACCAAACCATACTCAACCCTAGACCTCCAAACAGTCTTAGTTGACCCTCAAATGGTCTTGAGACCGTTTGGGTGATCCCCAAATGGTTTTGAAACCGTTTGGGTCAATCAACCCAAAGACTCAACATAATCAATTACAAAATCAACACTTAACCCGATTAGGGTTTGCTACTTGGTGATTAACTATGCATTGAATTAATCAATTGGATCCTTTCCTTTAGATTATCATCCAACATGTATTAGGGTTATGAACTCAAATGGTCAACCCTCTCAAACGGTCAACTCCCTTAAACGGTTTGGGTCTCAAATCACCGAACGGTTTTGAAACTATTTGGTCTCCAAACGGTTTGGTGAAACTATTTGGACCAACAAGTTGAAACCATTTACTTTGGATATTTGGAGAGGTGTGTGATTATGATGATGTCATCATCATAAAGCTCTAAACTCAGGAAACCTTATGTGATTTCCATGGTGATTGCATCAATCAATCAAATCAATTATTGTGAATGAAGAAAAGATCATTATTTGATAAGGAATTGAATGCAATAACAAAATTAAGGGTTCAAGTTATAAAACCCGCCTCTAATTGAGCTCCAAAGCTTCAAGATCACGTCAAAAATGGCGTATGAAGCTTTTGCAACTCCCTCTAGGCTCGTCCTCAAGCTTTTGGGTGAAAAGATTGGCTAGGGTTGAAGATGGAGTGAAGAAAAGAAGAAATCAATGATTTATTTTCAATTTCCACCATGAAATCATGGTTGAAAGTGATCAAGAAGATTACCAACAGGTTGGGGGTCGTCCTACTGTTTCTCTAAGCTCCCTTGGTCGTTTTTGCAAGTAAGAAGTGAAAGGGGTTTCAAAATTATCCCTTTACCTCAAAGATAAAGGAGCTTATATATGAATTTTATTGAAAATTCATTTAAGAGAGAGAAAGTAGGAATTATCTCCTCAACTTTCTTACCATAAGCCCCCTTTTCTTCCTTAGGGACGAGTATATCTTCATCGCCTCTTAGTCCTCTCAATTATCCATGTTTTAAAGAAAAGCAAATTAAGCACCTTAACCCTTATAATGATAATATCCTAAAGTGAGTGGATAATTCTTTTTCTTTTAATAATGTGAGTGAGTTATCCACTTCCTTTAGATATTTTCGTGAATTTGCAAGGAAAAAGGTCGTCCACATATATGTATGACCTTATTGTAGTGGTAATTTGCATATTGAACCCTGGGTTTTGGGTAAATTGCACATTACACCAAAACTAGGCTTTAATGCACAAACATTGCTTTATCAGCTCTTTCTTGGTACTCAGGCTACCACAAGCCATACCTCTGCATCATATTCATTATCATGATGCTTCAACACATGAGGAACATCTTATAATGTAACATTTGCAATTAACCCCTCAACTTGGGTAATTTGCACTTTAGTCCAAAACAAGCAAAACAACATTTCAACATTAATTGAAAAGGACTAAAATTGCAACATAAGTTCCTCTTGAGCCCTAATTGCTTTTCACAAGATAAGATTAATCAAATAATCATCTCTCTTACTCAAAACACCTAGGGTTAAAGCATAACCCGGGTCAGGGATGTTACAATGATTGCATGATTGATTACCATCCAGGGAAAGCAAATGTTGTGGTAGATGCTTTGAGAAGGAAGTCTTCTTTGCCATCTTTTGCAGATAAAGCACATTTGTGTTAATTGGTGTCCCATAAAAATGACATGTTGGTCTCCGTGCTTCATATGAATGTGAAGCTAGAGGTTCCCTTGTTAGTAGGTCTGTTGGCACAATTGCAAGTGAAGCCAATGTTGAGGCAACTGATCAGGGAGGCACAATAGGTTGATGTCGTGATACAACATATATGATCAGAGTTTGGTAGTGAGAAGCATGATGGATTCCATGAGGCAGATGATGGGACTGTGTGTAACCACAATAGAGTCGTGGTTACTGGTGTTGACAACTTGAGGGAGATGGTTTTGGAAGAGGCTCACTCTTCAATGTATTTTATGCCCCCAGGTAGCACCAAGATGTACCATAACCTCAAAGATTTGTATTGGTGGCTTGGCTTGAAACATGATGTGGTTGAGTTTGTGGCCAAGTGTGTTGTGTGTCATTAACATAAGGAAGGACATCAGAAGCCTACAGGGATATTGCAGTCGTTACCTATATCACAGTAGAAATGGGATCATGTGACAATGGACTTTGTGGTTGGTCTACCTAGGACTTCCAAAGGTCATGATTCCATTTGGGTGATCCTTGATAGGTTGACCAAGTCAGTACATTTGTTTCCTGTAAAGAAAACATATATAGTAGAGAAGCTTTCTCATATATATGTTGATGAGATAGTACACCTGCATGGTGTTCCAGCTACCATCATGTCAGATAGAGGTCCTCAGTTTACAAGCCACTTTTGGGAGTGCATGCATGCAGGTTTGGGTATGCAGTTGAGGTTTAGTACTACCTTTCAACCATAGACAGATGGTCAGTCTGAAAGGACCATACAAACTTTAGAGGATTTTTCAAGATCTTGTGTCTTGTAGTTTTTGGGTAGTTGGGACATCCACCTCAGTTTGATAGAGTTTTCTTATAATAACAATTATCAGTGATGCATCGACATGGCACCGTATGAGGCATTGTATGGGAGACGTTGCAGATATCTGTTGTGTTGGTATGATATCGGCGAATACCAACTTCTTGGTCCTAAACTTGTATAAAAGATGACATAGAAGATCAAAGTGATTCAACAATAGTTGAAGGCAGCACAGGACTGATAGAAGTCATATGCAGACAACCAACATAAACTGTTGGAATTCTAGGTGAGACACAAAGTATATCTCAAGGTTTCTCCTTGGAAGGGTGTTTTGAGGTTTGGGAGGAAGGGTAAGTTGGCTGCCATGTTTATGGGACCTTACCCTATGGTGGCACGTGTGGGGAAGGTGGCATATAAATTGGAGTTTCCACCTGAGTTGCATAGGTTGCATCTAGTATTCCATGTGTACATGTTGAGGAAGTGCCAACCTGGTACAGAGTTAGTTTTGATAGCCCATTGATCTTGAGCTTGATGAGGATAAGTCATATGTGGAAGGACCCTTGTTGATCCTTGATAGAAGAGTGAAGAAGTTGAATAAGAAGGACATTGTGTTGGTGAAGGGTCTGTGGCATCACTGTGGTGTTGAGGAAGCCACATGGGAGCTTGAGGAAGAGATGTGGAGGAAGTGCCCATCTCTTTTCGCTTAATATTTCAGGGGCAAAATCCTAGTTAAGGATTTATGGTTAAGGCCCCTAAACTAGCTTAATTCTTGGGTATGCTTTCTTTTCTTAATGATGATGCTTATAACCTTACTTAATCCCTTGAGATGTTTTTAGATCTTGGGGAGAGCTCAAGTCTTTGGTTTGAGATTGTTTGGATCATGTTTGTGCTTTTTGGGCTTGTTTGGGCCATAGTTATTAGAACCAAACTGAACCGGCCAGTTCAACCAGTTGAACCGAGAACTGGTGCCTATACTGGTTCAGTTTGGCCCCAAACCCAGAGATTTGTTTGAACCAGTCAAAAACCTATGAACCGACAAGTAAATCAGTCCAATTTTTACTGAACTGGCCGAGTCTAACTATCTAATGATTTGTTGTATTTTTTGTAGAATTTTGTTGTTGCTGCAAGTGCATGCTATACCCTCCTCCCTTTTCCCTATTCCTCCTCTTCTTTATCTTCCTCCTTATCCTCCTTTTGATGTTATTTCAATAGTTTTCTATAGAAGTTTCTTCTGTTATTCTTGCTACTTGTTGATTCCTTCTTTTGTTGTATTGATCCTCTTGCAATTGCTCCAGTACCTCTCTTCTTCTTCATCTAGTCCCCTAGTAATTTCCATTTAGTTAAAATATTCTACCTACCTTTTCTCATTCTTTAACATATTCCTACCGTCCTTCCAGGTTAGTGACTATACAAAAGCCTAGAGTTACTGTCAATATTTATATTCCTATAAGGTTTCCAATATCCTTATGCCAATAATACTGTGGTATTTCATGTTAATGAAAGTTTATTTGGTTACTTGATAATTTGACACGGGAAATGCACTTTCAAATTGAATTATTATCATTTCCATGCTAGTTTTTGATATACTCCTAGATTTTCTCAATTTTTCCTTGACTTTCCATATATTATAAAGTTATAAAAATAATTTATGGTGTCATGCTAATGTCATCAGTTGAACCAATGAACCAAGAACCAGAAGCCTCACTGGTTCACTCATCAATTCAGTTCTGACAACCTTGTTTTGGGATAAATCACAAATTCACCCATTTGTGAAGGTTAACTTGCAATTTGCACCTCTAGAGTGTTCCTTCTCCTTCCTAACATCATCTAGAGGAGAGAGAAGGAAGTGGACAACTTGTTTGAGCCATGGTTGAGTGGTGGCACCCCTAGTGATGATTAGGGTTTCTAGGGTTGGCATGTCTCGACCCATGTGTACCTTGTGGGTTGTCTAGACCTAGGTCACGACCTAGGGTGGGTGTTGTGGGTGTCATGGTCTAGACACCTTCTCTAGGTGAGGTGATCATGACCTAGATAGTCTTGGGTCGAGACAGTTGAGTTTGGGTGGAGTGTTTTGACCTATGGTGTGTGTGTGTGTGGTGACCTTTTTTCTCGACCTAGTGATGTTTGGTGCCTTGTCACGACATGGATGGTGTTCTTGGTGTGGGTCATGACCGTGACCATGTTGGGTGACCTGGGTGGTTGAGAACCAACATAGAGTGTATCACCATCTCATGCATTTGTGTTTTAAGTGGTTGCATGTTAGTTTCTTGGGTGGATAAGTGTCCTAGTTGAACCCAATCTTGTTAAAACCTCATGCTCCACCCTACTTCTCTCCTCCTTTTCTTTAAAAACCCTCTTCTCTCCCTGCAAGCAACTCTTTTTGGCCATATTCTTCATCCTTCCTTGATTTATCATCCTTGGAGAGTTGAGGAACTAGAAGGGGTGATCTTTGGAATCTTTGGTGATTAGATCTCTTGCATGTGGCTACTTTTGGTCATCTTCAACCTTGGTAAGTGTTTATCTTTCGTTGGTGGCATTTCTTTTTTATCTTATACTCCATATTCTTCTCTTTTCTCATCCCTAAACCATGGATCCTCCATGGTGATCACCCTTGAGAAGTGAACCCCTCATCACAAGGGTCATAGACCATGTTTTGACAAGGTAGACCCAAGTGTGAGGAAGTTTTCTTCTCTCCTTCTCCTTTCTCTTCTTGGTTTGTCCTAGAGCTTCTTGCCCTCTTTTCTTGAGCTACCTTTGGTCAAGGTGTTCTTCTTTTGGTATGTGATCTTGAGGCCAAAGTGATTATCCTTGTTGGAGCTTCCTTCCCTCTTTTGGAGCTTGAGCTTGAAGCTTGTTTTCTCTTCAAAATAGGCGAGTGATATAACTTTTAACCATCTCTATTATTTGCACTTTTTGTATATGCATGTTGTTGTTTTCTCTCTCCAAAACGTACCCCTAATATGCTAAGATATAATTACATGATCTAGAACTTGTTTGATGGTGGTTAGATTTTTTGGTTTACTTAGAATCGGAAACCCTTGTTCAAAGCACCCGACTTTGGTGATTGTTATGTAATGCTAGTTTTATCCTATCTGTTGACCTTGGGTTAGATCGCATGAATCATGTTTGTGTACCTAGATGTTATGCAGAGTTTAGTTTCTATTTAAGGTGCCTTAAATGTGGTTTTCCTCTCTCTTTCATGAGGCATTTTCATGGTGATGTCATGGCACATGTGGTAGGGTTTTGATAGCCTTTTTGGGTGATGTTTTCACCCTTGAAGGTGGTGGTTTTCCTTGATGTTCTCTTAGGTGTAAGGCCTCTGAACTTGCTTAATGAGTTTAATAAGCTTAATTACCATAATTTAATGCTTAAAACCCTAATGTAACCTTATTATATGCTTTGAAATCATAATACAAGCTTAAGTTTCAAATTTGGTCCAATTTGGACAATGTTTGAGCAAGTTATGCAATTTTATGTACATTTTGGACTTTTCTATAATTTACCCAATTGAGGGGTTTTCTTTGCAATTCATCACATACATTATGTTCCTTATATGTTATATTATCATTCTTGAATATTTTGAGTCATGGGGCTCCTAGTTGAGCCATGGTTTGAAAGTGTTTTCCTCAAGGGTATTTTAGGGTTTACCCCTTCATGGATGAGCTGCCTTAGTAGTTATCAACTAATGAATTGTAACATCCCTGACCTGGGTTATGCTTTAACCCTAGATGTTTTGTTTAATAAAGATAATTATATGCTTGCTCTTATCTTTTGAAAAGCAATTAAGGCTCAAGAGGAGCTTATGTTTCAATTTTAGTCCTTTTTGAATAATGTTGAAACAATGTTTTTCCTATTTTGGACTAATGTGCAAATTACCCAAGTTGAGGGGTTAACTTGAAAATGTTACATGGTAAAATTTTCCTCAAGTGTTTAAGCATCGTAAGAATGAGAATGATGCAGAGGTATGGCTTGTGGCAGCCTGAGCACCAAGAAAGAGCTTGTTAAGCAATGTTTGTGCATTAAAACCCAGTTTTGGTGTAATGTGCAATTTACCCAAAACCTAGGGTTCAATATGCAAAATACCACATATAGAGAGTCCCTCATATTTCTTGGTATAAATTATAGACAAGAAAATCAGAGGGGCGTCTCATTTGAATCTCTTTGGAAGAGAGAGAATCTTGATATTAAAATAATTAAGATTTAAGCATAATTGAAACCCTAATTCAATTTAATGCAAAAATAAATATATTAATGGAAGTGCCCTTCAACCAAAAATGAGATGGTTGAATTTTTATAAGTATGGAAGTCCTTGTGCCTCGCAAAGGCAACGAAATATCTAAAGTGAGTGGAGAGCCCACTCACATTAGTTAACTAAAAAGTAATATCCACTAATATTGGATATTATTATATTGATTAAGGTGCTTAATTTGTCTTATTTTAATTCATGGATAATGAAGAGGAATTACAAGGTGGGGTAGATGAATTCGTATGCAAGGGATGGGGGGAGTATTTGGCACTAATTTTGGGAGTTGAAGGAATTATTTATCACTTTCTCTCTCATTGAAATTCCCTTATAAACATCCCATTTTCAACCCACATGAAAGGCTTTTTCGATTCCTTTTTCTTTCCTTGCTTTGGTTGAACACAAGGGATCTTAGGAGAAGTAGGAGGACGTGCCCCAACCTGTAGGTAATATCCATAGTCATCTTCAACCTTAATTTCATGGTGGAAATCGAAATTCAATGCTTAATTTCTTCTTTTCTTCATTCAATCTTCAACCTTAACCATTCCTTTCACTCAAAGACTTGAGGACGAGCCTTTGGAAGTTGAGGAAGCTTCATTCACCATTGATAACGTGAAGCTTGAATCTTGGATTCAATTTTGAAGGAGGGTTATATAACTTGAACCCTTAAACATTGTTATTGATTTCATTCCTTTATCATATGTTGATTCCTCCTTTACTTTCAGATTTCCTTTTGATTAGTTGTTGTATTCACCACAAGAATCACAATGAATTTCGAATGTTTCAAGCTTTAAGATGATGTTGTCATCTTAAGCACACACCTCAACATAGAACATGTGCAAACGGTTTTGTTTTTTGGTGATCAAACGATCTCAAGACTGTTTGACACCAAACCGTCACAAACCGTTTGAGGGTAAACGGTCTCAAGACCGTTTGAGGTCAAGAGGACTCAAACCGTTTGAAGGTAAAATGCTGATGTGGTTGAATGATAATCCAATGGTTCCAATTAATTGAATTTTAGAAGGTTCCATGTATGTATGATCCACCAATTGCAAGCCCTAATCGATTGAATTGATTGAAACCCTAGTTGAGGGAATCAATTTCAAGGTTGATTGACCCAAACGGTCTCAAGACCATTTGGAGGTCAATGGTTGATTGTGGTGGATGGTTGGAGATCCAAGGGCTACAATATTATGTACTTTCAATAGTTCAATTGATGGATGGTTCAATGAGTACAAATCTTAAATCGATTTGATGTTGGAAACCTTAATTGGTCCAATCGGTTTTGAGGTGGTTTGGACCAAACGGTCTCAAAACCATTTGAGATCAAACGGTCTCAAATCGTTAGAATTGTCCAATCGGTTTCAATGTTGGGTTGTCCATTCGGTTTCAATGATAATTTGAGCAAATAGTTTCAAAACTGATTGAAGGAGTCAGGGAAAGACCGTTTGGAGGTGTAGCACCTCAAGACCGTTTGGAGGTACAAAAGACTTCAAGACCATTTAAAGATCAAGGAAGTAAAAACTGTGTAAAGGTTCAAAAGTAACAAAACCGTTTGGAGATCTAATAGTCTCAAAGCTATGAAAGGTTAGTTAACCCTATGATTGTTAATGATGTTTATCAAAGGTAATTACAATGGTGGTATCTTTAAGGTACTAGGGTGATTAGTACCCTTTGAGGGGTTAACCTTTGATGCTTATGGAAGCAATATCTCAACACACTATGCTAACCCTAAATGTGTGTACTTAAATGAGGGGTCGACCTAATCTGTTCAAGTTTGAAGTAATCAACATCCTAGAGAGGATGAGAAAGAGAGGAATTCATAAATGTATAATGATCAAGTCAGTGGTTAAGCCCTCACACTCTCAACATGAATAAAATATGTAGTTAGGGTATGCTCCTTGGTTAAGAGATTATGAAACCCTAATTGATAAGGTTGATGAGTCATAACCCTAATTTAAGGGAATGCTTCATGAAAACCCTAATTTTGGATAAAGCTACATGAAACCCTAATTTTAGGGGAAATGTTATAAGAAACATTAATTCAAGGTAAGGATGTAATGTGAAACCCTAATACAGGGTAATGTGATATGAAACCCTAATCCAGGGTGATACTATGTATTATGAAACCCTAATTTGAAAACCTAACCCTAATTTGTGTAAGGGGATGAGTAACCCTAATTGATATGAATTGGGAAAACCCTAACCCTAATAAGGGTATAAGTGGTGTTACTTTGTATAGCATGGTGCTAAAATGTATTTGATATAACTGTTATCAAGTATACTAACCATGCAGGTATCATGAGATGATGAGCATAGCCAGGTATGAGCTATGATGTTTCATTTATTAATGTTAATGTGCCTTGTGAGCCATAACATGCTTTGTTGCCCAATGAGAGGTAACAAGAGATGAATTGGGCTTTGTGAAGCCATGTGAGATGCTTGTATAGAAAGTATCATGTTTACCTTGGTCAGACGACCTGAAGGTATTAGTTACCTGATAAATGGTAACAATTATTCTATGATTGAACTGAGGGTTTGAATACCCATTTTCTATAACCATAATGATGAGTTTATTAAGGGGTGAGAATACCCCTGATGAGATGAGGGATTGAGATCCCAATGCTTTATTAAAGGTTTGAACAGTACTTGATGGAAGTATTACACATTCTTTCTAGCAACTAATATAATAACTGATGTTTGGAAACTTGTTGATGCTAAAAGAATATGGTAATACACTTAATTAATCAAGTGATATCATATAATGTAGTTTCCCTGACCACAGATCCATCAGTGTCAGAATTTGCTGAATGGTGAAATGAGTTAAACTCGGAATGCATATTTTTGAATATGTGGGGGTAATTGGGAAATTATATCCTCATGCCCCATAGGAATGGCTGCAGACTATATCCTATGTACGGGATTGGTTACGGACCATACCCCAGTATGAGTATGGCTACGTGCCATGACTCCATGATATGATACCATGCATTGGCTACAGGCCATAACCCTGAAGAGAGTATATGTTGTGGGCTATAACTCTATAGCAAAGATGCCAATATACCGTGGCAAGCTAATTGCAGTTTGACACGTGATGTCTCTGCCGAATAATCTTATATTGATCGAGAAGGATGAGGTCTTGGAGTCTGGCTCTTCCATTGACCTTGTTTGGTACCGATGCTTTCCGTAATCGTGGTCGGTTGGAGTATGAGCGGTATACCTCATCTTCTCAGAGGTTAATTATGATTGTAAAATGTAATCAGCCATGTAGCATATTTGCTTAAGGTTGAAATATGAGAATCATTGGTTGATGCTACCTTGCTTAGCATATCCTAGATGGATAAATGTTATACATGTTCTTCATAATCCTTAATGGATAAGTGATATGCTGCTTTATCAAGTTATAGCTGAAATGCTTTGAATAAGAACATTGCTCTAATTTGTTTAGACATTTATTTATCTACTGTTGAATATATATGATTCCTCTGCCCAGTTTTATTCTATTAAACTGCAATAATAATGTATTTGGCGGAGAGTTATATCTCTCGCTGGGACAATTTCAATTGTCTCACCCCCGTGGGATCCAATGTTTTTAGGTAGATGAGGAAGAAGAGGCAGAATCCCTATAGCAGGGGAAGAGCAGCAGCCACAGCAGGGACAACAGTGAATTCTCAGGTGGAGACACTAGTTGTCATGTCTTATATATAGAGTCCTATGTGTTGTCTCTTTACTCTCAGGTCCTCGGAGTCAGTAGTTAGTTTAATGAATCGATTTGAGATTTTGGCTTGATGCCTCAATGTTTTTATGCTGCCTGTGTATAGTTTTAAACAGGGCAGTTGATGCTTGTAATCCTCGAGAAGGAATGGTACAAGATATGTACTTGTGAACCAGAATGTAATTGAATATTTTGGTTCTTTTTGAAAGAGTTTTTCAGTGTATGGATCTCTTTGTAAATGGTTTTAATTTTTAGTGATTTTCAGTAATCCGCTACAAATGATCGCTTCCGCCTAGTTAATCATGTTTTGTTCAAACGCTTCGTGACAAGTTTAGTGGTATCAGAGCTCTAGGTTCGCTGAGTTTATAGAGACATAGGAATAAGGTTGTGGAGTCTGTTCTAGTGTCTTCCAGTTTATCTGATAGTGACTTCTGCTTATATAGAAGGAGAAAAAGAACTTGAAGATGTCTGGTTCACACGAAGAATATGCTGCTGAGAGCAGCGTTGTTGCACCAGGAGGAGGTGTAAGGGACCGGGATAGGGAGGAACTAGAACCTAAACATCCCCAGTTTGACTCAGCCATGATAGAGAACCCAACTTTCCATGCTCTGTTTGGGCAGTAATGGCAACCACGATGCATATGGCAGATAGGATGCCACCTCCTGCACCTAGGGCACCAGCCCATAATGAGGGATAGGGAGATGGCAAGACTTTTGAGAGGCTTCGCCGGGTAGGAGTCACAAAGTATGCTGGTACAGCTGACCCAACAGATGCCGACTTATGGTTGACTGAGCTAGAGAAGGCTTTCAGAATCCTCAATATCCCGGAAGCCGAAAAGGTGAGACATGCAGTGTACCTTTTAAAAGGGAGTGTTGTCCACTGGTGGACAATAGAAGAGGGCAAGAGGCCAGGTGTCAAGGTCATATGGGAAGAATTCTGACGAGAATTTATCATTAGATACTTCCCCAAGACTTACCTAGATGAAAAGATATCTCAGTTTGAGAAGATAAGACAAGGACCGATGAACATTAGCGAGTATGAGACTAAGTTCATGGATCTCTTGCGGTTCTTTCCACATATGGCAGCTACTGATGAGGAAAGAATTCCACATTTTGAGAAGGGGTTGAACACTGAATTGACCACTCATGTGTCTACTTTGGAGAACAGGGAGAGATTTGCCACATTTGTGGAGTCCGTTAGACAGATAGAGAGGTCTGTGATCGAGAAGCGACAAACCAGTGGTAAGAAGGTGTACACTCAGTTTCAAGGACAAAGGACTGAGGGCTTTAAGAATCCAAGGTTTTCTACACTGGCAACACCATCAAGATTCAATACCCAGACGCAATGGACGTCAAGTAAGGGTAGGGGCCATAGTTTTGTTCCAAATAGAGCCCCCAACACATGATCAACATCGGTGACTGAACCTCATAGACTGTATCCTAAGACCAGGATCTGTCATCAGTGCAGACAAGTGGGACATCTGGAAAGGGATTGTCTAGTCGGGAACACAATGGTGACTCAACCCTAGAGGTAGAGTCAGCAAGGTTCTTAGAGGAGGTAGTTTTCGAGTGACACTCAAGGACATGGGCAAGCGTCCAAGCTGGTTCTTCGGCACCCAACAACAGAGCACCAGGTCAATAGCAAGCAACAACTAGATTCTATGCGATGAATCAACCTGAAGCAGTAATTAACCCACAGGTTGTGACAGGTCAGATGGAACTATTTTTTTCTGATATGTCTTCATCATGCTTCATATCTGTTTTAATTGATCCGGGTGCTATGCATTCCTTCATCACTAGAGAAGTTATTCTTGACTGCAATATGACAGTTGGTCATAGGGAAGAGAGTTTGTTATTAGAAACCCCTTTGCTTGGATCTGCAGTGTTGCGGGAGGTGTGTTCTCCCTGCACTCTTTCCTTTTTTAAACATCGCATTCAGGTGGATCTTATCCCACTTGAGATGCACGGGTTTGATATAATTCTTGGAATGGACACCCTAGAAAAGTATAAGGTTGTCTTAGATTGTGTTTCCAAGCAGGTTGTGTTCACAGATGATAGTGACACATGGATCTTTCAGGGAGACAGAAAGATTCTTCCAACCTGTCTTGTATCAGCTATGGTAGCTGAGAAGTTGATGAGACAAGGATGCTTTGCATTCTTGGCACATGTGGTAGACACCACAATGGAGAGCTCTAATCTTTCTGAAGTTCTGATAGTTAGGGAGTTTGAAGATGTGTTTCTTGAGGAACTTCCAGGTATTCCTCTGCCCAAGAGATTGATTTTGAGATTAATCTAATCCCGAGCACACAACCAATAGCACAAACACCGTATAGAATGGCACCTGCTGAGATGGTAGAGCTTAAGAAATAGTTGCAGGAGTTGCTTGAGAAAGGTTTTATCCGACCAAGTACTTCACCATGGGGTGCTCCAGTTCTCTTTGTTAAGAAGAAGGATAGATCGATGCAGTTATGCATTGATTGTAGACAATTGAATAAAGTAACCATAAAGAATAAGTATCCTCTTCCAAGGATAGATGACTTGTTTGATCAATTGCGTGGTGCAACTATCTTTTCTAAGATAGATCTGAGGTTAGGATACCATCAGTTGCGTATCAAGGAGAGTGACATACCTAAGTCTGCCTTCAGGACAAGGTATGGTCACTATGAGTTCATAGTTATGTCATTTGGACTCACTAATGCACCAGCTGCATTCATGAAACTCATGAATAGAATTTTCCGGCTTTTTCTTGACCAGTTCATAGTAGTCTTCATAGATGACATCTTGATATACAGTAGAGATGCTAAATAGCATGAGCAGTACCTCCGCTAGGCTTTAACTTTGCTAAGAGAACATAAATTGTATGCTAAGTTTAGCAAATGTGAGTTCTGGTTACCAGAAGTTTCTTTTCTAGGGCATGTAATTCTGCCTCAGGTATCCGTGTTGATCCTAAGAATGGTCTAGGATGTGTATTGAAGAGGTTAATCAAGTGATTTCTTTTGCCTCTCGACAGCTTAAGAAATACGAGGAGAATTATCCGACACATGATCTAGAACTAGTTGTTGTGGTCCATGCCTTGAAGATCTGGAGGCATTATCTTTATGGAGAAACATTCCAAATTTTCACAGACCATAAGAATCTAAAATATATCTGTTCACAACATGAGTTGAACATGAGACAATGCCGATGGATGGAGTTAATCAAGGACTACGATTGTACAATCGATTATCATCCAAGAAAGGCTAATGTAGTGGCTGATGCACTAAGTAGGAAATCATCATCACCAGCCCTAGATAAAGCATAGTTGAACTCCTTAGTGTGCTTTAAAAGAGATATGTTTATCTCTATGAGGCAAAACAATATATAGCTTAAGGTATCTTTGTTAGCCGGGTTGTTAGCTAAGATACAAGTGAAACCTACTCTGAGACAACAGATTAAAGAAGAACAACAAGCTGATGTTGTGGTTCAACAGATCAGGTTAGAGTATGGTAGTGAGAAACGGGATGGCTTTCATGAGTCAGAGGATCAGGTAGTCTGTTACCATGGTAGGATGGTGGTACTTGATGCCAATGACTTAAGAAAGTTAGTCTTGGAAGAAGCTCATTCTTCGATGTATGCAATGCATCCAGGGAGCACCAAAATGTATCATAACTTGAAAGATATGTATTGGTGGCTAGGATTGAAGAAAGATGTAGCTGAGTTTGTTATGTGGTGTCCAGTGTGTCAGTAGGTTAAAGCTGAACATCAAAAGCCCATAGGAACAATGCAACCTTTGCCTATACCGCAGTGGAAATGGGATCATGTGACCATGGACTGTGTGGTTGGTTTGCCTAGAATAGTGAAAAGTCATGATTCCATTGGGGTGATAGTCAATAGGTTGACTAAGACAACACATTTCCTTCATGTCAAAACAACCTATACTGCTGAGAAGCTTGCACAGATATATATAGATGAGATAGTGCGTTTACATGGGGTACCAGTTACAATTATTTCTGATAGAGGTCCCCAGTTCACGAGTCATTTTTGGGAACGACTACATAAAGCTTTGGGTACACAGTTAAGGTTTAGTACTGCCTTTCACCCACAGACAGATGGACAATCTGAGAGGACCATACAAACCTTAGAGGACTTGCTTAGGGCATGTGTCCTTCAATTTGTAGGAAGTTGGGATCTACACCTGAGCTTAATAGAATTTTATAATAATAATAGCTATCAGAACAGTATTGATATGGCACCATATGAAGCATTATATGGTAGACATTGTAGATCTCCTTTATGTTGGTATGAAACTGGAGAATATCAACTTTTAGGTTCTGAGCTAGTGTAGCAGACAACTGAGAAGATTAAAATAATACACAACAGTTAAAGGCTACACAGAATAGACAGAAGTCGTATGCCGACAAATGGCGAAGACCCTTAGAATTCCAAGTTGGAGACACAGTATATCTTAAGGTCTCACCTTGGAAACGTGTCCTTAGATTTGAGAAGAAGGGAAAGTTAGCTCCTAAATTTATGGGGCCTTATCTAATCATTAAACAGATTGGAAAGGTAGCCTATAAGCTGGAGTTGCCATCTGAGCTGCATAAGTTGCATCCAGTGTTCCATATCTCCATGCTGATAAAGTGTCATCCTGACACAGAGTTAGTTCTGCAACCTGTGGAGGTAGAATTAAATGATGATATATCATATGTTGAAGGACATGTGATGATCCTTGATAAAAGAATTAAAAAGCTGAAAAAGAAAGACATATGTCTTGTGAAAGTTCTCTGGCATCATCGTGGCATTGAAGAAGCTACATGGGAGCTAGAAGAAGAGATGAGGAGGAAGTACCCTTCTCTTTTCCCTTGATGATTTTGGGGACGAAATCCCTGTTAGGGGTGGATAATTTGTAACATCCCTGACCTGAGTTATGCTTTAACCCTAGATGTTTTGTTTAAGAAAGATAATTATATGCTTTCTCTTATCTTTTGAAAAGTAATTAAGGCTCAAGAGGAGCTTATGTTTCAATTTTAGTCCTTTTTGAATAATGTTGAAACAATGTTTTTCCTATTTTGGAC
The DNA here is from genome assembly GCA_963693085.1 of Alisma plantago-aquatica. Taxonomy (NCBI): domain Eukaryota; kingdom Viridiplantae; phylum Streptophyta; class Magnoliopsida; order Alismatales; family Alismataceae; genus Alisma; species Alisma plantago-aquatica. Next base: position 844,487,559 of record OY856412.1, read on the forward strand.
TAATGTGCAAATTACCCAAGTTGAGGGGTTAACTTGCAAATGTTACATGGTAAAATGTTCCTCAAGTGTTGAAGCATCATAAGAATGAGAATGATGCAGAGGTATGGCTTGTGGTAGCCTGAGCACCAAGAAAGAGCTTATTAAGCAATGTTTGTGCATTAAAACCCAGTTTTGGTGTAATGTGCAATTTACCCAAAACCTAAGGTTCAATATGCAAAATAACACCTCTAGAGAGTCCCTCATGTTTCTTGGTATAAATTAGAGACAATAAAATCATAGGGGCATCTCATTTCAATCTTTTTGGAAGAGAGAGAATCTTGATATTAAAATAATCAAGATTTAAGCATAATTGAAACCCTAATTCAATTTAATGCAAAAATAAATATATTAATGGAAGAGTCCTTCAACCAAAAATGAGATGGTTGAATTTTTATAAGTATGGACGTCCTTGTGCCTTGCAAAGACAACAAAATATCTAAAGTGAGTGGAGAGCCCACTCACATTAGTTAACTAAAAAGTAATATCCACTAATATTGGATATTATTATTATATTGATTAAGGTGCTTAATTTGTCTTCTTTTAATTCATGCATAATGAAGAGGAATTACAAGGTGGGGGAGATGACTTCGTATGAAAGGGATGGATGGGAGTATGTGGCACCAATTTTGGGAGTTGAAGGAATTATTTATCACTTTCTCTCTCATTGAAATTCCCTTATAAACATCCCATTTTCAACCCACATGAAAGGCTTTTTCGATTCCTTTTTCTTTCCTTGCTTTGTTTGAACACATGGGGATTAGGAGCAGAAGTAGGACATCCCCCAACCTGTAGGTAAGTTCCATAGTCATCTTCAACCTTAATTTCATGGTGGAAATCGAAGTTCAATGCTTAATTTCTTCTTTTCTTCATTCAATCTTCAACCTTAGCCATTCCTTTCACTCAAAGACTTGAGGATGAGCCTTTGGAAGTTGAGGAAGCTTCATTCACCATTGAGAACGTGAATCTTGAAGCTTGGATTCAATTTTGAAGGCGGGTTATTAAACTTGAACCCTTAAACATTGTTATTGATTTCATTCCTTTATCATATGTTGATTCCTCCTTTACTTTTGAATTTCCTTTTGATTAGTTGTTGAATTCACCACAAGAATCACAATGGATTTTGAAGGTTTCAAGCTTGAAGATGATGATTTCATCTTAAGCACACACCTCAACATAGAATATGTGCAAACGGTTTTGCTTTTTGGTGATCAAATGGTCTCAAGACCGTTTGACACCAAACAGTCTCAAACCGTTTGAGGGCAAACGGTCTCAAGACCGTTTGAGGTCAAGAGGACTCAAACCGTTTGAAGGTCAAATGTTGATGTGGTTGGATGATAATCCAATGGTTCCAATTAATTGAGTTTTAAAAGGTTCCATGTATGTATGATCCACCAATTGCAAGCCCTAATCGATTGAATTGATTGAAACCCTAGTTGAGGGAATCGATTTCAACGTTGATTGAACCAAACGGTATCAAGACCGTTTAGAGGTCAAACGGTCTCAAGACCATTTGGAGGTCAATGGTTGATTGTGGTGGATGGTTGGAGATCCAAGGGCTACAATCTGATGTACTTTCAATAGTTAAATTGATGGATGGTTCAATGAGTACAAATCTTAAATCGATTTGATGTTGGAAACCTTAATTGGTCCAATCGGTTTTGAGGTGGTTTGGACCAAAGGGTATCAAGACCGTTTGAGTCCAAACGGTCTTGAAACCGTTTGGAATCAAATGGTCTCAAAACCATTTGAGATCAAACAGTCTCAAACCGTTAGTATTGTCCAATCAGTTTCAATGTTGGGTTGTCCATTCGGTTTCAATGATAATTTGAGCAAACGGTTTCAAAACCGATTGAAGGAGTTAGGGCAAGACCGTTTGGAGGTCAAGCACCTCAGCACCGTTTGGAGGTACAAAAGACTTCAAGACCATTTAAAGGTCAACGAATTCCAAACCGTTTGAAGGTTTAAAAGTAACACAACCTTTTGGAGATCTAATAGTCTCAAAGCTATGAAAGATTAGTTAACCCTATGATTGTTAATGATGTTTATAAAAGGTAATTACAATGGTGGTATCTTTAAGGTACTAGGGTGATTAGTACCCTTTGAGGGGTTAAACTTTGATGCTTATGGAAGCAATATCTCAACACACTATGCTAACCCTAAATGTGTGTACTTAATTGAGGGGTCCACCTAATATGTTCAAGTTTGAAGTAATCAACATCCTAGAGAGGATGAGAAAGAGAGGAATTCATAAATGTATAATGATCAAGTAAGTGGTTAAGCCCTCACACTCTGAACATGAATAAAATATGTAGTTAGGGTATGCTTCTTGGTTAAGAGATTATGAAACCCTAATTGAGAAGGTTGATGAGTCCTAACCCTAATTTAAGGGAATGCTTCATGAAAGCCCTAATTTTGGGTAAAGCTACATGAAACCCTAATTTTAGGGGAAATGTTATAAGAAACCTTAATTTAAGGTAAGGATGTAATGTGAAATCCTGATACAGGGTAATGTGATATGAAACCCTAATTCGGGGTAATGCTATGTATTATGAAACCCTAATTTGAAAACCTAACCCTAATTTGTGTAAGGGGATGAGTAACCCTGATTGATATGAATTGGGAAAACCCTAACCCTAATAAGGGTATAAGTGGTGTTACTTTTTATAGCATGGTGCTAAAATGTAATTGATATAACTATTATCAAGTGTACTAACCATGCAGGTATCATGAGATGATGATCATAGCCAGGTATGAGCTATGATGTTTCATTTATTATTGTTAATGGGCCTTGTGAGCCATAACATGCTTTGTTGCCTAGTGAGAGGTTACAAGAGATGAGGAAGCCATGTAAGATGCTTGTATAGAAAGTATCATGTTTACCTTGGTCAGGCGACCTGAAGGTATTAGTTACCTGATAAATGGTAACAATTGTTCTATGATTGAACTGAGGGTTTGAATACCCATTTTCTATAATCATAATGATGAGTTTATTAAGGGATGAGAATACCCCTGATGAGATGAGGGATTGAGATCCCAATGCTTTATTAAAGGTTTGAACAATACTTGATGGAATTATTACACATTCTTTTTAGAAACTAATATAATAACTGATGTTTGGAAACTTGTTGATGCTAAAAGAATATGGTAATACACTTAATTAATCAAGTGATATCATATAATGTAGTTGCCCTGACCACAGATCCATCATCATCAGAATTTTCTGAATGGTGAAACGAGTTAAACTCGGAATGCATATTTTTGAATATGTGGGGGTAATTGGACAATTAAATCCTCATGCCCCATAGGAATGGCTGCAGGCTATATCCTTTGTACAGGATTGGTTACAGACCATACCCCAGTATGAGTATGGCTATGGGCCATGACTCCATGATATGATACCAGGCATTGGCTACGGGCCATAACCCTGAAGAGAGTATATGTTGCGGGCTATAACTCTATAGTGAAGATGCCAATATACCCTGGCAAGCTAATTGTAGTTTGATACGTGATGTCTCTTCAAAATAATCTCATATTGACTGAGAAGGATGAGGTCTTGGAGTCCGGCTCTTCCATTAACCTTGTGTGGTACCGACGCTTTCCGTAATCGTGGTCGGTTGGAGTATGAGCGGTATACCTCATCTTCTCAGGGCTGAATTATGATTGTAAAATATAATCAGCCGTGTAGTGTATTTGCTTAAGGTTGAAATACGAGAATCATTGGTTGATGCTACCTTGCTTAGCATATCCTAGATGGATAAATGTTATACATGTTCTTCATATTCCTTAATGGATAAGTGATATGCTGCTTTATCAAGTTATAGCTAAAATGCTTTGAATAAGAATATTGCTCTAATTTGTTTAGACATTGATTTATTTACTGTTGAATATATATGATTCCTCTGCTCAGTTTTATTCTATTAAACTGCAATAATAATGTTTTTGGCGGAGAGTTATATCTCTCGCTGGGACAATTTCAATTGTCTCACCCCCATGGGATCCAATGTTTTTAGGTAGACAAGGAAGAATAGGCAGTAACCCTATAGCAGGGGAAGAGCAGCAACAGCAGCAGGGACAACAGTGAATTCTCAGGTGGAGACACTGGTTGTCATGTCTTATATATAGAGTCCTATGTGTCATCTCTGTATTCTCAGGTCCTCAGAGTCAGTAGTTAGTTTAATGAATCGATCTAAGATTTTGGCTGGATGCCTCAATGTTTTTATGTTGCCTGTGTATAGTTTTAAACAGGGCAGTTGATGCTTGTAATCCTCGAGAAGGAATGGTATAAGATATGTACTTGTGAACCAAAATGTAATTGAATTACTTTGGTTCTTTTGAAAGAGTTTTCCAGTGTATGGATCTCTTTGTAAATGGTTTTAATTTTTAGTGATTTATAGTAATCTGCTGCTAATGATCGCTTTTGCCTAGTTAATCACATTTTGTTTGAACGCTTCGTGACATGAATTATTTGATTGGCTTGGAAATTCGAAAAAGGAGAGATAAGTAGGTCTATATGGACGGTGGATAGCTACTTGTGTGTGTTCTTTTATATTCTTAATAGTTTAAGGCCATGGACACTTGGCAAGATACTAGAACTTCACCTTTTTCTTTTTCTTAAAGTTTGATATACCTATCCCTAAGCACTCAAACAAACCATTTGCTCTCCACCACTTCCTTCCTTCTAAAAACCTCATTCTTCCTTTGTACTTCTGCAAATTTCCTGTCCAAGGAAGAAGAAAGTGGGGATCTTCTTGGAAAAAGAATCTAGGGTTGCAATTGACTTCCTTTAGGGGTTCCTAAAGCTTCTTCCTATTGATATTGACCTAAAAGTGTAAGTATTACCTTATTTCCTCCATTTATTTCTTTTCTCTTCTTCCTCCTATATTTCTCCAGGTCGGAACCTTGTTGTTCCATGGTGAAAGTGGCTCTAGAACTCAAAAATCTATCCTTCTGGTTTCTTCTTCTAGGGTTTTGCTTCTTTGTGGAGAGAAGTACCTACCTGGCCAAGTTCAGACCTACTCTATAGAGGCAAGTTATATAACATTCTTCACTTATATTTCTTGCTAGAAGCATGTTAGTTCATGTTTATGCTTTAATGTGATGATCTAAGCATAAATAAACCATGCTTGTTTAGAGTTACGAATTTTTATGGTGTTCCCTATTTGGTTCTAGTTCTATATGAACTTTTAAACATGTGTACGACCTTTCTAAGGTATAATATGATCTGGGACAGGTTGATAGCAACAACCTATGGTTCTAAGTACATAACAATTAATGGTTCAAACTAGGGTTTTCAAGTTGTTTCCTCCCTTATCACACAACTGATGGTCATACCATTCAACAACCAATGGTGTTGCTATCTTGGAAACTGATGTTAATGATCAAGGGTGTCAAATTTTATGGTGACAACCTATGGTCACCCCCTTAGGTCAGGTTTTGGATCAATTAGAAGTTTAATTATAATCTACTAAGTATTTTAGTGATGTTATCAATCAATGATGACATTAGCTTAATATTTGATGGTGTTAAATGAATATATTGCTGATCTAACAACCAATGGTGACTTAATGATCACAATTAATGGTGGATCAGATCATCACCATGTATGGTGAGTTAAGAATGTAATTTTAGATTCGACTAAACCTTAAACCAATGGTTCCTTGGTTCAATTGATCTAATGGTTAGACTTATACTTCAATCGGTAACCTTGAACAATGAACCTGACGCAGTGAATAATATTGGATGCCTCAACATCCAATGTATTAGAATAAACCCCATGCTATTATATGTGGGTCCTAGTAATGAGAATTCAATGGTTCAATGCCATTAATATGTAGTCTTACCTTTTCTCTTGTATAGTTTTATATTTGATAAATCACTATAATAAGTGGATCAGTAATTCCAATGTGATATAGCTTGTTATACCTAACCTAAATGTGATTAGATGATGTTGATTGGTTATAATTAGACCTCTTAAATGATTAATGTGGATATGTATTACACTCTGCTTGTGTTGAAACCACAATGTAGTGTTATTTGAATATCATAGTGCCTTGCCATAATAATACCTATGGACAGATAATTGCTTATGACTTTTTGAGCCTTGTTTAAGGCATGGAATAATGAGGATGACCTTGCTATGAATAATTTGATGGTCTTAAATGACCTTTGGGCATGTTGAGCCTTGATTGAGGTGAAATCATTTTCATGTTCCAATAAGGGTTGAAACCCTATAACTTGTGATAAGAAATGGATATCTTGAAATGATATGATGATGATGTAGTTCATTATAATGCAATAGATGATATGGTAATATGATTGAGATATATACTTCAAATGTTTATATCTTCTAAAGTAGTAATTCTTATACACTTGATAGAAATGAATTAGGGCGTGTATGTCCATTTGTATGATGAAGCCTTAATTCACCCAATTGGCAATGATTAATCAAGCGAAATTCTAATCATGTAGTGCCTTGTGCCATAGATCCATCTGAGTGTCAAAACTTTCCAGACGGTGAAATGAGTATTCCTAAGGGAAACTCGGAGCTCATACTATTAAGTATGTGGGGTGCCTGTCATTCTAAATTCAAGTTCTTAGGGAGGATGACTGTGGTCATACCTAGCCCTCTTTTTGAGAACGGCTGCGGTCATGTCTCGGTGATTATCATGTGATAAAGATTCTTCTTTGCATACCTTGGTCTCTAGTGCCATGACCTGTGCCAAGGTGGGCTAGTTGTTTATAGGACTATATGTCACTGTTTTGCAGTTAGACTAAGATGTCACTATAGTGCAGACTCGTATTGACTGAGTATGGAGAAGATATTGGAACCCGACTCTTCCTTGATCTTATATGGAATTGATTGTGACCAAGCGGTGGCCAGTTGGACTTTGAGTGGTACGACTCAAACTCCCTAGGGCATAATAAAAAGTATAATGCCAACCATGTAGTATAATTACTAGGGTTTAATACATATCACATTGGTTGATTAACGCTTATCTTGTATTTACAGTACATAGTTCTTACATGATGCAAACTTATGAAAATTGAGTAATTCTACTTGCTACAACTTATTTGATTAATTGCTTAGTATGCTTAAATTGTTTAATCTATTCATATTGCTTATTCAATAACCTAACTGCTCAATATATTTACTATTAATCGAGAGAGTTATATCTCTCGCTGGGACTGGGTCTCACCCATGGGTCACCACATTTGTTTAAGGTGGTCGCGGGAAATGAGGTCGAGGTCACTCTATGGAAGAGAACCAACCTAGTGATCAATATATTCAAAAGGTTGGTTAGTTGTAGATGTTAGTAGTAGAATCTTAGTGTCATCCCTATACTCTCAGGATCGGGTATGGGTGTATTTTCTAGATGATATACTCGTATCGACACGAGATTTTGGTAGTATGCCAATGTTTGTATATATATGGCATGTACATGTGAAATATCTTTTGTATGCATGATGTGACTGAGGTCTTTAGACCCATATGTGAATACTTGTTACGGTATATGAGAATGGAATGATGGACCTTTATGTAAATGTTTTAGAGTTTATTTACATTATTGGAATTGGTTTTAATTATTCTGCATTTTTGACTATGTGATTAATTAGTAGTTGATCGTGTTTTGTGTTTTGAGTAATCTTGTTTAGCGTGACGAGGTGTCACAGTTAGGTTGGTATCAGAGATTTAGTTTTGTTGAGTCTATAGGGACATAGGACTTAGGTTTGAGTCTGTTCTTATGTATCCAACATATCTGATCATAGTTTATGCTTATGCAGATATGTCTGGAGGACATGAAGAACATGTTGAGAGTGATGTATCCCTATTTTAGGGCTCCATCTTGTGCCTTTTTTCACTTTAATCACATCTAAACAAGTTAGATTGCAAGTTAATTTCCCCAATATGTATTTTATTGTCAAATTCACTTATAGACGTTCTTTGCATTATTTTTAGGTACTTGGACCATGCTTTGGATGGATGAGAGAGAAGGAAGGAGTCCTAGGATTCCTCCACTCATGGAGGGGTCCAAAAAAGGCCCCAAAGCTCCCTCAACCTACCCCAATGGCCAAGATTCGACATCAAGCAAAGAAGTTCTCTGATAATGAAGTTTGAAATTATTTTTTCCCTTGAAGACCCCATCACGGATGTGGTGCCAAGGAACAGCTGTGGTGGTAATTGCACAAAGTTACATGTTGAATTGCCAAATCTTGAAGTTTCAGTAACTCAGCCACCACGGCCGTGCTACCCAGCATGGTTGTTCCATGAAGCCCCAAAATGGCCACGCTACCCAACACGGCCTTGCTAACTGAAGAATAGAATAGTCGTGCTCTGGGGAACGACCTCCTCTCAAACTCCACCACCATGACTGTGCTGCCCAGCACGGCCGTTCTACCTAGCCCCACCACGGCCGTGCTGCCTAGTATGACCATGCTACCAGCCTTCACTTTGTCCCAGCCAACCTGTGATTTCACACTTCACCAGAATGGCCATTCTCCTCCACGATGGTCGTTCTCACCTCCACCCGCCATAGTCGTGTTTCCCATCATGACTATTCTACCACCCAAAACCTAACTATTTTTTACATTGTTTTTCCTATCCTACCCCTACTTACCCTAGTGCTTCCCCACCACCTATATATACATAGGTGGCGGCTGGGGCACGAAGGTTAGCCACCCTACAGTTGCTCCCAACCTCCATTACTCCTCTCCACATACTTGATCATTTAGTGTGTTTCCCTTGCATTTATGCTCTCCACCCACCATTTCCATCTCCATTTCACCTTGGAAACCTAATTTTCTAGGTTTTCCTCCATAATCACCCATATCTTCATACTCATCTGCACCCTTGGAGGAGAGAGGACGTCCCCAACAACAAGGAGGTGAAGAAGAAGGCTACTTCCCTGAGCTCCCTGGAGTTTCTTCCCCTTCTTCCCCTTTTTTTTCTATTTCTTTGATTATGTGTAGATAAGCCCCTAGTGGTGGGCTATTTGGGAAAAAAATGTGACTTTGATACCATGTTGGGGGAATTTTGGCTTATAATGAACTAATTTTTATCTATGATGATTGCTCCATGCTTTTGTCTCTTATCCCATTGCCATGCTTGTGATTTATGCTTTTTGCTATGAATTGCTTGTTTGATAGTGCTTGATGATACCATGTTTCTATGAGAATTTAGATGCATGTGGAAATCTTAGGTGTGATTCCTAGGTCCCAATAGGGTATCCCTAGCTAGTCCCCTTTGTTCCTACATGCTTATCTCCTACTACTTGGTATGAGACCTAAGTTACTAGTATAAGCGGGATTGATGTGATTTCCTAGGGTTTCCTAAAGGCTAGAATGGCTAGTGGCATGAGCTCAAATACCCTCATCTCTACTCCCATCTCTACCCTCAACCCTCAATTGCCCAATACCGCTTATCCTAGAAACCTAGATTTGGCTAATCCTATTAGAATTACACCTAACCCTAGTCTTCCACTAGTAGTATAGGGTACATTCTAATAGCATTTGCCTTATTGTTTGGTTTGGTAATCTAGATGTAAAATGAGAACCATGCTTGTCTGATAACCTTCCCCCCAACTAATATCAAGGTTACATCCCCAAATGGCCCACCTACCTTGATCATCTTGTTTAAAACCCAACTTGCTCTGCTTGCTTGCCCATGCTAGTATAGTTTAGTTGTTCTTGCTTAACATAGTCAATTACTCAGTTTTGATAGTTAGGGTTAATTTAGATCTTTCCTTACTTTAGTGGTTGACTTATCTTCTAAATTGCTTCTTGATTGTCTAGTATAGTGTAACTTACCTTTGCTCTTTCTTAGTTAGTTGGTTAACCTGGATTGCTAAACTTGCTTGTTTAAGAAAACTTAGGTTTAATTCTGCTTTTCTTGCTCATCCACCTAGTTTAATCACAAAACAAACCCTTTTAAACCCTTCAACCCTAGACTCCACATTAGGAATGTAGACAACACTAAACCTAGCTCTAGTGCCCCCTCTATCCCTGAGGAATGACCCCTTTACTTGCCACCTTCTTATACTATGACACTACCCTGTGTGCTTGCGGGTGTAGTTGTTTTAGTGTGAGTAGGTGTTAAGTTCGGTTATATAAATTTCGAAAGTTTCACACGTGTGTTTGAGTCCCATGGAGTGCATCTAGTCACCTTTAGTTGGCTAGCGTGTACGCCTCTGGCTTGACGCACTAAGCTTTCTAGCACTGTTGCTGGAGATAGAGGCACTCAGTCTAGCTAGTTAGTGTAGCTTAGCCTTTCCTTTTGCCCTCGTCATTGCTATTCTTTATTCTTTGTTCACTTTTGCATATTGTCATTCTAACTTGGTTTCTTGTTGCTTGTTTGTGTATTGTGCAAGTGACAATTGTGCATGCACCACAGGCATTCCACTTGTACCGAATTGGTGTTGTATGACCCCGAGATAGGTAGAAGGAGATGCCAAAATTGCCACAACCAACACCGAGAAGCCGAGATGGTAGACAACAACCCTGGACCTCCACAATAGCCCAACCGTCCACTTCACGAGAATTTCACCCCGAGGAGCTACAATTCACCCATTGCTACCCTAGTTGACCAAATGTCGGGTCAACAGTTCTCCATTCCACCCGCACTCCTTGGACTCCTCCCCACCTACTACGGGATGGAGAATGAGAATCCCTACCACCACATTGATGCATTCCTTGAGACGTGCTCCACTTTCCGTACCCCCACCGCCATCGACGACTCCATCCAGAGAACCCTCTTTCCATTCTCCCTAAAAGGAAAAGCTAAAGAGTGGTATGCTTCAAAGCCAGAGCTGGTAACCTAGAATGAAGTTAAGAATGAATTTCTCAAAAAGTTCTTCCCTATTGCCAAACTAACCTTCATGAGGAACTGCATCACCTCCTTTTCCCAGAAAGAGAATGAGCCATTCCACGAGGCATGTGAGAGGTTCCAAAAACTTCTCCATGACTGCCCTCACCATGAAGTGCCACTGTGGCAACTAGTTCAAGCCTTCTACACTGGGCTTGAAGAGTTGAGACAGAACAACATTGACTCATCTTGCGGGGGTACTTTCATGGCCAAGCCACCTGAGGAATTGTGGCCTTTGTTCGAGCATCTTGTAGAAAATTCCCGCCATCAGGTTTCTACAAAAGGGGGGCATGGCGACCGAAACTACATCCCTCCACCTTCCTCTGTTAGCTCCAGTCCGCAACATTGCCAACCCCGACATGATGAAAATGATGGCAGATATGATAAAGATGATGAAGAACCAAATTGGTGGTTCTCCTAGCCAACCCACCATGGTTGTCAATTCTGTTGATGAAGAAGTGCATGCTTTGCACTCCTTTGGAGGTCGAAACAATCAAGGCCCCATGTTCAACACCTATACTCCCGAGTGGAGGAACCATCCAAACTTCTCTTGGAAGAAACAAAATGAGGATGGGTAAGGACAAGGCCAATCGAGGCCACACTATAGTTCAAAGTTTGAAGAGGAGGTGCTTGGAAAACTAAGAAGTTTAGATGAGGTGAAGAAGGATGTGAACTCACATGGGCAGTCCATCAAACGCCTCGAGCAAAGACTGGATCAGATCTCTCTCTCTCTCGTACTAGGAGGGAAGAAGGAAGACTCCCGTCTCAACCGATGCCCAACCCAAACAATGATGATACTTTCCTAGGGAACACTTCAAGTTCATATTCTCTGCCATCATACCAAACACCACTTAATCCCTATGCTCCACCACCTCCTCAAACATCTCTTAACTACCAATATGATCCACCTCCACCTCATTTCTACCAACAACCACCTCTGCAATACCACCCCCATCCACAACAACAACAACCACCACAAAAAGCCACCACCGCAATTCATCCTCCAAAACCCAAATTCACCTCACCAAAGGCCACCCCCACCCCCACAAGCATCTTCTTCCACTACCCACAAGCATGTGAAATCCATGACTATTCTAAGGAGTGGCCGGACTTTAGAGCATCCCCATGATACTGTTGTTGTTGACAGAGGTGATACTAAGACTGGATGAGTTGATATTGAGATACAGCCTAAGGATATTGTGACGAGAGCCAGAGTTGATATTGTGATATCGGGTGATGATACTGTGATTCCTATGATTACCGTTGATGATATTGTTGATCTGAACCATGTGGGATTCAAACTTCCCCCATTTCCTGAAGCTCTTAGGGAGCCTTCTATTGAGAGGAGAAGAAAGAAGCATACATAAGACATCCTTGAGACTTTTAAGCAAGTGAAAATCAGCATTCCTCTACTTGATGCAGTCAAGCAAAACCCTTCTTATGCTAAGTTCCTAAAAGATCTATGCACCTTCAAGAGAAAGACCACAGGGAGAACCCTAAAGAAAGTCAAGCTCACCGAGCAAGTGAGCTCGATTTTGCAGCACACTATGCCAAGGAAGACAAAGGATCTCAGTGCTCCCATCATCTCATGCTACATTGGGGCACATAGAATAGACCAAGCCCTCCTAGACTTGGGTTCTAGTGTGAACCTAATGCTGTAAGATTTGTTTGCCGAGCTCCAAATGGGGCAATTGAGTCCAGCTCATTGTACTTTGCAGTTGGCTGACAGATCAGTAAAGACGTCGAGAGGGCGTGTTGATGACATGCTTGTGAGGCTTGATGATGATACTTATTCCTTCTTCCCAGTCGACTTCATTATCTTAGATATGGAGAAAGACACAAGGAGGGTGCCTATCATCTTGGGAAGGCCATTCCTAGCGACAGTGGATGTGGTAATTCATGTGAGGACCGATACTATGTATGTGACATTCATGCACATGAAGATCCGATTGAACATCTTTAAATCTTCAACCACAACCGAGGTAATAGGGTCCACTAAAGAAGATTTCTATCTCATTGAGTGCTTAGATGAAATTTTGGAGGAATGTCTACCTACGTGGATTCAAACTGCCACTCAATGTAGAGGTCTAGAGCCAATAGTTGAGTTCACTGATGATGAAGATGAAGAGGATGAAGAGAATGAGCTAGCCTTGGTGGCTGTAAGTAAAGACCTCCCTTCTATTTCTGAACCACTAAAGAACTCCCTTGAAGAACCTCCCACTCTTGAGTTGAAGTCACTTCTAGAATGATTGAAATATGCTTTTCTAGGTGCAAATGACACCCTCCCGGTGATCATATCCTCCATTCTCTCACCAGAACAAGAGGAAGCATTGATGAAAGTCTTGAAGAAGAATATCCAAGCCATTGGATGGTCTATAGCTGACTTGAGGGGTATTGATCCCTCTAATCTGTGTACACAGGATCTATCTAGAGGATGATACAAGGCCTACCCTCCAAATGCAAAGGCGGTTGAATCTAAAGTTGAAAGAGGTTGTGACCCAAGAGGTTGTGAAGTTGCTAGATGTTGGAATTATCTATCCTATTTCTAATAGTACATGGGTGAGCCCCATCCAGGTTGCACCTAAGAAAGGTGGGATCACTGTAGAGGAAAATGCGGATGGTGAAATTATGCCGGTGAGAGAACAATCAAAGTAGAGAATGTGTGTTGACTACCGAAAGCTCAATGAAAAGACTAAGAAGGACCACTACCCTCTCCCATTTCTTGACCAGATTCTAGAAAGGCTAGTGGGGAAAAGCTTATATTGCTTCTTTGATGGGTACTCCTGATACTTCCAAATTGCCGTGCATCTTGCAGATCCAGAGAAGACAACATTCACCTACCCGAGCGGTACATTTTCCTATAGGAGAATGCCATTTGGATTGTGCAATGCCCCTTCTACACTTCAGAGATGTGTGACCTCGATTTTTGCATATATGCTTGATTCATCTTTGGAAGTGTTCATGGATGATTTCTAAGTCTTTGGTAAAACTTTTGATGAATGCTTACTTCACTTGGATGATGTCCTTGAGAGACGCATAAAGGTTCGCCTAGTGCTATCTTGGGAAAAAAGCCACTTCATGGTGCTCGAGGGCATTGTTCCGGGCCACCGGGTTTCAAAGGATGGAATTGATGTTGATAGGGCCAAGGTGGGCCTCATTTCTACTCTTACTATTCCTTCCATCGTAAGAATGTATGATCTTTCTTGGGACATGTAGGCTTCTAATGCAGATTCATAAAAGACTTTAGCAAGATCTCGAGACCTCTATGCCATTTGCTTGAGAAAGATGATGAATTTCATTTCGATGACAAGTGCGTTGAAGCCTTCAACCACTTGAAGGAAAAACTAGTTTCTAATTCTCTTTTCCATTCAAGATTATGACCAATGCATCTGACATTGCAGTGGGGGCTGTGCTGGGCCAAAGAGTTGGCCAAATTCCACATGCTATCTACTACATAAGAAAAACTCTAGATGAAGCCCAAAGAAACTACACAACCATTGAGAAGGAGTTTCTTGCGGTTATCTTCGCTCTTGACAAGTTTTGATCATATCTTTTGCAAAATAAAGTAGTGATATACATGGACCATGTTGCTCTAAAGTACCTCATGTCAAAGAAAGATTCAAAGCCAAGGCTGATCAGATGGATTCTATTGCTTTAAGAGTTCGATGTGGAGATTATAGACAAGAAGGGAGTGGAAAATGGTGTTGCCGACCATCTCTCCTAAATTGATGAGCCCTTTGATGATATAAATTGAATCAAGGAAATGATGCCACATGAACAACTCTTCCTACTCTCGTCTACTCAAAAGCCATGGTATAAACACATAGCCAATTTCTTGGCTAGTGGGAGGATACCTAGCACATGGACAAGGGAGGAAAGTAAAAGGTTATTTGCCATGGTCAAGAATTATGCTTGGGATGACCCTCACCTCTTCAATATTGCCCCGATCATCTCATTAGGAGATGTGGTCTGAAAATAGAACAATAAGAAATCCTATCCATGTGCCATTTCAGAATATGTGGAGGTCATTTTGGAGGAAAACACATGGCTGCAAAGGTTCTCCAATGTGGGTTTTATTGGCCATCCTTGTTCAAAGATTCCCATGAATTTTGCAAGAGTTGCTTGAAGTGCCAAAAAGTGGGCACTATCTCCAAGAGGGACATGATGCCTCTATCACCCATTCTTATGGTGGAGGTGTTTGATGTATGGGGAATTGACTTCATGGGTCCTTTCCCTCCCTCCTTTGGGTATGTCTACATTTTGGTCATCATGGACTACGTGTCAAAGTGGATAGAGGTTGTTGCAACCCAGACAAATGACCACAAGGTGGTGTGTGACTTTGTGAAATCGAACATATTTAGCCATTTTGGCATTCTAAGGGCCATGATTAGAGATGGTGGAAGTCATTTCATTCACAACACTTTTAGGGGGTTGCTCAAGAAGCATGGAGTAAACCATCGAGTAGCCACTCCTTACCATCCTCAAACTAGTGGCCAAGTTGAGCTGGCCAATCGGGAGATAAAGCTCATTCTAGAAAAAATGGTGAGATCGGACCGTAAGGATTGGTCACTCCGTCTCAATGAAGCTTTATGGGCATATCAGACTGCATTCAAAGCCCTGATTGGCACTACACCATTCAAGCTCATCTATGAGAAAAGGTACCATTTGCCGATTGAAATGCAACACAAGGCATTATGAGCTTTGAAAACTATGGATCTTGATGGAGAAAATGTTGGAATGAAGAGGATGTTTCAATTGAATGAGTTGGAGGAAATGATCCATGAGGCGTACAACATGTCCAAGAGCTATAAGGAGAGGATTAAGTTCCTTCTTGATAAGAAGATCAAAAAGAAGAAATTTGAGCCCGGCAAGTGGGTATGGTTGTACAATTTAAGAATGAAGTTCTTTCCCGGAAAACTCTGATCTAGATGGGAAGGACCTTATCTCATCAAGAAAGTGTATCCATCTGGGGTTGTTGTGATATGTGAGAAAGAAGGAGAAAAAGAGTTTGCCATCAATGGACAAAGATTGAAACCAGTTGTAGAAGTAGGCCTGGACAAGGCCAATCAAAGCTTTGACATTGTGATGTTTGTAGAAGAACAACAATCCGGTGAAGATATGTGCTGGAAAGTAGATGAGAAAGAGATATACTACAAGGATGCCTTGAGAATCCCAAGGAAGTGAAAGAAGTCAAGAATCAATAAGCCCGACTGAAGGCGTAAAATTTAGCACTAGTGGGAGGCAACCCACATGGTTTAAGATTTTCAAACCTTAATTTTTGATACTTTTATTTTATTTTACAAAAAACACACACACGCACACTTGTGCTTGATAGTTTTTGTCTTTAGTTTTGATGAAATGATAGGTGAAACAAGATCACATTGAGCATTAAGGCACGTTCAATCAAAGTGGTGGATATAACACCAAGGAAAATCATTCAAGTGGATTAGATGATGAGTTTCTAAAAAATTTGATGAATTGTAGAGAGTTTGAACTGATAGAGGCCAGAACGGCTGTGCTGGAGAGAAACGGCCATGCTGGAGAAAAACGACCATGTTGGCTAAGTTAAAATCAACATGGAAGATAAGTTTTTGGTCGCTGGTATCCATCCAGAATGGTCGTGCTGGAGAGGAATGACCATGCTGGTTAAGTTAAAAACAACAGTTTTTTTTGAGATTTTAGCCACTGACAGCACGACAGTGACCAAAAAGGCCGTGCTAGCTCTCCTCCAGCACGGCCGTGTTAGTCCAGAAAAATCACTTAAGTGACTCAATTTATCCTGACCCAGCACGACCCCAAGTTCATTATTTTGTCTGAGAATGGCCGTTCCGCGCTCCAGGTGACTAGGGCAAGCTCCCACCACCCTCAAATAGCCTCCTCTTGCTCCCAAATTCGGGATTTGAGTTTCCCTTGGCCCCTAATCACTTTCTCTAACCTCTAGCTTTGATTTTCACCGTCCATCACCATCGATTTCTCCACCTCTGAGCAAATTCCACCCCTACAACCCAGAACTACATTTTTGTTGTTCTAGCTTAGTTTTCTACAAAAGAACCTTACAAAAATGAAGAGCATGGGAAAGGCCATCAAGAGGAGAGTAGAGAAAACTACAAACATCCTCACTGGTAGCAAAAGTCGATCCAAATGGGCACCTAGTTCACAGCAGTCCAGCAACGCCTCCTCGCCATCCAACTCCATTTCACGATCCTTTGGATGATCGATGGCGATGAACTCCTCCCGACTCCACTCTTCCTCTAGCAATCACACCTCGGATCCAAGATATACAACAACCCTGAGGAAGAGGAGGAGGAGGAAGAAGAAGAGTTGGAGAACATATTAGATTCTATTGAAGTTAATGCACCAGATCGTGAGTGAAGAACCAAGAAATCTAATGAGGCATCTTCCTCACGCTTGTTACCATGACCAACTCCAGCGAGTCATTTCACATCATCAGCCCGACCTAGTGGAAGCCATGAGAGAGTGCCCTTGAACTTGGACACAAGTTCAGGGTCACACACCTATGAAGAAGAAGAGGTAGAAGACACCGAGAGCGAGGAGTTGGAGGATGAACCAGTGGATTTCTTGTCCAGGATAGAGGAGGATAGATTGACATGGGTGGGAAAGCAACCAGAAGGAACCACATATGGCAGGGGAATAGCAAGAAGGGCTGTAATGACACCTCTCCACCCTGAGTGCATGACAAGAAGGGTGATTCCCACTAGATATGCATGTACGCCTACAATGCAATCTCTCAGGATCAACTTCATGTTCGAGAGGCAAATAAAATGTTTTGGATTGTACAAGATTTTGACAGAAGTTGAAGAGACATATTTGGAGCTTACTCATGAATTGTTTGCAACCTTGGAGAAGGTACAATATCAAGGAGAGGACGCTGTCAAATTCAAGATGAACTGCTCAACACATGTACTTAAAGCTTCTCAAATTAATGATATCCTTGCCCCCAATTCAGAAATGGCAAAGAACTTTGATGAAGGGAGGTCTGACAAGAGTGGGAGAGCAGACTACTCTAAGATGTGGAAAGCAATCACTGGTCAATCTACCTTTTCTGTAGGGAAATCCAAGACAAGAAAAATCTACAATCCCTTCATGAGATACCTACAAAAAGTCCTAACAAACACCTTGTTTGGCCGTTATGACAATCAAACATGTTGTTCACAAAAAGATTTGTTTGTTATGGCCACTATGGCAGGTAGGGGATTTGTCAACATAGGGGCCATGGTGATTGATCATTTGAAGATAATTCCCTACAAGAGTAAAAATCCATTCATCATGGGAGGAATTCTGACCACTATTGCAAATGGAGTGGGCTGCACTCTAGAGGGACTTACCAAAGTAGATGGGATCAAATATGTTGATTTAAACTATCTTGCTAGGTCCCAAATAATTTCCCTCAAAGATAACAAAATCTTCTATGTTTTGAACCCTGGGTACCCTGGAATTATCTTGGAGCTCCCCTACCACGCCAAACCCCTTCTCATCGATGTGAGACCATCATAGGATTTTGTAGGGTTGGTATCACATTATGAGAATGATCATCCTAGAGAGGAATTCAGAGAACATACAATAGATCAATTTGAAGAAGAGGGAGACACAGATGTGCCAGAGAAACAACGTATACTTGAGAAGCCACACCACACTAGACCTAGAGTGGAGGATTTTGATGTGTAACCACCTCCAACAAATTTATATGACATGTAAGCCATTCATGCACAGTTGGAGGCAATTCAATAGACACAACAATCCATGTGGTTAGATCAGCAGCAGATGCACCATCAAATTAACCACATGTACCACTACCAGCCTGCGTAGACACAGAGGAACCCCTAATGGGGGGAGGATTTTTGGGGATCAATTTCTGGCTACCAGGAGACATACCCACCTCTACAAGTGAACTACTGGGGCCATTACTACCAACAACCACCTCCACAGTCTAGCCCACTACAGGACCCCACACCACCTGAGCCATGACTTCTACCCTATCATCCCAAAGCTTTAGTTTCATGCTGAGGACAACATGGTTCAAAAGTTTGGGGTGGTAGGGTGGTAAGCCCTCAGTCTCAGCTTATTTTGACATTTGTCTATTCTACCTGATTGTTGTTTGTTTGATTTTAATCCATTTAGTGTAGATTTTCTTTTGCTTGCATTCATGCATACATGTAGTTTAATTTCATGCATACATGTAGTTTTTGTAATTTCTTGCATGTTTTAACTAGGATTTTTACTTTATGTTTTAAATTTCCCTACAGTTGGGTTTAGATGTGATTTAATGCAAATTGACACCATTTTAGCCAATTTTGCCCAAACTTGAATGTTTTGCCCAAAAAGCATGTTTTGACTTAATATCCACTATTTGAAATGAAATTTTTAATCCTTTGACAAATGCATACTGTTCTCTTAGATTTTATTGCTATATGGTATTGTTTGTTGACTTTTTACATGTGCACCACTTCTCTCAAAGTTTGTGAATGTTTCGGTTGTTTTGTGAACTGAGCAAGCTACAGACGTTTAAAGCCTATGGAATCACTTAATAGAAATGTGAATGTCATGTTGTTCTATCATGTGGTGTGATACTATTTGATGAAGTGTTGGACTAGCTTTCATGTAGGGAATCTTATGTCGAATATTACACTAATGATCCCTATTTGATCTGACTATTCTTCCATCATCTTCATACCCCTCTGCCTCATAAAAAGATGCCCTAGTGCACATAAATCAGCCTTGGCCACCTCCAAAAGTTTGGGGTGGCCATATCTTTATATCATCGCTTCACTCTATCCACCATTTGCCCTATATACACCAAGGGCAAAGAAAAGGAAAGAAAAGAAAAGCAAAAACAAAATAAAAGGATGCTCCTATTTAAGAGAATTCAAATAAAGAAAAGATGAGTGTGTAAAAGCACTCCAAAATCTTACCGCAATCCTTTCTTCCTATTTTTTCATACCCATTGAGCTAGGAAACATCAAATCTAGCTCACTTTACCCTTTTGTACAGCCAAGTGGTTCATCTAGTGTCATTTAAGGCATAAGAGTGAATGCATGAAAGCAAAACAATACTCCTAGTCATCTTTGATTAACACCAACATGAAACGGTTTACCCGAAATGACATGAAGGACATATAGACAACTTATGTTTCTATGCTTTATATTTGAAGTTTGTATGCTCAGTGCATAGTTCATGAATGGTTTACAAAAGAGGAGAGGACAGAGGTGAAGCACATGCACTTATTAACTTCCAAGACCATGTACTCAATAATTTTCTGTTGCTATGCATTTGTCATTCTTATTTATTGAAAAGAACCTAAAAAGAGAGATTGAGTTGGAGAATACTTGAGGACAAGTATATTTTAAGTTTGGGGTGGTGATATAGCCCTATTTTAGGGCTCCATCTTGTGCCTTTTTGCACTTTAATCACATCTAAACAAGTTAGATTGCAAGTTAATTTCCCCAATATGTATTTTACTGTCAAATGCACTTATGGACATTCTTTGCTTTATTTTCAAGTACTTGGACCATGCTTTGGATGGATGAGAGAGAAGGAAGGAGTCCTAGGGTTCCTCAACCCATGGATGGGTCCAAAAAAGGCCCCAAAGCTCCCTCAACCTACCCTAATAGCCAAAATTCGACATCAAGCAAAGAAGTGTTTTGATAATGAAGTTTGAAGCTATTTTTGCCCTTGAAGACCCCAACACGGTCGTGGTGCCAAGGAACGGTCGTGCTGGTAATTGCACAAAGTTACAAGTTAAATTGCCAAATCTTAAAGTTTTAGCAACTCATCCACCACGACCGTGCTACCCAGCAGGGTCGTTCCATGAAACCCCAAAATGGCAGTGCTACCTAGCACAACCGTGCTAGCTGAATAATAGAACGGGCGTGCTCTGGGGAATGACCTCCTCTCAAAATCCACCACCACGACTGTATTGTCCAGCATGACTGTGTTGTCCAGCATGACCGTTCTACCTAGCCCCCACCACGGTTGTGCTGCCCAGTACGGCCGTTCTACCAGCCTTCATTTCACCCCATCCAATTTGTGATTTTACACTCCACCAGAATGGTCATTCTCCTCCACCATGGTCATTCTCACCTCCACCCACCACGGCCGTTCTTCCCAGCACGGCCATTCTGCCACCCAAAACCTAACTATTTTTACACTATTTTTCCTATCCTATCCCTACTTACCCTAGTGCTTCCAAACCACCTATATATACATAGGTGGTGGCTGGGGCACAAAGGTTAGCCACCCTATAGCTACTCCCAGTCTCCATTACTCCTCTCCACCTACTCCTTGATCATTTAGTGCATTTCCCTTACATTTATGCTCTCCACCCACCATTTCCATCTCCATTTCACCTTGGAAACCTAATTTTCTAGGTTTTCCTCCATAATCCACCGTATCTTCATGCTCATCTACACCCTTGGAGGAGAGAGGATGTCCCCAATAGCAAGGAGGTGAAGAAGAAGGCTACTTCCCCAAGCTCCATGGAGTTTCTTCCTCTTCTTCCCCTTTCTTTTGCTATTTCTTTGATTATGTGTAGCTAAGCCCCTAGTGGTGTGTTGTTTGGGGATAAAATGTGACTTTGATACCATGTTGGGGTAATTTTGGCTTGTAATGAACTAATTTTTATCTACGATGATTGATCCATGCTTTTGTCTCTTATCCCATTGCCATGCTTGTGATTTATGCTTTTTGCTATGAATTGCTTGTTTGATAGTGCTTGATGATACCATATTTCTAGAAGAATTGGGATGCATGTGGCAATCCTAAGTGTGATTCCTAGGTCCCAATAGGGGATCCCTAGATAGTCCCATTTGTTCTTACATGCTTATCTCCTAGTACTTGGTATGAGACCTAAGTTACTAGTATAAGTGGGATTGATGTCATTGCCTAGGGTTTCCTAAATGCTAGAATGGCTAGTGGCATGAGCTCAAATACCCTCATTTCTACTCCCATCTCTACCCTCAAACCTCAATTTCTCAATACCTCTTATCCTAGAAACCTATATTTGGCTAATCCTATTAGAATTACACCTAACTTTAGTCTTGCACTAGTAGTATAGGGTACATTCTAACATCATCTGCCTTATTGTTTGGTTTGGTAATCTAGATGTAAAATGAGAACCATGCTTTTCTGATAACCTCCCCCCAACTAATATCAAGGTTACATCCCCAAATGCCCACCTACCTTAATCATCTTGTTTAAAACCCAACTTGCTATGCTTGCTTGTCCATGCTAGTATAGTTTAGTTGTTCTTGCTTAACATAGTCAATTGCTCGGTTTTGATAGTTAGGGTTAATTTAGATCTTTTCTTGCTTTAGTGGCTAACTTAGCTTTTAAATTGCTTATTTCTTATCTAGTGTAGTGTAACTTACCTTTTCTCTTGCTTAGTTACTTGGTTAACCTAGATTGCTAAACTTTCTTGTTTAAGATAACTTAGGTTTAATTCTGCCTTTCTTGATCATCCACCTAGTTTAATCACAAAATAAACCCTTCAACCCTAGACTCCTCATTAGGAATGTAGCCAACACTAAACCTAGCTCTAGTGCCCCCTCTATCCCTGAGGATCGACCCCTTTACTTGCCACCTTCCTATACTACAACACGACCCTGTGCACTTGCGGGTGTAGTTGTTTTAGTGTGAGTAGGTGTTAAGTTAGGTTATAAAAATCTCAAAAGTTCCACATGTATGTTCGAGTCCCGTAGAGTGCATCTAGTCAACTTTAGTTGACTAGTGTGTACACATCTGGCTCAATGCACCAGAGAGTAGCTATGTTGCACTAGGAGGAGGTGCTTGGAGGTAGGCACACAATAAGAGAGTGCTGGAAATAGGTCCAAAGTAGCCTACAATGCCTCAGCTAGACCCGACAATGATGGCCAATCTAAGTTTTAGTCTATGTTTAGACAGATGATGGGCAAAATTACACATATAGCGGACAAAACACCAATACCTCAAGCTAGGGAAACCATCCCTAATGTGGAGTCCCAAGGTGTTGGGAAGATGTTTGAACGTCTTATACGTGTTGGGGCGATTGAATATGCTGGTATTCTGATCCAACATACGCTGACATGTGGTTGACTAAGCTAGAAAAGGCATTCAAAATCATGAACATCCCTAAAGAAGACAAAGTAAAACTTGTTGTCTATCTGTTGAAGGGTAGTGTTGTACACTGGTGAGCCATAGAAGAGTAGAAAAGGCCAGGAGTTGTGATTGGATGGGAGGAATTTTGGCAGGAGTTTGTTAGCTGATATTTTCCAAAAACCTATCTAGATCAGAATATATCTCAGTTTGAGAATATTCGTCAGGGGGCTATGACTATTAATGAGTATGAGTCAAATTTTATGGAGATTTTGAGGTTCTACTCATGCATGGCAGCAACTGACAAAGAAAGGATCTATAGGTTCAAAAAATGGCCTAAATACCGAGTTGACTACAACAACATCAGCCCTAGAAAATAGGGAGAGGTTTTCCACCTTTGTGGAACCCGTAAGGAGGATTGAGAGGTCTGCCATATTTCCAAGGATAATCATCTCGAGGATTTAAGAAGTCAAGATTTACTCCATCAGAGTTGCGGCATAGGTCGACTTTTAGTGAGAAGAGGTCATTCACTCCATCCCAATGGACCCCGAGTAGGGGTAGAGGTCATAGTTTTCCACCTCTAGGAGACCACAACACATCATCAGTTTTAGTGACAGGGCCGTCTAGGACATGGTATGAAAGTAAGACATGTCATAAGTGTGGACAAGTGGACACACAAAGTGGTATTGCCCTGTGAAAAATGAGGAGGTGACTCAGCAACCAAGATAGAATTAACAGGGATCACAACAATGACAGTTTGATACTGGTAGTGGTAGAGGACATAGTCAAGCATCGCAGATAGGATCCTATAGATAGGTGAGCAAAGGGCATGGACGACAGTAGGCGACAGCTAGGTTCTATGTCATGACCCAGCCAGAAGCAGTGGTCAATCTACGAGTCATGACAGGTCAAACATAATTATTTTATTCTGATTTGTTTGCTTCTTATTTTGTATTTGTGCTAGTAGACCCAGGTGCAACATACTCTTTTATCACCAGAGAGGTGATAGATAGTTGTTATCTACATGTTAGTCTTAGATCTGATATCCTGCAGCTAGAGACTCCTTTGGTTGGTTCTGTCGAGTTGTGGGAAGTGTGCCCTTCTTGTGTTCTTTGTCTTTTTGGACACAACATTCAAGTGGATCTTTTGCCACTTGACATGCATGGTTTTGATGTAATCCTATGAATGGATACTTTGGAAAAATACAAGGTAGTCTTGGACTGTAGTACTAAGGTGGCGACGTTCCATGATGGAGATGTACAATGGATTTTCTAGGGTGATAGGAAGATTCTTCCTACATGTTTGTTGTTAGCTATGACAACTGAGCGGTTGATGAGATAAGTATGTGAGTCTTTCTTAGCTCATGTTGTGGATACCAGGGTAGGAGGTCCTAGTATCCATGAGATACCAATGGTGTGAGAATTTGAGGATATATTTCCTAAGGAATTTCTTGACATTCCCCTTCCTAGGGAGAATGAGTTTGAGATAAATCTTGTTCCTAGAACACAACCCATAGCACAGTCAGCATACAAAATGGTGCCAACAGAGATGCAGGAGTTAAAGAAATAGTTACAAGAACTATTAGAGAAGGGTTTTATCAGGCCGAACACTTCCCCTTGGGGTGCTCCCATGTTTTTTGTTAAAAAGAAGGATGGTTAAATGAGGTTGTGTATAGACTACAAATAGTTGAACAAGGTGACAATAAAGAATAAGTATCCTTTTCTGAGGATTGATGATCTTTTTGATCAGTTGAGAGGTGCCACTGTGTTTTCAAAGATAGACCTGAGGTCAGGTTACCATCAGTTGAGAATTAAGGCTGATGACATACCCAAGTCAGCTTTTAGGACTAGGTATGGTCATTATGAGTTTGTGGTTATGTCCTTTGGGCTAACCAATGCACCTGCAACTTTTATGGATTTGATGAATAGGGTGTTTAGACTTATCTTGATCAGTGTGTGGTCATGTTCATAGATGATATCATGATATACTCTAAGGATAGTCAGTATCATGAGCAACACCTTCGCCATGCATTGACTTTGTTGAGGCAACATCAACTATATGCTAAGTTCAACAAATGTGAATTCTGGTTATTTAAAGTGTCTTTTCTGGGCCATGTTATATCTGCAAAAGGCATTTGTGTTTATTCCAAGAAAGTGGAATCTGTACTAGAATGGGAACAACTAAAGATACCGACAGAGATTCATAGTTTCCTAGGTCTGGTAGATTACTATAGGAGGTTCATCAAAGACTTCAATTCTATAGCATTACCCCTAATTAGGTTAACCAAGAAGGATGTTCCTTTTGCTTGGAATGAGAAGTGTCAATGTTCTTTCCAGTAGTGGAAAGAAAAGTTAACTAGTACACTGGTGTTAGTACTACCAGAGCAAGGGAAAGGCTATGTTGTCTTTTGTGATGCTTCAAAGAATGGGTTGGGATGGGTGTTGATGTAGGATAAAAATGTGATTTCTTTGGTTTGTCACATCTTAAGAAACATGTCAAGAATTACCCAACACATGGTCTGGAGCTTGCAGCGGTGGTCCATGCCTTAAAGATTGGAGACACTATCTTTATGGAGAAAAGTGTCAGATCTTCACTAACCACAAGAATCTACAGTATATATTATCAAAATAGGAGTTGAATATGAGGTATAGGAGATGGATGGAGTTGATTAAGGATTATTACTGCACAATAGACTACCATCCAAGGAAAGTGAATGTGGTAGCTGATGCATTGAGTAGAAAGTCATATTCATTATCAATGGTAGATAATGCACAACTAAATTCTTTGATGTGACATAAGAGAGATATGCCAGTGTCTCTTCGCCAGATGAGTGTACAACTAGAAGTTTTCTTATTGGTAGGATTGTTGGAACAGTTACAAGTTAAACCTACCTTGAGACAACAGATTCATGATGCACAACAGAATGATAATGTGATATAGAATATCTGATAAGGGATTGGCAGTGAAAAGTATGATGGCTTTCATGAGGCAGATGATGGTACAATTTGTTACCAAAATAGGACAGTAGTTCTTGATGTTGATGGGTTGAAGAAGATGGTACTTGAGGAGGCTCATTCCTCCATGTATGCAATGCATCCTGGAAGTACCAAGACTTGTATTGGTGGCTAGGTCTAAAGTGTGATGTGGCAGAGTTTGTTGCCAAATATCCAATTTTTCAGTAGGTGAAGGCTGAGCACCAGAAGCCTATAGGGACATAACAACCCTTGACAATACCATAGTGGAAATATGATCATAATACTATAGACTTTGTGGTTGGTCTTCCTAAGACAGCTAAGGGTCATGATTCCATATGGGTGATAGTAGACAGATTGACTAAGTCAACTCATTTTCTTCTAGTCAAGATGATGTTTACGGCAGAGAAATTGGCACAAATATATTGATGAGATAGTCCTTCTGCATGGAATTCTAGTGACTATAGTTTCTGACAGAGGTCCATAGTTTATAAGCCATTTTTAGGAGCGTCTGCATTCAGCAATGGGAACAAAGTTGAGATTCAGCACAACTTTTCATCTGCAGATTGATGGCCAGTCTGAAATGACTATTCAGACTTTAAAGGATCTCTTGAGGGCATGTGTGCTGCAATTTCTGGGTATTTGGGATGTACATCTGACTCTGATAGAGTTCGCATACAACAATATCTATCAAAGAAGCATATATATGGCTCCTTGTGAGGCTCTGTATGGGAGACGATGTCAGTCTCCTCTTTGCTGGTATGAGATAGGTGAATATCAACTTTTGGGTCATGAGCTAGTACATCAGGCTACAGTAAAGATTAAAGTGATAACAACAGTTGAAAGCAGCCCAAGACAAGCAGAAATCTTATGCAGACAATTGACACAGACCACTTGAGTTCCAAGTGGGAGATAGAGTATATTTTAAGGTTTCTCCTTAGAAAGGTGTGCTCAAGTTTGGAAAGAAGGGTAAGTTGGCTCCTAGATTTATGGGACCATACCCTATCCTAGCTTATGTTGGAAAGGTAGCATACAAGTTTGGAAAGGTACCACCAGAGTTACATTGATTACATGATGTCTTTCACATCTCTATGTTGAGGAAATGCCATCCAAATACTGAGAAAATAATCCAACCAGTAGAGGTTGAGTTAGATGAGGATAGTCCTATGTTGAGGGTCCTGTGTTGATCATGGATAGAAGGGTGAAAAAGCTAAAGAGAAAAGATATACTACTAGTGAAATTTTTGTGGTATCACCATGGGATAGAGGAAGCCACATGGGAACTAGAAAATGAGATGCGTAGAAAATACCCATCTCTTTTTGCATAGGATTTCAGGGTGAAATCCTTGCTAGGGGTTTATAATTTTAAGACCCCTGAACTTACTTAATGAGTTAAATAAGCTTAATTATCATAATTGAATGCTTAGAACCCTAATCTGACCATTTTATATGCTTTTAAATGATAAGAGAAGTTTAAGTTTCAAATTTGGTCCAATTTGGACAATGTTTGAGTAAGTTACACAATTTTATGTACATTTTGGACTTTTCTACAATTTACCCAATTGAGGGGTTTTGTTTGCAATTTTTCACATGCATTATGTTCCTTAGATGTTATCTTATCATTGTTGAGTATTTTAATCCATGGGGATCCTAGTTGAGACATGGTTTGAAGGTGTTTTATTCAAGGGTATTTTAGGGTTTACCCCTTCATGGATGAGCTACCTTTAGTAGATATCAACTAATGAATTATTTGATTGGCTTGGAAATTAGAAAAAGGAGAGATAAGAAGGTATATATGGATGATGGTGGATCTACTTGTGTGTGTGCTTGTATATTCTTAATAGTTTAAGGCCATGGACACTTGGAAAGATACTAGAACTTCAACTTTTTCTTTTTCTTTATCTTAAAGTTTTATATACCTATCCCTAAGAACCCAAATGAACCATTTTCTATCCACCACTTCTATCCTTCTATGAACCTTTTTCTCCCTCCGTGCTTCTGCAAATTTCCTATCCAAGGAAGAAGAAAGTGGGGATCTTCTTGGAAAAAGAATCTAGGGTTGCAATTGACTTCCTTTAGGGGTTCCTAAAGCTCCTTCTTCGTGATCTTGACCTAAAAGTGTAAGTATTACCTTATTTACTCCATTTATTTCTTTTATATTCTTCCTCCTATATTTCTCCAGGTCGAAACCTTGCTGTTCCATGGTGAAAGTGGCTCTAGAACTCAAAAATCTATCCTTTTTGTTTCTTCTTCTAGGGTTTTGCTTCTTTGTGGAGAGAAGTGCCTACTTGGCCAAGTTCAGATCTGAATATAGGGTCTTCTTAGCTTATTTGCTTGAGATTCTTGCTGTATGGGATCTGACCTAGTCTAAAGAGGCAAGTTATATAAGATTATTCACCTATATTGCTTGCTAGAAGCTTGTTAGTTCATGTATATGTTTTAATGTGATGATCTAAGCATAAAGAAACCATGCTTGTTTAGGGTTACAAATTTTTATGTTGTTCCTTATTCTGTTCCAGTTATATATGAACTTGTAAACATGTGTATGACATGTCTAAGGTATAATATGATCTGGGATAGGTTGATAGAAACAAATTATGGTTCTAAGTACAAAACAATCGATGGTTCAAATTAGGGTTTTCAAGTTGTTTCTGTTTCCTTCCCTATCACACAACCGATGGTCATACCATTCAACAACCAATGGTGTTGCTATCTTGTAAAATAATGTTAGTGATCATGATCAAGGGTGTCAAATTTTATGGTGACAACCTATGTTCACCCACTTAGGTCAGGTTTTGGCTCAATTAGAAGTTTAATTATGATCTATTGAGTATCTTAGTGATGCTATCAATCAATGATGACATTAGCTTAATATTTTATGGTGTTAAATGAATATATTGCTGATCTAACAACCAATGGTGACTTAATGATCACAATTAATGGTGGATCAGATCATCACCACATATGGTGAGTTAAGAATGTAATTGTAGATTTGACTCAACCTTAAACCAATGGTTCCTTGGTTCAATTGATCTCATGGTTAGACTTATACTTGAATTGGTTACCTTGAACAATTAACCCCACCCAATGAATAATATTGGATGCCTCAACATCAAATGTATTAGAATAAACCCCATGGTATTATATGTGGGTCCTAGTAATGAGAATTTGATGGTTCAATACCATTAATTTGTAGCCTTACCTTTGATCTTGTATAGTTATATTTGATAAATCACTATAATAAGTGGATGTGTAACTCCAATGTGAGCTTGTAATACCTAACCTCAATGTAATTCGATGATGTTGATTGGTTATAATCAGACCTCTTGAATGATTAATGTGGCAATGTATTACACTCGTCTTGTGCTAAAACCATAATGTAGTGCTATTTGAATATCATAGTGCCTTACCATAATAATACCTATGGACACATAATTGCTTATGACCTTTTAAGCCTTGTTTAAGGCATGGAATAATGAGGATGACCTTGCTTTGAATAATGTGATGGCCTTAAATGACCTTTGAGCATGTTGAGCCCTGACTGAGGTGAAATCATTTTCATGTTCCAAAAAGGGTTGAAACCCTGGAACTTGTGATAATAAATGGATATCTTGAAATGATATGATGATGATGTAGTTAATTATAACGCAATGGATGATAGCATATGGTAATTTGAATGAGATATATACTTCAAACATTTTATATTTTCTAAAGTTGTAATTCTTATACACTTGATAGAAATGAATTAGGGTTTGTATGTCCATTTGTATGATGAAGCCTTAATACATCCAATTGGCAATGATTAATCAAGTGAAATTCTAATCATGTAGTGACATGTACCATATCCATCTAAGTGTTAGAACTTGATAGATGGTGAAATGATTATTCCTAAGGGAAACATGGAGCACATACTATTGAGTATGTGGGGTGCTTGTCATCCTGAATCCAAATGCTTAGGGAGGATGATTGTGGTCATACCTAGCCCTCTTTTTGAGAATGGTTGTGGTCGTGTCTCAGTGATTATCATGTGATAAAGGTTTTGCTTTGCATACCTGGTCTCTAGTGCCATGACCTGTACCAAGGTGGGCTAGTTGTTTACAAGACTAGATGTCACTGTTTTGTAGTTAGACTGAGATGTCACTGCAGTGTAGACTCATACTGATTGAGTATGGAGAAGATATTAGAGTCTGGCTCTTCCTTGATCTTATATGGAACTGATTGCAACCAAGCGGTGGTCAATTGGACTTTGAGTGGTACGACTCAAACTCCCCATGGCATAATAAAAGATATAATACTAGCCCTGTAATATAATTACTAGGGTTTAATATGTATCACATTGGTTGATTAACCCTTGTCTTGTCTTTACACTACATAGTTCTTACGTGATGCAGACTTATGAAAATTGAGTAATTCTACTTGATGCTACTTGTGAAAATTGAGTAATTCTACTTGATGCTAGAACTTATTTGCTTAACTGCTTAGTATGCTTAAACTATTCAATCTATTCATATTACTTATTCAATACCCTTATTGCTCAATGTATTTACTATTAATTAATATGTTATAATCAATATATGTTGGAGAGAGTTATATCTCTAGTGGAGACTGGGTTGCACCAATGGGTCACCACATTTCTTTTAGGTGGTCACGAGAAATGAGGTTGAGGTCGCGATGTGGAAGGGAACTGTGGCATCCAACTCACAAAAACAATATTAATTAAGCGGAAGCGATCATTTGCAGTGGATTACTGAAAATCACTAAAAATTAAAACCTTTTTCAAAGAGATCCAATCATAGGAAAACTCTTTCAACAAGAACCAATGTATTACATTTACATCTTGATTCATAAGTACATATCTTGTACTATCTCTTCTCAAGGGTTACAACATCAACTGCCTTAATAAAAGTTAAACACATACAACATAAGAACCTTGAGGCATTAAGCCAAAATCTCAAAATGATTCATTAAAATCACTAACTATTAACTCTGAAGACCTGAGAGTATAGAGACGACACATAGGACTTCTATCTACAAATATGACAGACAGAACACTCCACATGAGCTGTTGTTGTTGTACCTACTGCTGCTGAAGTTCTTCCTCTGCAAAATATTCTCAATCTCCTCCGTGCTCGTCCACCTAAAAATGTTGGATCCCATGGGGGTGAGACAATTGAAAATTGCCCCAGCGAGAGATATAACTCTCTGCCAGAAACATCATTATTGCAGTTTAATTAATATAAAACTAAGCATAGGACAATCAGTTTATATCATTCTCATCTTTAACTATTGAAACTATCTGTGATAGAGTAGTAAATCATCTATTCTCTTTATAAGGAATAGAAAGAACATGTATATTATTTATCTATTGTATTAACTCAACATCTCATGTTTTTCTCATGATACTCATTACTCTGATATGTCACCCATGACTCTTTCTTGTTTCTATCTGATGGCCTTAGCCAATCTGCTAAACAGATATTGGTTTATATTGGACATGAGAGTGTACATCCTCATGTCTTAATTAGGCATTGGTCCATACCAATCCTGTATAAATATTCCAGGCATTGGATTATACCAATCTTGTGCAACTAGTACAAGCATTGGACTTATATTGTTCCTGTGTATCCATTCCAAGTATTAGATTATGCCAAACCTGTGCATCCATTCCAAGAATCAGACTAAGCCAATCTTGTGCAACTATTCCATGTATTGGACTATGCTAATCCTATGCAACTATTCCAGGTATTGGATTATGCCATTCTTGTGCAACTATTCCATATATTGGACTATGCCAATCCTGTGCAACTATTCTAGGTATTGAACTATGTCAACCCTGTGCAATTATTCCAGGTATTGAACTATGTCAACCCTGAGAAATTATTCTAGGTATTTGGTTATTACCAATCCTGTACAGTTATTCCAGGTATTGGGTTTTACCAATCCAGTGTAGTTATTCCAGGTATTGGGATTTAACCAATCATGTGTTATCATTCCAGGTATTGGGATTTAACCAATCCTCTATTATCATTCCAGGTATTGGGATTTAACCAATCATGTGTTATCATTCCAGGTATTGGGATTTAACCAATCCTGCGTTATCATTCCAGGTATTGAACTATGCCAATCCTGTGACATTATTCCAGGTATTGAACTATGTCAATCCTGTGACATTATTCCAGGTATTGAACTATGTCAATGATGTGACATTATGTCCCATGTTTGTTTACACAGCACTGGGTACCTCATTCTTCTACTGACATTTAAACTTTGGCCATGCCATTATGCTCAATCACATTCTTTATGTAAAACAAGTATCCCTCTCTTCTCCACACTTGTATAATCAAGGTTCCATCATTATTATTGTATTCTTTTATTATAATTATTATGTTATTAGGTTTCCCTTTTCTTGGTTTATTAAGAACAGTATCATCTCTTACAATGGATTTTTATAAATATCTTGGTACCTCCCACTAGGTATCAACTTACTCATGTGGTTCACAAGGCCTATTAAAATATCTTGTTACCTCTCACTAGGTAACAACCAATTTCATGGCTCATAAAACACATTTAACATTTTGTCACCTTTCACTAGGCAACAACCAATCTCATGGTTCATAAAACACATTACATCTTGATGTAATGATTAGGACATCACTCTTTTTATGTTACTCATCCAAGTATGTTGGATTTGTGATGCATCAAGGGATATCATTCTTAAAGAGCTGGATGTGATATTTATGATGTCTTGATATATCACTTCCCTCATCACTTTAAACTTACTTGATTTTTTCGATTTATATTGTATTAAGGTATTTCTCATCTTAATACTTCCATATACTAACCTATCACCTTTACTATGAAGTGCATAGATCATAGAACACACATAAGGATTGTCCAACTATCTTCCATGATAGAGACTCATCTCAGGTTAAAGCTTTGCTTGTTATAAAGTTACCTATAATCAATCACTATTCCATTATTAGGATTAGGTTTCCCATACCATTACCCTTTATTAGGGTTTAGGGTTTCACATACTATCGTACTTCATTAGGGTTAGGATTGCATATAGCATCATACTTCATTAGGCTTTCACATCACATTCCCCATAAATAGGGTTTACTATTCATTTCAATTAGGGTTTTCTCATGGCATCACCCTCAATTAGGGTTTCTCATGGAATCACCCTCAATTAGGGTTTCTCAATTTATGTCAATTGAGGATACTCATCTCATTACCCAAAACAAGGGTTAGAGTTTCCATATTAGGGTTTCTTATAGCCTTACAAAGCTTCACCCTAAATTAGGGTCTCACATCACATCATTGTATCAAGGTTTCACATGACTTCACCCTAAATTAGTGTTTGCATTCAATTACCCACAATTAGGGTTTACTATTCATCCCAATTAGGGTGTTGCATTATATTACCCTAAATTAGGGTTACTCATGCCACCACCCTTAATTAGGGTTACACTATTACCCTAGAATAGAGTTTCATTCATAATTGTCCTGAATTAGGGTTAGGGTTCATCAACCTTCTCGATTAGGGTTTCATGATCTCTTTTCTGAGGATCATACCCTAATTACATACTCTACATGATTAACACTCATGTATGAATTCCTTTCTATCATCCTTTCAACTTGATTAGGTTTATATCAACCCTTCAATCAAGTACATACAACTATGATTGACATAGTGTACTGAGTTATTGCTTACTTAAGCTTCAAGGATTAACTCATCTAAGGATTATCAATCACTTAGTGTCTTAAAGGTACAACTCTAGTGATTATCTTTGAGATAGATCAGTAACAATTATAGAGTCAATTGGTCCTTCATCACAATTAGTTTCCAATAGATATGATCACATTGAATTACTAAACAACCTTGACCCTTACTCTCTAAATGGTTTGAAACCGTTTGGGCAAAAAGTGCATTGAAACCGAATGAGCTTGGGTCTCCAAAAGGTTTGAGACCGTTTGGTCCCTAACGGTCTTAAGACCATTTGGACTCAAACGTTCTTGAGACCGTTTGGTCCAAACCCTCTCAAAACCGAATGGACCAAAAAGGTCTTTCAACACTTAGTCAATTCAAGGTTTCTCTCAATGAACCGACTATCAATGGAATCCTTGATTCATTCATCAATTGAACTATTGAATCATCCTTCAATTGTACCATCAATTAGTGATTTTGAACCCAATTTAAATAGGATTCATAATCAAGAACCTTCAATTAGGGTTTTGAAATCGAGGAACCTTCAATGATTAACATTGTGGAACTGATTCAATTGAAATCAATGAATCATCATCAAAGTATGATATGAGCTGACCTAAAATGGTCTTGAGGTCGTTTGGATGACTTCCAAACGGTCTTGAGACCATTTGCCCCATCCCATAAC
Organism: Alisma plantago-aquatica; assembly: GCA_963693085.1. Taxonomy (NCBI): domain Eukaryota; kingdom Viridiplantae; phylum Streptophyta; class Magnoliopsida; order Alismatales; family Alismataceae; genus Alisma; species Alisma plantago-aquatica. Next base: position 844,521,907 of record OY856412.1, read on the forward strand.
TTAAAATTGTGAAATTCAATTAGGGTTTGGATCATTAGATTGATCAACAATTGAACTATTGATTGCATTACCATTTGCTATCTTTGGACCTTCAAATACTCAACCATACTCAACCCTATACCTCCAAACGGTCTTGATTGACCTCCAAACGGTCTTGAGACCGTTTGGGTGATCTCCAAATGGTCTTGAGACCGTTTGGGTAAATCAACCCAAAGATTTAATTCATTCAATTACAAAATCAACACTTAACCCGATTAGGGTTTCTAATTGGATGATTGTCCATATATTGATTCAATCAATTGGATCCATTGGATCATCATCCAACATATACTAGGTTCCTGACCTCAAATGGTCAACCCATCCAAACGGTCAACCCATATAAATGGTTTGGGATTCAAAACTCCAAACGGTTTGCAAACTATTTGGTCTTCAAACGGTTTGATGAAACTATTTGGATCATATAATTGAAACCGTTTGCAAAAGATATTTGGGGAGGTGTGTGCTTATGATGATGTCATCATCATCAAGCTCTAAACCCACGAAACTTTCTGTGATTTTCATGGGGATTGCATCAATCAACCAAATAAAATTTCATGAATGAAGAAAGGATCAACAATTGATAATGAATTGAATGCAATAACAATATTAAGGGTTCAAGTTATAAAACCCACCTCCAATTGAGCTTCAAAGCTCCAAGATCCACGTATTTAATGGTGGAATAAGCTTTCTAAACTATCCCAAGCTCGTCCTCAAGCTTTTGAGTGAAAAGAAATGGCTAGGATAGAAGATTGCATGGAGAAAAGAAGAAATCCATCATTTATTTTTTATTTCCACCATGAAATCATGGTGAAAGAAGGTCAAGAAGCTTACCAACAGGTTGGGGGTCATCCTCCTGTTTCTCCAAACTCCCTTGGTCGTTTTTTCAAGCAAGAAGTGAAAGGGGTTTCGAAATTACCCTTTCAACTCATGGATAAAGGAGCATATATGTATTTTTTTTTATTAAAATTCATTTTAGGAGAGAGAAAGTAGGGGATAACTCCTCCATTTCCTTGCCACTTTCCCCATTCCCTACCTTGGTTACGAGGCTATCTCTTTTTCCTCTTATTACTCTCAAATATCCATGATTTAAATAAAAGCAAATTAAGCACCTCAAATTATATTATAATAATATCCATAAGTGAGTGGATATTTATTTTTCTTATAATAATGTGAGTGAGTTATCCACTTCCCTTATATATTTTCGTGCCTTTGCAAGGCACATGGTCGTACACATATACGGATTTCAACCATTTCAATTTTGGTTGAAGGGTACTTCAATTAATATATTTATTTTTGTATATAATTGAAGTAAAGTTCCAATTAGGCTTAAATCTTGATTATTTTAATATCAAGATTTTCTCTCCTCCAAAATGATACAAATGAGACACCCTCTCATTTTATTTGCTCTACATGATGCCAAGAAACATTAGGGACTATTCTGAAGTGGTAATTTGCATATTGAACCCTGGGTTTTGGGTAAATTGCTCATTGCACCAAAACTAGGTTTTAATGCAAAAACATTGCTTAATCAGCTCTTTCTTGTTACTCAGGCTTTCCCAAGCCATACATCTGCATCATCTTCATTGTCATGATGCTTCAACACATGCGGAACATTTATCAAGTAACATTTGCAAGTTAACCCCTCACATTAGGTAATTTGCACTTTAGTCCAAACTAAGCAAACATTGTTTCAACATTATTCAAAAAGGACTAAAATTGAAATATAAGTTCCTCTTGAACCTTAATTACTTTTCAAAAGATAAGAGCTAGCATATAATTATCTTTCTTAAACAAAACACCTAGGGTTAAAGCATAACCCAAGTCAGGGATGTTACAAATTATAAACCCAGATAAAGGGAAATAGATATTATCCATCATCTCATCAAGTCTTCACATAACATCTCAATGTCATGTTTATGCAAGGAATAAACCCCTAACATATGATGTCCATGCTATATAATATACTTAAACTGATTTCACAGTTAACCACTCCAGGTGGTCAACGTAAATTATTTGATTACCATAATTCCTTACCTTAGTATCCATTACATGTGCTGAAAACACATCACATTTCATCTTTCTTTCATACTGGGACATTTCTTGTTATACATATCTTTTTCTTGGAACCCAAGTCCAATACAACTGATACTCTTCTAAGTATCCATCAAATAATAAATTTTAATTTATGCACACCAAGTGTTCTAAGACCCACTTGGTTGCCATGTCCCTGAAAGAAAAGAAAACAAAGGATCATATTCTTCTTATCACCCTATTATTATCCAGGGTTGTTTATTCGTGAGAAGAGATTATCATCTCTTCTAAACCTTACATGAACCTTCTATTGTTCATGAGTTATTTACTCTTATTTATTTCTTGGTTCCTTTCCATCAGCATAGGAATCATATAGATAATTACTTGTCATCTTTTCTTAATATCATTTTCACCATGATTACTAGATATAGGTATTCAAACCTTTAGTTCATCACTGATTATTGTTACCTTCCATCAAGTGACTTATTACCTCTAGGTCTTCAGACCAGGGTTTACATTATACTAAAGATCTTCTTTTGTTTATAAATTGATTTATAATTAAATCAAATTCCTTCATATATCAATTAGAATGTGGTAGAAATATCCATGCCACATCTCCTACTTCTTTCTTTAGATTGTTTCAGAATGATTACTTGATCAGAGTAATCAGAAAGATAACAATCTAGGTATGTCATACTTATCTTGCCTTCAATAAATGAATACCTGGCCAGGGTATTCAAGAACTGAAATTAGGTAGTATGTATTTGTTTTATATTATGTTTCATACTCTTAACATCTCTTTAGATTTCACTACTTAGTATCTCAAATTTTCTCTTGAGTGTTTCTTTTACATCTTTTCCCTTTCTGCATGAAAAGAGAAATTTTCAAACATATAAGAGGATATTAAACTGAACACACGTTTTGATCATTCTTATCTCTTCCTCATATGCTTAAAGGATTATACAGATAAACTAAACAAAAACTACCTTTCTTATAGTAGGAAACAGAAGGTAACTCAAAATAGAAAGTTCTATCTTGACAAGTCTACCTTTTACAAGTTAACTAGCATCTTATCTGGCCCAAAACATGGACTTAGTTATTATTTGTTATTTCCTTTATCCTCTACTGCCAGAAGTAGATGGACCAAACTATGACACTTGTCTTCGTCCTCTACCATCTGCTCCACTAGACTGAGGTTCTTGTGGGTTTTGCAGATTATGCCTTGACTATTGGGTCACCTCACTATTTCTCCTTGGACATTGTTGTCTAAAATGTCCTAGCTATCCACATTTGTGACAAGCTCGACCCCAACTTGATGACCCCCTGCATAGGTGCACTATATTGAGGTTGAACTGGTGAAGATTTTGGTTGTTTAGTACCACTAATCATTGGTCCCTGTGACTGTGTAGACTTTCTTTTGAGTTTTGTCTCATGTTTCTAAATCGTAGACCTTTCTATCCTTCGTATAGACTCCACGAATGTGGCAAACCTCTCTCTACTTTCTAGGGCAGATGTCGGGATGGACATCTCAACATTCAATCCCTTCTCAAAACATCGGATCTTCTCCTCCTCAGTAGCTGCCATTTGAGGACAAAATCGCAAAAGTTCCATAAAATTAACCTCATATTCATTTATCGACATGGCTCCCTATCAAATCTTCTCAAACTGTGAGATCTTTTCATCTAAGTATGTCTTTGGAAAATACTTATTGATGAATTCTCGATGAAATTCCTCCCATTCAACCTCTTCATCATTCCTTTTTATTTCTTCTATAGCCCACCAGTGTCTAGCACTGCCCTTCAAAAGGTACACCACATGTTTAACTTTGTCAGCTGATAACCTCCAATTTTGGGTTGTTATCTTAGTCTTTTCTTCAGTTTTCCACACTCTTTCTCAATTAAAATTAGACATAATCCCTAAATGTCCCCTCTTATTGCAAATATACTATTAGACTAACTTTCCCCCTTTTTACTTGTAGAAAAAGACACAAAAAAAATCATAAAAGACTCAACCAGCCCAAGACCGCATGGAGTCACACGGTCCCAAGACCGCATGAAGCCAATCGGTCCCGAGACCGCATGGAGTCACACGGTCCCAAGACCGCATGAAGCCAATCGGTCCCGAGACCGCATGGAGTCACACAGTCCCAAGACCGCATGAAGCCAATCGGTCCCAAGACCACATGGAGTCACATGGTCCCAAGACCGCATGAAGCCAATCGGTCCCGAGACCGCATGGAGTCACACGGTCCCAAGACCGCATGAAGCCAATCGGTCCCGAGACCGCATGGCGTCACACGGTCCCAAGACCGCATGAAGCCAATCGGTCCCGAGACCGCATGGAGTCACACGGTCCCAAGATCGCATGAAACCCATCAGTCCCAAGACCGCATGAAGCCAACCGGTCCCAAGACCGCATGAAGCCAACCGGTCAGGAGACCGCATGAAGCCAACCGGTCCGGAGTCCGCATGGTCCAAACGGTCTTGAGTTCCAAACGGTCTTGAGGTCCAAACGGTCTTGAAGCCCAAACGGTCTTGAAGTCCAAACCGTTTGGACTTCACTTAAGGCCTATAAATAAGACCCCAAGGGTCCTCCAAAAAAAGGGGAGGAAGTTTTCAGACGTCCAGAGGTTGCCTCTATCACTCCATAGCAAATCCAACTTTCATCCTCCGCCCAGGGGCTACCGATATGAGATCCACACTCCATCTTGAAGCTGCTTTCTCTCTCTCCACCAAAGAAGGTGGGAAGAGGGGACCTCTTCATCAAGCAACCTATGAAGCTAGAAGATCGTCTCTCTATCTCTCTCCAAGGGGTTGACTTTCCTCTCTCCTTCGTGGGGATGACGCTCTCTCTCTCTTCTTGCCTCCTTCTTTGTCCTAGCGATGAGCGAGTAGTCTCTCTCACTAGGGTGTGGGGAGTAGCCCCGCTACCCATGTTTTCATCTCATGTAATGTAATCCATAGTTTGCAATATAGAGATATTATCTTTTCAGTTCAACATCAAACGTTTAATGAATGCTTGTTGCTTGATCGCCAACTTGTGTTATCTTTTATCTTTTAGTATGAATTGTCTACATTTGTACTACTAGATTCGAAACTCGTTTGAATGTTGGTTCTTGGTGCATGTATCCACCATGCATCTGTTTCGGTATCTAAGAGTGTCTTTCAAGAAGTGGAGTAAACTCACTCCCATCGTTGTACTTTCATACTATGAAATGGAATCAGTTGACGTATGAAAGTACAACCTTGATGAGTCGAGGAACACACTTTGTGAAGGGAATGTTGCAAAGTAGTTGACCATTCGTTCGGGGATGGCTGACTTTGCAACATTCCCGCACTTCTCATAGTTAGTTCTCCGAAAGGAAACTAAGTCTACAAAGATACTAACTGACTAAACTCTTGTAGCAGGTTATGTTTTATTTTGCATGTCTTGATCCATGTGTAGTGGCGGTGAAAACCGATCACACCATAGTGACTCCTTATCGTTGTTTGACTTCCTTAAATTTACTTGCTTGCTTTTATTTTACTTGCTCTTAGTCTAAAAACAACCAAACCAACCTTTTGATCTAAATACCAACTATTAAGTGATTAAGTGAAATTCTTACGTTCTCCATCTTGTTGTTGCCAACAAGACCGTTATCCTGTGGATTCAACCCTTAACTATACTGTGATAAGACTTCCACGTGCATTAGCACACGTGGGTGGAGTTTTAACCTAGTATAAGCAAGTCTAAACCTAAAGACTTACCATCTTTAGGATTTTTAGTGGTGCACACAATTCCACGTGAGTGGAAACTCCATCATCAACCTCTGGGATACTAAGGATCTTAAAGGCTTTTTCTAACTTAGTGAGCTAGAGATCAACATTTGCTGGGTCAAATGTTCTAGCATATTCTATGGCTCCTACACGACGTAGTCGTTCAAAGGTCTTACCTGACCCATATCCCTCATTGGAAACTGGTGCCCTAGGTGCCGGTGTTGGCATCCGGTCTACCATATACCTCAATGTGGTCATGAGTTGCCCAAAAAGATTATGAACATCTGGGTTTCCTCTCATGACTTCATCAACCTGGGGATTTTCAGGCACGAATTCCTCCCTTGCCTGATCCCTTGCACCTCCCACTGGTGCAGCAACATGTCCCTCACGTTCTTTAGACATCTTTGAGTTATATATCTTCTTCTGCATAAGAAGAAGGCACTATAAGATACACTGGAGTACACTTAGAACAAACTCGATACCTTAGTCCTATGTCTCTGTAGACTCAGCAAACCTAGAGCTTTGATACCACTAACGTGATGCAGACTTATGAAAATTGAGTAATTCTACTTGATGCTACTTGTGAAAATTGAGTAATTCTACTTGATGCTACAACTTATTTGTTTAACTGCTTAGTATGCTTAAACTATTCAATCTATTCATATTGCTTATTCAATACCCTTATTGCTCAATTTATTTACTATTAATTAATATGTTATAATCAATATATGTTGGAGAGAGTTATATCTCTCGTGGGGACTGGGCTGCACCAATGGGTCACCACATTTCTTTTAGGTGGTCACGAGAAATGAGGTTAAGGTTGCAATGTGGAAGAGAACTGTGGCATCCAACTCACAAAAAAAGATTAATTAAGCGGAAGCGATCATTTGCAGCGGATTACTGAAAATCACTAAAAATTAAAGCCCTTTTTCAAAGAGATCCAATCATAGGAAAACTCTTTCAACAAGAACCAATGTATTACATTTACATCCTGGTTCATAAGTACATATCTTGTACTATCTCTTCTCGAGGATTACAACATCAACTGCCTTAATAAAAGTTAAACATAGACATCATAAGAACCTAGAGGCATTAAGCCAAAATCTCAAAACGATTCATTAAAAACACTAACTATTAACTATGAGGACCTGAGAGTACAGAGACAAAACATATGACTTCTATCTACAAACACGACAGACAACACACTCCACATGAGCTGTTGCTGTTGTACCTTCTGTTGCTAAAGTTCTTCCTCTGCAAGATATTCTCAATCTCCTCCGTGCTCATCCACCTAAAAATGTTGGATCCCACGGGGGTGAGACAATTGAAAATTGCCCCAGCGAGAGATATAACTCTCTGCCAGAAACATCATTATTGCAGTTTAATTAATATAAAACTGAGCAGAGGACAAGCAGTTTATATCATTCTCATCTTTAACTATTGCAACTATTTGTGATAGAGCAGTAAATCATCTATTCTCTTTATAAGGAATAGAAAGAACATGTATATTATTTATCTATTGTATTAACTCAACATCTCATGCTTTTCTCATGATACTCATTACTCTGATATGTCACCCATGACTCTTTCTTGTTTCTATCTGATGGCCTTAGCCAATCTGCTAAACATATATTGGTTTATATTGGACATGAGAGTGTACATCCTCATGCCTTAATTAAGCATTGGTCCATACCAATCCTGTATAAATATTCCGGGCATTGGATTATACCAATCTTGTGCAACTTGTACAAGCATTGGACTTATATTGTTTCTGTGTATCCATTCCAAGTATTAGTTTACGCCAAACCTGTGCATCCATTCCAGGAATTAGACTACGCCAATCCTGTGCAACTATTCTAGGTATTGTACTATACCAATCCTGTGCAACTATTCCAGGTATTGGACTATGTGAATCCTATGCAACTATTCCAGGTATTGGACTATGCCAATCATGTGCAACTATTCCAGATATTGAACTATGTCAACCCTATGCAATTATTATAGGTATTGAACTATGTCAACCCTGAGCAATTATTCCAGGTATTGCGTTATTACCAATCCCGTGCAGTTATTCTAGGTATTGGGATTTAACCAATCATGTGTTATTATTCCAGGTATTGGGATTTAACCAATCATGTGTTATCATTCTAGGTATTGGGATTTAACCAATCCTGTGTTATCATTCCAGGTATTGGGATTTAAACAATCCCGTGTTATCATTCCAGGTATTGAACTATGTCAATCCTGTGACATTATTCCAGGTATTGAACTATGTCAATCCTGTGACATTATTCCATGTATTGAACTATGTCAATCCTGTGACATTATTCTAGGTATTGAACTATGTCAATCCTGTGACATTATGTCCCATGTCTATTTACACAACACTGGGTACCTCATTCTTCTACTGACATTTAAACTTTGGCCATGCCATTATGCTCAATCACATTCTTTATGTAAAACAAGTATCCCTCTCTTCTCCACACTTGTATAATCAAGGTTCCATCATTATTATTGTATTCTTTTATTGTAATTATTATGTTATTAGGTTTCCATTTTCTTGGTTTATTAAGAACATTATCATCTCTTAAAGTGGACTTTTATAAATATCTTGGTACCTCCCACTAGGTATCAACTTACTCATGTGGTTCACAAGGCCTATTAAAATATCTTGTTACCTCTCACTAGGTAACAACCAATCTCATGGCTCATAAAGCACATTTAACATTTTGTCACCTTTCACTAGGCAACAACCAATCTCATGGTTCATAAAACACATTTCATCTTGATGTAATGATTAGGACAGTGCTCTTTATATGTTACTCATCCAAGTATGTTGGATTTGTGATGCATCAAGGGATATCATTCTTAAAGAGCTGGATGTGATATTTATGATGTCTTGATATATCACTTCCCTCATCACTTTAAACTTACTTGATTTTATCAATTTATATTGTATTAAGGTATTTCTCATCTTAATACTTCCATATACTAACCTATCACCTTTACTATGAAGTGCATATATCATAGAACACACATAAGGATTGTCTAACTATCTTCCATGATAGAGACTCATCTCAGGTTAAAGCTTGCTTGTTATAAAGTTACCTATAATCAATCACTATTCCATTATTAGGATTACGTTTCCCATACCATCACCCTTTATTAGGGTTTAGGGTTTCACATACTATCATACTTCATTAGGGTTAGGATTGCATGTAGCATCATCCTTCATTAGGCTTTCACATCACATTCCCCATAAATAGGGTTTACTATTCATTCCAATTAGGGTTTTCTCATGGCATCACCCTCAATTAGGGTTTCTCATGGAATCACCCTCAATTAGGGTTTCTCATGGAATCACCCTCAATTAGGGTTTCTCAATTTATGTCAATTGAGGATACTCATCTCATTACCCAAAATAAGGGTTAGAGTTTCAATATTAGGGTTTCTTATAGCCTTACAAAGCTTTACCCTAAATTAGGGTCTCACATGACATCATTGTCTCAAGGTTTCACATGACTTCACCCTAAATTAGGGTTTCCATTCAATTACCCTCAATTAGGGTTTACTATTCATCCCAATTAGGGTGTTGCATTATATTACCCTAAATTAGGGTTACTCATGTCACCACCCTTAATTAGGGTTACACTATTACCCTAGAATAGAGTTTCACTCATAATTGTCCTGAATTAGGGTTAGGGTTCATCAACCTTCTCGATTAGGGTTTCATGATCTCTTTGTTGAGGATCATACCATAATTACATACTCTGCATGATTGACACTCATGTATGAATTCCTTTATATCATCCTTTCAACTTGATTAGGTTTATATCAACCCTTCAATCAAGTACATACAACTATGATTGACATAGTGTTCTGAGTTATTGCTTACTTAAGCTTCAAGGATTAACTCATCTAAGGATTATCAATCACTTTGTATCTTGAAGGTACAACTCTAGTGATTATCTTTGAGATAGATCAGTAACAATTATAGAGTCAATTGGTCCTTCATCACAATTAGTTTCCAATTGATATGATCACATTGAATTACTAAACAACCTTGACCCTTACTCTCTAAACGGTTTGAAACCGTTTGGGCAAAAAGTGCATTGAAATCGAATGAGCTTGGGTCTCCAAACAGTTTGAGACCATTTGGTCTCAAACAGTCTTGAGACCGTTTGGTCCAAACCCTCTCAAAACCGAATGGACCAAAAAGGTCTTTCAACACTTAGTCAATTCAAGGTTTCTCTCAATGAACCGACTATCAATGGAATCCTTGATTCATTCATCAATTGAAATATTGAATCATCCTTCAATTGGACCATCAATTAGGGATTTTGAACCCAATTGAACTAGGATTCATAATCAAGAACCTTCAATTAGGATTTTGAAATCGAGGAACCTTCAATGATTAACATTGTGGAACTGATTCAATTGAAATCAATGAATCATCATCAAAGTATGATATGACCTGACCTCAAACGGTCTTGAGGTCGTTTGGATGACCTCCAAACGTTCTTGAGACCATTTTACCCATCCCATCACTTAAAATTGTGAAATTCAATTAGGGTTTGGATCATTAGATTGATCAACAATTGAACTATTGATTGCATTACCATTTGCTATCTTTGGACCTTCAAATACTCAACCCTAGACCACCAAACAGTCTTGGTTGACCTCCAAATAGTCTTGAGACCATTTGGGTGATCTCCAAACAGTCTTGAGACCGTTTGGGTTAATCAACCCAAAGATTTAATTCATTCAATTGCAAAATCAGCACTTAACCCGATTAGGGTTTCTAATTGGATGATTGTCCATATATTGATTCAATCAATTGGATCCATCAGATCATCATCCAAAATATACTAGGGTCCTGACACCAAACGGTCAACCCATACAAATGGTCAACCCATCTAAATGGTTTGGGATTCAAAACTCCAAACGGTTTGCAAACCGTTTGGTCTTCAAACGGTTTGATGAAACCGTTTGGATCATATAATTGAAACTGTTTGTAATAGATATTTGGGGAGGTGTGTGCTTATGGTGATGTCATCATCATCAATCTCTAATCCCACGAAACTTTCTATGATTTTCATGGAGATTGAATCAATCAACCAAATAAAATTTTGAGAATGAAGAAAGGATCAACAATTGATAAGGAATTGAATGCAATAACAATATTAAGGGTTCAAGTTATAAAACCCGCCTCCAATTGAGCTTCAAAGCTCCAATATCCACGTATTTAATGGTGGAAGAAGGTTTCTCAACTATCCCAAGCTCGTCCTCAAGCTTTTGAGTGAAAAGAAATGGCTAGGATAGAAGATTGCATGGAGAAAAGAAGAAATCCATCATTTATTTTTTATTTCCACCATGAAATCATGGTGAAAGAAGGTCAAGAAGCTTACCAACAGGTTGGGGGTCATCCTCCTGTTGCTCCAATCTCCCTTGGTCGTTTTTGCAAGCAAGAAGTGAAAGGGGTTTCGAAATTACCCTTTCAACTCATGGATAAAGGAGCATATATGTATTTTTTTATTAAAATTCATTTTAGGAGAGAGAAAGTAGGGGATAACTCCTCCATTTCCTTTCCACTTTCCCCCTTACCTTCCTTGGTTATGAGGATATCTCTTTTGCCTCTTATTACTCTCAATTATCCATGATTTAAAGAAAAGCAAATTAAGCACCTCAAATCATATTATAATAATATCCATAAGTGAGTGGATATTTATTTTTCTTATAATAATGTGAGTGAGTTATCCACTTCCCTTAGATATTTTCGTGCCTTTGCAAGGCACATGGTCGTCCACATATATGGATTTCAACCATTTCAATTTTGGTTGAAGGCACTTCAATTAATATATTTATTTTTGCATACAATTGAATTAAAGTTCCAATTATGCTTAAATCTTGATTATTTTAATATCAAGATTCTCTCTCCTCCAAAATGATACAAATGAGATGCCCCTCTCATTTTCTTTGCTCTACATGATTCCAAGAAACATTAGGGACTATTCTGAAGTGGTAATTTTCATATTGAACCCTGGGATTTGGGTAAATTGCACATTGCACCAAAACTAGGTTTTAATGCAAAAACATTGCTTAATCAACTCTTTCTTGTTACTCAGGCTTTCCCAAGCCATACCTCTGCATCATATTCATTCTCATAATGCTTCAACACATGCAAAACATTTATCAAGTAACATTTGCAAGTTAACCCCTCACATTGGGTAATTTGCACTTTAGTCCAAACTAAGCAAACATTGTTTCAACATTATTCAAAAAGGACTAAAATTGAAATATAAGTTCCTCTTGAACCTTAATTACTTTTCAAAAGATAAGATCAAGCATATAATTATCTTTCTTAAACAAAACACCTAGGGTTAAAGCATAACTCAGGTCAGGGATGTTACAAGAACCAATCTGGTGATCAATAGATTTAGAAGGTTTGTTAGTTGTAGATGTTAGTAGTGGAGTCCTAGTTTTGTCCCTATACTCCCAGGTCCGGGTATGGGATGTGTTTTCTAGATGATATACTTGTATCGACATGAGATTTTGGTAGTATGCCAATGTTTGTAAATATATGGCATGTATATGTGAAATATCTTTTGTATGCAGGATGTGACTGAGGTCATTGGACCCATATGTGAATAGTTGTTACAGTATATGAGAATGGAATGATGGACCTTTATGTAAATATACTAAAGTTTATTTACATTGTTGGAATTGGTTTTAATTATTTTGCATTTTTGACTATGTGATTAATTAGTAGTTGATCATGTTTTGTATTTTGAGTAATTTCGTTTAGCGTGATGAGCTGTCGCATTAGGTTTGGACCGTGCTATGATTCTATTTTGATTTTTGGTTAACCTTGGTTTGATGATGGTTCTTTGCCTTGGAGGTAGTTTGATCGTTAATGGTTTCTATACCTTGTTTTGTTTTGGGTGTTTGTCAGCAGGTACTTTCCGCATACCTATCTTTATGAGAGGATCTCTCAGTTTGAGAAGATCAGGCAAGGACCCATGATGATCAATGAATATGAGGTGAGATTCATGGAGTTGTTGAGGTTTTATCCTCACATGGTGGTGATAGATGACAAGAGGATCAAATGTTTTGAGAAGGGTCTGAACAATGTGTTGATGACAACTATGACAACACTTGAGAATTGTGAGAAGTTTGCAATGTTTGTGGAATCTATCAGGAGGATTGAACAGTCTATGGTTGAGAAGAGGGAGAAGAGGCATGTGCAGTACCAGGGGCAGTCATAAGGAGGCTTTAAGAAGCCTAGGTTTTCTGCACCGCCATCTCAACAGAGGTCTAGTGCACAGACTCACTGGTTACCCAGTAAAGGTAGAGGCCGCAGTTTACCTCTAGCAGGAGCCCCCAGTGCAGCGTTAGTATCAGTGATAGGGTCGTCGAGGCCATGTTATGAGAATAGAATGTGCTACAAGTGTGTCCAGGTCGGGCATACCAAGCAATTTTGTTCCATGAAGTGCTACAAGTGTGTCCTATGTGCTTGTAGAGATAATGGTACAACAATGGAGGAGGATGAGGTCGTGGACAGACATCACAGGCTGGATCTTCAAGCCATGCCAGTAGGGGACGGGGACGGGTACGTTAGTAGGAGACTGATAGATTCTATGTCATGGGTCATCTGGAAGAAAGCGATATAAACCCTTTCTCGCCTACCAACTCCTTGAAGGTTTGGCTACATAATGAATTTAGTCTCCCTAATATGTTTGTACATATGGAGATTCATATGTTCAGCTAGATATGATAATCGGAGGAGCAATCTTGATCAACTTTGGAATTCTATCTCATACATCATCAACAAATGATTAAGAAAAAGGGTTTCTAGACAGGTTGAAAATTGGAGCTTCTAACATGTTTTGACGAGAAGAACATCGATATGTCCATTATCAAGGTTGACGACTTATATGTCTTCAAGATCCTCTGGGAATTCACTCCATGTCCTTGGAAGGCTATAAATTTCATTTGAGAAGTCAATCTTATCTTTGATGAATCCACGGTCATCAAACTCCATGTCCCAACGACTACCAACTCTGCCCCAAAGGAGTTCAGAAGTGGGGATGTGCAGTAGAGAAAGAATTGGTTAACATAGAAGCAGTTGTGCTGTCTATGAGACTCAGAAGGTATTATCATCCTAGAGAATAGAGGAACCCCTTATATTGATACTACATGGACATATAATAGATGGGTATACATATGGATAGACTTTTCGAGGTATATTTTTCTGGTATTCCTCTTTTACTAGTATGATGTCTAATATCGATGATTTTTTGCATACATGAGAAGGGTAGGATGAACAAGATGACCTCCATATTATATTATATTATATATATATATATATATATAGAGAGAGAGAGAGAGAGAAAGAGAGAGAGAGAGAGAGAGAATGTATACTTGGAGGCATATAATATGTCCACTAAAGCTAGTAGACGAGGCTACGTTGACATGTTGTAATGTAACTCATATTTGCAATGGAGGCTTGAGTAAATGCATATGGACGTACGTGTTATCCTCTATTTTGATTTTTGGTTAACCTTGGTTTGATGATGTTTTGTAGTTTGAGTAATTTCATTTAGCATGACGAGCTGTCACATTAGGTTTGGACCGTGCTACGATTCTATTTTGATTTTTGGTTAACCTTGGTTTGATGATGGTTCTTTTCCTTGGAGGTAGTTTGATCATTAATGGTTTCTATATCTTGTTTTGTTTTGGGTGTTTGTCAGCAGGTACTTTCCGCATACCTATCTTGATGAGAGGATCTCTCAGTTTGAGAAGATCAGGCAAGGACCCATGATGATCAATGAATATGAGGTGAGATTCATGGAGTTGTTGAGGTTCTGTCCTCACATGGTGGTGATAGATGACAAGAGGATCAAATGTTTTGAGAAGGGTCTGAACAATGAGCTGATGACAACTATGAAAACACTTGAGAATTGTGAGAAGTTTGCAATGTTTGTAGAATCTATCAGGAGGATTGAACAGTCTATGGTTGGGAAGAGGGAGAAGAGGCATGTGCAGTACCAAGGGCAGTCATGAAAACTACTAGAGGGGGGGGGGTGAATAGAGTTTTCTAGATAATTTAACAATTATTGAACTCAAACAACCACAATGAAAATATTGGACAAGGAGACACAGGGTTTAGAGTGGTTCCAACTATAGCAAATACTATAGCCGTCAATCCACTACCCGGTTGCTTACCCAACCGGGATTTGAAAAGAAATTTATTTTATTACCTCGCAAGGAATTTACATAAAATACAATCTCTTTTCCCAAACCCTTCAAGCAGCCTTCACCTCGAAGTAATCGCCAACCTTGAAGCAGCCTTCCCTTGAAGTAGATGCACCAACTCCCGTTGCACCAGCCTTCTGAAGTAGCTTCCCTTGCGATAGCCTTCTTGAAGTAGCTTGAAGTCCCCTTCTCCACTTGAGAAGTCAACCCTCTCCAATCCGCAGCCTCCAACCCTAGGAGTAGCAAGGAGAGTACAAAAGATAAAAAGGAACAAGAAAGGAAAAGGAAATTACAACTTATCCTTTAAGCCCAAGGCTTGATATGCCTAGATCAAGCGTATAGATCTCCTAGCCAAGTGTGTGAACTTGTGATTGCTGTGGGTAGGAGAATCTAGCCTATAGGACACGAGATTGAGCTAAGGAGAATGTAGACTAATGATCACAGTGCTCAAATTGCTTGCAATAGATTGCTCAAGTATGCTCAAGTGTATTCTCAAGTGTAACAAGTGAATTCTAGTGTCCTATGGCTTGTCCTATTTATAGGAATGGCCTAAGTATGCTTAAGGACGTTCTAGACAACTTCTAGGGGTTTCTAAGTGCTTAACTAGCCGTTAGGTACAAAGTTGTTGCTTTAACAACGGCTAATTAATATATTCTGCAGTTGCTGTCAGAGACCATCTCGGTCGACAAATGGTCGACCGAGACACCTACTCGGTCGAACTTTTGTCGACCGACAGGCTCTCTGGAACAAGTGATTTGCAACGTCTTTCTTCAACTGCCAACTAACTTGTCTGTTGTGTCTAACGGCTACTTTGGATCTTTCTCGATCGAGAAGATTGTCGACCGAGAGTGTCTCGGTCGAGGAGTTTGTCGACCGAGAATGATCCTGTTTCAAGGTTTCAATTTAGGCACTAATTATATGTGTGAGTGTGCAAAGGTGATCCTAATTAAATGGGATGACGTGTCTAACTATGGTGTTTGGCTAGGGAAAATCTAACGCTTGATTTACATGCAATTCTAAGTACTTGTACATTATATATTTGTACAAGTTTTTACAACAATGATTACATTGCATGAAAATATAAACATTTTAGCTTGTGGATTTTCCCTAGTTGCTTTGCCATCCATCTTAGTCCTGCACACTCAAGTAGCTCGTTAGATTAATAAGAATGAAATGTTTGTCATCATCGAAACAAAGGGATTTATCATAATATCCAATTTATCCAACAATCTCCCCCTTTTTGAAGATGACAAACATTTCCTAAATATGAAATAAGGAAATATAAAGCATGTGAGTTTCATACCTGAAAATTACCTTTTGTTGCCATTTATGTTTTGCAAGTGAGTGCTGGCCAAGATGTTATGAAACTCATTTATATTTTTGATTTTTATATTCTTTCTCCCCCTTTGTCATTTCAAAAAGATATCCAAGTTGAATATTTTATTTTTCTTCTCCCCCTTAATTTTATATTATGCTCCCCCTTAAATAGATATCCTATTAGGAACATGGATTTTTGTCTAATTTATCCACAATTTGTTTCTCAATCATTTGCAAAGGATGTTAAGCCTTGAAATGATATGAGATTCCCTTAAGCTTATGATGAATGTATATTTATTTATCATTTATCAAAGGATGTTAAGCCCTAAATTAAATGAGAATCCTCTAATCTTAGAGTACATAAAAATGTCTCCATCCAAATGCAAGGGATGTTAAGCCCTGTTTTGGGTAGAGAGTTCCTTCAAGTACAAGATACCATTTTCAATAAATTCATAAATTTCTTTATAATCAATGAAAATTTCCAGCTACACATGGTGGTTACAATGTTTTTGTAAGATTCTTCAATCAAATGGTCAAAGTTGTTTTTATGATCTCCCCCTTAGATATCCCAAATAAAGACTTAAATGCTTTGCAATATGTTTGAAGAGTGTCCATATGCATAAAAGAATACTCTGTTTCACAAATGATGTTCAACATGCATCCTTGGTTTAAAATTATTTGATGAGCAATCATTTGCAGTAGAATTATTTCAGACTTGACAACAGAGACCTGCTCGGTCGACGATTTCTCGACCGACAGTGTTCTCGGTCGAACAGGTCTCGACCGAGACTGTTTCTGTGTCAACGATTGTTGTTAATTCTAACCACAAGTTTTTTATTTGTTACTCCCCTTAATTTGTATGCTTTACAATAATAATATTTATAATCCATTTATTTACAAGATGTCTCATATGCAAAAAAGATATCCATCCAAGTCAAAAGGATAACCAATTTCATTAAGAAATATGGAAAGATAGGCACATCATACAGAAGTGATCCATAACAATCATTCAAAGCAAGTCATTACAACTAATATTACTCCAACACTCACTGAAAAGATTTAAGAATTACATCAACGTCAGGATCTTTCCCAATAAATGGCTCAGCTCCATAGTATTTGACCAACGTTTGCCAATCTAGAGCTCTTGTCTTGGTTAAAGCATATGCTTCCAAGAATGTAGGAACTCAGTCAAATCGGAAATGAGCAACAATATCTTGCAGTTGCATAGATGAAAATTGAGTATGCATTAGATCCATGGATGGTGGAGGTGGAGTTTGATAGTAGTTGTACGAAGGATTGTATGGATTGAGCATGCCTGGATTTAAAGAATATGGATATTCATCAGTTTGGTTTGGGGAAAGGGTTTGCATTCTTTGGTTTAAATATGTCATGGCATGATGATTGTAGTCTAATTGTCTACTAAGGTGATATTGGGAGCCAGCAATATAAGTAAGAGTATTTTGAATGGGGTCCTGTGGTAGGGTAGTAGGAGGAGGTGGTGGTATGTCCTGATGAGATGTTTCTCCTTCTACTCTAGCTCTTTTGTGACCAAAATCTATTCCCATTTTCTCTACGGTATTCTTACTTATCTTTTGTGGTCGACGCTCCCATGTATATCCCATATCCTCAATGTTTGTTTTAAGAAAATGTTGAGTAATTTGGCAAACGAAATCCGCATATGGTGGGTTGCCAGAAAACTCAATCATGTTTTTAAGAACTATACGGATGAAGTTTGTGGGAATGCGGCTTATGATGGCATAAATGAGGCACATACGGAATATTGGAACTTCAGATTTGTTGGCTCTAGGGTGAATATTTGTAGAAACAATGAGATTTACAATCCTACAGGCTGGTTTGAGATTTATAGCGTAGTAGGTTCCCCTATCTTCATGACAAGTAGTGTTGGATTGAAAAATAGCTCTTTTTATGTCACTAAGGCTAATGGTATGATCATCTTGGGAAAGTTGATTTAGTGGATTTCCGGTGGTGAGATCAAGGGAATCTTGGTATTCATCTATGTCAATTTCTAGCATGTCAAAAATATCCCCTTCGGTAAATTTAAGGCTATGCCCATTAACCATGGTGTAGAAGAATGTGGTTTCATTTTCAGTATGGGATATAAGATTGGCATAAAATTCGTTGACTACCTTAGTGGAATAGAAAGGGAAAGAGGGATTGATGAAGTCCTTCAATTTTTGCACTTCAAAGTGATCCTCCAGATCGACTATGTTGATGAAGTCCATGACTTCGAATGGTCGTCGTGGAAGAGGGGCTTTGGAGGAAAGCCGTAGATATCGATCACCAGCATCTCCATCGACGAAGGCGATGTCGTTGATGATCGTCAGTGGCGGAGTGGCTTCCCGAGCTTCCCGTCCTTTCCTGCCGGCGACTTTCTTCTTCCCACGGGCAGCTGATGATGAGGCCATTTGTGTTACTTGAGTGTGGAGAAGAAGCAAGGAAGGTTTGAGAATGAGGATGCTGAAGAGTTGCACAAAAATGCACTAGAGAGGGACAATGGAAGCAAGAGTATGCAAGTGTGAGTAAGTGTCCCGTTTTTGCTCCCTTTTATAACATTCCAGCGACCAGGTCGGTCGACGATTCGTCGACCGAGCGTCCGCAACGGTCGTGTTGCAGACGCGCCACTCGGCTCCCCAACGGTCAAATAACGGTCATAAACGGTCATAACGGTCGGTTTACAACCGTCGTATCCAACGGCTATTTCTCAGTCGAACAATTGTCGACCGACATTGTCTCGGTCGAACATTTGTCGACCGAACGTGTGTCTGATACTAAATCTGTATAGATTCTGTCGGTCGAGAGAGAGGGACTGACCGAGAGATTTTCGGTCGAAGTGTTCGTCGACCGAGAGACTTACTGAGTACGATTTTGAGGCTGATTTTTAAGACTATTTTTGTAGAGCCCACATATATAGATGTGTTTATTATTGACAGTATTGGGACAAGTTGTGATCATAAATTAATTTCTTTTAATCATAAAAGGATATCCAAAATAGTTATTATGTCAAACTTATTTTAGGTCGAATTTGACTACGACCATAGCGCCCCTTAGTCAAGTTTTATTTTGACCAAGAGGCAAATTTTGCAGATTTTTCAGATTGAATATATTGAGTATAAAATCTGCATAAAATTTAATTTAAATATCAAGTTGAAGCATACTACTTAATTGGAGGCACAATTAATTATTTCAAAGATACTGAGTTAGAGATTTTGTTGCAAGCAATAACATATAACTAATAAATTATTTTGCTTGCTTATATATTTTCATGGATCCATGCATACAATTTTCTATGCACACCCAATGATGAAAGCATGGTATAACAGCATACAATGATAATTCCATTTTATAATTAGTATATGAATAGACCAGAAAATACTTTTACAAAAAAAAAATCATATGAAAATAGGAATTTTCTTTTCATTTGACTTAGACTTTAAATCATCTAGGGAACAAACTAATATTAATTTCATTTACATTTGTAATTATGTAGAGTTGAGATAGACATAGAAATATGCAACTAATGTCTTTGGTCATATCTCAACTTGATTTTGTTTATTTAGTTTGGAGGTTTTGGAACCCAAACTAACTCTACATCTTTTCTCTTATAAGGACATGAAAATGAATAGTGACCAAGGCGCAAACAGTAATGACAACATATTGAGTCAACTTCATATCTTTTTCTATGGTTATGTCCTATGTTGTCATTGGGTGAGGATGTCCTTTTAGGTACATATATAGATTGGGTTTGTGACTTTCTCTGACTAGGTTGTCGATGAGATTTTCCTTTAGGCTTGTAACCTAGTCCCCTTCTCCCAATTTGTTGATAGGGGTTATCTAGAATTTGATCAAGAATGCCATGGTTATTCAAACTACAAACTTGTTGTTGTAGCTTGGCAATCTCATCCATTCTTTTCTTAATGTCTATTTTTGCTTGGTCTAGATTGGATGACAATAAATTTCTTTCTTTAACAATAGTGTCATAATCTATATGGGTGCACAATAATGGTTGTTTTTGAAGATCGTTTACTTGAGTCTGTAAGTTTGAATTTTCAACAGAAAGGAGCTTGCAATCGGCTTCCATAGATTTTAACTTAAGATCAGAAAATTTATTTCCCTCTTTAAGATCCTCATTTTCAGATGCAAGAGCAAGAAGTTTAACATTTAGATCATCATTTTCCTTATTTGATTTCTTTAATTTCTTTTTGCACTCAACATATTTATTATGTGTTTCTTCAATAATAGCAACCAGTTCTTCTTTAGATAAATAAAAAAGACTTACCTCTTCTTCTTTTTCTTCACTAGTTGTAGCAATAAGGCATTCTTTGTGCTTATCCTCTTCCTTTGATCTCCATGGGCATCCAGTTGTTTTGTGGCTTGTTCCTAAACACCAATTGCAGTATGTAGTGGTTTTGTCCAAGCACTTTTCACCATTTCCCTCCATTCTTCAAGACCTGGTTAGGGTTCCTTGAAGCCTGCTCTGATACCAATTGAAAACTACTAGAGGGGGGGGGGTGAATAGAGTTTTCTAGATAATTTAACAATTATTGAACTCAAACAACCACAATGAAAATATTGGACAAGGAGACACAGGGTTTAGAGTGGTTCCAACTATAGCAAATACTATAGCCGTCAATCCACTACCCGGTTGCTTACCCAACCGGGATTTGAAAAGAAATTTATTTTATTACCTCGCAAGGAATTTACATAAAATACAATCTCTTTTCCCAAACCCTTCAAGCAGCCTTCACCTAGAAGTAATCGCCAACCTTAAAGCAGCCTTCCCTTGAAGTAGATGCACCAACTCCCGTTGCACCAGCCTTCTGAAGTAGCTTCCCTTGCGATAGCCTTCTTGAAGTAGCTTGAAGTCCCCTTCTCCACTTGAGAAGTCAACCCTCTCCAATCCGCAGCCTCCAACCCTAGGAGTAGCAAGGAGAGTACAAAAGATATAAAGGAACAAGAAAGGAAAAGGAAATTACAACTTATCCTTTAAGCCCAAGGCTTGATATGCCTAGATCAAGCGTATAGATCTCCTAGCCAAGTGTGTGAACTTGTGATTGCTGTGGGTAGGAGAATCTAGCCTATAGGACACGAGATTGAGCTAAGGAGAATGTAGACTAATGATCACAGTGCTCAAATTGCTTGCAATAGATTGCTCAAGTATGCTCAAGTGTATTCTCAAGTGTAACAAGTGAATTCTAGTGTCCTATGGCTTGTCCTATTTATAGGAATGGCCTAAGTATGCTTAAGGACGTTCTAGACAACTTCTAGGGGTTTCTAAGTGCTTAACTAGCCGTTAGGTACAAAGTTGTTGCTTTAACAACGGCTAATTAATTTATTCTGCAGTTGCTGTCAGAGACCATCTCGGTCGACAAATGGTCGACCGAGACACCTACTCGGTCGAACTTTTTTCGACCGACAGGCTCTCTGGAACAAGTGATTTGCAACGTCTTTCTTCAACTGCCAACTAACTTGTCTGTTGTGTCTAACGGCTACTTTGGATCTTTCTCGGTCGAGAAGATTGTCGACCGAGAGTGTCTCGGTCGAGGAGTTTGTCGACCGAGAATGATCCTGTTTCAAGGTTTCAATTTAGGCACTAATTATATGTGTGAGTGTGCAAAGGTGATCCTAATTAAATGGGATGACGTGTCTAACTATGGTGTTTGGCTAGGGAAAATCTAACGCTTGATTTACATGCAATTCTAAGTACTTGTACATTATATATTTGTACAAGTTTTTACAGCAATGATTACATTGCATGAAAATATAAACATTTTAGCTTGTGGATTTTCCCTAGTTGCTTTGCCATCCATCTTAGTCCTGCACACTCAAGTAGCTCGTTAGATTAATAAGAATGAAATGTTTGTCATCATCGAAACAAAGGGATTTATCATAATATCCAATTTATCCAACAAGACATAAGGAGGCTTTAAGAAGCCTAGGTTTTCTGCACCGCCAGCTCAGCAGAGGTCTAGTGCACAGACTCACTGGTCACCCAATAAAGGTAGAGGCCACAGTTTACCTCTAGCAGGAGCCCCCAGTACAACGTTAGTATCAGTGATAGGGTCGTCGAGGCCATGTTATGAGAATAGAATGTGCTACAAGTGTGTCCAGGTCAGGCATACCAAGCAGTTTTGTTCCATGAAGTGCTACAAGTGTGTCCTATGTGCTTATAGAGACAATGGTACAACAATGGAGGAGGACGAGGTCGTGGACAGACATCAGAAGCTGGATCTTCAAGACATGCCAGTAGGGTACGGGGACGTTAGTAGGAGACTGCTAGATTCTATGACATGGGTCATCCAGAAGAAAGCGATATAAACCCTTTCTCGCCTACCAACCTCCTTGAAGGTTTGGCTACACAATGAATTTAGTCTCCCTAATATGTTTGTACATATGGAGATTCAGATGTTCGGCTAGATATGATAATCGGAGGAGCAATCTTGATCAACTTTGGAATTCTATCTCATACATCATCAACAAATGATTAAGAAAAAGGGCTTCTAGACAAGTTGAAAATTGGAGCTTCTAACATGTTTTGACGAGAAGAACATCGATATGTCCATTATCAAGGTTGACGACTTATATGTCTTTAAGATCCTCTGGGAATTCACTCCATGTCCTTGGAAGGCTATAAATTTCATTTGAGAAGTGAAGCTTATCTTTGATGAATTCACGGTCATCGAACTCCATGTCCCAACGACTACCAACTCTGCCCCAAAGGAGTTCAGAAGTGGGGATGTGCAGTAGAGGAAGAATTGGTTAACATAGAAGTAGTTGTGCTGTCTATGAGACTCAGAAGGTATTATCATCCTAGAGAATAGAGGAACCCCTTATATTGATACTACATGGACATATACATAGATGGGTATACATAGGGATAGACTTTTCGAGGTATATTTTTCTGGTATTCCTCTTTTACTAGTATGATGTCTAGTGTCTCGGATGTAATATCGATGATTTTTTGCATACATGAGAAGGGTAGGATGAACAAGATGACCTCCAGATTCTATTATATATATATATATATAAATATAAATATATATATATATATATATATATATATATATATATATATATATATATATATAGAGAGAGAGAGAGAGAGAGAGAGAGAGAGAGAGAGAGAATGTATACTTGGAGGCTGTTAATATGTCCACTAAAGCTAGTAGACGAGGCTATGTTGACATGTTGTAATGTAACTCATATTGGCAATGGACGCTTGAGTAAATGCATATGGACGTACGTGTGTGGTCCAAGGACCACATGTCGGACTTGTATTATATGTTCCATAAGACTTTTTTCCCCCAAAACATGTGAGGCTTTCCCGTTACAATCACTTATTTCCGACACGAATTGCTCACAGATATACTCTCCAAAACGGAGTTGATTAGTGCCCATAAATGGAACGAAAACCTTGAAGCATTGGTGGATATTTACGTGATGCCCAATTGGACAGTGATATATGTGTGTTGGGGGGGGATTTGACCTCGTGTGTATAACAAAGAAGTACGCATCCGGCCACCGACGGTTGGATTTGACACAACTTGGTCAATCCAGCTGGCCTGCGCCATCTGTACTGCGGTGTTCTGTCCCGTTCCTTCCAACCAACCCAGCCAGCGGCTTCTCTGCTCTTCACTCTCCTGTTCAAGTGGCAACCCAACCCCCGCAATCCCGTCTCTGTGCATTCGCCATCCACGACGCCCGTCCACCAAACTAAACGATCCGGTGTCGTGTTATCCTCCTATATATGCCGGCCCGACACGCCGTCTCTGAGTGACTTCCTTCCTTACGAACGATTACAGGATCAGAAAAGAAAGCAGCTATCAACAAGTTAGCTAGCTCAGGCTAGTCAGGGTGGTAGTCAATCAATCGTATCCGTTTCCGTCTCCAACTCTTTATGGAGCTAGCTTCAAAGTAACTCCTACCTTCACCCCTCCCTTCGCCGCGCCCCTAGTTGACCTCCAATCCCATACCCGCATATATACACACACAGCAGAACCGGCTTTCCCTCACACTTCTAGCATCATCCCCACCGGCTGCCACACCCCCAAAATCCCAGCACCGCCACAACCATGACAATCTCCCCTTCCCCCGGTGACCCTCGCCGCGCCCCGCTCCTTCTCCCGCAATCCACCTCACCCGACGACTCCGACCTCGACGACGCCCCTTCCGCGTCCGTCTCCGGCGCGGTGTTCAACCTCTCCACCAGCATCGTCGGGGCCGGGATCATGTCCATCCCGGCAACGCTCAAGGTCCTGGGAGTCATCCCCGCACTGGTGCTCATCGCCGCCGTCGCCCTGCTCTGCGACGCCTCTGTTGAGTTCCTGCTCCGCCACACCGGCCGCGGCGGAGCTCGGGAGTCGTACGCAGGGGTCATGGGGGAGTCGTTCGGAACCGCAGGGGCCAAAGTGCTCCAGACTTGCGTCGTGCTCACCAACGCAGGGGCGCTCGTCATGTACCTCATCATCATAGGTAAGAATCCCAGCGCAAGTAGCTACCACCAAATTGACGTTCACGCCTTTCATCTTTCTTTTCCGCTCTAACTTGCTGGCGTTTGTCGGGCGATTCGCCCCGTTTCCTCCTCAGCGGACGTGGTCTCGGGTACGGGATCCGTCGCCGACGGCAACATCCACTACGGCGTGCTCCAGGAGTGGTTCGGTGGGGAGCAATGGTGGAACCAGAGGCCCGTCGCTCTGCTCTTCATCATAGTCTTCGTCCTCGTCCCGCTACTCA
This sequence comes from Alisma plantago-aquatica, assembly GCA_963693085.1. NCBI lineage: Eukaryota > Viridiplantae > Streptophyta > Magnoliopsida > Alismatales > Alismataceae > Alisma > Alisma plantago-aquatica. The sequence goes on from OY856412.1 coordinate 844,547,055, forward strand.
TGTTCCGACGAGTAGGTAAGTAAAAAGCATTTATTACTCTTTTACGATTCTTGATTATCACGTTTTTACTGTTTAATCAGTAAAGAAACGTACATACATGTCTAATGATTAATATCTGAGAGGACGAGGATCTTTTCAGTTTTTGCACAATGTGGCAATGGGTCGGTCTGGAATCTACTATTATAAAGTATTGAACATCTCCTTTTTCACCTCGTCGTCGGCTGCACGTCACTTGAGAGTATCTATCAAAATATTCAACATAAATGAGAAATTTTTGGGAGATTCATATCAAAATGTCGTCAGCTCGGTTTTCATTCATCAACATGGTTGATTTATAAGCTATCTTCGATTAACGTTTCGATTCCCCTCTTTTAATAGTTAAATCAAAATGTCAGTCAGCATTTTGTTACTGAAAGTGACTACTACCAAGGAAATTGCTGACAAAATGTGAGCTAGTTTGTTGTTATGTATGCATATCAATAAAAAAGAAATAACTTACTATCCCCCTTTTTTGTTAGTATTATGCACACATAGCAACAACAAGATATCTCCTATTCTGCCTCCCAATAACGAATCTCAACTATGAACATAACTGTTCAAAGCAATCATATCATGCTTTTCCTTTCTCGCTTTCTAAGCTGACTTGGCAATTGGGAGGATTCATACTTATCTTCTACTTTCACGTTTTCCACGCTACCCGTCATTATCATACAACTTTACCGAATCGACAAAAACTCGTGGTTCCGGTTTCAAATCTGGTATTTGGTTTTATATACCATTGATTGCCGTCTGAAATCACGCTTTTATTTTCTTGTTTTCTTTGTTCTAGCTATCGGGTATACAGACGAATTTCTTTTTAAAATCAAGTCAAATCCTTTCCCATTCGCTCATTCCTTCTGCCATCACTCCGCTATAAATCTCCTTTAAGAACTCGCTGATCAGAAACTTAAAAAATACAGTGGGCGTGAGGAACGAGTCTGCTCTGCACCTAGATTCGTCGTTATTAAACTAAATTACTTCAAACGTGAGGAGCGAGTCTGTGCTGGCACTAGATTTGTTGTCATTTGTGAAGCCCATGGGTCACAAGCTACAATACGGTGAGGGGAGTACTCCTTACCAACAACATCAATGTTGTCAATGTCTTGAAGAATAATTAAATAACAGTGTAGTTCATTAAAACAAGATAAGAATGTCGTTTTCTTACATAGTTTTCCACAAAAATAGTGCACGCTGTATTTAGTAATCCAAACCGAGTCCCCCCCCCCCCTACTTGGGTTCAAATCTGTTGTCCCGAGCATGCTGTCCCAACGTGTCTCTTTTAATCTCAGTCATACACACACCGCATTAATTTTCTTTAAGGGTAGATTTTTGGGGAAATACATGGTAGGAATTTTCTGGGACACAACCAGAATAGCGAAACTGGTACAACAGATTTGGAGTGCCCCTACTTTGCGTGCGTTTCAAGTACATTGTGGGTGGTTTCTCACTGTGCGGACCCTATTGATGGTAGTTTAGGAAGTTAGAGGGGTGGTTTTAGGATATGACGTGGTATGGGTAGATAGCGAATGACTTAAATAGAGTTACGCTACCCATAGTCTACAGTCTACCCGCTGCACCACCCGGTTTCTTGGAAACCCGCACAAAGTTGTTCCAGCATTTTCTTTTAATTGGAATTAACTCCTCCACCAACTGATTTCATGCAGCAAATGAAGATTCCCGAGATTCTCTCTCCACTATTCTCTTCTCTCCATCATTCATCTTTATTAATTTGTTTTTTCTCTTGTAATTATTCTCTGTAGTTCTATTCCGCCCACCAGCATTTCCGCATTAGTACAGTACCTACGGAATCCAATAGCAACATTGAACTGGAAGTATAAGTACAGTACCTACGGAATCCAATAGTAACATTTGTCATCTGGACATAATTTTTTTACAAAATAGAGAGATAAGTTGAGTGCCCATTTGTTGATGATCTCAAAAGTTTAGTGCACATCATATTAAAAAATATTTATAAATTACATCCATAAGTATGGTACCCACTTGTTAATTTCAATTCATTTGCTGAAGCATAAGTACAGTACCTAACAAATTACAAAATCAAGCATAATTGTATAACTAGTCTAGAAGTATAAGCACAGTACCTGCGGGATCTCATACAACTATAAAATGCATCTATAAGTATTGTACCCACTTGTTAATTCCAACTCAATTTTTTCAAACATAGGTACAATACTTACCAAATTATAAAACCAAACATAAGTACAGTACCTAACAAATTACAAAATCAAGCATAATTGTATAACTGATTTGGAAGCATAAGTACAGTACCTACGGAATCCAATAACAACATTTTCACCTGGACATATTTTTTTTACAAAAGTGTAGTGCACATCTGGTCAATAATCAACTATAAAATGCATCTATAAGTATTATACCCAATTATTAATTTTCAACCCACCTTGTCAAATATAAGTACAGTACCTCTCAAATTCACTTGTGAATGTATGTATTTATTGTAGGTACAATACTTACGTAATCTGCAGTGGGGATAAATATGCAATAGAATTTTTTTGTAAGCTATAGTGGATTGATATCTGCCATTTGCATGACTGTTGTATGGAGTGGACAGAGTATCTGTACCATGTATGTATTTTGCATGCTTTTACATGGGTAATAATATCAAAAATCGGATGCATGCTAGGATTAATTAAAAATCACCTATTCCCGAGTACCGGGTAGTCCAGCGGGTAGGTCAGGTGTTATGTGTAGAAATTTTCCTTATATATGCTACTTTGAGTGGTTTGTGGAGAGTGCATGAGTGAGAAAAAGGAGAAAAAAGTTGTTTTGTTTAAACTTTTGATCTACAATGTATTTTCTTACAAATTAAATATTGCCACATTTGTTAAAAAAATACATTCTAACAAGGATCAATGTTGACATATTTTTGAGAAAACAATACAGTGGCTATGAGAAGGAAAGTAAATTAAGGAGCGCAAACAAGTGAGTAGAAAGATGACAAGTAAACGAAGAGGGAAGCAAAGGATGAATGCACCCTAGACATACTTTTGAGAAAAACAATATGTTGGATATGAGGAGAGAAGTAAAGGGAGGAGAGCAAACAAATGAGTAGAGAGGTGAGAAGTAAAAAAGAGGAGGGAAGTAAAGGAGGAGAGGAAAGAAATGAGGACATATGAGGAAAGGGAGGATGGAAGTAAAGAGGAGGTGAGGAAAGTGAGGAGGCAAGTAAAGAAAGAAGACGAAAAAAGTATTGGGAGGGGAGTGAATAGAAGAAGGAGAGAGATGATAAGTAACAGAGGGGATGAGGGAAGTAAAGGGAGAAGTGGGTGCATTTCACTTATATGTGCACACGTTGTTAGTAGAAGTATGTGATATTCACTCAAATGTGGGCTCATTACTAGTAGAAATAGGATCATTCCATAAAAATAATATAGAATGCATCCTTCTACAAGTAAAACACCCATATTTGAGTGGAATGCGCTCACTTCTACTAAAAATGCGCCTACATCTACTAGTAGAAGACGCTCACTTCTACTAAAAATGCAATGTTAGTGCATTACTAATAGAAGTGGGTGCATTACTAGTAGAAGTGGGCATATTTTACTCAAATGTAGTCTTATTACTAGTACAAATAGGTACATTCCATTAGTATATGCAATACATTCACTTCTACTAGTTATACACCCATATTTGAGTGAAATGTACTACTTATAATGTTGTTAATTGAATTTATCTTAGATGAAACTCGACCAATAGAACTCGATGTCAATCCCTTTCCGGTTCTTATCGACGAGCTCATTTACGATTTCTTTTTAACAACCGACGGATTGGATTCCAAACACACCGAGTCTGCTTAGCCACTCGATTCGTTGTTATTAAACTAAACTAGTTCAAACGTGAGGAACGAGTGTGCGCTGCCAAACTGGCACTAAATTCATTGTTATTTGTGGATTCCGGCCGTGACAAGCTACAACGTGGTGTGTGGGACATGGGAAGAAGGGTTTTTTTTTATCAAACACACACAATTATCATATTTTGGTATTTCAAATATCAAAATATTATTTCTTTAAAGAATTATCAAAATGTCATATTTGTGGAGAAATGTGTCTCCTTTGGAAAGACATCATCGTATGTGGTACCAATGCGCCCCATGTGGTGGGGGGACGCTTGCTCTAGCACTACACTCTTAGATGGGATGTATTGGCCCACAAGGGGGCAATGTGTCTCCCACATACATATTGCTATGATATAAATTATTTTTATTTATTTTGATACTTTTTTATATTTAATTTTTTATTTTATTAAAAACTATAGTAATAATTGAAATATATCTATTATAAATACATAAAAATAGAGCTAAAAACATACTACAATAGTTTATCAATACATAATATCTATAAATATAAGTAATAAAGTGTCAAGTCAATAAATATGATACTAAAAATATATAATAGAATCTAATTATTTATTAAACACATACAAATATAAATAATAAAAATAGAAAAATAGAAACAATATTTAAATAAATATGTTAATAGATATACATATAAAACAATTGAAACAAAGGAATTAATCATACATAACAAAACAAAACTATATGATACTTAGTATTTTTAATTATACTATATGAAGTTATAGTTTATTAGTACAGAGGTCTAAAATTCATAAATAGGACATACATATAGAAAAAAAATATGAAAAAAAAGATTATAATAAGTATTATTTCATTATATTTGTGAAAAACATTAGATAGAAATGACAAAATAATTAATTCAATTCATTTTTTAAGTTGTAATAATAGATAATTTCATTTTATTTATTGCTTCTATCTTTTCTTATACATTAGTTATATGTGTACTATATTTTTCAACATTATCTATGTCATTTTCATTTGAAGTGTTGGATTGTTTGTTTGCATTGATTTAATATTTACACTGGTGTATCTATACATTTTACTCATCATTACTAACATTTATAGATTTTATATATATATTAATGAACTATTGTATTTTAAATTTAGACTATATTTTCATGAATCAATATATATTTTTACTAATTATTAATAAATCTAATACAAATAATATAAAACTAACATGTTAATAAATAAATAAAATTATTTAAGAGAATGCATTCACTTTGGAGAATCATTACCTTTGGAAATAATGTGCCCCATTTGTTGACGCATTGCTCATGTACAAGAGCAATGTTTTCCCTAATGGAATACATTGGTTCCACATGAAGCAATAAGTTTCAAAAGAAAACACATTACTCCCCAAATTAATATTTTAATATTTTTTAAAGAAAAATGACATTGTGATGACTAAAATGCTGAAAATACTATTTTGATTTTTTAACATTAATTTTTACCAACATCGTTGTCAATCTTACTAATCATTAATTGACCCTTCATTTAAACATGATAAGCATGTCGATTATTAAAATAGTTTTCTGCAAAGAAGTATGGTACCTATATCCTGTACATGCTGCATCATTACATTACGGTACCAGTATAATCTGATAATATACAAATCCGACACTACAACCAGACGCAACTCACTATTATCGGCTGAGCAGGGGTTAAGAATTGCCATTTGAAGTTGTGGTGTTTCTTTCCCAAAAATACTTTTTAGTTTTATAAATAAAACAAAACGTATAACACAGAAAATATATTATTTAATTTAGATATTCGTTGTGTTGTGGCGTACAATGACTCTGAGTTCTATTTTGGTTCCAATATGTAACCTCATATCCCAAAAAATAATCAAATACATTTATTGAAAAAAATTGAAAGAGACATGTGTAGAATATCAAATCGGAGCAGAAGATTTGAACATTTTTTGGCTTTCCCCTCTGCCGCGCACGCACAACCGCGCTTGGCTTGTCGTGGCTTCGTTGCCTGCCGAGCATCTCGTGTCAATGTTGGCTTTTCCTATCTTCATAAAGTCACCCCTACTTTTTTAATAGTCAATCATACTCACTCCCGCCTCTTATCCTGTTGTCTACATCCGCCGAAGATCTCCTCTACAATAATTCCAATCAGATCCTTGGATTGGATACATTCTTTTGGATAGAGAATTGTTGCATACGTGTTCGGTTTTGCATCATATCAACGTCCAAGGATCTGACTGTTCATGTTTAAACGGGGGTACCCTACACTTTGCAATAGATGTTGCCGCGTGTCAACCCTGTATTATCCTCATTATGCAAATGTGTAAATGTTAGGTAGCTTAATGTTAATGTAATGTGGATATCCTCCTAAGCCAAAATGTATAAATCATATTTAATTGCCCGTGAATTTTTGTAAATTAGTGAACGCACACATGCACATGCACGCGACATATAAAATTTGTTGGAAATGTGCGGAGAAAAGACTTGTCTGTGAAAGAGTTCCTACAGTAAAAGATATTTGTGTTGGTTGTTTGAAATGAATGAATCAACGAACTGTTTCCGTAGGATGGAGGGAAAAATACAAAATTAAAGATAATAATGTGTGAGAATAAATATTTGTACGAGTAAAATTTCTTAAAAAAAAAATGAGAGAATTGAGTGAATAAAGGAGAACACACCTCGCTGTTTTTATAGTTGTATAGATGTTAGGTAGCTTAATGTTAATGTAATGTGGATTTCCTCGTAAGCCAAAATGTATAAATCATATTTAATTGCCCGTGGATTTTTGTATTTTTTATCATTCTGATAAGTTTTGTTTCCACTCTTTTTTACTGTGGTGAAATTTGTTGATGTATACCATTGGGCGCAGATTCCCTGAGATTCTCCTCGGCGGTGTCCGTTTTCCTGGCCGTGGTGTTCGTCGTCATCAGCTCCGTCATGGCCATATACGCGCTGTCTACGGGAGCCACAAAGACGCCAAGGCTCTTCCCTGACTTCACCACGCTCTCCTCACCGTTCCAACTCTTCACCGCCGTTCCAGTCATTGTATTGGCATTCACCTTCCACTTTAATGGTACGTTTGCTATCTCTCTACAACAAACTTAGTGAAAAATGAGTAACATCCTCAATGTCTATCTCAAGATTTCACTTTACTAACATAATTCATCCCCTCCACCGATCGCAGTCCACCCTGTCCGCGCCGAGCTCGACAGCACCTCCGACATGACCCGCGCAGTCCGCGTCTCCCTCATCCTCTGCTCCGCCATCTACTCCACAGTCGGATTCTTCGGCTACCTCCTCTTCGGCGACGGCACCATGCCCGACATCCTCTCAAACTTCGACAGGACCTCCAGCGCCTCCTCTCCTGCCTCCCTCGGCGGCCCGCTGCTCAACGACGCCGTCAGGGTCAGCTACGCGCTCCACCTCGTCCTCGTCTACCCTGTCCTCTTCTTCTCGCTCCGGATCAACCTCGACGGCCTCCTCTTCCCAAAGGCCACGCCTCTCGCCTTCAGTAGAGGGAGGTTCATGTTCATTACCCTTGCCCTTGCGGCGTTCGCGTACCTGGCTGCAATCGTTATTCCGGATATTTGGGCGCTGTTCCAGTTCTTTGGGTCCACTACCGCCGTGTGCCTGTCGTTGATCTTCCCAGCTGGGATTGTTCTCAGGGATGTTCATGGGATCTCGACGACCAGGGATAAGGTTTTGGCCGGTGCCATGATTGTCCTGGCCATTGCTACCAGTGCTACAGCGATTGCTTCAAATGTCATGACTTCAATCACGGGATGATGGATGATTTCGTAGTAGCGCGGTACTGTACATGGAAGTGATAGAAACGTGTGTTCTGCTCCTGAGAGATCTCAGACCAAGGTTTCAAGGGATATAGATACATCTGCCGAGTGCCTTGTTTAATAGTTATTCGTTTCTGGGTGTCCGCGAATCCACACCCACCCATGTCAATCAATTCAATATTCACCCCAGGCTTACTTTTTACAAGTGGGGAGGATCATGTTCATATTATCGCTGTCATTTTAGTCTTCCGATTGGTGCAAATTCCAGTTCTGATTGCTGGAGCTCGACCTGGAGTTGTAGAGATTGGTGTAATCAAGAGGCTCCGGCAAGCTTGGTTCCCTCAACCACAGACTGTGCCATACAATTTAAAAACCGCAAACTGTGTGTATTATATACAATTCTCTCATTTGATGATTGATTTTGCCCACTTCTGTATAAGGTGGCGGTTTTATGTAGATTGTTCCGTAATATTGAAATTCATTTTCATTGCCCATGTTGCTGGCCTAAAGGCTTATTCATATATTTTGAAGATACGAGATACTTCATTACTTGTATGTAACATCTATACATTATAAAGTACTTTAGGTATCAAATGAAACAATTGATTGAAGAAAGAACCATTCCATATAAATATATCACTTTATAACATAGATACATATGTGTGAGTACACCATATCATTGGTATTTCAAAGCCAGAGAGGAGCATAGTCCTACATAGGTGGAACTTTGTTTTTTTCTTTTTCTTTTTCATATGGATTCTTTATCCATAGTTCAACTAAAAACTAAATGACTCATGCTATGTGCACACGCATGGAAAGGTAACCTAAGTGGATTTTGGTTGGTTTGATTCGGAAATGGTTTAACCAAACACATGTCTCGCACGTAAGAGCTGCAAATCCAACCCCTTGAGACACCTTTTATGGTACGGTCTTGGTGCAATTTTGTTACTTGGCCCGCTCCGTGGTGTTTGACATTTGGGCATCTTTTCATCGATTTGGTTTCTCATCTTGTTTCTAAGAATTGTAACAGTCGCGTTAGCTGATCGCCAAAAAAAGTTTCTATTAAGTGATCTCTCTATTGACTCCTAAAATGTTTCGAAAAAAATCTCTCACAATTTTCTTCTTGATTTTTTGTTTCCACTGATTAAGGTATGTGTCATTATTGATCATTGGAAGAACGATCAAAAGTCCAACTTCATTAATTACAGTTTGCATACTTCACAACTCATGTAGTTTTTTTTATCCTTAGAAGAAAGACACTCTGCATTTGGTGCACCAATTGTCATCTTCTTGAGGGCAAAAATACTCTCATGACATTGCACTTTCACACCTCAATGACCGCCACTATCGGTAACATATGTTGCTTTTGTGTTCTCGCCATTGTAGTTGTGGAGTATTTAAGTTGTATGGGTACTAACATGGAAGGATTCGATCAATGCCTTTGACTTTGTTGGATTCTAATAATTGTTTTGTCGTTGTGATTTTTTGTATCTTCTCAAATACTACTACTTAACCTCAATAAAATATCAACATATCTTAATTGACAGAAAATATTTATATTGCTTTGAAAGTTTCTAATGTTGATTTGCACTATCTAAATCAAATCTTAAAAATGATACAATTAATTGAAAAAAAATACAACATAATTTTGCACATGTACTTCTAAGTATCATATCATATCAATTTCTGATGTTTACTTTTTAGTTTAAAATGAATCTAAAATATGAGAAATTTTAGGGAAAACAAATCTAATGGAAAAGGCATATATGTTCAAGAATTTATTGTTGTTAACTTTTGGTTTGTGTTAATGACAATAAAGTAATAACAACTCAGATTCACAAACTTTGGATCATGATCATTATAAAAAAAATGGACTTTTTGAGTCTTTTATTTCAAGTTCATTAATAAAAAAATTGTCTAGTTTTTAGAAATGTTATAAGCATAATTTCATGGCATCTTTTCAACATCAAGGTTGGATCACTGGCTTCGCCCCATCGCATTATGCTAATGGCAACTGAGATGATTTAATGACCTATGAATCAATAGAAGAGGATGAAAACTAGGTTGTCATGGACAAGTCCAATACTTCCTCTATGGTAGGTGTTGTACCCACTCCAAAAAATGCAATGAATCATATGGTCGTGGGAACAACAAAAAAATTAAGGAGACAATGATAAATCAATAAAGCTCAGAGTTGCCACCCGATTTTATACATAAGATAAGGAAAAAGATGAAATTTGCATTTAAGTCAGCAGAAAAACACATAAAAATTCAATTTTGACTGCACCCTTTGATGGATAAGACAGGAATACATTGATGCAGAGATCGAATTCGGTGATCCTATTATGAGTGGGGAAGGATTAACATCCCCATCTTGCACATTGACGGTATTGCAATCTTTTTAGTCATCTCAGATAAAAATAATAGTGATCGAGGTTGTTATTAAGAAAATGATTGAAAATGATAAAAATGTGAATTTTTTTTTATTTTGGTGGACCTTTGAGGATGGAGATGGCTATGAATTTCACATCATAGCCCAAACGGTCCTAGTTTTTAGGTGTATTGTGGTCCTAATCGCCTCAGGACCTCCCACGACAAAGATCCATCACTGGAAATTGGGATCGATGTGTAGGAAGAGAGAGAGAGAGTGGAGAGAGAGAGATTCAAAAGAGAAAGATCAGATCTTTGAGAAAGAGAGTGCAAATATGAACAATTATAAACAGATCAGAGCAATTAGTGATAATTGATATAACTAGGTAAAACTACAGTTATTGTTGTGCAACCTACTGGCGTTAGTAGAGTAGTTGGTGTCAGAGGAAAGAGATCACAAATTAAAAGTGAAAAAGAGAGGTAGTCATTTCTCTAGATTTAAGAGAGATGAGAGGATCCTAGAATACATTGAATGTGAGAGTCCATTTATAGTCCAGGTTTAGGGTTTGGGGTTCTGGGAATGTTCTAGAAGAGCCGACAGATCACCACAATGTGCCTCGTAGAAGGGTACATGGATGACTGTGATATACCCGATATCCCTTGATGGAAAAGGTAGTCTCTCATTAAGAATGTTATGTCAAAAATTGAGGAAAACTTGCAAAGAAAGATAAGTCAGAATTATCTCTTAATTTTTTGTAGGAAAAATAGTTGAAAAAAAGGAAATATTCTATTTTAGATAATTCAATTGGGCAATTTCTAAAATTATACTATTAAATGATAATTGTCAAAGAAAGATAGTCAGCCTTATCTCTCAGATTTTCCAAGAAAAGGTAGTTTTAAAGGAAATATTTAATTCCAGACAATTTAATTAGGCGATCTATGAAAATACCTTAAGGCAGAATTGAAGGACAATTGCACTTTCATTATGAAAGAAGGTCTTTTGTAGAAAGCCCTAAGTCGGATTCAAGTGTGTGAATTGGATGGATTAAATATGCAAATATTGTGGAAAAAGGTGGGGGAATGTGGAAATTGGGTAGGATGTGGAACAAATTCTATCATTAGCTAGAGAATTAATATTTAAGCATGATTTTTTGCTAAGTGAGCAAAACTGGGGTGTGAATAGTTTACCCCTCTCAAGGCAAGATTCAAGATAAGAGTGAATATTGCAAGCTTGACCCAAGTCTAACCCCCATTTTTTGTCACAGGTGGCCAAAAAGGTTGGACTTGTCAAGAATTTGACAAACCTTGAGGGTGAAAAGCAAGTGTGATGTTTCTTCCTTCTAATGCTAAATTAGTGAGGAAAAGATTGGGAATAACAATTTCTCCAGAGTAAGGACAACCTATGACTTAGGAAGTTTTCTGTGTCTGATGGTCATTCGATCCTCTGAATTATTATCAGTGTCTCCCATCATAGCTTTAGTTCTTGAACCAGTGCATGTCTGATTCTCCCACTAACTCATGCCTTAGTTGGAAAAGGTGGATGTGAAAAAGTGGATAGGATTCAGAGATATTAAAATCAAGAGTATGTAATCATTGAGAATAGTGGCAAATTCTCTATTGCAAAAAGATCCTAAAAATTCATCATCTCTCCTCTCTTTCTACGCATTTAAGTTTTATTTTTTTTATATTTTTTAGTAAAATAGTGCACCAAATTAGGGTTAGGACCACAATGCTAAAAGGTGAAATCAGACGATTTTTCCTATGTGGAAATAGGGCTTTGATCACTCAAGATTTTTAGACAAAATTGGGTGAGTTCTCCAATGTGAAAATAGGACTTTGATTCCTCAAGATTGAACATTGGGGCATCACATAAGTTCCCAGTTAAGGTGACATTTATGGCCAATTACTGTGCTAGTTAATTATTTGTTCCCTAGAGAATGTGTGATGTCGTAGGATTAAGTGCATATGAAGAGTGTTAAAGCAAGTTTAGATCCCCTAGATTGTTGAAGAATGATTATTCCTGACTTTCTAGTTCTCACTTGATTTGATTCACCTTCTTTTAAACTACATCTCTACTGAGAAATGAACATTAGATATGACAATGATTGCATATATGATCATCTGAAAGCTCTTACAAGATGTAAGGATTGATAATCTTGACATGTTCAGGACATGATTGATGCAATATGAGTCATGATCTTAGATTTTGAAAGATGTAGAAATATGAGTACATGATTGGTTCAGTTTTAGATCATGATCTAGAACCATAGATTGATTTGGAGATGTAGGTACGATTGGTTCCATTTTAGTTCATGATATGGGACCATAGATTGGAGTATCTGACAAATATCTAGATTTATATCATTTCCAATTTTAAAAAATTTTCAATATAGATGAAGTTGATCATTAGACAAATTTCCAAATCTAAGGTGGCATTTATGACTAGTGACTGTATATGGCAGTTGTGTAATGCTTGGAGCATCATCTAGCCATTCAAAGAGTTTTAGGTTGCTTGTTAAGATCTTCAAAAGCATCGACTTTGCTGCTCTATATGATTGCTCAAGATGGATACTTTGGATATCAGACAAGTTTTTGAATTTAAGGTGACCTTCATGTCCAATCATTGTATCAATCATTTATCTAATCCTTAGAGCATCTTCTTGTATCGATAAGATTGATAGATTGATTGGATAGATAAGATTGATATGATTGATAATGTTGATCAGATGGGGATCTAGAAAAATTTCTCAATTTAAGGTGATGTTTATGACCAATGATTGTATCAATCAATTGCAATTTTCCTTGATCCTTTCTTGTTTCTCAAAAAGTTCTCAAGATAGATAGGGTTGGGCACCAAACAAGTCTCTAGATTTAAGGTGGCCTTTATGACCACTGATTGGTCCAATAATTGTCTACTCCCTAGATCATCTCTTAAATACAAGATGGTTCAATGTGACAAGAGAGGAATTTTCCTATTGTATGTAGGGATTTGATCAAGGTGCCTATGTTGATAAGGTTTTCACGAGGAGTGACTGTTCAAATGCAGGGTTCTATCGGGAGTGCCTACCTAAATGTAGGGTTTGCAGGATGTCCTTATTAAAATGTAAGGATTGAGGGATATGCCTACTTGAATGTAGGGCTTGAGTTCAACGAGACATCTATTTAGGACAGAGCTTGAACGTGGATGCCTACTTAGGATAGGACTTGGTTCATGAAGAATTCCTATTCGAGATAGGACTTGTCAGATTGTCAAAGTTGGTCGATGTATGCCTATTCAGAATAGGGATTTAGCGTTCATGCCTATCCAAGTGTATGGCTTTGGTTATGCACCTACCTAAATGTATGGCTTTTGATCAGGATGGATGTCTATTCATTATAGGGCTTAAAAGTGGGGGCCTACCTGTGTGTAAGGCTTAAATTGAAGGGAATGCCTATTTGAGATAGGGCTTGAGGTGATGCCTACCTAAATGTAGATATTTAACCAAGGGATTTGCCTACTCATGATAGGCTTTTAAAGATGCCTACCTAAAAATTGTAGGGACTACCTATTCAGGGTAGTTGTGAAGATGCTTACCTAAATGTATGACTTAAATAAAGTAAGTTTCCTACTCATGATAGGGATTCAAAAGAGGAGATGCCTACTCAGGATAGGGGATGAGGTGATGCCTACCTAAATGTAGGGCTTTGAAAAGAGAGGAAATGTCTATTCAAGATTGGGTTTTCATAAGAGGATATGCCTATTTAGGATAGGGCACAAGGTGATGCCTACTTGAGTGTAGGGCTTCGAAAGAGAGGAAATTGTTAACCATTATAAATTGTCCATATTTTTATGATGACTTAACCATTCTATTCATATGTATCTAAGACGTCTATTTGAGATCAACTTTAGGCATTAGGTACATGAAGTGGATGATTTGACAAATCCTAGTTTGCTAGAAAATAAGTAAAAAACAATGCAAATGGGTGTTTCGTAGAACATGCTATATCTCCACTACAATCATGTTGTAAATTATTTGTATTGAATGTATGACTTGTAAATAAGCTTGGAAAAAATTAAGATCACTTAACTCAAATGTTTAAGCAGTATTAGGGAAATTACAAGGAGCATTGTCGGTCGAGTTTGTCTTGGTGGCAAATCAGCTGACATGATATATAGTACTTGATAATTCCCATGGTCGGTCGAGTTTGTCCTGGTGACAACTCGACCGACACCCTGCACTTACAAAGAAAATTAAAGCCATCGTCCAAGTTTCATCTAAGATAAACTTGACTGACAACTTCAATTTGTTTTTCCATATAGTATCGTTGGTCGAATTACCTAAAAGATAACTCAACCAACAACATTGTATGAAAAAGTGTAGAAAAATGTTTCTAGTCATTGGTGTGCTCTAAAACATAAAAATATATCCGTTGGAACACCCAAAATGTCTAGAATTAGTTCCTGAGTGTCTCTACTGACTAGTAGGCAGCCTCAACTATAAATAGGGTCCCTTATACTTCATTCTAAGTTTTCCTAGTATGCTCCCTAGTTATAGTTGAGTGATTTTGCCTCCAATAGCCCCTTTCTCTCTCAAGGTTATCTACAAATCTATCTTAATCCGAGTGAGTTAGGATCATTGTAAGAGAGTTTCTCCAATTTACACCTTTTGAAGCTCTCCAGTCCATCCCAACCTCTCTCTCAAGCTACAATGGTGAAAGATTCTCCTTGGTGAAGGTGAAGAAGAAGGTTGAAGATCCAAGTCAAGAGTGGTGTTTCTTTAATGGCAGAAGACTTGTTGTAGGAGTAGATAAGTCCTTGGTGAAGTCAAGAGGCTCATCGCACTAGTGGGTAAGTCCTTGGGAAGGTATATGAATCTTGGTCTTAGATGGGTAAGTACTTTTTAGGTTATTGACTCTCTTGTCCTCAAATGGAAGTCTAGGTATCCTTGTCCTTGAAAAGCAAGGTCATATATTGTAACTCTTATAATGGAATATAAGAAGTGTGTAATGGTTGAAAATCCTAGAGATTGACCCCTCTAGGTAGTAGACGTACATCTCCTATTTTGGAGGTGGGAACCACTATATGTAGCTTGTGTTACTTGTGCTTGTTCAATCCCTTTCTCCCTTTCTATATATGTTAAGTTGCACTAAAATTTCATATAAGCAACCTTATCTTGTGATATACTTTTAAGGTCTAATGAATTTGGTTTAAGTGTTTTTTTATATCTATTCACACCCCCTTCAAGAGCCCATTGATTCTACAAGTGGTATCAGAGAGAGGTCTTCTCCAACCTAGTGCTCCTATGAGACAAGAAGATGGGTGAGAATCTATTGGTGTCCCTTAACCTAGAAGGTGGATTCTCTATGCATCCTTCCATATTTGATGGCACAAACTTCCTCTATTGGAAGAGAAGGATGCAGTTCTACCTCCAAGGGATTAGCTACACAATGTGGAAAGTGGTTATAGGTTCATACAAAGAACTGGAAGGAGATATGGATATATGGAGTTAAGCTTCCATGAAGAAGGATCAACTAAATGCCAAGGCAATAAGCATCATCTATTCCACCCTCACTCCAATTGAGTTCAACCAGATTTTTGCTTTGGACACAACCTATAAGATTTTGGATAAGATATGAATTACCTATGAAGGCACCAAGCAAGTGAAGGAATCCAAGGTGTACATGCTCAATGGTCTTCTTGAAAACTTCAGGATGGGCAAGAAGGAAAGAGCTATTGAAACATATGCAAGGCTCAACACTATTTTCAATGGACTTACTACTTTGGGTCAACCTATGGACCAAGGAAAGATCAACTCAAAGATTCTTAGAACTATCCCCAAGAGGTGGGAAACCAAGGTGACCACAATTGAATAAATAAAGTCTCTTGGTGATATTCCCATTGAAGAGATCATAGGGAATCTACAAGCTTTTGAAGTAAGACTAGAGATGTAAGGCCCCTAAACTTTCTTAATGAGTTGAATAAGATTAATTATCATAATTGAATTCTTATAAACCTAATTTAACCCTTTGATATGCTTTAAAATCATAAGACAAGCTTAAGTTTCAAATTTGGTCCAATTTGGACATTGTTTGAGCAAGTTATGCAATTTTAAGCACATTTTGGACTTTTCTGCAATTGTAAAGAGTGGGTCCCGAAAGGGGATCCACTCAAATGATATAATACAAGAACCATATAATAATAAAGCAGCGGAATCAAAACTATTACATAGTCACTTCATGATTCATTTATACAATTGTTCCTCACCATAATAGGCGATTTTACAAATACTTGAACTAAGCACAACTAAGACAGTAGCAGAGGGTAACCCAGCCATTCCAAGCTATCCTTAAGTTCATGACATGTTAGCAATCTTTTTGAGCTCTTATCTTCCAATGTACCTAAACCTGGGTGGAAGGGAACATCACCCAGAACATAGGAAACAACAAAGAGGTCAGTAAAGGCTGAGTATGTACATATATAAAACACTTTGGGTATTATAAAGGGTTAAAAGTGCAAAAAGAAAGATGTTCCCACAAGAGAAGGGGACTATTTGCAATTAGGAATGTTCAAGATAAAAGTAACAAATGAAATGAGGCATATTAAATTTTAGATTACAATCATTATAATAAAAGAGTGTCTTGCCATAACAATCATCCACAATTTCATATTAAAACACCCAACATTTTGCATGCATAACAATGTAGACTAAATATACCTAAATCAAGGCTATAATACCATAGGATCATGGCCTAAAAGAAACAAGGGTGGAAACGCACACCCTGGGTAGAATACACATTCCCTTTATAAGTATGGTTGTACATAAGAACCACTATTCTAGATATTCTAGTCAAACATGTATTCATCATCATCATCATCATCTAAGCCTCAATCCCAACTATGTTGGGGTCGGCTACATGGATCCTTCATTTCCATTCAGCTCTATCATGGGCCATATTCTGATTGAGATGTAGAGATTCAAAATCTCTCTTTATAAGCTCATCCCATGTTAATTTAGGCCTTCCTCTTCTTCTATTTATAGTGTTTGGCTCAATAGCATTGCTTCGTATAGGCGCACTAGTAGGTCTGCGTTGCACATGTCCGTACCATCTGAGTCGGCCCTCACGCAACTTGTCCTCAATGCTCGCCACCCCCACTTTATTCCTGATATAATCATTTCTCAAACGATCTTTTCTTGTCTTCCCACACATCCATCTTAGCATACGCATTTCATCCACGTTCATCTTGTTGAGACCTTGTTTCTTCACTGCATAAAACTCCACTTGCACTCCTCCATTTCAACCATCCTGCAGTGATCCGGTGACAAACATCATTTTGGACATACCTGACTATTTGAATAATAGAACCTAAGTAACGAAATTTGTCACATTTTGGTATATCTACTCCGTCCAACTTGGCTCCATCATTCACACTGTGAGATTGGATGAAATTACAATGCATATACTCAGTTTTGCTCCTGCTAATCATCAATCCATTTGATTCCAATGCCTTTCTCCAACATTCAACTTTATCATTCAATCCATCTTTTGTTTCGTCAATCAAAACAATATCATCATCAAATAACATACACCAAGGAATTTCATCCTGAACATTCTTTGTTAACTCATCCATAACCAGAACGAATAGATATGGGCTGAGTGTGGATCCTTGGTGTACCCCAATTGTAATAGGAAAAGTTGGTGTCTCTCCTCCAGGAGTCTTGACACTTGCAGTAGAGCTATCATACATGTCTTTGATCAAGTCAATGTATTAGATAGGCACACCCTTTTTCTTCAAAACCATCCATAACACTTCTCTGGGTACTCGATCATAAGCCTTCTCTAGATCGATAAACACCATATGAAGATCTCTTTTTCTTTGTATATACTTCTCCATAAGCCTCCTTATCATAAAAGTAGCATTTTTTGTTGATCTTCCAGGCATGAAACCAAATTGTTTGTTTGATACCTGCGTTATAGATCTTAACCTCTGCTCAATAATCCTCTCCCAAAGCTTCATCGTGTGACTCATCAACTTGATATAGCATGCATAAAATAGAGAGCAAGACTGGCATTACAATTAGTTTCTCATAAATGGTATTCAAAGCAGGAGGGGTCTAAGAACCCATTATAAACAAGGTATCACAAAAACTAAATGGATATAAAGAACTGAGAGTAGGAAAATATAAATGTCCAAGAAAATGGATTTCCAAGTAGAATAACGGTTCAAGAGATGCCTCATTAAATAAATGTAGGTTCAGTCAAATAATGCCAAAAATAAAATAGAGGATGTACACACCTTATGATCAGTCCTAGATATTCAATAACACCCCCTAAGTTCAGGGTTAGGGTTGTCTCAACCTAGTCACAATATATGTGCATTTAATTAATATAATATGCATTAAATATTTTTCTTAGAAATTGATCCTACAGTAGGTTGCAAATCTGGGCGTGAAACCTATCCCAATAGATTAGGCGCATTTTTCTGATTTCAAAAATATATTTATTTATATTTTCTGCTGAACCAATAATTAGTTATGATTTTTATAAGTTAAAATCATTTACTGCTTAAAAAGGAAAAATTGAATGTTGATTGACTAAAATACCCTCGAATGAACATCATATACTAAACGGGGCGTTACCCAACACCTTAGTAATACACTTTCACAATATTTGTAGTCAAATATGAGTCAAACACAAGAAAAGGACATAAATGCCCATGGTCAGGCGTGACACCAATTGTCTGCCCCATGGCCAAGACTGGGCTTTCAACTCAATGATTGACTTCCCATCTCTCGCGCCATGGGCGATGTCCAGGACCTCGGTTCCCAGACTCTACTACAAGGGATCGGTACCAGACATACTACCTTGAGTCTGTGGGATGGTGACTGAACAAGGAAGACCAGTGCTCTAAGTCTGTGGACATCAGAAGCAGATGGTCATCCCTTTGGCGAAGGCCAGAAAGATGGTTGTGCAACAAACTAAGGGAGGACCTGGTATAGACCGCGGCGAGGAAAACACAGAGAACAATTATGATGCTTAGCCGGATCCCACCTCACAGAGAGGTTCACGATGAGACAGGCTGTGGGAATCCAGAGACTAGAGACACCCGAGAGACCTGAGAAACCAAGGAGAATAGTCACCGATCGCAGAACCGGGCGAGGCATAGGCTGGGATAGATAGGGGCTTTTTGAACCCTCATGAGGCCCTCATCATGACCATCACCTTTGAGGCATGCTCGCGAGGCACCCTGGAGTCCAAGAACAGGTCGTGAGTCATGAAGACCTCTTCCCGCGGTAGCCCAAAATAGAGGATGATGGTTGCGTTTGTCGACCAAGGAAACAGGAGCATCTCGCGAGAAACTGAAGATACGAAATGGAAGATGGGGTATCCTAGATTGTTACCTCGTGAGGAATCAAACCAAGGTTGATCTAGCTACCGGAGCTTCAAGCTTTTTCTCTGGGGAAGACGACCACCGTCCGAGCTCTACAAGCGCCCACGAACTGAATTGATTGGGGGAAATGATAGGCAAGTCACCGAGGTCGACTTCCAAACCGAGAGGGATCGAGAGGAGGACCTGAAAGGAGAAGTTGAGAGGGAGGGGAAAAGAGCAGCGACGGCTGCTCGGGCTTAAAATGGGCATTTTTGTAATAGGGCACTGCAAGGGTAGTATGAGAGCTCGTTGGACTCGGGGAGGTGAGAGGATTCTGTTGGCGAAGAAAATGATTGATTCGGTTTAAGATGGAGGGAGATATCGGCGATTGACTCCATCGCCATCCAAAGGCTGAGCTACGTGCTATTGTCGAGGGTTAGGGACGAATAGGTCCCGACCCATCCCACTCACCTGAGCAAGAAAATCAGAAATAAACCCGGCCCAACACCTTGGTCCGGCAGTGACCAAAACAAAATCAATTAATCGACCAAACGTTAGGGTAAAAGCATACATAATATATTAGGGTCTAATTGGGGGTGCATTTGATGTCCAAATGACCCCAAATTTTGAGGGTTGACTAATTAAGCTATGAGGAACTCGATTATGGGCTTAGATTTGGGTTTTGAGGTTACCTTAGCTATTATTTATCCATAGTTCATAAATCATTTACTGAATGTAATGATCATAGCCTAACGATAAATTATGGTGAAGCCTTCCACATTCCTCACTCTAATATTCCATGGTTATTCTAGGAAGTTAAATAATGGTTGAGGCTATAGTTTAATATTAGTATCCACCAATTCTCATCCTTAAAGTATTAGGGTTATCACATTCAAAGATTTCATGTTCATGTGATTCGAAAGAGTCAATTAGGGTTAATAGATCCTAATATGGTTTGATCTATGCTATTACAACGAAATATAGACATTGAAAGGTAGTTAAGAAAAGAAAAGGGACAAGGGATTTTGGATATCCATCTAATAAATTAGGGGCCTAGAATAATGAGAAATTAGCCTATGTGTCTAGAATCGAGTATGTTACAACAATTAACCAAATTGAGAGGTTTGCTTTGCAACTTATCACTTTCATTATGTTCCTTGGATATTCTCTCATCATTCTGAGCTTGTTGAGCCATGGGGAACCTATTTAATCCTTGGTTTGAAGGTATTTTCTTCAAGGGTATTTTAGGGTTTACCCCTTCATGGATGAGCTACATTTAGCAACTATCAACTAATGAATTATTTGTTTTACTTTGGAAATTCTAGAAACAAGGGATAAGCATGTCTCTATGGATGGTGGGGGAGCTGCTTGTGTGTGCGCTTTTATATTCTTAATAGTTTAAGGCCATGGACACTTGGAAAGATACTAGAACTTCAACTTTTTCTTTATCTTTATCTTAAAGTTTCATATACTTATCCCTAAGAACCAAAACGAGCCATTTTCTCTGCACCACTTCCCTCCTTCTATGAACCTCGTTCTCCCTATGTGCTGCTGCGAATTTCCTACCTCAATGGAACTTCTAATGTTGTTAATCAAGGGATGTCTAGGGTTAAATGGTGATTCTTTCTAGAGCACAACTCAAGGACTTCATAGGTGGTTTATCCAAAGTGTTTACTTATGTAAACAACCAATGGTCTTACCTTTTAAACCTCCAATGGTTCTGGGTGACATAGTGGTATGGTGATATGGGTTGAATGATGATGGAACAAATGGAGGGTTACCCTTAATAAGGTAGTCTTACCTATTCACTCATATGAATAGAAGGGATCATAACCATATTGTGTTAAAATGTAACCCTAATGAGGTATAGCTTGTTATACTTAGCTTTAATATAACTAAATGATGGTAATTGGGTACGAATAGTCCTTGAATGATTAATACAATCATGGAGTACTCTCTTATTGTTGCCCTAGTATGCTACAATCCGATGGTTACACCTTGATTTATGTGTGGGTTCATACTTGAGAATATTATGGAATGTGATGGTGATGCTTCACCTTATGCATCCATGATCCAATGGGGATGTCATGAGTTAGGGTTTGGGTATAAGTGTTGATTAGTAACATTGATATAATTTATCATGTTGAACCTAACTCCAATGAAAATAGATAAAGATGAGTATTCATGTTTAACATTCTTATATGATGGAATTATGGTGGAATAATCTCCTTAATATGATCATAACCTTAATATGTTAATTGGTGGTTATCATAGCCGCATGGTTGATACTTTCTTATGCTAAACATGTGCATTATGAATATGATGAGGGTTAATCATATCTAGATTCTTTGCATGTTGATGTAATAAAGGAATATTCTTAATGTTAATATAACCCTACTATGATTGTTTATGAATATCTCCTATCTCATTAATGCAATATTGTGTTGATCCGGTGTATTATATGTACGTGATGTTGTTGAGCCTTGTTATAAGGCATGCAAAGATAATGATGATCTTGCAGGGAATAGTATGATGGTCTTAATGACCATTGGGCATGGTTGAGCCCTGAATGAGGTGTAATCCACTTGTGATGATAATGGTTGATACCCTATGATATTGTGAAAAGGATTTATATCTTGTGATAGTATGACGACTAGTGTAGTCTAATGAATGACAAGTGAATAACACCATGTGACGATGAGATGAGAAATTGTGTTTTACACATTTTATAACTTTTGAAGTTGCGATACTTATATGCTTGCTAGATGTGAATTAGGGTTTGTATGTTCACTTGTTTGATGCAGCCTTAATTCACCCAATTGGAGATAACTAATCAAGTGAAACTCTAATCATGTAGCGCCCTGTGCCATACAACCATCTTCAGTTTCAGAACTTGCTGGATGGTGAAATGAGTATTCCTAAAGGAAACTCAGAGCACATACTATTGAGTATGCGGGGTGCTTGTCATCCCGACACCAAGTGTTTCGGGAGGATGGCTATAGTCATACTTATCCCACTTTTGAGAATGACTTTGGTCGAGTCTCATTGATTATTACATGATGTGATTAGAGGAAAACTGTAGTTGTACCTCAGTGATTGGGTTTGAATACCCTATATGCTAGCACCGTGACCTGTACCAAGGTGGGATGGTTATAGGACTATATGTCATTGTTTTGCAGTTTGACTATATGTCACTATGGTGCAGACTCATACTGACCGAGTATGAAGAAGATCTTGGAGTCCGTATCTTCCTAGATCCTATATGGAACTGATTGCGACCAAGCGGTGGTCAGTTGGACTTTGAGTGGTACGACTCAAACTCCCCAGGGCGTAATAAAATTTGTAATATAGCTATGTAGCATATTTGTTTAGGGTTATACATGACGTTTCACATTGGATGATAACCCTTGTTTGCTATCTTTACATAAATATGATGCTTAGTGCAATTAAGAGATAGTAGATATACTTAGGTTGTGGATATGCTTAAGATTGTAGATGCGTACATACAGTAGTTATGCTTCTGCTGATAACTATACTACTACTACTGATTATAGTCATGATGCTAGCTATCTCATGTTGTTAGTTATGTTTAGCATGCTAGCCATGCCTTTATAACTAGAGATGCATATACTACTAATCATGCTTATCTAGATAGTTGTGCTTATGTTGTTAGCTCTTCTTATGATGTTGATATGTTCAACGTGTTAGACATGCTGATGTTGTTAGCTATGCTTATGATACTAGACTTATGATGTTATAGATGCTCATGCTGCTAGACTCCTTATACTGTTAATAGGGATATGAGAATGGTCTGGCTAATGAAGATAGTTATTATCTGCTCCTTTATGTATTTTGTTAATCATCAGTGCCATTGAGCTTATTTGTTATATATGATTAAACTTCTTAAACTATCTCATTTCCTAAAAATGTTGGAATCAATAAACGTTGTTGGAGGTTATATCTCTTGCTGGGACATGGGTCTCACCCTTGTGGTTTGCCACTTTTTTTAGGTAATCGACAATGACGACAATAGAATCATGGAAGTAAAGAGGAAGTACAGTAATGAATCTTTAAGAAAGTTGATTAGATGTCTAGTGTGTCCTAGAGTCATCCCTGTACTCTCAGGTCCGGGCAGAAAAAGTTTGTATATGGTGTTTCAAACGAATTAGAATTTTATTAGCATGTTAATGTTTGTTGTGTGGCATATACAAATATTGTTCTCATGTTTATATATATTGTAGATAAGGTGATAGAACAATTTGTATCAAATGCTTGGCATAGTATGGACAAAAGAAAGATGTCAGACTCTTATGCAAATGTTTTTGAGCAGGTGCTGATGTTGAAATCAGTTTTAATTTACCCATATTTTTGGGTATGTGGTTAATTGGTGATTGATTGTGTTTTATGTTTTGAGTAATCTCGTTTAGAGTAACGGGTTCTCACAAGTTGGTATCATAGCTTTAGGTTCACTGAGTCTACAGGGACACTAGGACTTAGGACTAGGATGATGTCAAAAATAGAAATATGACATAAAAATATGGTGCATACTAACTAATCTCAGTATTTGGGTGCCCTGGCCAGATATTCAATTATAGAAGAAAAGGTAAGTATGGAACTCTTAGATTGTTATCTTTTTGATTACTCTGATCAAGTAGTCATTTTGAGACAATATAAAGAGTATAATGAATAAGAAATCACAGTGTGAATATCTCAATCCTACCTTAAATAAGATGAGAATTGCATCATAATCTATCAAAACTTGAATGTTTGGTAGATAAAGAGAAAGACACAACACCATGAAATCTAAATCTGAATGCAAATAAGCAAAAGAGTTCTTGAAGATGTGATTCAACAAGATAATAAAGTAAAATACAGATAAGTCTATGCTTATCAAGTGAATCAAGGTATGAAATCCACATAAGATGGATAGAACTCCAATGATAAGTATAAAATGAGAAGATAAATGAGAACAATGACAAAGGAATAAGGTGGAACCTGAGTTAATCTCAGACCATCCTATGTGTGTAAGAAAGTGTTAATGTAAAATAAGCATGACATTTAAAAGAAATTAAGGAAGATGATCCATGTTTAATGAAGAAAATGTGGTATATGATGATTTACCTATTGATAAGTGGTTGAAAAACATAATAAAATAAGAGAACATACCCAAGTGTGATAAATAGTCATCAAGGAAGGAGTAATGAGATATGTTAATCATGATGATTCCTATTCTAATGGCAAGGAACCCAAAATGAAAAGGGTAAAATGATACATCAGAAGATGTAACTTGCATAATGAAAATAGAATTGGTTACCTTTTTGCTAGTGACCCTTGAACAATGTTGCTATGATGTGGGGAGTGTGTTTCCCTTTGTGTCTTTCCTTTCCAGGGCACAACTTTCAAGTGGATCATTGCCACTTGGTATGTGTGGATTCATTATAAACATGAGAGTGGATGGCTTATTATAGCATAAAGTTGTTTGGACTATGGTTCCAAGAACATAAAGTTTGTGATGATTTTGCTTTTGAGCCTTCCAATAATTAGGAAGACTCCTCTTATATGTCTTGATATTTGTTATGTTGGTAAAAGTGGATGAGATAATGATGTGATTTCCTTATAGCACATGAGGTGGATACCAAGGTAATGAACCCTAGTATCCAAGATGTATCAACAATATGAGAAATATGTGAAGGTTGGAGATGTTTATTAAATGAACATTCCAAGTATTCCTATCCCATAGAGAGAGAGGGTTGATGATGATCCAATAAATGTTGTTTGGAAGGAAAAACAAAAGTGATTCTATAATGTTGTGTATGTTCTAGTGATAGTTGGGCAAGACCACTATCAAGGATAGATGGTTTGTTGATCCACATACATGTGTTACCAGTTCCTTTAAGATAAACCTAGGATTAGAATATCAACGGATAAGAGTTAGAGTGGATTACATAAGTTACATGACTATGATGAGTTTAGGATTATGTCCTTTAGACTAACCAATGTACCAACATAATTTATGAATAGGAGAAGCAGAGTGTTCAGGTCATGTCTTACTAGTTGTAGCAAGCTTTGAATGATGAAATCTCAACGTATTTCAGAGATGGTCATTAACATGGTTAAAATCTTTGTTAAACCTTAAGAATGTTGAAGTAACTAAATTTATGTGTGACAATTCTATCAAGAGTGAGTTGGGGGTTGACTAAAGTACCATCTTGGAGTTATGATACCTCTGTTAAGTATGTTATGTGAATCCTGATAAGATGAAGACAATGTCATTGCTCCACCCATAACAAGGTCAATCAGGAAGTTATATTTGTTAACGGTTACATATAAGTGTATGATTCTTCAAACAAACAGATGGTCAGTCCACCATTGAGATGATTGGAGAATCCTCTAAAAACCTATTCCTCATAGTTTTTGAAAATTAGGGGATGCCTACATGGTTGATTGAGTTGTTAATTAAAACAACCATTAAAGGAGCATAGAAATGAAACCTTGTAAAGTTACATATGATAAAAAATACATAATGTTCTATGATTGATAAGAGCCAGCGAGTATGACTTTTTAGTAATGTGTTGATACAATAGATATAATTTTAGGATGATATCCAAAATTTAAAGTTGAAAGTTACTATTAGATATGTACAGGTGGCACAACAAGTTTCTATTTTCATATTTGCAAATGTCTTCTCATGTGGGGGTTTTTGTGCTGACCCAAGATGAGATATGTATGCGTGATGTGGCATTACCATGATATTAAAGTAACCATGTGAAGGTAATAGGATGAGGTGCAAAGGAAGTACCCATCTTTGTTTACCTTGGATTTCGGGGGCAAAATCCCTGTTAAGGGTTTATAGTTGTAAGGCCCCTAAACTTGTTTAATGAGTTTAATAAGCTTAATTATCATAATTTAATTCTTATAACCATAATATAACTTTTTTATATGCTTTGAAATCATAAGACAAGCTTACGTTTCAAATTTGGTCCAATTTAGACACTGTTTGAGCAAGTTATGTAATTTTATGCACATTTTGGACTTTTCTACAATTTAGCCAATTGAGAGGTTCTCTTTGCAATTTATCACTTGCATTATATTCCTTGTATATTATATCATAATTATTGAGCTTTTTGAGACATGGGGCACCTATTTAATCCTTGGTTTGAAGGTTTTTTGCTTCAAGGGTATTTTAGGATTTACCCCTTCATGGATGAGCAACCTTTAGTAGCTATCAACTAATGAATTATTTGTTTTGCTTGGAAATTCAATAAACGAGGGATAATCATGTCTATATGGATGATGGGGGAGATTCTTGTGTGTGCTTGTATATTCTTAATAGTTTAAGACCATGGACACTTGGAAAGATACTAGAACTTCAACTTTTTCTTTTTCTTTATCTTAAAGATTCATATACTTATCCCTAAGCACCAAAATGAGCCATTTTCTCTACACCACTTCCCTCCATCTATGAACCTCATTATCCCTCTGTCCTTCTGTGAATTTTCTATCCAAGGAAGAAAAAAGAGGGAATTTTCTTGGAAGAAGCATCTAGGGTTGCAATTGACTTCCTTTTAGGGTTTGAAAAGCTTCCTTCTAGTGATCTTGACCTAAAAGAGTAAGAATCCACTTCTTTCCTCTATTTATTTCTTTTTTATCCTTCCTCCTACCTTTCTCCAGGTGATAACCTTGCTATTCCATGGTAGAAATTTCTCTAAAGCTCGAAAACCCTACCTTTCTTGCTCCTTATGCTTAGGGTTTGCTCATTTGATGAAGAAAGGTGCTAGATGGACGAGTTCACAACTTATACTTGAATTTTCTACCCTACCTGCTCGAGTTTTTTTTTTATATTTGGTATTTCATCTTCTCGTTAGAGGCAAGTTTTATAACTTACTTCACGTTTATTCCTTACCATAAGCTTGCTAGCTCATGTTCTTGTTTGAAAATGATGATCCATACACTAAAAAGCTATGCTTGACTTGGATTTCAATTTTTATAATGTTCCCTATTCTAATTTTAGTTCTAGATGAACATATGATCATGTGTATGTTATTCCTAAGGTATAATATTATTTGTATCAGGTTGGTTTGACAACCTATGGTGCTAAGAACCTATCAACCAATGGTCAATTTTAGGGTTTAAAGTTGATTTCTTATATAAACCCATGACCCGATAATGGTACCATTGCAACAACCCAATGGTGTTCTCTTCATGAAACCGATGGCCGTGATCAAAGGTGTCAAATTATGGTGACAACCTATGGTCACCCCTTTAGGTCATGTTTTAGATCAATTAGAAATTTAATGATCAACCATTAAGTACCCTACTGATGTTATCAATCAATGATGACATTAGCTTAATATTTGATGTAAATTAATACATATAGTGTTGATCTAACAACCTGTGGTGACTTAATGGTCACTAATGATAGTGGATCATGTCTCCACAACCTATGGTGAGTTAAGAATGTATTTGTAGTATCAATTAAGCCCTAAACCAATGGTTTATTGGGTCATTTGATGCAATGGTCGAACCTATACTCCAATGGACGATTTTAATATATGAACTTGACCTAATGGTTAAGATCTAATGTTTCTTCATGCAATAAATTGGAATGATGCCTAAATGTAATATCTTGGTTCTAATAAAGTGATTTAAATGGTTTCCTTTTATGAGATCAACTTAAGAAGCTCATTTATTGACAACTTGTTGTAAATAAACAATTGCTTGTGGTTTTACCTTACTCTCAATGGAACTTTTAATGTTGTTAATTAAGGGATGTCTAGGGTTAATGGCGACTCTTTATAGAGCACAACTCAAGGACTTCATAGGTGGTTTATCCAAGTTGTTTACTTATGTAAACAACCAATGGTCTTACCTTTTAAACATCTAATGGTTTTGGGTGACATAGTGATATTGTGATATGGGTTGAATGATGATGGAACAAATGGAAGGTTACCCTTAATAAGGTAGTCTTACCTATTCACTCATATGAATAGATGGGATGATAACCATATTATGTTGATATGTAACCCTAATGAGGTATAGGTTGTTATACCTAGCTTTAATATAACTAAATGATGGTAATTGGGTATGAATAGTCCTTGAATGATTAATACAATCATGGAGTACCCTCTTATTGTTGTTGAAACCCTAGTATGCTATAAACCGATGGTTAAACCATGATTTATGTGTGGGTTCATACTTGAGAATAGTATGGAATGTGATGGTGATGCTTCCCATGATCCGATCGGGATGTCATGAGTTAGGGTTTGGGTATAAGTGCTGATTAGTAACATTGATATAATTTATCATGTTAAATCTAACTCTAATGCAAATAGATAAAGATGAGTATTCATTGTTAACATTCTTATAAGATGGAATGATGGTGGAATAACCTCCTTAATATGATCATAAACTTAATATGTTAATTGGTGGTTATATAGCCACATGATTGATACTTTCTTATGCTAAACATGTGCATTATTAATATGATGAGGGTTAATCATATCTAGATTCCTTGCATGTTGATGTAATAAAGGAATGTTCTTAATGTTAATATAACCCTGCTATGATTGTTTATGAATATCTCCTAGCTCATTAATGCAATATTGTGTTGATCCGGTGTATTATATGTAAGTGATGTTGTTGAGCCTTGTTATAAGGCATGCAAAGATAATGATGATCTTGTAGGGAATAGTATGATGGTCTTAATGACCTTTGGGCATGGTTGAGCCCTGAATGAGGTGTAATCCTCTTGTGTTGATAAGGGTTGATACCCTATGATATTTTGAAAAGGATTTATATCTTGTGATGTATGATGACTAGTGTAGTCTCATGAATGACAAGTGAATAGTACCATGTGATGATGAGATGGGAAATTATGTTTTACATGTTTTATAACTTTTGAAGTTGTGATACTTATCTGCTTTCTAGATGTGAATTAGGGTTTGTATGCCCACTTGTTTGATGCAACCTTAATTCATCCAATTGGAGATAACTAATCAAGTGAAACTCTAATCATGTAGTTCCATGTGCCATAGAACCATCTTCAGTGTCAGATCTTGCTAGATGGTAAAGAGAGTATTCCTAAGGGAAACTTAGAGCATATACTATTGAGTATGCAGGGTGCTTGTCATCCTGACACCAAGTGTTTCGGGAGGATGGCTACGGTCATACCTAGCCCACTTTTTGAGAATGACTTTGGTTGGGTCTCAGTGATTATAACATGATGTGATTAGAGGACAACTATGGTTGTACCTCAGTGGTTGGGTTTGAATACCCTATATGCTAGCTCCATGACTTGTACCAAGGTGGGATAGTTACAGGACTATATGTCGCTATTTTGTAGTTTGAGTATATGTCACTGCGGTGCAGACTCATATTGACCGAGTATGGAGAAGATCTTGGAGTCCAGCTCTTCCTAGATCCTATATGGAACAGATTGCGACCAAGCGGTGGTCAGTTGGACTTTGAGTGGTATGACTCAAACTCCCAAAGGAGTAATAAAATATGTAATACAATCATGTAGTATATTTGTTTAGGGTTATACACGATGTTTCACATTGGATGATAACCCTTTTTTGCTATGTTTACATAAAGATGATGCTTAGTGTAACTAAGAGATAGTAGATATACTTAGGTTGTGGATATGCTTAAGATTGTAGATGTGTACATATAGTAGCTATGCTTATGTTGATAACTATACTACTACTGTTGATTATAATCATGATGCTAACTATCTCATGTTGTTAGTTATGTTTAGCATGCTAGCCATGCCTTTATAACTAGAGTTGCATATACTACTAATCATGCTTATCCAGATAGTTGTGCTTATGTTGTTAGCTCTTGTTATGATGTTGATATGTTCAACCTATTAGACATGATGATGTTGTTAGCTATGCTTATGATACTAGACTTATTCATGATGTGAGAGATGCTCATGCTGCTAGACTCCTTATATTGTTAATAGGGATATGAGAATAGTCTGGCTAATGAAGATAGTTATTATCTGCTCCTTTATGTATTTTGTTAATCATCAACGTTATTGAGCTTATTTGTTATATATGATTAAACTGCTTAAATTGTCTCATTACCTAAAAATGTTGGAATCAATAAATGTTGTTGGAGGTTATATCTCTTAATGGGACATGGGTCTCACCCTTGTGGTTCGCCACATTTTTTTAGGTAATCGACAATGACGACAACAGAATCGTGGAAGTAAAGAGGAAGTACAGTAATGAATCTTTGAGAAAGTTGATTAGATGTCTAGTGTGTCCTAGAGTCGTCCCTGTACTCTCAGGTCTGGGTAGGAAAAGTTTGTATATGGTGTTTCAAACGAATCAGAATTTTGTTAGCATGTTAATGTTTGTTGTGTGACATATACAAATATTGTTCTCCTGTGTATATATGTTGTAGCTAAGGTGATAGAACAATTTGTATCAAATTCTTGGCATAGTATGGATAAAAAAAAGATGTTGGGCTCTTATACAAATGTTTCTGAGCAGGTGCTGACATTGAAATCTATTTTAGTTTACCCATATTTTTGGGTATGTGGTTAATTGGTGATTGGTTGCATTTTATGTTTTGAGTAATCTCGTTTAGAGTAATGGGTTCTCACAAGAGAAGCAAGATGAAGAAGACAAGATACAAGAGAAAGAATCCAAGAAGGTGAAGGGTGCAACCTTCAAAGCTCAAGTTGAATCCATAGTGCAACAACAACATATTGCATTCCAAGCTTCTCCATTCTCAAGTGAGGATGACTCTCCTAGTGACCTTGAAGCTCGTTACTCAAAGGGGAAGCATTTCAAGGGTAAACCCTCCTCATCCTCTGCTCCAAGGTGCTATAAATGTGGTCAAAAGGGGCGTTACAAGAATGAGTGCCAAGAAGTCACACCAAAAAAATAGCCATTGGAAGGAGGACTACAACAAAGAAAGCATATTCAAGAAGAGGGGGATCAAAGATAGAAGGGGCAAAGATGCTTCCCATACCACTTGGGAGGAGTATTCCTATAGTGATTCTAGATCAAATGAAGGAGAGTGCCACCTTGCCCTCATGGCATCTACAAGTGAACATGTAAGTGAGGTAAGTTTAAATAAACTTCCAAAAGATGCTCTCATTAATATGATTCATGCTTCTCGTTCTTCTTATTCTAAGTGCAAATCTAAAAAGAGGACATTAGGAAAAATCATAGATGATTTGTATGCTAGAATTGAAGTGCTTGAACAGCAAAAAAACTCATATTGATAGCATATATTCTTTTCAAGGACAATTTCTTGAACTCAAATGTCAACATAATGATGTTGAAATTGAAAATGGTATTTATCTTAAGAAAATGAATGATCTAAAAGATAAAAACCAAGTCTATATGGATGAACTTGTCACGCTTAGAACTTAAAATGCTAGGCTTCTTGATAAATTAAATGATCTTGAATCTAGACCTATTTTGTCTTGTAAAGAAGTAGTTAGCTTTACTCTTGAAAAAGATTCTTACTTGACTAAAACCCTCTATTTGGAGGCTGACCTATTGCATGCTCAATTTGATCTTTCTATTCTTTATTCTATAGTAATACTCTTAGTGATGTAACCATAGGCTTAGAGAAACCTTGCAAAAATTTCTCAAAGGGAAAAAGTTCATAAATGAAGTCCTAGAAGACTCTACCAAACAAGTGGGTAGTAGTGGTTTGGGATATGAGGGAGACCTTAAGAACAAAGGGAAAGGTAAGAAAAAGATCAATGGGCCTCAAATATATCATGGAGAGACTTTTGGCTCTAAGAGATATATTGTTTTCTCTCATTGTAAGTGTGATCATCATTACTCTACTTTTTGTCCTAATAAGAAGAAGGGGACCAACCCAAACATGAAATTGATCCCCAAGCTAACTCTGGATCCCAAAGTTAGAATTGGGCACCCACCTTTCCTTTCTATGTAGGATAAAGGAAAATGGATTGTTGATAGTGGATGCTCAAAGCACAAGAAGGGTGATAGAGACCACTTCAACATTATTACAAAAAAGAAAGGAGGTTCAATGACCATTAGGGACGACAAGAAAGGTAAAGTAATAGGTGAGGATGATGTAGATGATTCCCTATGCATAAAGAATGTTCTTCCTATGTATGGCCTACATCACAATTTAATTAGTGTTAGTCAACTTTGTGATAATGGATATCTTGTTCTCTTTACATCTCATGAATGCTTGCTTCTAGATTCCATCCCTACAATGTCATATATAAGGGGACTAGAATTGGAAATGTTTATATTATTGTTCTTGACTCTCTTAAGCCTATTCTTGGTAAATGCCTCATAGTTGATAAAAATGATGTATCTTTGTGGAACCGTAGACTTGGTCATTTAAACATGCATCAAATGGAGAAGTAAAAAAAAAGGATTGTTTAAAGGACTACCAAAATTGAATTTTGAGAAGGATGAGGAATGAAAACTTTATATATAAAAGAAGAAAACTAAATCCTCCTTTAAATCCAAATAAGTCCTTAGAACCAAGATGTTTCTTGAGCTTCTTCACATTGATATATTTGGACCAATGAGAAGACAAATACTTCGTGGTAGTAAATTTTGTCTTGTGATTGTTGATGGTTTCTTCCATTCCACAAGGACTTTCTTCTTGGTTTCAGAAAGTGATACTCTTTATGTATTCTTGGATTTTTGCAAATGAATTGAAAATGAAGCTTCTTTCTGTATCATGTATATCCATAGTGACCATGGGGGAGAATATGAAAATGAATTGTTTGAAAGCTTTTGTGAGTAATATGATTACACACACAATTTTTCTCTCCCCTATACACCTCAAAAGAATGGGATAGTTGAGAGGAAGAATAGGTATTTACAAGAAATTTCTAGAACAATGCTTTTGGAGTATGACACTCCCAATAAGTTTTTGGTTGAAGCTGCTAGCACCACATGTTGTTTTGCAAAATCAGGCTTTAACTCATCCTTTGCTTAAGAAAACCCCCTATGACTTATGGCATGGAAGAAAACCTTCAATCAAATTCTTTCACATGTTTGGTTGTCCATGTTTTGTTTTGACACCAAAAACTCTGTTGACAAGTTTGATGCACAATATTACAAGGCTTTCTTTCTTGGCTATAACACTACAAGTAGATCTTTCATGGTATTTAACATTGAACTATTTAAGGTAGAAGAATCTATCATTGTTAAGTTTATTGAGACTAACCTATCTATTTCCAAGAATGTTGTATATGATGATGTTGTAGATGAAGTAATTTCTACATTAAAAGAGCTCAACATCAACAACAAAGGAAAAGAGGTAGTTGAAGAAAAATGATCAAAAGAAGATGAAAAGAAGAATCCTACTCCTCAGTTTGCTAAAGATCATCTCAAAGAGATCATCATATGCAATCCATTTGAAAGAGTGAAGACACAAGATGCTTTCAACAAAGAACAAGACATCAACACCTTCATCTCACAAATTAGCCAAATAATGTCAAAGAAGCTCTTAAAGATGATGAATGGATCATAGCCATGAAAGAGTAACTAGAGAAATTTGAAAAGAACAAGGTGTGGACTCTAGTGCCAAGACTAAGTGATAGAAAGATCATTGGAACACAATGGGTCTACTAGAAAAATATTGATTGAAGCAGTAAGGTGGTAAGAAACAAAGCAAGGTTAGTAGCACAAGGTTACAATCAACAGGAGGTATTGAATTTAATGAAACTTATGCTCTTGTTGCTAGACTTGAATCTATTAGAATGCTACTTGCTTTTTCTTGTCATAAACATTTCTTGTTATATCAAATGGATGTTAAAAGTGCATTTTTGAATGGAGAGAAAGAGGAGGATATCTATGTGGCTCAATCTCTCAGATTTGAACATGACAAGCTTACTAACCATGTATATCTATTACAAAAGGCTTTTATGGACTCTAACAAGCCCTTAGAGCGTGGCATGAGAAATAAAGAAACTTTTTTATTGATACTGGCTATGTCATGAGAAAAGTTGATTCTACTCTATTTCTTAAAACTCTTCTAATAATTTCTTAACATTTCAAATTTATGTTGTTGATATCATTTTTGGTGGGATTGATCTTGATGTTTACAAGGAGTTAATTCTCTTATTCAGAGTGAATTTGAAATGAGCATGATGAGGAAGCTTACATTTTACCTAGGATTTCAAATCAACCAAACAAAGGAAGGAAACTTCATCATCCTAGACAAATGCATAAGTGAACTCTTAAAGCACTTTGGGATGGAGAACACAAAGACACTAGATACTCCCATGTCCAGAACTGCCAAACTTGAAAAAGAGAAGGTACATGAGAAGCTCTATAGAGGTATGATTGATATCTTACTATACTTGACTTCCTCCAAACTGGATATCATGTTTAGTGTTCCCTTGCATGCTATATTTCAATAAAGCCCTAGAAAATCTCATCTTATAGTTTTTAAGAGGATTCTAAGGTACCTAGACAAGACCCAAAATTTTAGACTATGGTATCCTAAGTCAACAAACTTTACTCTTAAAACTTATACAATAGAGGATTATGTCAGGTGCTTAATTGATAGAAAGTACACAAGTGGCACTTGCTTCCTCCTAGGACCATTCTTGGTTTCTTGGTTCTCTAGGAAACAAAACACAATGACTCATTCAACTACCAAGGCTGAGTATATTGTAGCTGGAAGTTGTTGTGCCCAAGTCCTATGGATGAAGCAAATGCTCCAAGACTTCAATATTTTCTATGATTCTTCTCCTATCTACTGTGATAACACTAGTGCAATCAATTTATCATAAAATACTATATTGCATAGTAGATTAAACACATAGAGGTCCGACACCACTTCCTTTATGACCACATTGCTAAGAAAGATATGTATGGTACACATGTGGACACCAAAAATCAACTTGTACACATTTTCACTAAACCTGTAGCTTGAGAGAAATTTATTTATTAGATCAAAACTACTTATAAATTCTCTTGATGATAAATTTGTGCCTTCTAGATAAGATATTCACATATCTCTATGTTGTTGCTAAAAATAACTATCATGTGTTATCTTTTTGCTATATTTGCCAAGTTTTGATGCTTTATTTTGCTCAAAATCTGACTTTTTTTACAAAAGAATGTTTTATCGCAATATAGTAGCCGATGATGCTTAAGACATGTCCACATATACTTAAAATACATGATAGAAAGAGAAATGCATTTGCATAACACTCTAGGACTCTGAAATTAAAAATCTAATTTTGGTTACAGACCTACTTTTTGACCGAGTTTGTCCTGGGAGTAACTCGATCGAAGACCTAACCAAGGGTTGAACTAAACACAACATCAAATGAGTTTCCCAATCGAAAAACTAAATTGATGGTCTGTCGACCAATTTTCTCCCTCTCAACTAGAGAAAAATGATTGAAACCCCTCCCTTTGTGTTCACCTTAAACGCTAGATTCTTTCCACACCCTTTCTAGACTATTTTGACCTCCAACCTTCCTTCCTAAGCCATTATTAGGTTGCTTTAGGCAGTCTGCTGCTTGTTATTACTGATTTCTCTAGCCCTTCACTCCTTTTATGTTCTCTCTTCTTTGTGCTCATCTCCATGACTACCAGTAGGAAGAATTGCTTCTCCTCTTTAAGGAATATGGCTCCTACACCTTCTTCTAGGCTTATTGTGTATGATGAAGCATCATTCATTCATCAACAAGCTGTGAATAGGTTCAAGGAGGACCCACCATGATCCCCTTCCCCTTTAGACCTCTTTTGGAATCTAAGGATGCTTTTCTAGCTCATATTGGTGATCTTTACTTGCACAAATGCTTAGGTGCTTTATGTATATAGAGTTTTTGCTTCTTTAATTCACATGAAAGAAACAAAGTAGTTCATGAATTTTATGCAAATTTGGCTTGTAATTACTCTTCTCTTGTTCCTCCACCATCCACCAAAATTATCATTTATTCTATGGTTGTCAGGACTAGATTTTCTATCTTTGAGGATGATCTTAACTCCTATTTTGTGTCAGCTACCCCCCTGTGGCGGAACAATGATTATCCTCCTATCCTTCTCATCGGGCATTGCTTTACCCCAAAGAGTTTTATGATAGGTTTGAACCTAAGATTTCCCTCTCTAACATTCATAAAGATCTTAAGAAACCTGACATCCCTTTTAAGAAGAAATCCATCCTTCCCTCATCCTCTTTGGATTTGCAATCCCACATTGTTGCATTTATTATCAATTGCAATGTCCATTAAACACAATTAGACAAACATTATTGAAAACACTATGGAGATTGTTCAATGCATCCGTCAAGGAGATTCAAGTCAAATGGGCATGATATGTCTCCAACATATGACCTATTTTGACTTAGAAAAGAACACACGAGACTCTCAAACCCCCTACCCAAACCTCATACATGTCTCTTCCATACTCTCACTGAGAAATCTCTCTTTTGGGATCTAAACTACTCCCAAAACCAAACAAGGGTTTACATTTGTGAGACTACGGTCAAGAAGGCTCCCCATGCTTCTTGTCCGTTTACCTCAAGTGCTTCATTCACCTCTACCTATCCTCCACCACCTGCTAGAGCTATACGAGATCAATTTTTAGTGTCAAATGAAACCCTTATGGGTTACATGATGCACCAAAATACATATAAAATGCAGGTTTAGGAGCATCTTCATGAAGACTTTGTCCATATTATGAGCAACATGAACCTCTCCTACCCTCTTCCTTATATCACCTACCAACCCTCTTTCTCAACTACTGACTATGCCACCTACTCATATGATCAGTTCTATCCAGCTACCTAGTATGCACCTTTCGTTGCCCCTCCTACACCTGGTGTTGGGCCTTCTGCTACTTCTGTAAAGAGGCGAGATCACCTCCTTACTAAAATTTAAATGAAATACAAAAATCCATATTTTATAAAAATAATAGAGATTAAGGAATGCATTTATAATATTCCAAGTAAATAAGCATGATTTAGATATAAAACTGTCAACAATAGCAATGGAAAGAAAAACTAAGTTATTACATTACTTTTTGAACTCAGTTCACTAGAAAGGAAACAGATAGGATCTAGCTATAGCAACCTAGACATACTATAAGCAAGACTTGAATCTACTCTTGGTTCTAGTTTCCATGATCTTGCTCATCACCTTGTTCAACACTTGGGTGGTTGGGAATTCACCTAGCAAGAGAGAGAAACAAGGTATGTGTCAAAATAGTGAACAAGAACAAAAGAAAAAGAAATAACATGGAAATAAAGTCTAAGATTTCATCATAAGATGAAGAGATCAAGAGTATGAGGCATAATCAAATTGATGTTTTCCATAATAAGAAAATAGTAAAAGATTTGCATGCATGATTAATATTGACTACATTAACTAAGTAGAATTGAGGCACCTACCAGACCTCAACCTATAGGTGAGGGGAGAGTAAGACATTTCCAGTCACCTACAACAATTTTGTATGAGGGAGAATAAACACATTCCCCATGGAGAAATAATTCATTCCCTTTATATGGGTGGTTGTACAAAACTACCACTGCATTAGCTAAGTAGTCTAACAAAAAACAACGTGTTAAAGAGAAACAATGGCAAGTAGAAGCATCAAATATTTTAAACATGGCAATGGGGTAGAAGACCCAAAGAATAGAATATCAATACTGATTTTGAGGCAAAAATAGAAAAAATATTTAGTAGAGAGAATAGGATTTCTATAGAGCCTCATTAGGGAATATAGGGTTTGGCTTGCAAATATCCCAACTTAGGGTGTAAGAATGCACATACCTCTCTTGCATAGTTCAATTACCATCATTTCACCACTTTTAGATGATCCCAAGTCCAACTTTGCCCATTTCAATTTATTAACATGTATTAGAGTACATAATGAACCTTAATGTAGAGAAACCCTAATTTTTGGACCTTTTTAACAAAACTCAGATTTTGACTCTAAAAATCTCACCAATCGACTTAATAGGTTCTCCTGATCAAGAAAACATATTTTATATTAAATTTGGAGTTAATATGATTAAGTTGTAATTTTTATGGATTTTATGTATTAAATTCATTTTCTAAAAATCATCCTTTGATAAAACTTGAAACCATTTTTATTAGATAAATATTAATTTTCTAATTCCAAAACATATTTTTTTGTTAATTTTGGTTAACTGGATGAAAAGTTATGAATTTTACAAATTTGACCAATCAGAAAAATTAGAAAAATCCATGTACGTGAGAAAAACAATGAGAGAGAGGGTGAAAGAGTGGGCCAACCCATTGACTTGGCCCAATCAGGGCTTGCCAAGTCACAACATCAACTCTCGTCTTTGATGCGTCTAGACTAAAGAATCGGAGATGAACAGATGGTAATGTCAATGAGTAAGAAAACAAAAGAAAGAGGAAACAAGGAGGGAAAAATCAAGAATTCACTGGGGCGATTCTTTCCTTCACATGCTCGCACCATGGATAGTAGTAGCGAGCTGCTTGTCCTTGTGAGAATTGGGTGAAATTGATAGAGGTGATAATTTGAGAAACCAAGGCAATAGAAAGAAAGAAGAGAAGGAGATGAACTTACTACCAATATGAATTGGTCAGAGGCGGCGAGGAGCAAGGGTCGCCACAAACCCTAAACTGAAACTTGATCAGCGGTAGTCAAGCACATGAGCAATAGGGAAATTGGTGTGAGAAAATGATCGCAATGCAACCGAAGAAGACCAGGGTTAGGGTATTTATAGTTGAGGTTATGATTCTAGGGCTATGGGTGGTGGAGGTTCGAGAACTTGAAGAGGTTTTAGGCATTTCTCAAATCCTTGACAAAATGGCAGAAAATGTGGATCATTAGGTGTGAAATTGTATTTGGAATACAATGGAAAAGCTCAATCGGAGGTTAAGTAGGGAGCAAGAAATCTCGATTTGAAGATCACATGTGAACTGATCATGTTTCCTTTTCAGGCTCAAGCTTGACGATGAGCGGGAGCCATTGGATCATGAATCCTGCGGTCCAGATTAGGCATGCATGAGAAAAATAAAAATCATCCAAAA
The DNA here is from genome assembly GCA_963693085.1 of Alisma plantago-aquatica. Classification (NCBI taxonomy): domain Eukaryota; kingdom Viridiplantae; phylum Streptophyta; class Magnoliopsida; order Alismatales; family Alismataceae; genus Alisma; species Alisma plantago-aquatica. Next base: position 844,586,470 of record OY856412.1, read on the forward strand.
ATACTATGCGTGACACATTGAATGTAATTCCAAATCAGATTCAAATAAAGTGACATATATAATTATTTAACTTTTTCTCTCTCCTCATTTTATGGTGCAAAATAACCAATTAATTGAAATCTGACACCTAGCCCAATATTAACATGTACAAATCAAATATGCAATTAGATTTTCCTTTCGAAGACTTTTGATTCATTAATTAAGTAAATCTTGTTTTCTCTTTCCTCATGCATTAATGACTCCAAGATTCTCCAAATTTGGTGAAGCTTCACCCTCAAGTCAAATTAAGTATGCCAGATACAAATTTGCCACTAATTTCACATGTGGAAGTTGTTTTTACATTATTTAATGTTTTGAAGGTTCTATAGACTCTCTCTCTCTCTCCTATTATTCACCTTTTTATCAAAGAATTTTCCAAATTGGATGAAAGTTCACCCAAAGGCCTATTTTAATATTTAGATTATGAACTTGGCATTGGTTGCTACTTTTGGAGTCATTAATAGAATTATTTTATATTTTTGGGATAATGCAAATATATTTACTAATTTCCCAAAATTTTTGAAACTTCTCATTCAAGTAAACTTTAACTCAAAGAAAATGAATTTGGGCTTGGAATTATCTTTTGAGTTTCCCTTTTATGATTTTTAGGCAATTCACTCACATTTCCACTATTTGGCAAATTAATTCCTTTAATGTCACATTTTCGTTGTTTTAAATTTTCCTTTTCTTTTTCTTATTCCAAAAGGCCATAGAAATGTCTAGTATGAATTTATTTACCACTATACCACTTAAGTGGATATTTTGCATTTTAGATCCTTATATAAACTATCACTGAGGTATTTGTGCATAAACCCTTATATGGGCATAAATAGTGAACAAATGTACACTAAACATCTATAAATTCCACTAATTTAACATCAATGACTTAGAGGACTAAAATGAAAGGAAAACTTAAGATTTTACATAGATTTCAGTTTGTTACAACACTCCACTCGTTAAAAAGGGTTTCGTCCCCGGAATCTGAAACAAAAAGAGAAGGGTGAGTAGACAACATCTCATCTCTAAGCTCCCAAGTGGTTTCTTCCTAACCATGGTACTGCGATAAGAACTTCACTAACTCAATCTCCTTGTTTTTCAACTGCTTAACTCGGGAGTCAAGAATCTTCACAAGTAACTCCTCATAGGTCATATTCTCTTGAATCTCCAAAGGTTCTATCTGTCGGGACCCACTCTTTTGATCAATGTCACATCAAGGACATCACATTCAGATATCACAAATCATATTCAACTCCATTAAATCCAGAATCAAATCTTGTTCTCATATGCGGTTCAGTTTACATCAGATACATGTACATTGATGAACAAACTTAATCTACAACCCATCCCGGTAAAGAGAGAGTACAGGGACATTCTAATCTATCTAGATTATGCTATTTATATCTTCTTTGTCATGACCTCTCCGCTGGATAACATTATACCTAAAAACATTTGAAACAACATCATGAGACTCATATAGATCCCAGTGACTGGATACCTCCCACTCAAGCTAGGTACATGCATCAACATCAGATTAAGTATAATAAACTTAACATAAACATGTAGATATTGAAAAGTCTAGCAGATAGTTCTATCATGAGTCAAATTTAGCTTACAATGGTAATCTAATCCAACAGATACGATAATCACTTAAACTAATTTAACTTTGAAATAACTTTTTAGAGCATGGCTATGAACAAATCAACAAATACTTCTTAGTTCAAATTAAGAATCCTACTGCATGAGAAATAAGAAATATCGCATAATGAGATCATGTCTAGGGTTGAAAGCCTACTGATGATGATAAAACCCTAATGGGGTAAATGTTGGACACTAAGATTATGTCTATGGCAGAAAGCCCACTGTTGATGATTGCTATGAGATGAAGTAGAAGATAGAAATAATCATATGTGTTGCAATATACAAATTTATTGTGCTTCTTGCTTTGATCATTGTCCTTATTGATAAACTTGATCTGTTTCATTGTATTCTAGTTATGCGAGAATACACAGATATGATATATGATGTTTTAAATTCTTGTAAGATGAGTAAAAGATATTAATAATAAGTGAAATGCTGAAACATCTAGTTAGGTGCCCTGAACACCGTGAGTTTCCCCCGAGGACCACACTGGGGAAACAAAACAGATCTCCTTGTAGTAATCAATGAATTGTGAGAAGGATTTTCAGAGTGTGGATCGAGACCTTAAAGGTTAGACCACCAAGATTTAGGAGTGATTCATGTGGAGTGGCTCTGGCCCTAAATCCTTGCTGTGAAAGTCTATATCCAGATGGAATAGACTCTGTTGAAATGAAATATGTGAAATGTAAAATGAAAAATATGTGAAAGATTGTGATATGTGATATATTATTTTGTTGTTTCCTATCTCATGTACTCGAGATGAGGACGTGAGCCTCTTTAGGCAACCCTAAGGTGGCCAGGGTCTGTTGTTGATATCTTAGGGTGGCCGGCTAAACCCTAAGATAGTGACAGTGAGTCGTTGACATGAGAATCAGGCGTGGCGACTTCTACTTGGTGAGGTACAAGCCAAGTAGTTTCAGGGAAAATGAATAAAAGATGATAAGCCGTGTAGAACATGATTTGAATGGTTGTTACATTCCTTGTACATTTATTGGATAATTTGTCATTTTTTATTATGCTTCTTGTTGTAGAAGGTAATCATGTTGCTATGGACACTTTCATGTTATGATCTATCATGTTGACAAGTTATAAATGTTGGGATTTATATACATTCTGAAAATGAGTTGGATTGCTTGCTATTTGATAGTATTGTTTGGTAGATATGTTTATGTGTACTTTAGCTTCAGGACTATAGGATGTGTTCCTGGTCTGGATGGTGGAGTGTCACAAAGAAAATGTTATTGTTATGTATTGATTCAAAATGCTTAGACCCTTATCAGGGTTTCTCAATATGTAAGGAGTGTATATTAAATTCAATTTCAACATATTCCTTATCAGTTCATTATATATCACAATTCTTAACAAATATTAGCAGAGGCATTAGAACTAGCAACAGTAAAAGCATATTGACATCATGTATCATTCATCATATTTAGAATAGATTTATCATACAACATATGCTTGTTCCATCCAATCTCAATAGATGCAAATAAATTTCATGCATATACATGCATAACAGACTTAGTTCTCTTCTTCTTTTATTTCACATTCTTCATACGGGTTAGTAATCAACACGTGTTGATTATCATTTGAATTCCATCAAAATCGTTCATTCTGGTAGTACAAGTATTCTATCAAACAATCACAATACAAGAGCACATTCTTGTAAATCAATTCAAATACTTGAGTTTCATCTTTTAGTTGAATTAAACTACAATTATGTACATTCCTTAATCCCTCATTTGATATTGTTATTCATTAGCACCATCTAGCTCAACATTTTAGGGTTAGAGTTTGTTTCTTAAATTTGTCTACTAATTCTCATTTTCCCCTTCAATTTCATATTCATTAATCTCAACTTCTCTCATGTCATGCTCATTAAATTACTGGAACCAATCATTTTTAACTCACTTGCCATACAATACTTCTATTTTCATTGATATCCATCAAAGTCTAGTTTTAGTATGATTTATTCAATTTGGATTAAGCCACATGTAATTAAAACAAAGGATTAAAGACTTCATCATAATAACTTCATTAGTTTCATCTTTAACTTCCCATCAACATCAATACATTTTTTTTTCATATCATTTCTTATATTTAGATTAGTGTACCATGTCATTGACTTTTAATGTCATTCTCATAATCAACAATGATCATTCTTTATTATACTAAAACAAATGCATTAGACTTAGACGATATTAATAAGACTCATCATATTCAATTGAAGTATTAATACTTTCAATTTCAACATTTGATCACATTTACAACATCATATACAAGTTCTAGCTTATCACTCATAATATTCTTAATAATAAACTTTTAGGGTTTTCAAGAAGTCATTCCTTAGTTCAACATATCATAAGAATCATATCATTCAGTAATCCAATCATGACTCGAGGGTTCATTAGGGTTATTCACAAACATGGAAACCCTAGTTTCCATTTTCACACATTTCATTCATCAATCATAAGTATACATTGATCAATTGACTCATTTGATTCACTTCCTCAACACAAATCCTAATCAGGATATGTGGTCATTCAAATCCATTAACATTCAACAATACACTTGTATAATACGATATAATACAATTCAAATATGAATCTATCCATGTTAATTCAATTCCAACCATATCAACCATTAGGCTGACATTTAGGCAAAATTCGCATGAAATAGAATTTTCATCTATCTATAGGATTCTACATGGATACTCAATCAATATATCAAGAACTAATCGAGTTTTAATCAATGAGAAATAATCAAAATCAGTAGAAGTTGATCCCCTAATATCTTTCCCAAATCAAATCCAGTCACATACATATACAAGCAGGGTTTCTGATTGTTTTAGCCAGATGGAATTAGGCTTTCAACAAGAATACAAAGATTAGGCGGGATAAAAACACTCACTTCGGGTTCCAAGCACCTTAAAAACGTAGGTCAACCTCTAAATTTTTGGAAACCCAATCAAACTCTCACAACAGAATCCAATTCTTTCTCCTCTCAACTCAGAAACCCTAGAAATGGGGATTAGAAGAGAAAGAGTGAGAAAAGGGGGAGATTTGATGTGATTTAGAATCAAATTAGAGGAGGTATGTAATCTTTACATGTGAGAGAATATTCACCATGAAATTCTATGCAAAGAAGACAAACTTACTTGATTTCATCATATCTTGGATAGAAAAACCCTAGGTCAACATCTCCACCACTTTCTCTACTCAAAACCCTAGCTCTCCTCTCTCTCAAGAATTTCATTTCTTTGACAGGAATGACGAGCTATGAGAGCTCCTTGTGTGTTAGGTTAGTCATATAGATGAATTGAGGTGCTTAGAACATTTGCAAATAAGCCCCTCAATGCATTTTTATTTTGCTCAGACTGGTTGGTCGGATGAGTTATAAACTCGACCAAAACCACACGTTTCAGAACTCAAACCTCATCCAAAAATTATGAAACTTTAACCCAATGTCTAAAATGAATTTTATAAGAAAAATAATTTTTTTGTATCATTTAGAGTTACCAATAAATATTTAAAAATCAAAGACTACACTGTTATATTGCAGTCAACAACATGGTCGGTCGAGTTTGTCCTTCACAGAACTCGATCGACACCCCTCTCTGTAGAGATAAAAAATCATCCAAAAATTTCACCAATTTAATATGTGTCTATAATGGAGTTTAAAAACTACAGTTAAAATTTGAGATCGATTGGATATACTAATAAAAAGATAAAATTCAATTTCTACACTGCTATATCAATATGAAAATATGATCGGTCGAGTTTGAAACTCGACCGACAAACAGGTCAGAACATTCTTCAAAAATTCTGATATGTTTCAAGATTATTCACATTTGATATATACAAATCATATCCAAATTTGAATTAAAATAGAGTTACACATAAAATATTAAAAATCATTTAGTGAGACACTATATTTATCAAATTATGTATTCATATGTCATCAAAACCCTAATTTGGGTCGATTAGGGTTTCCAAATCTTAACCCTAATTATGTGAATCAAAGTATGATTAAACCTTCTCATTATATTTTAAACATAAAAAATTAAGTACCATCGCTAATCAAGCTTTAAACAATGATCAACTTAGTTAAGCATACAATCATCCAAGTAAACCCTAATTAGATGACTAATTTGAAAATGGATCATTACACTATCATAAGTACATGAGAAGGGTCTTTCACATACTTCCTCAAGACAAACACATGAAACACATTATGGATCTTATCATAGGCAGGAGGAAGAGCTAAATGGTATGCACAATCTACAACCTTATTCATGATCTCAAATGGTCCAACATAGCGGGGCCTAAGCTTGCCTTTAACTTTAGATCGTGCAATAGAGCATATAGGCTTGATCTTCAAGATTACATGGTCACCCAATAAGAAACTGACATCAGACCTCTTCTTGTCTGCACACATATTTTTTCGATCTTTTGTAGATTTCATATGCTTCTTAATCAACTGAACCTTCTCTATCAACATCTGCATATCATCAGTCTTCACTAGAGCACGTTCTCCAACATCATCCCAATGTAATGGAGAAGGACATGGTCTTCCATATAAAGCTTCATAGGGTGGCATACAAATAATAGCCTGGTAGCTATTGTTGTAAGCAAACTCAGCCAATGGAAGATACTTATCCCATGCACCTCCCCAATCCATAACACAAGCACAAAGCAAATCTTCCAGAATGACCGTTTGTTTGTGAATGATAACTTGTACTGAAACGTAAATCAGCTGCCATTTCTTCTTGAATTTGACTCCAAAAATGAGAGGTAAACTTTGGGTCATGATTAGATACTATCACTTTAGGTACACCATGAAGACGAACGATCCAACCCACATACAACTGAGCCATCTCATCAATCTTGTAAGTGGACTTGAACGGCAAAAAGTGGAAATACTTAGGATGTAACATCCCAAAAATTTAATAAATAGTAAAATAATTACATTTGAGTCCTTCATAAATTTTGCACTAAATAAATTAAACTTGTGGGACTTTAATGCAAATAACCCAGGTAAAGAAAATTGTATATTTTAAATATAAAAAATATGAGTGGCATAGTTTTTCTTTCACCCTTTCAATATTGATTTCAATAAACATCCTTTCATCTTGTGGAATATTCAAATAAACCAAATCTTCAATATAATGAACTTTTCTCTCTCCTTAATGTAGCTTCATCACCATATGCACTCTTTTTTTGGCCAAAGTTTATCAAATAGATTCAATTACAACTAAGGTAAACCATACATGACCTTTAATGGAAAGTCATATCACTTGGACATCAGTTGTGGTCACTAAATGTACATAAGCTATACTAATCATACCCTAGTAACAATTCATTGTTCCATCATCAAATTTGGGGATTTCCACATAATATTGTTTTAGACCCTCTAATTGAATATTGGGACCAATCAAAATTAAGTAGTACCTATGAAATTTTAAGAAAAACTTGAAGGAACATAGTATGTTTAGTCTTTTGAGAAATTAACCAATGAAATTAGAGGGTAAAAGAATGGGTTCATGGCCTAGTGACCGACTCATTTGAGCATGGCCCAGTTCATTGGGAGACACTCACAAAAAAGGGGGGGTGACACTTGTAAACCCTCGTTTCAAAAAGAACAAAGTCTAGAACCAAATGCCAAATTTGGGTAGATATCATTGCAAGATTATAAAAGATCAAGTTATAAGGCATATTATTCTGGATCATTAGTTTGGTGGAGTGAGTTAGGGTTTAACAAGAACAAGGCGAGAAATAGAGAGGCATGACATGCTGATGGTGGCACTTGGGACTTGACCATGGTGTCTTCGGGAGGACCAACCCACCAAGGGTGAATCTGGGCACCAATAGAGTAGCCAGATACATGGGGGTGACACTACTGTGCGGGCAACATACATTCTCTGAGCAACCCGCGCCGAGGTAGATCGCCAAATGCCTGGGTGATCTGCTCTGCTTCTACGGCGGAAATAGGGGAGGTGACGCCTCTAGTCACACCATGTGGGTGAGGACCCAACTTCCTGGATTCCGTGTTTGTGTGTGCCTCATCGTCAAGGGGAGTCGCAACAGTGATGTGTCCCAGAGATGGTTGCCTGATCAGTCTTAGACCGTCGGACTTTGCTGGAGAGGAGGTCAGGAAATGCCACTCTATTTCCATGAAAAAATAGGGGCTCATAACCCTGTGCTGCGTTGCAAGGGAGATGGAGGGTTCGAGGCTCCTTCTTACAGGGCCACCGATCTGGAGGCCCAATTAACCTAAAAAGAACATAAATTCAAGGTAATATGAACCGTGGCATTTTAATTGGTTAATATATTTAGGAATTCATAGAAATTGATCTGATTGTCAGAATAGATTGTTTGAGGGCTCGTTGGAAATATTGAGGTAAGAAGAACACCGTGAAGGAGACTTTAGACCCTGAAAAGATCTAGGTAAGGTAATTTTATTTAAGGCAAAGTTAGATAAACTAATTATGTGCATATATGTTGATACTTTGTGAAATCAATATTGTAGGCGTGAACCTTATCATTGAACTTCAAGGGAGTGATACACCATAAGTTTTAAAGGTATGATGCAATGAGAACTAATGATTTGGATATTAGATGTCCCTATATGACATTTGGGTATACTTTCATACATTCCATAAGATTATGTAGGGTGTGACTAAGGGATAAAGTTGACACCAGAAGTATATAAGAATACATTAAGAAAGCCCTAGAGGTTAACTAAATTGTAATGGAGGGAATTATGAGTAACGACAAAATTGATTCAGAGGGATTTTAATGATAGGCAATGTCTTTTCAGGATTTAGGCTCGACTAGAGGAATCCAAGATGAAGGTTTCATTCCCTCTAACACAGGTAAGTGGTTCATGCCCATGAGTACTCATATTTGAAGTCAGTATGTTTACATTCATCTTTATAAGACTTTCATGATTTATGTGGTTCAATGTTCTAATATTTTAATGTTAAGGTATGAAAGTAAGTTTTTCCCCCGTACTTATATGAGTTTGTAAGTTCATATGCCCAAAATCTCAATTAGAGATATATTGCTCAAATGGTTGGGATTCATGGACCAGGTCCATGAGAAAATTTAAGAATCATGTTCCTACAAGATTTCTTAGAAATGACTTAAATTAATGAATATGATCATAAGATAAAGATATGTAAATAGTATAGGCATACCTAGATAGTGATTTGGGATAACTTTGTATTGAGATTTTTAGTATAGGTATGCTATTAGGATTCCTCATGTTTAAGGATATAACCGTGTATTGAGGTTGCAAGTAGAAATGTGCTACCAAGATTTCTTATATAAGTAGACATCTAAGAACTAAGAATTTAATTAGAATTCTTAGAATGTTTAATGTGAGGATGTAAGTTTTGAATATATTAAGACATAATCTTGTTTTCAAAATAATAGTACTATTGGGGATTAGAATGCATTGTAAAATGAGTTCATGATAAGTTGAGGATGCATTAGACTATGATTAATTTACAAGATTCCTTTTTAAGAATTAAAGTTTAAGATGTGAGTTCATATGAAAAACATTAAGACTCAAGGTAAGATCATATTTAATGAGAATTTATAGAGATTGAATCATCTTGTTAGAAAGAACAATTTTAGACATTTTATACTAATTTACTCTCATATATTTTATGAAAGTTACTTTTGTATACTTAGAGTTTAGATATTAAGATCAAATCCATTTCCCCTAGGCCTTTAGACTCAGTGGTCATATGCCAAAAGCAAGATTTAGTGAACTCATTCTATCAAACCAAAGTTTCAGATTAAAGTTTATCCAGATAATAAAGATATTAGATTTAGATTTAGACATAGACTACTCATTGAGTGAGTAGCCAGATTTTGAATAAAGATACATGATAAGGGTTATAGACCCAATCTCAATTATGTAGTAATTTGAGATACATATTCACATTCAATAATAGATTCAGTTCAAAAATTAAAGTAGAGATTTAGATTCAGAACTAAGTACATGTTCAATACTCAAAATTCAATTTTAGATGAGTTTAGATTCAGATTTAGTAAGCTTAGACTTAAGGTAATTAATGCAAAACCTTCGCATAATACATTATATAATAAGTCCTCACCAGAGAGTCCCAAGACGATTCAGAGGGAGTATTGCGCCAGACACTGTGGGTGTCATAAAGGGCACGCTTTGCCAACAGAGGGTGTGTTGCACGATAGAGGACACTTCAGTGTCAATAGAGGGCATGTTGTTTCAACAGAGGGTGCGTTGCACCATAGAGGACACTTTAGTGCCAACAGAGGGTACGTTGTGCCAACAGAGGGTGTGTTTCCCCATAGAGGACACACTTCAGTGTCAACATAGGAGGACTTATTGTATAATGGTGGCCACTGTCAGATAAAAATTGTTAGTAAAACATACTTTAGATAAGAGCATGCCCATAACGTCATCCATGAGTATGATGAGAGGGAACTAGATAAGATAAGTATGACCCTTGCACATTGTTGTAGGTTATGAGATCCATGTACCAAAGTAAATGACTCTAGAATAAGATAAAGTAGAAAGATAAGAATTCAGATTAAGAAATAAGGGACTTTATGTTTCAGATTTTATTTAGAGCTTGATGTTAGTTTCATGTTTATAATGTCTAATTTCAATTCTTTAGAAATATATATTTTAGAATACTCATGCCACTTACTCTAATGACTGTTTCTCTCAATGCATGGCTGGGGACACGATGTCTGTAGGTTTTCGAGCAATTGAAGAACAAAAAGAGGAGTAAAGGCCTAAGAGGTTTTCAAGCTTGCCTAGTGGGGTGCCATTTACCAAGATGATCCAGAGTTCAGACATCTTTTATTTTTCTTAGTTATGCTACTAAGTATATTAGATCTTATGGATGAGCATGGTATAGTTTTCTGTCAACAAGAACTATGTATGAATTAGTTTTACTCAATGCAAAGTGTTTCATTTACTTTAATTGCAATGATTATCATGTTTGTGACACTCTCGGATGAAAGAAAAAAATATAGCTTCCTCTCATGTGATATGCAAATCTAGGTGTTACAATATGGTATCAGAGTGCTTTGGTAAATGGCCACCAGACAAACATGATTCTCATAGTCACCCTAGAGTGGAGAGGTAATGTTAGGGTTTAGGGATAGATTCCAAAAGAAGAATATCATAACCTAGAGTGATTAAGAGTCTTGGCCTTAGAATAGATATATATCTTAGAGGTAGAAGTAAACCTAGCTTAGATCTAAAGTAGCAACCTAAACCTAGCTAAGTAGATAGCCTCTCCATTCTCAATTGTTATGGCTAGCCAATTGGGGATTGAAGAGGGATGTCTTAAGTAGTAGACCTTTTATGCATCTCTCATTTCTTACTAGTCCATGTGGTATGGGACACATGTATCAGTGGGTGAGTGAGAGATAGCATCTCAAGATCCCACAACTATAGGTATGTTCCTAGTCACCAAATATCTAGGAATGTAGGAGTTACCTGAAGGACCTCAGATTAGATAGTCATGTACAACTAATGTTAGAAAGTCATGACAAGGTTGAGGTAGATGCCCTAAGTATAAATCTAAGTTTAGTCTCACAAACCCTAAAAGTATGTGTTGAGTAGTAGACCAAGGTAATAGATAATGCTCACATGAATATTTTATGAAATACATTACATGTCTATTTTCATGCAAAGTTTTGAACATAAGTGTACCTTAATATGTTAATTATCAATAAATGAAGAGGTAAGCAGAACCCTAAGGTGGGTAGTAGCCTAGAGAAATTTCGAGGATGAAATTTATTTAAGGTGGGTAGAATTGTATTTTCCCAAAAATTTAATAAACAGAAAAATAATTACATTTGATTCTTTTATAAATTTTGCACTAAATAAATTAAACTTGTGCGACTTCAATGCAAATAACCCAGGTAAAGAAAATTGTATATTTTAAATATTAAAAATATGAGTGACATAATTTCTCTTTCACCCTTTCAATATTGACTTCAATAAACGTCCTTTCATCTTGTGGAATATTCAAATAAACCAAAGCTTCAATATAATGTACTTTTTCTCTCTCCTTAATGTAGCTTCATCACCATATGCACTCTTTTTTTGGCCAAAGTTTGTCAAATAGATTCAATTACAACTAAGGTAAACCCTAAGTGACCTTTAATGGAAAGTCATATCACTTGGACATCATTTGTGGTCACTAAATGTACATAATCTATACTAATCATACCCTAGTAACAATTCATCATTCCATCATCAAATTTGGGGATTTTCACATAGTATTGTTTTAGACCCTCTAATTGAATATTGGGACCAATCGAAACTAAGTAGTACCTATGAAATTTTAAGAAACATTTGAAGGAACGTAGTACATTTAGTCTTTTGAGCAATTTTACTCAATGCAAAGTGTGTCATTTACTTTAATTGCAATGATTGTCATGTTTGTGACACTCTCAGATGAAAGAAAAAAATATAGCTTCCTCTCATGTGATATGCAAATATGGGTGTTACATAGGAAGTCGATCAATCACTACCCAAACTACATCATAACCTTTCCTAGTCTTAGGGAAACTAGTGACAAAGTCCATAGTCATCTTCTTCCATTTCTATTATGGAATCTCAAGTGGGTGAAGAAGACCACCAGGTTGTTGATTCTCTATCTTGACTTGCTGGCAGGTCAAACACTTTACAACAAACAGAGCGATATCCTTCTTCATCTTCTTCCACCAGAAACTTCATTGTAAGTCCTTGTACATCTTGGTTATACTAGGGTGACTTATGTACTTAGACCCATGTGTTTCACTCAGAACTTTCTATCATAGATCACTGACTTTAGGTATCCATAACCTACGCTAGAAGTGGACAACATCATCCACTTTAACTGAAAATTCAGATTGTGGTTTCTCAACTAAGGCCTTCATCTCATCAAGCTTAGGACATTCTGACTGGGAAGAAACAACTTCCCAGATCCAAGATAGTGTAATGGAAAAACTAGCCATGTGAACACACAACTTCTCGACATCTTCTTCATCAACAAATGACAGTTTCTAATAGGAAACATACTCCTGATTCATAGCAGCATAGACTACATTTTTTTACTCAAAGCATCAACAACTACATTTGCTTCACTAGGATGATAAGTGATGGTAAAGTCATAGTCCTTAAGATATTCCATCCATCTTTGCTGTCTCAAATTCAAATCCTTCTGAGTCAAAAGATACTTCAAGCTTTTATGATCTAGCTTCAAACTTAAATCCATACAGATAGTGTCGCCATATCTTTAAAGCATGTACGATGGCAGCACGCTCCAAATCATGTGTAGGCTAGTTCTCTTCATTGGGTTTCAACTAGCATCAGGCATAGGCAGCCACCCAATCTTCTTGCATCAAGACACACCTAATCCTTACTTAGAAGCATCAGCAAAAATGATAATGGGGTTTGCCTTCAACAGGTAATGAAAGAATAGAAGAAGATGTCAAACATCATTTTAGCTTCTGAAAATTGTCCTCACATTCTGGTGTCCACACAAAGTTGACTTCTTTTCATGCCAACTTTGTTAGAGGGAGAGCTAAATCAGAGAAAATCTTGATAAACCTCCGGTAGTAACCTACTAAATTGAGGAAACTACGTATCTCAGATGGAGTCTTTGGATCTTTCCAATTGGTCACAAATTCTACCTTTGCAGGATCAACAACAATATGGCCGAAAGAAATCACATGACTTGGAAACATTACTTCCTTGATCCATAACTCACACTTTGAGAATTTAGCATAGAGTTGATTTTCTCTCGGTGTGTTCAATATGATTCACAGATGTTCATGATGTTGTTCTTTAGACTCGGAGTAGACCAAGACATCGTTGATGAACACCACAACAAACTGATCAAGATAAGGACAAAACACTCAATTCATCAAGTCCATGAAAGTAGTAGGGGAATTAGTCAAGCCGAAAGGAATGACCAGGAACTCATAATGCCCCATATCGAGTTCTAAAATCTATCTTCAGGACATCTTCATCTTTCACCCACATATGATAGTAGACACTTCGCTAATCCATCTTTGAGAACACAGTGGATGACTTCAGTTGATCGAATAGGTCATAAATGTGCGGAAAAGGATAACGATTCTTTATCATAACTTGGTTAAGAATATGATAATCCATGCACATCCACAACAAACTGTCCTTCTTCACAAACAAGATAGGGTCCCCCCAAGGAGAAACACTAGGGCAAACAATACCCATGTCCAGAATCTCCTGAAGCTGCTTCTTAATCTTGGTGGTTTTAGCAGGTGCCAAGTGATAAAGTGTATTCAAGATAGGTGAAGTTCTAGGCGCAAGCTCGATGGAAAACTACACCTCGCGAGTTGTGGGAAACCCAGGAAACTACTCAGGAAAAACATCACAAAAATCTTTCACCACATCTTTACGATCTAGTATTGGAGGTGTGGCATCGAGAACGATAGATGCTAAATATGATCTACACCCTCGTGAGATGAGATTTTCATCTTTGATAGAAAAGATGATGAATTTCCGATCTTCTCGCTTCCTACCCTTGATACACATCCTTCCTTCTCAGGATGTAACAAACTAACTTTTGATTCTTCACTAAATAAAACTACCTTATACTTCTTCAACCAATGCATCCCTAGGATAACATCGAAAGCGGTCATGTCAAGTAGGATGAAATCCAAAGGAAACATCTTCCCAGAGATACAAAGGTCTAAGGTTGGGAGTTTGAAATAAGAAGAGCAGATTCTACCACTAGGGGTTTTAACATCTAACACATGATCCATGTATTCTGATTCTATCTCTAACATTGAAGCTAGCTGAGTTGATATCATGGTATTGGACGAGCTAGAATTGAAAAGTGCTTTAATAGGATGCATATTAAGATGTCAAGTACCTTCAATGACTTCATTATCTTCTCCAACTTCTTCAGTATTTAGAGTGAACACGCTGCCATTCCACATGTCCACTAGAGGTCGACGACCCTATTGGTTCTGGTTGTTGTCATTCCTTAGAGGCAGATTCTACTGAATAGGTTGTTGAGCTAGGGCTTGTCCATGCTGAAGCTTAGGACAATTACGTCGAATATGTCCAGCTTGGCCACACTCATGGAAAATAGGTGTTGGTCGATCACCTTTTTAGGGAAATGCATTGCCAGCAAGGCACCTCACAGGTGGATGGGAGTGGGAACAATGGTTGCACTTGTCACATCCTTGGTTTCCACGTAAGTTATTCCTCTTGTTGTTGTTTATGTTGTGCCTGGAAGACTGAAATCCAAGATAGCACTCAATCACCAGCGCCTTGTCCACCATTTGGTTAAAAGTAAGAGATATCTTGGGAACAAGGTTGCATCCGATATTGTATCTTTGTCCTTCTAGGAAAAGGGTCGATCTCCGTTCATCTCTGAGGTCAACGACATAACACTCTAGAAGCAGCAATCATTGAACGCACTTAGAAACGCTCATGCTTCCATGTCGTAGGCTATAGAAATCTACTTCCTTCCTCTTCATATAGGTGTGGCAGATGTACTTTTCACAGAACAACTTGAGGAACTACTCCTAGGTCATGGTTAAGGTGTCATGGGTACGAGATATAACATTCCACTAGACTCGTGTTGGCCCATCCACCACATAAGTTGCAATGTGAACCTTCTGATGAGGAGGACATGCCATGCCCTCGAAGGTAAGCTCCAAGGATAAACCCAATCATCAACCTTATCTACCATGTTTGGCTCACTTTTGCCCTTGAAGTATGACAATTTCATCTTGATGAAGTCTGTCAGAGTGAACTCCTTAGGATTGCATGCAATTGCTACAACATTGGAGAGTTGTCCCACTAAGGTAGTCAAGAGAAGATGGTGCAACATGGTCATTTCTTGTTCAAGGGTTAGAACAAGTGTGCCTATAAGAGGAGTAGGGGTTGTCCCATTATTTTGGGGAGTCACTAGGGTGTCCCAGTTGTCGGTGTTGCTAGAGGAAGCACCCTTGTATGACTTGTTCATGTCCCCAAACAGATCACCCCTCCTGAAATACAAAGGTATAACATAAGATTTCTAGGAGTATACAACAGAGATATCTAAGGATACTATTGTCTATGGGCATGCTATTTCAAACATTCAGTATTGGCTCAAGCCAGCTAGGTATTGCATGGATCTGGGAGTCCTCATAAACCAAGCTAGTGTCACAGAGGAAAGTCTTGCTAGCCCCCGAACCTTGATCCTTTCTAGACACCTTCTCTTTCAACTTATGTCATAGTAGTTAAACAACTAGCTCTGATACCATGATGTAAAGAGGTGAGATCACCTCCTTACTAAAATTTAAAGGAAAATACAAGGCATCCATCTTTTCATAAAATTAATAGAGCTTGAGGGATTCATGTATAACATTCCAAGTAAATAAACATGATTCAGATACAAAACTGTCAACCATAGCAGCAGAAAGAAAAACTAAGTTATTACATTGCTTTTGAACTCAATTCACTAGAAAGGAAATTAATAGGATCTAGCAGTAGAAACCTAGACATCCTTTAAGCAAGACTTCAATATACTACTGGTTCTAGTTTTCTTGATCTTGTTCATCACCTTGTTCAACACCCGAGTGGTTGGGAATTCACCCAGCAAAAGAGAGAACAAGGTATGTTTCAAAATAGTGAAAAAGAACAAAAAAAAGAAAAAAATGGAAATAAATGATAATATTTCATTGTAAGATGAAGAGATCAAGAGTATGAGGCATAATCAAATAGATTCTTGCCATAACAAGAAAATAGTAAAAAAATGCATGCATGATTAATATCGACTACATTAACTAAGTAGGATTGAGGAACCTATCAGACCTCAACCTATAGGTGAGGGGAAAGTGATACATTACCATTAACCTACAACAAATTTATAAGAGGGAGAATAAACACATTCCCCATGGAAAAATAATACATGCCCTATCTATGGGTGGTTGTACAAAAGTACCACTACATTAGCTAAATAGTCTAACAAAATCAATGTGCCAAAGAGAAACAATGGCAAGTAGAAGCATAATATATTTGAAACATGGAAATGGGGTATAAGACCCAAGGAATAGAATATCAATCTGATTTTGAGGCAAAAATAGCAAAAGAAATTTTAGTAGAGAGAATAGGGTTTATGTAGAGTCTCATTAGGGAATATAGGGTTTGGCTTGCAAATATCCCAACTTAGGGTGTAAGGATGCACATACCTCTCTTACAGAGTTCAACTACCAACTTTCACCTCTTTTAGATGATCCAAGTTTAACTTTGCCTATATCAATTTCTTAACATGTATTGGAGTACATAATGAACCTTAATGTAGAGAAACCATAACTTTTGGACCTTTTTAACAAAACTCAAATTTTGACTTTGAAATCTCACCAATCAATTTAATAGGTTCTCTTAATCAAGAAAACATATTTTTATTTTAAATTTGGAGTTAATATGACCATGTTGTAATTTTTATGGATTTTATGCTTTAAATTCATTTTCTAACAATCATTCTTTGATAAATCTTGAAGTCAGACCTTTAAACCATTTTTATTAGATAGATCCTAATTTTTTGATTCCAAAACATATTTATTTGTTAATTTTGGATAATTAGATTAAAAGTTATGAATTTTACAAATTCGGCCAATCTGAAAATTAGAAAAAATCCATGTAAGCGAGAAAAACAATGAGAGAGAGGGTCAAAGAGCGAGCTAACTCACTAACTTGGCCCAATTAGGTCCAGCCAAGTCACGATGTCAGCTCTCATCTTTGACTCATCCAAACCAAAGAATCGGAGGTGAAAAGACAGTTATGACAATGAGCAAGAAAACAAAAGAAAGAGGAAATGAGGAGGGTAAAATCAAGAATTCACCAAGGTGATTCTTTCCTTTACAAGTTCACATGATGGACATAAGCAGTCAGCTGCTTTTCCTTGTGAGAATTGGGCGAACTCGATAGAGGTGATAATTCGAGAAACTAAGGCAACGGAAAGAAAGAAGAGAAGGAGACAGACTTACAACCAAGATGAATTGGTTGGAGGTGGTTAGGAGTAGGGGAACTAGCCTCCACAAACCCTAGACCAAAACATGATCAACGATAGTCAAGCACATGAGCAGTAGGGAAATTGGTGTGAGAAAATGATCGTAATGCAACTGAAGAAGACCAAGGTTAGGGTATTTATAGGTGAGGTTATGCTTCTAGGGCTATGGGGGGTGGAGGTTTGAGAACTCGAAGAGGAGTTTAAGGCATTTCTCAAATCCTTGACAAATAGTGGAAATTATGGGTCATTAGGTGCGAAATTGTATTTGGAATACAATGGAAAAAGAATCTCGATCGGTAGTTAAGTAGGGAGAAAGAAATCCCGATTTGAAGATCGCATGTGAACTGATCCTATTTCCTTTTCGAGCTCAATCTTGATGATGAGAGGGAGCTGTTGGATCGTGAATCGAACGGTCTAGTTTGGGTGCATGAGAGAAAAATAAATATCAGCCAAAAATACTATGCGTGGAGGTGATGTAGCCCTATTTTAGGGCTCCACATTGTGCCATTTTGTACTTAAGTCACATCTAAACATGTAGATTACAAGCTTTTTACCCCTAATATGCTTATCATTGCAAATATGCTTATGGATGTTCTTTGCACTATTTTTAAGGTACTTGAACCATGCTTAGATGGAAGAGAGAGAAAGAAGGAGTTCTAGGGTTCCCCCACTCTTGGAGGGACCCAAAGAAGGCCCCAAAGTCTCCCTCAACCTACCTCCAATGGTCAAGAATCATCCCCAAGAAAAGACATCGAAGAATGACGAAGATCGAAGTGTAATAAAGTGATGCAAGCCTCGCCACGGCCGTGGCCACAACGCCACGGTCATGCATTTTTTAGCAATGAAGTGCCAAGTTCAACAGGGAAATCCCACAGAATCCCACGGTCGTGGCCCTATTCCACGACCGTGGCCATTGAAGACACCACAGCCATGGCCATCAGCACAGTCGTGGTTAGTAGAAGAGAAAACGGCTGTGGCACCCTGCCACGGTCGTGGGAATTATTGCACCAATTTGGCCAGAGTTACAGGTTGTCACCCCAAATCACCACGACCATGGCCCTCTGCCACGACCGTGGCCGATGAAGACTAAAACCCCCATGCTGCTGTGCCACGGTCACCTCCTCCTCCTCCAAAACGGCCGTGGTGCCCCAAACCCACCACGACTGTGGCATCCCGCCCCGGCCGTGGCTACCACCATACTTGACCTTTTTTCCAATTCCTTCACACCACGACCGTTTCACCACTCCACGTCCGTTCTCCACCACCCTCACCATGGTCATGGCACACCACCACGGCCGTGGTGGTCCACCAACCCTACCCCACTTTTCACTGCTTTTCCTAAACTACCCCCCACTTACCCTAGTGCCTCCCCACCACCTATATATACATAGGTGGCGGCTAGGGCATGAAGGTTAGACGCCCCTACAACTGCTCCAAGCTCCACTCTCCATCCTTGAGCTCTTTGTGCAATCCCATTGCAATTTGGGCTCATCATCCTTCATTTTCACCCTCATTCCACCATGGAAACCTAGTTCCCTAGGTTTTCATACATAATCTCCTACCATTTCATGCACCCCTGCACCCTTGGAGGAGGGAGGACGTCTACAGCAAGCTTGGAGGTGAAGAAGGAGGATTCTACATCAAGCTTCATGGAGTCCCTTCTTCTACCCCTTTCTTTTCTTGTTTTCTTGATCATGTCTAGCTAAGTCCCTTGTGGTGGGCTATTTGGGATTTAAATGTAACTTTGATACCATGTTGGGAGATAATTTCTTGTAATGAACTTAATTCATATCTATGATGATTACTTCTTGCTTCTATCTCTTTTCCTATCTTATTGTATGTGGTTTGTGTTTCTTCTATGAATTGCTTGTTTTGAGGTTCTTGATGACACTTAGTTTCTAGGAGGAATTGGGGTGTATGTGGCAACCTTAGGAATGGCTCCTATGTCCAATTAGTGGATCCCTAGCTAGCCCCCTTTGTTCCTACATACACATCCCTCCTCCTATAAATGAGTGTGAGATCTAAGTAGCTAGTGTAAGTGAGATTGATGTAATTGTCTAGGGCCTTCTAAAGGCTAGAGTGGCTAGTGGCATGAGGTCAAATACCCTCATCGCTACTCCCATTTCTACCCTCAACCCTCAATTGCTCACTATCACTTACCCTAGAAACCTAGATTTGGCTAATCCCATTAGAATTACACCTAACCCTAGTATTCTACTAGTAGTATAGGGTATATTCTAATGGCATTGTCCTTGTTGTTTGGTTTGGTAATCTAGATATGAAATGAGAACCTTGCATGTTTAATGATCTCCACCAACTAATATCAAAGTTACATACCCCAAATGGCCCACCCACCTTAATCACCTTGCTTAAAACCCTAATTGCTTAGTTTTGCTCATTAGTGTTAGCTTAGGCTCTTGCTCTTGCTAGTGGTTAGTTTAGTTCTTAATTACTTCTTTCCTTGCTAGAGTAGTGTGGCTCTTCTTGCTCTTTCTTAGTTAGTTTGTTAACTTACCTTACTAATTTTCTTGCTCTTCCATAATTTAGTTTCCATCTCGCATTTCTTACTTGCTCATTAGTGTAATCAAACAACCAAACCTTTTAAAACCCTAAAACCCAAAGATCTGCAAAAGGAACATAGCCCACTCTGTCTAACTCTATTGCCCCCTCTATCTCTGTGGTTCG
Source organism: Alisma plantago-aquatica (assembly GCA_963693085.1). NCBI lineage: Eukaryota > Viridiplantae > Streptophyta > Magnoliopsida > Alismatales > Alismataceae > Alisma > Alisma plantago-aquatica. Next base: position 844,606,877 of record OY856412.1, read on the forward strand.
ACTCCTTATCTTGCCAATCACCTATACTATAACAGTACCCCGTAAGCTTGCGGGTGACCTGTTTTAGTCTTAGTGATCGACTCGATTAGGGATAACATAAATTTCGAAAGCATAAGATCACATATCACGTGCGCTCTGACCTCATGGGGTGTAAAAGCACCACTAGCGGGGACACACCAAGATTTCTGGCGCTGTTGCCGGGGATAGAGACGCTCGACCTAGTTAGATAGTGTAGCTTAGCCCTTCCTTTTGCCCTCACCATTGATATTATTTATTCTTTGTGTTACTTTTGCATCTTGGTTTGCTAACTTGGTTTTTTTGTTTTTTGTTTGTGTCTTGCACAGGTCACAGCTGCGCATGCATAGCACGCACTCTACTTGCACCGACTTCGTGGTATACGACCTCGAGATTGGTAGAAAGAGGCATCAAGCTCGCCGCAACCTACATCGAGAGGCCGATATGGCCTAGAATAACTGAGATGCAGATGCTCAACCACCTCCACCGCCACATCGCCCGCTTCACGGGTACTTCACACTAGGGAACTACAACTCCCCCGTGGCCACCTTGGTTGACCAGATGCCCGGTCAACAATTCTCCATTCCTCCTGCACTTCTGGGACTCCTCCCTACCTACTTCGGGATGGAGAATGAAAACCCCTACCACTACATTGACGCGTTCCTTGAGACTTGTTCAACCTTCCGCACTCCTGCCGCCACTGACGATTCCATTAGAAGGATGCTCTTTCCTTTCTCCCTCAAAGAGAAGGCTAAAGAGTGGTACGTGTCCATGCCGGAGTTGGTCTCATGGAATGACGTCAAAAATGAGTTCCTCAAGAAGTTCTTCCCCATTGTTAAGTTGTCTTACATGAGGAGGTGCATCACGTCGTTTGCTCAAAAGGAAAACGAACCCTTCCACGAGGCGTGGGAGAGATTCCAGAAGTTTCTCCGTGACTGCCCTCACCATGAGGTACCTTTGTGGTAGCTCGTTCAAGTGTTCTACACCGGGCTTGAAGGGCGAAGTCAAAACAACGTGGAATCTTCATGCGGGGGCACTTTCATGGAAAAGCCTCCCGAAGAATCATGGCCATTGTTTGAACACCTTGCTGAGAATTCTTGCCACCACGCTTCTACTAAAGGGGGGCATTGCAGTCGGACCTACACTCCTCCACCTTCCTCCACAGCCTCGACTCACAATGCTACTGACCCAGACATGATGAAGATGATGGCCGAAATGATGAATAAGATGGAAAATCAAGCTGGTGGCTCTTCTAGCCAACCCACAATGGCAGTTGACACTATAGATGAGGAAGTAAATGCTCTACACTCCTTTGGTGGCCGCAAAAACCAAGGCCCCATGTCCAACTCTTACACTCCCGAGTGGAGGAACCATCCAAACTTCTCTTGGAAACAACAGAATGAGGATGGACCAGGACAAGGGCAACAAAAGCCACATTACAGTTCAAAATTTGAAGATGAAGTGATGGGAAGGCTAAGAAGTCTGGATGAAATGAAAAAGGATGTGAACTCACATGGGCAGTCCATCCACCATCTTGAGCGAAGGTTGGATCAGATTTCTCTCTCTCTTGCAAGGAGGGAGGAAGGGAGACTACCTTCTCAACTGATGCCCAATCTGAACAATGACGGTGCCCTCCTAGGGAGCACTTCAAGTGCATATGCTCCGCCACAATACCAAGCACCACCGAACCTCTATGCTCCACCACCTCCTCAAGCACCTCTCAACTATCAATATGCTGCACCTCCACCTCATACATACCAACAACCACCTCTGCAATATCACCCCCATCCACAACAAAAACAACCACCACCCCAACCGCAACCACAATTCATTCTCCAAAATCTGAACTCCCCTCACCAAAGGCCTCCACCACCACAACAGCCACAACCACATCCACAAGCTTCCTCTTCTACTACCCATGAGCATGTGGAGGCAAGGACTATGTTGAGGAGTGGCCGGACTTTAGAGTGTCCCCATGGTACCGTTGCTGGTGACAGAAGTGATACTGAGGTTGAACAAGTTGATACTGAGAAACAGGTTGAGGATACCGTGATAAGAGGCAGTGTTCATACTGTGATACCGAGCGCTGATACTATGATACCGAGTGTTGATACTGTGATTCTTATGATTCCAGTTAATGATACTATTGATATGGACCGTATGGGGTCCCAACTCCCTCTGTTTCCCAAGGCTCTTAAGGAGCCATCTGTTGAGAAAAGAAGAAAGAAGCACACTGAGGACATTCTTGAAACCTTTATGAAAGTGAAGATCAACATCCCTTTTCTTGATGCGGTCAAGAAAATACCCTCATATGCTAAGTTCTTGAAGGATCTTTGCACTTTCAAAAGAAGAACTACGAGAAGAACCCCGAAGAAAGTGAAACTGACCGAGCAAGTGAGCTCAATTCTGCAGCACACCATTCCAAGAAAGTGGAAGGATCCCGGTACTCCTATAATATCATGCTACATTGGAGCGCACCGCATAGACCAAGCTCTCTTAGACTTGGGCTCGAGTGTGAACCTCATGCCATATGACGTTTTTACAGAATTATAGATGGGACAGTTGGGTCCGGCCCATTGCACTTTGCAGTTAGCCGACAGGTCGGTAAAGACGCCTAGAGGGCGTGTTGATGATGTGCTCATGAGACTAGATGATGAGACATCTGCTTTCTTTCCTGCTGATTTTATCGTCTTGGATATGGAGAAAGACACGAGGAGGGTTCCTATCATCTTGGTGAGACCCTTCCTGGCCACAAGTGATGCAGTTATCCATGTGAGAACCGGTACGATGTATGTGACGTTCATGCACATGAAGATCCAGTTGAACATATTCAAGCCATCAACCACCGCCGAAGTGATAGGAGCGACAGAAGAAGATTGCTATCTCGTCGAGTGTCTAGATGAGATTGTGTAGGAATGCCTACCCTCGTGGATCCAAACTGCCACTCAAGGTAGAGGACTGGAATCAATAGTTGAATTTCCTGACGATGATGAGGAAGAATCCGATGAAGAAGAGTGCTTGGATGAGGATGAGAAAGGAATCTACTACAATGATCTATTGAAGGTTCCAAAGAAGTGACAGAGATCTGCAATCAATAAGCCTAGCTGAAGGCATTAAATTTAGCACTAGTGGGAGGCAACCCACGTGGTTTGAGATTCTCAAACCTTATTTTATCATACTTTATTTTGGTTTCCAAGAAACATACACACACACACTATACTTGATTGTTTTTCTATTTGTGAATCATGTTAGCACAGGTATAAGGAAGAAAAGACGATGCAAAAAGGGTTTAGCTAAAGCGGAGGTCAAAATGGAAGAAAAGATCGCAAATCAATAGAGGAGCTATAGGAAGAAGGACAGAACGGCCGTACTGTTCAGCACGGCCATGGTGGCCCTGTCCTGTTCACCTAGTGTTACATTGACCACTCCAGCTCTTGGCGATTGTCTTTCGCGACCCCATGTCATTTACCCTACTAGTCTAAACTTCTATTTTATGATGAGGGTAGCATGATTTAAATGTTTGAGGTGGTAGGGCGGTAAACTCTTCTCTCACTGCTCTTTTCTCCATGTGCCTTGTGCTAAATTTTTTCAAGATGATCAAACGGTTTGACTGACATTTCATACTTGTTTACCCTGACCTGGTGTGTCTGCTTGCATTCATGCATACATGTAGATTAATTTCATGCATTTTTGCATAATTATTCAAAATTTTTGCTCTTTTTCCTATTCCATTTCATGCATTGCATTCTCATGTAGTTTTTGATAATTCCATATGCATGTTAACTAGGATTTTCTGCTTTATGTTTTAAAATTCCCCTAAAGTAGGTTTAGATGTGATTTAGTGCAAATTGGCACCATTTTGGCCAATTTTGCCCAAATTTGAGATTTCTTGTCTAAAAAGTATGTTTTGACCCAATCTCTACTGTTTTGAGTAAAAATGACGACCTTTGGCTAGTGCAAGTGAAATGTCATGCTTTATTGCTAAGTGGTATCAATGTTTGACTTTTTACATGTGCATCACCTCTCTTGTGATTGTGATTGATTTGGCTGAATTGTGAACTTGAGCAAGCTTTGAACGCTTAGTGTTTGTGGAATCACTTGTTTGATATATCAATTTTATCTTGTTCATTCATGTGGTGTGATATCTAGGATGAAGTATTGGATTAACTTTCATGAATGATGTCTTATGTGGAAAATCATACCAATGACCCCTATTTGACCCGATTCTTCTTCCACCATCTTCATACCCCTCCGCCTCATAAAAAGATGCCCTAGTGCACATAATCAGCCTTGGCCACCTCCAAAAGTTTGGGGTGACCATATCTTTATCTCCCTACTTCACTCTATCCACCACATGCCCTATCTACACCAAGGGAAAGAAAGAAAAGGAAAGAAAAAGAAAAGCAAAAACAAAATAAAAGGATGATCCTATTTAAGAGCATTCAAATAAAGTAAAGATGAGTGTGTAAAAACACTCCAAAAATCTTACCGCAACCCTTTTTTCCACTTTCATACCCATTGAGCTAAAAAGCATTAAACTTAGCTCATTTTTCCTTTTTCCGCATCCACGTGGGTCATCTAGTATGATTTGAAATATAAGACTGAATGCATGAATGTGAAACAACACTCCTAGTCATCCTCGATTAACACTATCATGAAACGGTTTACCCAGAACATTATGGAAGAAGTATGGATAACCTGTGTATTCTACGCACTATATGTGAAGTTCATGTGCTTTTTGCTCTTTTCATGATTGGATTGTGAAAGTAGGAGAGGAGAGAGGTGAAATGCATGCACTTAGTCATCTTTGATCCCACTAAGAAATAATCATCTTTTACATTGCATATGTCATTTCTTTTTGTGGAAGTTTTGTAGAGAGATTGAGTTGGAGCATACTTGAGGACAAGTATGTTTTAAGTTTGGGGTGGTGATGTAGCCTTATTTTAGGGCCCCATCCTGTGCCATTTTGTACTTAAGTCACATCTAAACATGTAGATTACAAGCTTTTTACCCCTAATATGCTTATCATTGCAAATATGCTTATGGATGTTCTTTGCACTATTTTTCAAATACTTGAACCATGCTTAGATGTAAGAGAGAGAAAGAAGGAGTTCTAGGGTTCCCCCACTCATGGAGGGACCCAAAGAAGGCCCCAAAGTCTCCCTCAACCTACCTCCAATGGTCAAGAATCATCCCCAAGCAAAGACATCCAAGAATGACGAAGATCGAAGTGTAATAAAGTGATGCAATCCTCGCCACGGTCGTGGCCACAACGCCACGGTCGTGCATTTTTTAGCAATGAAGTGCCAAGTTCAACAGGGAAATCCCACAGAATCCCACGGTCGTGGCCCTATTCCACGACCGTGGCCATTGAAGACACCACGACCTTGGCCATCAGCATGGTCATGGTCAGTAGAAGAGAAAACGGTCGTGGCACGCTACCACGGTCGTGGGAATTATTGCACCAATTTGGCCAGAGTTACAGGTTGTCACCCCAAATTGCCATGACCGTGGCTCTCTTCCACGATCGTGGCCGATGAAGACTAAAACACCCGTGCTACTGCGCCACGGTCACCTCCTCCTCCTCCAAAACGGTCGTGTTACCCAACATGGCCGTGGTGCCCCTAACCCACCGCGACCGTGGCATCCCGCCACAGCCATGGCTACCACCATACTTGACCTTTTTCCCAATTCCTTCACACCACGACTATTTCACCACTCCACGACCGTTCTCCACCACCCTCACCACAGTCGTGACACACCACCACGGTCGTGGGGGTCCACCAACCCTACCCCACTTTTCACTACTTTTCCTAAACTACCCCCCACTTACCCTAGTGCCTCCCCACCACCTATATATACATAGGTGGCGGCTAGGGCACGAAGATTAGACGCCCCTACAGCTGCTCCAAGCTCCACTCTCCATCCTTAAGCTCTTTGTGCAATCCATTTGTAATTTGGGCTCATCATCCTCCATTTTCACCCTCATTCCACCATGGAAACCTAGTTCCCTAGGTTTTCATCCATAATCCCCTACCATTTAATGCACCCCTGCACCCTTGGAGGAGGGAGGACGTCTACAGCAAGGTTGGAGGTGAAGAAGGAGGCTTCTACATCAAGCTTCATGGAGTCCCTTCTTCTACCCTTTTCTTTTCTTATTTTCTTGATCATGTCTAGCTAAGCCCCTTGTGGTGGGTTGTTTGGGATTTAAATGTAACTTTGATACCATGTTGGGGGATAAATTCTTGTAATGAACTTAATTCATATATATGATGATTACTTCTTGCTTCTATCTCTTTTCCTATCTTATTGCATGTGGTTTGTGCTTCTTGTATGAATTGCTTGTTTTGAGGTTCTTGATGACACTTAGTTTCTAGGAGGAATTGGGGTGTATGTGGCAACCTTAGGAATGGCTCCTAGGTCCAATTATTGGATCCGTAGCTAGCCCCCTTTGTTCCTACATACACATCCCTCCTCCTATAAATGAGTGTGAGATCTAAGTAGCTAGTGTAAGTGAGATTGATGTAATTGTCTAGGGCCTTCTAAAGGCTAGAGTGGCTAGTGGCATGAGGTCAAATACCCTCATCTCTACTCTCATTTCTACCCTCAACCCTGAATTGCTCACTATCACTTACCCTAGAAACCTAGATTTGGATAATCCCATTAGAATTACACCTAACCCTAGTCTTCTACTAGTAGTATAGGGTATATTCTAATGGCATTGTCCTTGTTGTTTGGTTTGGTAATCTAGATATGAAATGAGAACCTTGCATGTTTAATGATCTCCCCCAACTAATATCAAAGTTACATCCCCCAAATGGCCCACCCACCTTAATCACCTTGCTTAAAACCCTAATTGCTTAGTTTTTCTCATTAGTGTTAACTTAGACTCTTGCTCTTGCTAGTGGTTAGTTTAGTTCTTAATTGCTTCTTGCCTTTCTAGAGTAGTGTAGCTCTTCTTGCTCTTGCTTAGTTAGTTTGTTCACTTAGCTTACTAATTTGCTTGCTCTTCCATAATTTAGTTTCCATCTCGCATTTCTTACTTGCTCATTAGTGTAATCAAACAACCAAACCTTTTAAAACCCTAAAACCCTAAGCTCTGCAAAATGAACATAACCCACTCTGTCTAACTCTAGTGCCCCCTCTATCTCTGTGGTTCGACCCCTTATCTTGCCAATCACCTATACTACAACAGTATCCCGTACGCTTGCGGGTGACCTATTTTAGTCTTAGTGATCGACTCAGTTAGGGATAACATAAATTTTGAAAGCATATGATCACATATCCCGTGCGCTCTGACCTCATGGGGTGTAAAAGCACCACTAGCGGGGACGCACCAGCGTGGCACATTGAATGTAATCCATATCAGATTTGAATAAAGTAACATATATAATTATTTAACTCTTTCTCTCTCCTAATTTGAGGGTGCAAACTAGCTCCCAATTAATTGAGATTTGACATCTAGCCTAATATGAACATGTAGAAACTGAATATGCAATTAGATTTTCCTTTTGAAGACTTTTGTTACATTAATTAAGAAAATCTTGTTTTCTCTTTCCTCATGCATTAATGACTTCAAGATTCTCCAAATTTGGTGAAACTTCACCCTCAAGTCAAATTAAGTATGTCGGATACAAATTTGCCACTAGTTTTACATGTTCAAGTTTTTTTGTACATTATTTAATGGTTTGAAGGTTCTACACACACTCTCTCCTATTCTTAATCTTTTTATCAAAGATTTTTCCAAATTGGATGAAAAATCACGCAAAGGCCTATTTTAATATTTAGATTACAAATATGACATCAGTTGCTATTTTAAGAGCATTAATAAAATTATTTTATATTTTTGGGATAACTCCTATTTTCCAACTCTAATTAATGCAAATATATTTACTAATTTCCCAAAATATATGAAACTTGCCATTCAAGTAAACTTTAACTTGAAGAAAATAAATTTGGGCTATGAATTATCTTTTGAGTTTCCCTTTTATGAGTTTTAGGCAATTCACTCACATTTCCACTATTTGACAAATTAATTCATTTAATGTCACATTTTCATTGTTTTAGAATTTCCTTTCTTTTTCTTATTCCAAAAGACCATAGAAACTTCTAGTACGAATTTATTTACCATTATACCACTTAAGTGGATATTTTTCATTTTAGATCCTTATATAAACTTTCACTGGGGTATTTGTGCATAAACCCTTATATAGGCATAAATAGTGAACAAATGTACACCAGACCTCTATAAGTTCCACTAATTCAACATCAGGGACATAAAAGACATAATTGAAAAGAAAACTTAGGGAAAAGGGCTAGATTAAGGTTATACATGAACTTTAGTTCCTTACAACTTCCTTCTTTCCTCAACTGAGTGTCACTCAGTTTCTTCCTCTTCCTTGTGGATCCGCCTCTGCCATGCTTGCTAGATTTGATGGGGTTTCTAAACCCAATATTGAGCAAGAAAATGCTTTGTTTTCATGTGCCATGTCCTGGACAGAGCAACATCTTAATTTGTCAGTTATATTCTCTTTTAGATCTGATGATGAGGAAATGGATGAGGAAGCTGAAGGTGACATTGAGGAATCAGATGACAAGGACACTAATCGTTAGGTGCATGACTCTGATGATGATGGTGTTCCTAGATATGGAGATGACACTATTGCTATCACTGACACCTCTGAGTGCCCTGAGCCAACCAGGGACAAGGATTACAACTCCGATGAGGACATAGACCTAGATGATCTAGATATTTAGCTTTATGATAGTTCATGCATTTGCATTTTTTACGCTTATCATGCATTATTCAATGGGCATTCCTACCTGAGGCTACTTTTTTCATCTTCAACTATTTTCTTCTCTTGTTGTATTCCTTTCAGACTATTATGATTTGGATTGTAATCTTTATCTTTGTAACCTTAACTCTTTGCTCTATTATTTTTTGAGTTTTGTATATGAACATCCATATTTTGATTATGACTCAACTCTATTAGTTATCTCTGGTTGTTTATTTTCTTGGTACTTTGTGCTTATGTGTTGGAGGTGACCTATCCTAGCTCTCCTACCCCCGCCATTTATTGAAATGACAATAGGGGGAGAAATATCTTGCATCATTTAAAACTACTCTACGAATTGTATATCTTTTAATTTCTATAAATTTCATAGTATATGTGTGTTGTGCTTGTGTTCTTGGTGAAATTGACCTAACATGAATTCAAGGGGAGCAGTCAATTTCGTACTTTCATGTATCCCCCTATTCATCAAAGGTATAAAATTATTAATTTTCATGTCCTTTTCAATATGTTGAGCAATGATTTGTCATCTCCAAAAAGGGGGAGAATGTTGACCTAATAGTTAAACATTGTCCATAATTTGATTATGACTTAACCATTACATTCATGTGTATCTAATATTTCCATTTGAGATCAATTTCTGGCATTAGGTACATGAAGAGGACAATTTAGCAAATCCTAGTTTGCTAGAAAATAAGTCAAAAACATTGCAAATGGATGTTTTGTGGAATAAGCTATATATCCACTAGAATCATGTTGTAAATCATTTGTATTGAATGTATGACTTGAAAATAAGCTTAGAAAAAAACAAGAGCATTTAATTCAAATGTTTAAGTACTTTTAGGGAAATTAACAAAATTTATTGCAGGGAGCCTTGTCAATCGAGTTTGTCATAGTGACAACTCCGTCGACGGGCTATATAGTTCTTGATAATTCCTAGGGCCGGCCCAATTTTTTCTGGTGGCAACTAGATCGACACCCTACACTTAGAAAACAAATTAATCTGTCATATGAGTTTCATCTAGGATAATCTCGACAGACAACTTCAAATTGTTTTGTCATATGGTGTTGTTGGTCAAGTTACCTAAAAGATAACTCAACCAACAACATTGTACAAAATATTGTAGGAAAGTGTTTCTATCCACTGGTGTGCTCCAAAACTTGAAAATATATCCATAGAAACACCCAAAATGGCTATAATACGTTCCTAGGTGTCTATATTGGCTAGTAGGAAACTTCTATAAATAGGGGCCCTTGGACTTCATTCCAAATTTTCCATCAATGCTCCCTAGTTATTGTTGAGTGATTTTGCTTCTAAGAGCTTGTTTATATCTTAGCTTATCTAATAATCTACACCAATCTAAGTGAGTTAAGATCATTGTAAGAGAGATGATCCAATGTAAATGTCATGGAACCGTTCTTACCCCAATCCCAATCCTACTGCCTAGACAGTAGAAAAAGGATTGAAGCGCCCGTCCCTGAGTGACCCGATAGGATCTAACACACTGGCATATACAATAAGAAATAATAACTTGAAAAACTGGATATTTAAAGAACAACTAACCCAATATGGAGATATATCCGATTTATCTTTGTCATGTAGAGTATGTAGAGTGCGGAAGCGATCTTATTTAGTATTCCACTTGTATTGCCTAAAATCAAGAAAATCAAGACACAATCATGCAATTACATGTTACGCTATCAAAATCAGGCAAAGTGATTTATAACAAAATAGTATACTTGGCAGGACTTATATTCCAAATAATAACAAGAAATTTGCAAAACCAACATTTATTCGACAAGTTTTTCAAGCAATTCGACTTTTATTATGAGTTCCCATTATGCTGTAATTCGAGAAGCATGTTTATATATTTTGTGTGACTCTATTACCCCAATTCAATGGGGAAGGTCACTAGTCTCCTTCTCACCATAGGAACATAGGAAGCCAAGGTACAAGTCCCACCTCTCAATGAGGGGGGTTGCCTGCACCTAATATCAACATTATCAACATCATCATCATTATCAATATACGGGCAATCATAATGGGCATGAAATTTATGTTTTCATGTTTTTCAAAATATAATATAGAAAAACGAAAGACTAATCATAGGGAACAATAGCTCATCTAAGTAAGTAGCCAAGTATACAGTCAAGAAATACATAAAAATATCTTCAATGCAATCAAGTAGGAGTTATATAATATCACACCTTTCACCGAGGATTTTGAGTACAAATCATCTAGTAATAGGTCGACCCTTCGAGTTAGATCCTAAAACACAATTTTTGGATTAAGGGTCAAGATCAAGATATTTGGATATCATGTTTCAATATTCGAGATTTGGGTTACATTTTCCTAGGTCAACATTAGGGTTAGGTCATCAACAATATTTCCCAAAAGTCCAACAATTATTCAAGTGTCAATATTTTCGAGTGTGAATGACCTACCTAGGTTTTCTAAGTTCATGTGTTAACCCTAATTATCATGGTCAATATCCAAGACAAAAGTCAAGTCTTTAGATCATTATCAAGCTCTAACATCATTCAGGTTCAAGATTAGATCAAATGTTGATTAGTATTATGAGTAAATCAGAGATCAACTTTTAGGTCAATAGGTCAAGATATGCCACAAGCTTTAGACCAATCATATTATTAAGATGTCATCATCATATTCAAGATTAACTCAAGTCAGCAAATATAAATCTAGGTCATTAACGGGTCAATTAATATTTTAGAGTCTCAATATGAACATTAGAGTCAAGAATTAGGGTTTTCAGTGTTTAGTCAAGATTAACCACAAATAGAGTTGTTTAAACCAATTATATAAGAAATAGATCAAGATTATGATATATCAATGAGAATAGTTTGGAATCATGTTTTCAAAGTATTTTTAATCGATTCACTAGATTTTTCTGATCAAGATTGACTACTTGTTCATAATTTTTGGAGCTAGGATGTATTTTCTATGATTAAAGCAAGATCTGACTATAATTGGATTTTTGAGTAGAGAGGAGGAGAAATACCTTTAATCGGGAAAAATGAGGACTTTTCGATTCAGGACGGGTGGTCCAGATTGTGTCATGCGAGCGAGGTGGCTTGCTAGCTCAGATGAACCGGTTCACTCATGATTTGTGGGTTCAATCCCTTCAATTTGGTTGGTTCGAGCTTGGGTTACTTGGTCTTTTGGACCGGGTTGATCCCTTCTTGGACCGGCAATCGATGCTTTCCTACCTTCCTCGTGCATACTTCTGTGAGACTAGGAAGCACAATAGAGGAGCCCGCCCGAGTAGAGGGGGTTTAGGAGGAGGAGGGGTAGGTTGAGGCAGCTTCACTGCCGTTCAAGTCCGATGGGGGCTCGTGAAGTGGATGGTGTAGGCGGATTGAGGTGAGAGGGCGAGGAGCGCAGATGCCCAGAGGGGCCTATGTGGTGGTGCCGCCATGGTAGCAGGAGGTGGCGAGGAGAAATTGGGCTGTTCGGGGCCAAGGGAGTGAGCAAGGGTGTGCCTCTGAGTATGGTGAGGTGATGCGAACCTAAGGGGCCCTTTTTATACTGTTGGGGTAAGGTTTAGGGCAAGATCAAGATTTGAAAATGGTCATGGCCACCGAAGTGAGAGGGGAGAGCAAAGAGCTCATTTTGGTGGTTAGATGAAGCACGAATCTACTTCAAAATATGGTTCGTTTAGTTTGTATTTGCGAGGGGATCATTTCTTCTCAAATATAATTTCAAACTGGATTCAAGGGTGCGAGATTGCGAGTTTTGGCCATAAAGACACCTCGCCACTTATTGCAGGAGGTAGGATATAACTCCATGGCCACTGGATCAGGTAGGGATCCATGGGACATAGATCCAAGGGCTGGGATTGCCCCGGGATCCTTGCCTTGGATTGCTAACAAGGAAAAAAGGTCAAATAAAAGACAAAAATAATGGTTTTCAACACATTAACTTCAAAATTTCATAGATAGTTGTAGGAATGTCAAAATGAGTTGGAATCTGGATTATAGCTTCAAAAAAATGTGGAGAACATTTATACAACTTTTGGGAACAATATGATGAAGTTTGATGGATCAATTTTCTTATTTGGAAAAGGTAATGAATGAATCAAATATGAGGTGTTATAATGTGTATAAAGTTCACATTGTTCACCATATTTTGTATTTGAGTCTCAACTTTGATTATGTAGACAAGAAAAATGAATTGGGACCATAAGTGAGCATAATGAAGGAAAAATAGTAATTTCATCATACTTATGCAAAATTCCACTTTGTCACATCCTTCCCTCCTTAAAAAGGAATTTATCCCCAAAATTCAAAAACATCCTCAAAATCGAGACTATTCAAAAACTAGATCATATTTGCAAATACTGGCGTATCCTCAACTATACAATCAAAATCATGTCCTCAAAGTTCAAGTAGTACATACATCATAATTGGGATTCCATGTTCCATATCATAATCAACTTGGTACTAACACCATTTCATCATCAAGCAAATGAGTATCAAGATCAGTGCATATATTGTCCAAAGTCATTATATGAGTCATAAATATGGAAAGCATCCTATTGATCACAAAATTGGAGAGATCATATTTAGGTCAAACAAATAGAGTTCAAGTGTATAAGGTGACTTTCAGTCCCAATATCTCAGGGTCTTAGACTGTGCATTGGCCTAGGTGGGGTTATACATCCAAGATTTGAGATTTCAGATTTCAACATTTCAAGACCACATCATACTTTCAATATCATGATTTTCGGGCTCAAAATTACTGGGAGGTCCCACCCTAGTCCTAATGGGAGCTAAACCCTAACTCATAAATCGAGAAGTCAAAATAGTCATCATTTCAAAAATTTCAAATTTTGGGATTTTGAAGTCATTAGTCATATATCTCAAGGTCCAAATAGTGTGATCATAGGATTTGTATCATTATTGAGATTGATAATCATGAGTTACAAGTCCATTAATCAATATCAAGAGTCGAGATTTTAAGCATCAAAAGTTATAGGTCCAAAATTTTGAAGCTAGGGTTTAGATTCCTATTTAGACCTTGGGGGAGATCACTCATCTATATTCAATTTTGAGCAACAATTTTCAAGAAATATTTGAGCAACATATCAAGATTTCATTATCATTGTATCCAAGGTTAATGAGTGATCTACACCTAGGTCTATCTAGGAAGTCAACCACAAGCTATAACCAACATTTTCATATATCAAGGTCATTATTAAATCAATATTCAAGATTGAGTATCAACCCTTGGTTCAACCCATTAGGCTTAGGTCAACCAGTCCAAATAGTGTGAAAGGGAATTCCTTCCCAAACTGTAAATAATAAAAAAGGTGAAAATTTAGAGTTAGTCATAATAGGGATGTGACCTAGGTTAGGGGAGTCATGAGTCAAGTACCACCCTAATCTAGCACATTACCAACATTAGTCATGATCCACTGAGCTTATTCAAATAGGGAGAGTATCAATGATTAAAACATGTTTTACAAGGTCATAACATCAAAATTCAAGATAATAGGGCAATAATGTCAAGATTTGTAGTCCTTTCCTTTCATGATAAAGGTAGTGATAAAATAGAGGGTTTGAATTTGGAATTCAAGGATTTAGAGAAAAGTAGTGCAAAATCTAGGCCCATCATCTTCATATCAAAATTCAGATTGCAAAAGGCATTAATGGTCAATAGGAAAATTGCTTTTTGCAACATAGGTCTTACATCATGGTTTTGTGAGTCTTAGGATTAGTCACTTGATAGCATGGTCAAGATATGTATAAAATAGGATACGAGTTGTTTAACTATATTTGAGGTTTAATCAATAATAGGGCAACATGGACATTAATCAAATAGAGACCTCATCAACAATGAGGTATATGGTATAAGTCCTTCTTATTTCACCATATCAAGATTATTAATATTGACCTCAAACATAGAAAACATGTAGTCACATTTTGGCTAAATTGAGTGTTCATGATATCAGGAGTCATACATGAGTATTTGCTTTCAAAATTAATTGATCAAAATCGAGTTTTCAAATTTAGGTCAGATCATGGTATTAAATTTCAAGATTTAGCGATTTTCATTATTCCCATGCATAAGATACCCATAATCGAGACATCATGTGGTATAAGGTCACAAGAAAGGACCACATGAGGAGATGAGAAGATTACCTAATCTTCATCTACATGGGTGGCTTAGATAGTCCTTAATGAAGAGATGAGATGCTAGAAGACTCTCTAAGGTTTCACAAGAGAACCTTTAGGTCTAGTTATGGATCAATTAAGCCAGGTAGAGCGGGGGATCTCAGCCATGTGAAGACGGATAGGAGAAATTATGCCAGGACCCCGAGCCTAGACACCTCAATTTTCACCGTTATGGACTTTAAGGTTTCCTGGGTGTAAGAGACTTGAGAAATTATTTACTTAAAGTATATGGGAGTGTGTAAGCTCTGATACCAACTGTCACGGAACGATTCTTACCCCAATCCCAATCCCACTGCCCAGATAGTAGAAAAAGGATTGAAGCACCCATCCCTGAGTGGCCCGATAGGATCTAACACACTGGCATATACAATAAGAAATAATAACTTGAAAATTGGATATTTAAAGAACAACTAACCTAATATGGAGATATATCTGATTTATCTTTGTCATGTAGAGTATGTAGAGTGCGGAAGCGGTCTTATTCAGTATTCCACTTGTATTGCCTAAAATCAAGAAAATCAAGACACAATCATGCAATTGCACAATACGCTATCAAAATCAAGCAAAGCGATTTATAACAAAATAGTATACTTGGCAGGATTTATATTCAAAAGAATAACAAGAAATTTGCAAAACCAACATTTATTCCACAAGTTTTTCAAGCAATTCGACTTTTATTACGAGTTCCCATTATGCTGTAATTCGAGAAGCATGCGTATATATTTTGTGGGACTCTATTACCCTAACGCAATGGGGAAGGTCACTAGGCTCCTTCTCACCATAGGAACATAGGAAGCCAAGGTACAAGTCCCACCTCTCAATGAGGGGGTTGCTTGTACTCGATATTAACATTATCAACATTATCAACAACATCATCATTATCAATATACATGTAGTCATAATGGGCATGTAATTTACATTTTCATGTTTTTCAAAATATAGTATAGAAAAATAGAAGACTAATCATAGGGAACAATAGCTCATCCAAGTAAGTAGCCAAGTATACGGTCAAGAGATACATAAAAGTATCTTCAATACAATCAAGGAGGAGTTATATAATAGCGTACCTTTCACTGAGGATTTCAAGTACATATCATCTAGTAATAGGTCAACCCTTCGAGTTAGATCCTAAAACACAATGTTTGGATCAAGGGTCAAGATCAAGATATTTGGATATCATGTTTCAATATTCGAGATTAGGGTTACATTTTCCTAGGTAAACATTAGGGTCAGGTCATCAACAATATTTCCCAAAAGTCCAACAATTATTCAAGTGTCAAGTATTTTTGAGTGTGAATGACCTACCTAGGTTTTCTAAGTACATGTGTTAACCCTAATTATCCTGGTCAATATACAAGTCAAGAGTCAAGTCTTTAGATCATATCAAGTTCTAACATAATTCGGGTTCAAGATTCGATCAAGTTCTGATTAGTATTATGAGTAAATCAGAGATCAACTTTTAGGTCAATATGTCAAGATATGCCACAAGATTTAGATCAATCATATTATTAAGATGTCATCATCATATTCAAGATTAACTCAAGTCAGCAAATATAAATCTAGATCATTAATGGGTCAATTATGGTTTTAGAGTCTCAATATGAACATTAGAGTCAAGAATTAGGGTTTTCAGTGTTAGTCAAGACTAACCACAAATAGAGTCGTTTAGACCAATTATATAAGAAATAGATAAAGATTAAGATATATTAGTGAGAATAATTTGGAATCAGGTTTCCAAAGTATTTTTAATCGATTCAATGGGTTTTTTTGATTAAGATTGACTACTTGTTCATAATTTTTGGAGCTAGGATGTATTTTCTACGATTAAAGCAAGATCTGACTATAATTGGATTTTTGAGTAGAGAGGAGGAGAAATACCTTTAATCGGGAAAAACGAGGACTGTTCGATTCAGGACGGGTGGTCCAGATTGTGTCATGCGAGCGAGGTGGCTTTCTGGATCAGATGAACTGGTTCACTCATGATTTGTGGGTTCAATTCCTTCAATTTGGATTGTTCGAGCTCGGGTTACTTGGTCTTTTGGACCAGGTTGATAGCTTCTTGGACCGGTGGTCGATGCTTTCCTCCCTTCCTCGTGCAGGGTTCCATGAGACTAGGAAGTGTGGCAGAGGAGCCCGCCAGAGTAGAGGGGGTTTAGGAGGAGGAGGGGTAGGTAGAGGTAGCTTCACTATCGTTCAAGTCTGGTGGGGGCTCGTATAGTGGATGGCGTAGGCGGATTGAGGTGAGAGGGTGAGGAGTGAAGATGCCCAGAGGGGCCTATGCGGTGGTTCCATTATGACAGCCGGAGGTGGCGAGGAGAAATTGGGTCGTTCATGGCCAAGGGAGTGAGCAAGGGTGTGGCTCTGAGTATGGTGAGGTGATGTGAACCTAAGGGGCCCTTTTTATATTGCTGGGGTGGGGTTTAGGGTAAGATCAAGATTTGAAAATGGCCATGGCCGCCGGAGTGAAGGGGAGAGAAAAGAGATCATTTTGGTGGCTAGATGGAGCACAAATCTACTTCAAAATAGGATTCGTTTAGTTCTTATTTGTGAGGGGATCATTTCTTCTCGAATATAATTTCAAATCGAAGTCAAGGGTGCGAGATTGCAAGTTTTGGCCATAAAGACATGTCGCCACTGATTGCGGGAGGTAGGAGATGAATCCATGGCCACTGGATCAGGAAGGGATCCATGAGACGTAGATCCAAGGGCTGGGATCACCCCCAGATCCTTGGCTTGGATTGCTGACAGGGAAAAAAGGTCAAATAAAAGACAAAAATAATGGTTTTCAACACATTAACTTCAAAAATTCGTAGACAGGTGTAGGAATGTCCAAATGAGATGGAATTTGGATCATAGATTCAAAAAAATGTGGAAAACATTTATAAAAAGTTTGGGAACAATATGATGAAGCTTTATGGATCAATTTTCTTATTTGGACAATGTAATGAATTAATCAAATATGAGGTGTTATGATGTGTATAAAGTTCACATTGTTCACCATATTTTGTATTTGAGTCTCAACTTTGATTATGTAGATAAGAAAAATGAATTGGGAACATAAGTGAGTATAATGAGGGCAAAATAGTAATTTCATCATACTTATGCAAAATTCCACTTTGTCACAGTAAACCTTGTGAAGCTCTTCACTTCATCCCATCCTCTCTATCTCTCTCAAGATACAATGGTGAAAGCTTCTCCTTGATGAAGATGAAGAAGAAGGATGAATATCCAAGTCAAGAGGGTGATCCTTGAAGGAGGAAAACTTGTTGTAGGAGTAGATCAGTCATTGGTGAAGTAAAGAGGCTCATTGTACAAGTGGTTAAGTCCTTAGGAATGTAGATGACTCTTGGTCTTGTATGGGTAAGTCCTTTGTAGGTTATTGACTCCCTTGTCCTCAAAGGGAAGGCTATGTATCATTGTCTTTGTAAAGGAAGGTCATATATTGTAACTCTTATAATGGAATATAAGAAGTGTGCAATGTTTAAAAATCCTAGAGATTGACCCCTCTAGGTAGTGGATGTACATCTCCTATTTTGGAGGTTGGAACCACTATACATAGCTTCTATTACTTATGCTTGTTAAATCCCTCTCTTCCTTTCTATGTGTGTTTAGTTGCACTTAAATTTCATATAAGAAACCTTATCTTGTGATATACTTTGAAGGTCTAAAAAATTTGGTTTAAGTGTTTTTAGCTCTTTTCACCCCCTCCAGAGCCCATTGATCCAACATAAATGCCTATTCAAGATAAATTTGTCACTAGAGGAGATTCCTATTTAGGATATGGCTTGGATGTCTACGTCTATTTAGGATAAGAATTGGGTTGATGCCTACCTAAATGCAGGGCTTTAAAAAAGGAAGTTTCCTGCTCCAGATGGGGCTTTTTAGAAGAGGATATGCCTATTCAAGATAGGGCTTTACTGGGAGTGCTTATATAGAGTAGTGCTTGAGGTGACTCCTACTTGAATGTAGGGATTCAACAATGGGAATTGCCTACACATGATAGATATTTCAAAAGAGGAGATGCATGCATAGGATAGGGCTTTATCATGGATGAATCATGGTCAAACCAGATAATAAGATTTTGAGTTCGAGTAGTATGGACAATAATCTGGGATTCAAGATCTAGATGACAGCTTGGCCTTAGGGCAACCATGAGATTAATATGGGAGTTCCTACATGGTGTAGGGCTCATATTGCATAGATGCTTACTTGAATATAAGTCTTTGAGAAATGAAATGTAGATTTTGGATAGGGATTTGAGATGTGAGGTACCTATCGATAATAGGGATTAAGTTTTGGTTCCTACCTAAGAGTAGAGCTTTATAGTTAGAAGGAAAGATGCCTAGATAGGATAGGGATTTGAAGAGGATTTCCTATTCAATCTAGGACTTTAAAGTTGAGTGCCTATTCAAGATAGGGCTTTGCAACAAGAAGTGCTTATTCTAGATAGGGCTTTGAAAAATGTCAAATGTTTGCTCCAAGTAGGGATTTTAAAAGCAAGGTGTCTACTCAGGGTAGGGCTCTTGAAAATGAGGTGCCTACTCATGGTAGGGATTTTGAAAGTAAGGTTCCTACTTAAGGTCAGGCTTTTGAAGTGAGGTGCCTACCTGGGGTGGTCTTAGAATAGGTTTTCCTACTCAGGATATGACTTAAAAGTTGAGTGTCTATTTTTGATAGGGATTTAAAATAAGAAGTTCCCATTTCAGATAGGGCATTGAAAATGGCGAGTGCCTATTCCAAGTAGGGATTTTGAAAGCAAGGTACCTACTCAGAGTAGGTATTTTTAAAGTGAGGTGCCTAATAAAGTTAGGGATTTTGTAAAAGAGGTTCCTACTCAGGGTAAGGCTTTTGAGTGAAAAGTCAAATAAAGTAAGATGCATATTTAGGATATCCCTTTAAAATGAAGATTCCTATTCAAGATAGGGCTTAGAAATAAGAGGTGCCTATGTAGGATAGGACTTTAAAGTAGAGTGCCTCTTCATGATAGGGCTTTGTAACAAGAAGTGCATATTCTAGATAGGGCTTTGAAAATGTCAAGTTCCTTCTCCGGGTAGGGCTTTTAAAAGAAAGGTACCTACTTAGGGTAAGGATCTTGAAATGAGGTTCCTACTCAGGGTAGAGATTTTGAAAGTGAGGTGCCTACTTAGGGTAGGGTATTTATTAGTTAGGTTCCTACCTATGGTATGGCTTTAAAGAGGTTTGCCTACACAAGGTAGGACTAAAATATTCAGGTGAATCCATCTAGGATAAAGAGTTGACAATGTCAGGTGCCTACTCATGGTAGGGATTAAAATGCAGGGAGCCTACTTTGAGTAGGGATTTTAAGATTAAAGGGTGCCTACTTGGTGTAGTGATTGAAACAAGGAGAACCTATTTGTAATATGCCTTTGAATAAGGAGTTGAGTGCCTACTCAGGGTAGGTCTTAAATGTGGGTTGGTAAAGAGTAAGCTCATGATCTAGTACGCAAAATGGGTTTTCATAAAAAGAAAGGAGAGGATCCTGTTCGAGATAGGGCTTGTGGTCTAGTTTAAGGTGTTTTCCCATGACCCAAAAGAGATTGGAAGATAATCACATTATTGGTCAGGTTTTAGGTCATGATCCAAAACCCAAAAGAGATTGGAAGTTATATAGTTGGTCCAATTTTAGGTCATGGTCCAAGACCCTAAATAGATTCAAATTTACATGTTTGGTCCATTTTTAGGTCATAGTCTCGGATCTAAAAGAGATCGACAGATAGAGCACATGATTGATCGAGTTTTAGGTCATGGTCCATGACAAAGGAGATTGGAAGTTATGTGATTTTCCAGTTTTAGGTCCAGTACCCAAAAGGGATCGGTAGATAAAACACATGGTTTGTCCAATTTTAGGTCATGGTCCAGGAACCAAAGGAGATTGGAATTTATGTGATTGGCCTTGTTTTAGGTCACAATCCATGACCCAAAAGAGATTACAAGATATGTGATTGGTCCACTTTTAGGTCATGGTCCAATACCTAGAAAGATTGGAAGATACATGATTGGTCCCATTTTAGGTCATGGTCCAAAACCTACAAGATTGGGAGATGTGTTTAGGCTAGTTTTAGGTCATAGTCCACGACCCATAAATAATTAGAAACTACCATCTTCGGAAGTGGCCAAAATTGAGGATTCCTAGAAGAGTGTAGGACTTTTAAATCAAGGGAAAAGCTCAAGCAAGTGTACTTCCACCAATCACATGGTTGATGAGTTTGGGTTATGCTTTATATGTGAAGTCTGACACAGGTTGTTAGCCTTTTAATCTCCTTAGATTTAATAATTCTGAAGGTAAGGAATCAATTCCCAACATATCATTCAGTATGTTTTTCTTATGTGGCCTTGATAATGTGTTTCTAATAGTTCTCTAGTGGGCCTGTGCAAACTAATCAATGCATCTTGATTCGAAGGTAGAAGCTTGAAGCTTCTTTGTGGTTGTCATTGGTAGATTTTGTATCATGGTAGATCTACTATGCAAGAAATGTTCTAAGTAGACATACATTATAGCTGGTTTGTCCTTCTACAAGGTCTTTGGACTAGATGTCCCTTGCTGATTTGGTAGCTATTGTACGGAGAGCATGTCATGTTAGACCATGCTAACCGGTAAGAGATAACTCTCATTTATGGGTTTTAGGTTTTTCTTGGGGAGAAGGTAAGGTGTTTAGTATCTCGAGAGATGATGCACCTTGTCTTACTCTCTATGAAGATGTATGCAAGCATTGTAGGAGTTAGATTTGAGTTTTACTCTATCTCTATATAGAACAATTTATCCTACCTTCGATGTTTGCAATCTTCTTCCAACGGTTCCTTGATGGATTCTTTTAGTCAGGATCTATCATGATTGTTGAAGGAGGCCTTCTCCATGTTGGAATGATCTATGATGCTGATGTTGATGCTTAGTGAGCCACTATCATATGATATTTCCCTCTTAATCAGTGTTTGTTGAATCAAGGGATTGTCATGATTTGAATCATTATTACATCGTTTTGCCCCATTGTGTTGTTTCAAATGTTTTGAATTTGTCTTTTTACATTAATAAGATCATGTTATCCAATAAGAAGTTATTTTTGAGGTTGAGTTTCAATCTAATTTTTAGTTTAACATATCATGATTTGTGGATTCCTATGTAGCTAATTGCCATGAAAGATGTTAGGATTTGACCCTTGAAAGATGTTAGGTTGAGTTTCTTTTGGGCTTAGGCCACATGTCACCATTCAGGATTTCTGGATTGAGACCCCATTGACGTGTTGGTGGTAACCCATTTTAGTCAAGAGTCATGTAATGAGATGTGTGGGGTTCTCATGTAATTATTTTAGCTAATCTTATGGCAAAATGAAAACTACTCTGCTCAGCCTACTTTTCACTTTTCAATATTGGAATTTAATGTGATTTAAGACCCCAAGCATGTTTAAGCTTTCCCAAAGTATTTTATGAATTTTCTTCGCTTGGGATGATTGATGACAGAAAGCATGCAGAAACTGGGAGATCTAGAGGTCAAGATAGCAGAAATCAACATCTCCAGAGGTCAACATCAGAAGATCACAACACCTAACTACTAATGCATGATTAAAGGGGATACATTTTTAGAAGTGACTATTTCTCCGCCATTGTCAAAGAGAAGATAATGACACAAAAGCCAAAAAGAAGGTTCAAACCCTTAGGGGCCAATCACAATATTATTCTTCCATTGATGAAGCACCTTCTTAAGTTTCCAACCATAAGGAATCCCCTACCAAAGAGATACAATTCCAACTCGTACTATGATTTTTATCAAAACAAGGGGGCACAAAACAGACTCATGTATAGTCCTCAAGCATGACATTCACGACGTAATTGATATCGGTTTGGTCCAAGTGAGTGTCCTTACATAAGACACTCCAAAGCTTGTCGCCAAAGAGACACATGCAGGCATAGAAGTGATAGAATCTATGTTCAACCCAGAGCACATCAGGAACATACCAGTCGATGTTGTCACCAAAGTTGATCGAGCATCCACTCGATCTAGATCTTTGCAAGAGAAAATTGAGACAAAAATAGGTCATGATCCCCAAATCATCTGAGGATCTTGAGGGTTCTATATAACCATTTTTACTTTACGAAATCATTAAAATGGAATAAAATAAAAGTTTTAAAAAACATAAAAAAATCAAAATAAAAAAAACTTCAAAAAAAATCAAAATTTCAAAATGAAAAAAAACTAAAAATTCAAAATGACAAAAATCATTAAAAAAAATCCACTTAATCTACTTAGGTGCATGGACACATCCCCTTGTGCACCTTGAAGCATACAGGTCAAAGTAAATCCATAGGGTTGAGGACAGAAGGCACACATATGTTATCTTGAGGCCTCAATTTTTCTCAAACATAACCTCACCCATAAAAACTACTCAATCAATAAAATCATTTGAAGCCACAATTGTAGGATGAAACAAAATTTCAAAATCAACAAGTGTCCTTTTCTAAGTCTTCTTAAGTTAAGACCCCGGAGGCGAGTTGGAAAAGACCCATAAAGTCAGAACATCCTAAAAGAATTTAGGGGGCATTCCCTACATGAAATTTTAATGTTTAAATATGGAAACAAACTTTCTCATGGGTCTAGATAAAGACAGACAGACTAGACGATAAGGATATGTGGATCCCTAACAGCATTATCCATGTCCCACCATTTTGCATGATCATCTAGCTTGAGGACCACAAATGGGGAACCTTCTCCAGGAAGCTTCCATTAATACGCAATTCAAGTTCCCAACCTAAGGCTCTGAGCATCAATGTCCATGACGTCAAATAATTAACTATATGTACATATCAATTGTGAAGCCCAAAGGGCATCCAAACTTGGACATATGCTTGGGGTGAATTTCTTATAAGGCATTACATCCAGGACCCATGGAGTGTACAACTACCATCCTATGGCTCTAAGAATAAATTCCCATAGACGTAAATGCAAAAAACTAAATCCAAAGGACACATGACAATGTGGATACATGCTTGTGACATACTACATACACCAAGAAGTGTCGATGATAGAGCCCATAGGGTTGTCTCTGACACCTGGTACCTTAACCCAATTGGGTAGGGAATTGTCGCTCGAATGCTCACTACATGATAGAACTTGAGTCGTATAAACATGAAATCAAGATCCAATGGAGCATCAAATTCACCCTAAACGAACCTTCCCGTAGTGGTACATATGGCTAACATATTATTAGACCTTGAAGTGGACTACGACTGTCAATGCTGCGACCAACATAGATGAGGTGGGTACTCGTATGGTCATAGAACTAGAGGATAGTTCCAAGGTGGTGGTGGAGGGTATGTTTTGTGATTGACTACATAAGATCTCTTCTTCTAAGCTAGAATTGTAGTCTTTTGACCCTTTCTAGCTTTTGTCTTCCTGTCTTGATAAATAATGACTTCTTATTGGTCATTGGATTCCTCTATCTGATCATCTACTTGGCTATTTTGTGGAGTGATTGTGTGTGTCATAGATGTCTCCTATTACATATGCTCAAAATGTACCCTCGGTGGGTGTCATTCGTGATGATGTAGTTGTTCACCTTGTAGCTTGTATGGTAATGATAGTTGTGCATGGCCTATAAAGGGGAACACCTATGTCTATGGCTCTGGAAGACCCGTGTTAGCTTGGATTGTATGCTTGCTAATGAAATCAAGTGCCTCTGTGTCCTTTGGTTCATTAGCCCATCGTGACTATTGGATGGATCCAGTATCGATCTGAGCCTACAATATATTAAAATATTATTTGACTAGTGTCTTCATATCCTCACTGTTGTTGGACTTTCATTGGTGATTGTCATCTCAAGAAGCTCTTTACAAACTTTTTAGTAAATGTTTGCTACCTAAGACTTTTTTATGTCCTCCTTGATGTTGAAGATTGAATGATTGGTTGTTAGGATAGGGAGACCTACAGGTAATCTTCCCCTTGTGTAGCAATATCCTTAAAAGGGAAGAAACATGGTCATAAAGAAACTACCCCTTGGGTTAGGCAAGAGGATTCAATGTTGGCATACATGCTTTTGTCTCCCCAACACTCCAGGTAGAATTCAATAGAAACTGCCCCTTGTGGGGAAGAGGGTGTCAAAAGTCATAATAGAATAAGGTATCTTACCCCTTACATGGAGAAGGAGGCAAAGATCATGTCGAAATTGGAAGTTTACCATTTTTAGCAGAAAGGTATTGTTTGTGTATTGCATGTATTGTTAGATCCAATGATATGAAGAGAGGGACATGTCCCTAGATTGGGTGATATGGAATGATTTTTCCAATATTATCACGAGGTATGTCCAATGTCACCATGATAAAGCATGTGGATCATGGTTGTTGGTTGACGAGGGTAAGTTAGGATGGTACCCAGATACAAGGTGACCCTCTTGGGATCAAATACAAGGTGACCCTCTTAGGATCAAAGACTGTGGTTTGGGATCTATGTGTGAGGTTTTCCTCTCCTCAAGCAAGGTTCAACAAGAGAAATAGTCATAAGAAACAGGGTATCTAGGAACAAGGTGACCCACTTGGGGCCAGAGATTGTGGTTGTAAGCATGCGTGAAGGCACATTGATGGCCCAATTTTAGGTTATGGTTTGGGACCATATAGACACAAGCACGGGGAGATGCCCCAATTTTAGGTCATGGTATGTGATCGTCAAAATATGTGAAAGTGAAGTGCAGTGATGGTCCAATTTTAGGTCCTGGTCTAGGACCATATAGATGTAATCGTGGAAGCAAGGTGATGGCCAAGGTTAAGGTCTTGGTCTGAGAACATGGTTTGGGTGGCAAAGTTGGGTGGACTACATGCTACTGGGTGACATCTCAATCAAGCTAGAAAATACTTTGGATCAAATGGAGTTGGTATGCTGGGGGCATGAGTCGATATTTTAGACAAGATTTGGAAGTTATATCCAATATTTGAGGATTGAGTAGCCTTATGTCAGATGTCAAAGGTTTCAAGCATGAGTGGTGGCTCATGAGAAGAGACCACGACCGAGCAACCTTTCAGCATGAATCAAGTTGGAAGATTTTTTTAATGGTTTTCCAAGATAGAAAAGACTATTTGTCACGGAACCGTTTTTACCCCAATCCCAATCCTACTGACTAGACAATAGAAAAAGGATTAAAGCGCCCGTCCCTGAGTGGCTCAATAAGATCAATCACACTGGCATATACAATAAGAAATAAATAACTCAAAAATTGGATAATTGAATAACAAACTAACCCAATATAGAGATATAACCGATTTATCTTTGTCATCAGAGTGTATGAGTGCAGAAGCGATCTTATTCAATATTCCATTTGTATTGCCTAAAATCAAGAAAATCATGACAAAATCATGCAATTGCACGGTATGAAGTCAAAATCAAGTAAAACACTTTATAAGAAAAATAAGTATACTTCGCAGGACTTATATTCAAAAGAATAACAAGCAATTTGCAAAACCAACATTTATTCGACAAGTTTTTCAAGCAATTCAGCTTTTATTACGAGTTCCCATTATGCTATAATTCGAGAAGCATGCTTATATATTTTGTGTGACTCTATTACCCCAACACGATGGGGAAGGTCACTAGGCTCCTTCTCACCATAGGAACATAGGAGGCCAATGTGCAAGTCCCACCTCCAAATGAGGGGGTTGTTGCACTCAATATAACATTATCAACATTATCAATATCATCATCATTATTAATATACGGGCAGTCATAATGGGCATGCAATTTATGTTTTCATATTTTTTTCAAAATATAGTATAGAAAAACAGAAGACTAATCATAGGGAACAATAGCTCATCCAAGTAAATAGCCAAGTATATAGTCAAGAGATACATAAAAGTATCTTCATACAATCAAGGAGGAGTTATTTAATAGCGTACCTTTCACCGATGATTTTGAGTATAGATCAACAAGTTATAAGTCGACCCTTCGAGTTAGATCCTAAAACACAATGTTTGGATCAAGGGTCAAGATTATGATATTTGTAGATCAAGTTTTAGTATTCGAGATTAGGGTTACACTTTTCTTATGTCAACCTTAGGGTTGGGTCATTCACTTATAATCAACCAATATCTCAATATGTCCAACATTATTTCAAATATCAAGTATTTCGAGTGTGAATGGCCTACCGAGGTTTTCTAGGTACATGTGTTAACCCTAATTATCCTGGTCAATATGCAAGTCCAAAAATCAAGTCTTTAGATCATTATCAAGTTCTAACATCATTTGGGTTCAAGATTAGATCAAGTTCTAATTAGTATTATGAGTAAATTAGAGATCAACTTTTAGGTCAATAGATCAAGATATGGCACAAGATTTAGATCAATCATATTGTTAAGATGTCATCATCATATTCAAGATTGAATCAAGTCAACAAATATAGATCTAGATCATTAATGGGTCAAGTATGATTTTAGATTTTCAATATGAACATTAGAGTCAATAATAAGGGTTTTCAGTGGTTTAGTCAATATTAACCATCAACAGAGTCATTTAGATCAAATTTACATAATCAATAGATGAGGATTTAGGTAAATAAGTGAGCATAGTTTGGAATCAGGTTTCAAAAGTATTTTCAACAGGTTCATTGGATTTTTCTGATCAAAATTGACTATTTATACATAAGTTTTGGAACTAGGATGCATTTCTATGATTTAACCAAGATCCTGACATTTAATGGAATTTCCAGGCAGAGAGGAGATATAATACCTTATTTGCGAACAACTAGGGCCATTGGATGTGCAAGTAATGTTCCATATCTAGCCATGCGGATCGCTGGTCAAGCGTTTGTCCAGGACTGTGATTGGCCGGTTCACTCCTCCAATTAGTCGGTTCAAGAAGATCGATTGGGCTAGCTGGTTTTCCCCCTTGGACCGTCGGTCCAAGACCCCTTTCTATTCTGCTCTAGGCCTTGTATGCGAGCGCGCATCTGTGTCTGAGCAACGTTGCCGGTGCTAGGGCCAAAGGGAGCAGGAGGCTCCTATGGTGGCAGCGAGGATGCCGGTTGGGGTAGTCGGCCATCCACGAAGGTGATGGTGGCCTTAATTACTGGAAGGAAGAAGCAAGGGCAAAATGCCCAATCCCAGCCAGCGGCGGTGCCATAATGGCAGGAGAGAGATGGGTGGGAGAATTGGGGGTAATGGAGCTTATGGAGGGTGCGATCACAAGGAAAAGTCATAGCAGTACTTGTTGTGGACCTCGGGGAGGCCTTTTATAGGGTTGGGGCTAGGGTTTGCCCCGCAAACGATCCTTGGTTTCAAACTAAGGTCACCGGAAAGAGAAAGGGAGGCGAGGGTCAAGCTTTTGATGGAGATCAAAGCATTAAAGGGGGTCAAACCAAGGCTCGCTGAGCACAAAATCATGAGGGGAGTAAAATGGCTCGATTAGAAATTTGAATTGTGGTCGTGAGCGGGAGATCTCACTTCCGGGCCTTCAATTACTCCTTACCGCTGATTGCGGAGGTAGAAGACGATCAAAAGGCTACTGGATTCTACCCTAATCTGTGGGAAGAAGATCCAAGGGCCGAGACACACCCACGATCCCTTGCCATGGATCACTGACTTGGACAAGTCAAAAAAGGAGCAAATAAAGGGAATAAAAAGGGATTTTAAGCATACAACTTCCAAAATTCATAGAAAATTGTAGGAATGTCCAAATGCGATGATTTTTGGACCGTAACTTCAAAATAATTTGTAGAACCTTTATAAAAAGTTTGAGAACAAAAATATGAATTTTGATGGATCAATTTTTTTCTTTTGACAAGGTGATCAATTTACCACATTTAAGGTGTTATAATGTGTATAAAATCCACATTGATGACTATATTTCGATTTTGAGTATCAACAATGATTATGAATACAGGAAAAATTATTTGAGACCATGAGAGAATATATTGGGGTCGAAAGAGTAGTATTTCATTCTTGTGCTAAAATCCATTTTGTCACATCCTTCCCTCCTTAAAAAGGAATTTTGTCCCCAAAATTCAAAAATATCCTCAAAAATTGGTATTATTCAACCTAAGTCATTTCCGCAAATATTGGGGTATCTGCAAGTATAAAATCAAAATCATGTCCTCAAATTTCAAGTAATCCAATAATCATAATTGGGATTCCATGTTCCGTATCATAATCAACTTGGTACTAACACCATTTCATCATCAAGCAATTGAGTATCAAGATCAGCGCATATATTGTCCAAAGTCATCGTATGAGTCTCAAATATGAAAAGCATCCTATTGATCACAAATTTGGAGGGATTATATTTTAGGTCAAACAAATAGAGTTCAAGTGTACAAGGTGACTTTCAATCCCAATATCTCAGGGTCTTAGACTCTACATTGGCCTAGGTGGGGTTATACATCCATGATTTGAGATTTCATATTTCAACATTTCAAGACAACATCATAATTTCAATATCATTACTTCAAGATCAAAATCAATGGGAGGTCCCACCCTAGTCCTAATGTGAGAAAAACCCTAAGTCATAAATTGAGAAAGTCAAAATAGTCATCATTTCAAAAATTCCAAAATTTGGGATTTTGAAGTCATTAGTCATATATCTAGTATGATATGTAGATCCAAATAATGTGAACATAGGATTTGTATCATTATTGAGATTGATAATCATGAGTCACAATTCTATAATCAATATCAAGAGCCGAGATTTGAGACACCAAAAGTCATAGATCCAAAATTTCATCATATGTATATATTTCAAAGCTAGGGTTTATATTCCTATTTAGACCTTAGGGGAGATCACTCATCTATATTCAATTTCTAGCAATAATATTCAAGCAATATTTGATCAACATGTCAAGATTTCATTATCATGGTTTCCAAGGTTGATGAATGATCTAGACCTAGGTCTATCTAGGAAGTTAACCACCAGCTATAGTCAACATTGTTATATATCAAGGTCATTATCAAATCAATATTCAAGATCAAGTATCAACCATGGTTTTAACCTATCAGGCTTAGGCCAATCAATCCAAAACCGGGTGAAAGGAGATACCTTTCCAAACTCTAAATAATCAATAGGGTGAAAACTTAGAGGCAGTCATAATGGGGATGTGACCTAGGTTAGGGGAGTCATGAGTCAACTACCACCCTAATCTGGCACATTACCAACATTAGTCATTATCAACTGAGCTTATTCAAATAGGGAGAGTATCAAATATTAAATCATATTCCATAATGTCATGAGATCAAAAATTCAAGATCAATGTTTTACAAAGTCAAGTTAATATTTGTATTCCTTTCCTTTCATGATCAAGGTAGTGATATCATTTGAAAATCGAGAATTTGAATTTGACATTCGAGGAATTAGAGCATAATAGTGCAAAATCTAGTCCCATAATCATCATATCAAAATCAAGATTGCAAAAAGGCATAAGTAGTCAATAGGAAAACTGCTTTTTGCATCATAGTCTTATATCTGTGAGTTTTAGACTTAGTCATTTGATAGCATGGTCAAGGTGTGTATAAAACAATAGGATACGAGTTTGCTTAACTATGTTTGAAGTTTAATCAACAATAGGGCAACATGGGCTTAATCAAATAGGGACCTTATCGAAAATAAGGTATAAGGTATAAGTCATCCTTATTTCACCAAATCGAGATTTACCTCAACATAGGAAGCATATAATCAAGTTTTGGCTAATTTGAGTGTTCATGATATTAGGGATCATACATGAGTATTTGGTTTCAAAATTAATTGATAAAAATTGAATTTTCAACTTTCAAAAGTAATATTCATTTTCCCATGCATAAGCTACTCATAATCGAGACATCATGTGGTAAAAGGTCACAAGAAAAGACCATATGAGGAGATGAGAAGACTACCTAATCTTCATCTACATGGGTGGCTTAGGATAGTCCTTAAAGAAGAGATGAGATGCTAGAAGGCTCTCTAGGGTTTCATAAGAGAACCTTTAGGTCCAGTTTCTGATCAATCAAGGCCAGGTACAACGGGGGATCTCAGCCACTGTGAAGACAGATAGGAGAAATTATGCCAGAACCCCGAGCCTAGACACCTCAATTTTCACCATTATGGACTTTACGGTTTCTTGGGTGTAAGAGATTTGAGAAATTATTTACTTAAAGTATATGGGAGTGTGTAATCTCTTATACGAACTATCACAGAACCATTTTTACCCCAATCCCAATCCTACTGACTAGACAGTAGAAAAAGGGTTGAAGCGCTCGTACCTGAGTGGCCCAATAAGATCAATCACACTGGCATATACAATAAGAAATAAATAACTCAAAAACTGGATAATTGAATAACAAACTAACCCAATATGGAGATATAATAGGTTTATCTTTGTCATCAGAGTGTATGAGTGCGGAAGCGATCTTATTCAATATTCCATTTGTATTGCTTAAAATCAAGAAAATCATGACACAATCATGCAATTGCACGGTACGCTATCAAAATCAAGTAAAACACTTTATAAGAAAAATAAATATACTTGGCAGGACTTATATTCAAAAGAATAACAAGCAATTTGCAAAACCAACATTTATTCGACAAGTTTTTCAAGCAATTCAACTTTTATTACGAGTTCCCATTATGCTATAATTTGAGAAGCATGCTTATATATTTTGTGTGACTCTATTACCCCAACACGATGGGGAAGGTCACTAGGCTCTTCTCACCATAGGAACATAGGAGGCCAATGTGCAAGTCCCACCTACAAATGAGGGGATTGTTGCACTCAATATAACATTATCAACATTATCAATATCATCATCATTATCAATATATGGGCAGTCATAATGGGCATGCAATTTATGTTTTCATATATTTTTTCAAAATATAGTATAGAAAAATAGAAGACTAATCATAGGGAACAATAGCTCATCCAAGTATATAGCCAAGTATATATTCAAGGGATACATAAAAGTATCATCATACAATCAAGGAGGAGTTATTTAATAGCGTACCTTTCACTGAAGATTTCAAGTATAGATCAACAAGTTATAAGTCGACCCTTTGAGTTAGATCCTAAAACACAATGTTTGGATCAAGGGTTAAGATTATGATATTTGCAGATCAAGTTTTAGTATTTAAGATTAGGGTTACACTTTCTTATGTCAACCTTAGGGTTGGGTCATTCACTTATAATCAACCAATATCTCAATATGTCCAACATTATTTCAAATATCAAGTATTTCGAGTGTGAATGGCCTACCTAGGTTTTCTAGGTACATGTGTTAACCCTAATTATCCTGGTCAATATGCAAGTCCAAAAATCAAGTCTTTAGATCATTATCAAGTTCTAACATCATTTGGGTTCAAGATTAGATCAAGTTCTAATTAGTATTATGAGTAAATTAGAGATCAACTTTTAGGTCAATAGATCAAGATATGCCACAAGATTTATATCAATCATATTGTTAAGATGTCATCATCATATTCAAGATTGAATCAAGTCAACAAATATAGATCTAGATCATTAATGGGTCAAGTATGATTTTAGATTCTCAATATGAACATTAGAGTCAATAATTATGGTTTTCAGTGGTTTAGTCAATATTAACCATCAACAGTCATTTAGATCAATTTACATAATAAATAGATGAGGATTTAGGTAAATAAGTGAGCATAGTTTGGAATCAGGTTTCAAAAATATTTTTAATAGGTTCGTTGGATTTTTCTGATCAAAATTGACTATTTATACATAATTTTTGGAACTAGGATGCATTTCTATGATTTAACCAAGATCCTGACATTTAATGGAATTTCCAGGCAGAGAGGAGATATAATACCTTATTTGCGAACAACCAGGGCCGTTGAATGTGCAAGTAGTGGTCCAGATCTAGCCATGAGGATCGTTGGTCAAGGGTTTGGTCCAGGACTGTGATTGGCCGGTTCACTCCTCCAATTATTCGGTTCAAGAAGATCGATTGGGCTGGCTGGTTTTTCCCCCTTGGACCGTCAGTCCAAGACCCCTTTCTCTTCTGCTCCAGGCCTTGTACGCGAGCGCGCATCTGCGGCTGAGCAAGGTTGCTGGAGCTAGGGCCAAAGGGAGCAGGAGGCTCCTATGGTGGCAGCGAGGATGCCGGTTGGGGTAGTCGGGCATCCCCGAAGGTGATGGGGGCCTTAATTACTGGAAGGAAGAAGCAAGGGCAAAACACCCAATCCCAGCTAGCGGTGGCACCATAATGGCAGGAGAGAGACGGGTGGGAGAATTGGGGGTACTGGAGCTTATGGAGGGTGAGATCACAAGGAAAAGTCATAGAAGTACTTGTTGCAGACCTCGGGGAGGCCTTTTATAGGGTTGGGTCTAGGGTTTGCCCCGCAAACGATCCTTGGTTTCAAACCAAGGTCATTGGAAAGAGAAACGGAGGTGAGGGTCAAGCTTTTGATGGAGATCAAAGCATTAAAGGAGGTCAAACCAAGGCTCGCTGAGCATGAAATCATGAGGGGAGTAAAATGGCTCGGTTAGAAATTTGAATTGTGGTCGCGGGCGGGAGATCTCACTTCTGGGCCTTCAATTACTCCTTACCGCTGATTGCGGAGGTAGAAGACAATCAAAAGGCCGCTGGATTCTACCCTGATCTGTGGGAAGGAGATCCAAGGGCCGAGACTCACCCCCGATCCCTTTCCACGGATCACTGACTTGGACAAGTAAAAAAAAGGAGCAAATAAAGGGAATAAAAAGGGATTTTAAGCATACAACTTCCAAAATTCATAGAAAATTGTAGGAATGTCCAAATTCGATGATTTTTGGACCGTTACTTCAAAATAATTTGTAGAACCTTTATAAAAAGTTTGAGAACAAAAATATGAATTTTTATGGATCAATTGTTTTCTTTGGACAAGGTGATCAATTTACCACATTTTTTTGGTCGGTCTAAAAAGTGTGTTACTGATAACCAAAACTTGAGGTACAAAAGTGCCCCTAAAAGAGTCTAATCCCGGATACACAAAACATCTAGTTATCAAGGTACTTAGACCATCACTCGGGGCAAAACAAGAAAAATAAACATCCAAGAAGGCCTTACAAACATACACAAGAGATCAAGAAGTCTAGCCCTAAGACATTACGAACACCCACAAATATAAGGGCCACACCCCATTAGCCTGTATCTGTAAGCAGGAGATGATTAGAGATCATCTTTCTCATTAAAGTACTCAAGAAGATGAACCAAATCCAGATGCCACATCCGGCTAAATCTCACTTGAGAAGCCTATGCAGACCAATCAGACCCAACTTGCCTCTGATAGGACAAGAAATAAGCTAAAAATGGAACCGGTCATCTCCACTGCAATAACAACACCCACAAATATGGGAGGGACACAAGCTCCCTTCTTCAGCAGCTTCCCTGACTCCTCCTGCAAGAAAGGCCAAGCAAGTAGCCATGGGATAGCTCTACCATAGCCATCCCGCTAGGAGCAAGCTCCCACCCCACCTCCCTTGCCTTAGACTTCTTCACCTTTGACTTCTCATCCCATGTCGAAAAAGCTCCTCGACGGAATCCTGGTACACCTATCTGAGACCAAGAGGCACCCACACAAAGGCACCCATACAAGGCCACCAGTTCAGGGATCAGGAGACCAAGGAACTCGGAGCAGAAGCATTCTTCAATGCCAGCCGCAGAGCAGAATGCTCTACTTCATGCCACACCAGAATCCCAGCTTGCAAACGCTGCTGAATGCCAGCAGCATTCCATTGAACATCTTACGGATGTTCCTTCGCACTACAATAGGAGTTCGTAGCCCTCTTTTCCTCCTTCCTGAAGAAATGAACCAGATGCACCTGGTACAGTCCTTCACCAACTGCACTGAACACCTAAACGGTGTATCAGCACGGAGCAGGACAAAACGTAGAAAGACACCATGTTGTTTCGAATAGAAAAGAACATGAAATTCACACAACCAAGCTTTAGATAACAATCTCTTCTACCATACTATAAGAGCACCCACAAAGAGATAGGAGAAATCATCATCTGTAGATCAGAGGGCACACCTCCTTGATCTTCCTCATCGCAACAACAACTGTGATGCCTCCGATCCCAGATTCCTTGAGGAACTGCAGTCTATGGCCTAGCACCTTCAGTGCATGACTTACATCAGTAAGTCAGCTCCAGAACAGACCACCTACTCCTGTGTAAAGGAAGCAAGGAGGAGAAAAAGTCATAGACTCCCCCCCTAACCTGCTCCCTCACGCAGCCTGGGATGCTTCCATGTCTTAGCGACATATTTTCAAGCATCTATGTGGTGACCCGACACCCTGCAACACCAAGAGCAGCAGACTGTCGAGGAAGACCACTGATACTAGCAGAAGCAGGACGCTCCCAGATCCAGCAGGGTCCAAGCGAAAGGCAAGGAAACCCTTGAGCCTTTGCCCATTGAGCAACCATCGAACCCTTGTGGTCGGCCTGCGAACAGGAAACCACTATGTTATCAAAAATAAACCAGAGCAGATAGAGCCGCAACAGGACCTGCTTGCACTACGACTCCATGGCGAATCCTTGAGGATGGTGCCGCTTATGAAGGTGACCCATTCATGTCAGAGATTGGAGAAGGGAGGCATCGTCGAAGTAGGTCAGTCGAAGATGAGAGGGTGACGTAGCCCAGGGAAACCAGGTCACAACAACGGGTGAGCAGGGGCAGAGGTGAAAGGCAAGAACCCCTAAATCACTGTGATGATGGAGCAGCTTCGTAGAGCATCAAGACCGGGAGGGCACCACTCCTCTCCATCTGCCACTCCTGGGCGGGATGGATTCGACAAGGTCGACTATGCCGAACCGCAACCCGGCCGTTGCCCAGATGCACATCGCGTCTCTTCTCATCTACTATCGTGGAGTACCCAAAACTATGCCATCCTTTCACCTTAAGACCGAACCAAGAAGACGCCGCGAAAGCTTTTGAGGCCATGGGGAGGTAGATGCCGAGAAGCGCCCCCTCCCCCCAACGGTGGCCGCCGGGTATGCTAGAGAGAAGCGAGAGCCTAACCCTAGAGAGAGAGACCCGCTCCCAGCGGCCGTTTCAATAAAACAGTTTTTCAAAAAATAGTGGGGGCCGTGCGGACGCGTACCCCCCTTCCACAAATTATGACGTACATTCTGCCACTTGGGGAGATGTTGGGCGGGCGCACCGACCAAGTGCAATGTGGGCCGCCAACCCAGGCCATGGGCCTTGTTGATCACCCATTGACCCCGTCCAGGTAAGTTATAATGTGTATAAAATCCACATTGATTACTATATTTTGATTTTGAGTATCAACAATGATTATGAATACAAGAAAAATTATTTGAGACCATGAGAGAATATATTGGGGTCGAGAGAGTAGTATTTCATTCTTATGCTAAAATCCATTTTGTCACACTATTCCTTTCTTTTGTTTGACTCTTGAGAACATTTTCCAAAATCTTTAATAGACGGTTCAACTTTGTTGAGTTTGGAAAACATATTTCAATTGTGTTGAATTTTGAAATGTATTTTTTTCAACTTTTTTGTTGTTTTGAAAGAGGCTCAATTTTTGTTCATTTTCTTTGAAAAGATTTGAAATAGTTCTTTTTTTTAAAGATCGTTCTTTTCAAAGGATTTATCTTTGAAAAAAATTGTTGTTTTTGGAAAATATTTGTTCTTTCTTTTCTTTGAAAAGGTTGTTCATTTTGGAAAAGCTTTTCTTGCTTTTTTTTAAAGATCTTTTTTTTATCTTGAAAATATATATATATTTTTTTGTGTTTCAAAAAGATTTTTAAAGAATTTTTTGTGTTCTAAAAAGATTTTCTTAAAAGAGCTTCTTTTTATTTTTGACAAGACATTTCTTTTGAAAAGAGTTCTTTTTTGTTTTTTTAAAAGAGTTTTCTTTCTTTCTTTGATTTTAGAAAAAATGTTGATTTTTTTATTTTGGAAAGATTGTTGATTTTTTTAGAAATTTATTCTTTTATTTGAAAGGAGAAAATGTATTTTTTTTGGAAGATTGCTCAATGAAGATTGTTGAAAGAGAGAGATCATTTGAGATCATAGGATATCCCTAAAATATTTGCAAATTTGAAAGATCATGGATCAAATATTTTTTACTATTGAGATCACTTGAAATTCATTTTGGGATGTTATTCAAGTTTTTTTGAAAAGAATGTTTTTTCTTTTGAGAAGAGTTCTCTTTCTTTTTTGGTTTTAAAAATATTGTTGATTTGTTTATTCTTGAAGTGTTGGTGTCTTTTAGAAAGTTATTCTTTTCTTTGTAAGGAAAAATGTACTTTCTTTGGAAAGAATTTTCAATGAAGATTGTCGAATGAGAGAGCTCATTTGAGATTGTAGGAGATAATTGAAAGATTTCCAATTTTAAAGATCATGGATAAAAGATTGTATGATTATTGATATGCGATTGTTGTCTTGATAATATTTTTTTAATCATGAGGATGTTTGAAAATGGTGAACAACTTGGCGTGATGATTACAATCTTAAAGCATATATCTTTCAACAATCTGAGAATTATCAAAGAACGCAACAATCTTAAAAGTTGTAAAGTATGCAACCACAAGATGTGTATGTAGTAGACAAAGCCCTCCTTTTAGCCCTTGAGTTTAGATGTAATTTTACATCCTTACTCAAGCATGAGTTGTGTAGGAGGGGTTGGTAAATTGGATGTTTCTTGCCAAGCTTTGCCCTTGTTTCCTTCTATAATATGGACTAGCTTTAACTTTCTCATATTTTGTTCTTATTTGCCATTTGCTTCTTGATTCAGATTAAGTACTCCTTTCTATGCTAGAATTTCATCAAATGATGGTTCTAACCTAGAAGTCAGCTTTAGACAAGATCTCCATTGGTTTTCACAACTGGTGGTTTCTCTCCAACCCCTTTCAATGAGCTAGGTGGACCACCGAGTTATGAGTCCAGTGATTCGACTCTCCATCAGTTCTCACAACCAATGTATTTGTCCCTCCCTCCAAAAAGAACACCGGCTGACCCGTAATCGGGAGATGGTTACATTTCCTTACCATCATACGGCAAGGGATAGAATACCCATCAGTCCCCTCCACCCAAAGGTCACGCTTAGGTGTCCTTTCGATGGTGAGATTGGAAGTACACCTACAAAAAGAAAGGAAAAACCATCTTATGATGGCTTACCTAGAGTCCTACTCTTTCCAAGGCTCAATGGGCTCACCTCTCCCAATGGCATTATACTGGTGTCAAATGAAGGTTGGGCATACATGACACATCCATCGATGGATTGCCAACACCATTTCCTACCGATGGTGGATCTACACACATCCGTCGCCCAACTAGTTACATGCATGCCCTGAGGCATGTGATCCGAAGGATTGTAGCACAAGTAAAGCTCATTTATAAGCGCCTAGAGCCCCACATTGAGGGGTATAAATAGCACACCTTGTGCTACTAAAAGGGGGTTGCTGAATCATGGGTTGAAGACAAAGTGTTGCTCCAAGGACATCTAATCATCGACCCACAATCTCACCATCAGTTTGTTGGATCCTGAGGATGCGATTTGAAAGGTCAGTGTGCTTCCATCATCCTCGAGTAGCACATGAACCCTTCTTTGAGAGAAGGAGTTTGACGGGGCCAACCACTTTTGTGCACCATTTTCATATTTAGAGAAGGAGGAGGTCTCCATCAACCTTGAATCGTTTATAGTTTTTGTTGGGGTATCTTTCATCTTCTTCTTTGATTTGTTCACCTTCTTCTATCTCCATCTCCATGTCTAGTTATACTTGTAACTACTCCATGTCATTCTCTACCATGAGTAGCTAATCATCTAATTTGGGTTTGGGAGTATCCATCAAGGCTCTCCCAACATGTAAATACTTATTACATTTAATATATGCCCTTGAAAATGTTTATCTCCATACTCTTGTTCTTAATGCTTCACTTGCATGATTAGCTATCATATTGTGTTGTTTGATTATTGATAACTTGAGAGAGTAGTATTAACCCATATCTAAGTGTTATGGAGTTGCATGAATGCATGACAGTGTTGTAATGTTTAAGCTGGTAATCATATGTTTGTATTTTGATTGTTTGCCTACCATCTCGAGAGAGAGACAACCTTATAATATAGATCTATCCTAAACTCAAGATAGGAGGGGGTATATGTTTATGATGATTGTTGGTAAGTTTGCTAAGGGCATACGATGGGTGTGAGTGTTTCTTGTTGGAGAGAGATATTAGATGGTGAAACCCAATCCAAGTTTCCTTTCATCTGAAGTTTCAAAACCCTTAAACATTCTTGCTCCTTTGTTTGATCTTTTGTTTCTCTTTTACTTTACCTCACTTGTTTGTTCTTGCTCATAGATGGATAACCATTCTATAAAGAACACTTACCTTACCTTTTGATTAATATAACTAAGCCAAGGCTTTAAGGATCTTGACACTTACCACCCTTGTCATGTGTTTGACTTGATTTACTATAGTAGACCCCGTCATTATCACTATCGGTGCCTAAGTATTAGATTATAATTTCAAAGTCTGACTACTCTAGATTCACCCCTTTTGAACATGAAATTTTAAGGCAATTAACTTTTGGCACCGTTGTTGGGAACAAGGCAATCGGTACTACTAAGAGCCTAACTCCACTTATCATACACATGTGCCTCAAGTCTAGCAATAGACTTGACCGTACACATTAGATCTAGAACTTAGAGAAAATTGGACTACCACTACCAATGACTGCTAGAATCATGTCTCTTAGAAGGGTTGTCATCTGAGAGGTCAATGAGGATAATCATGAAGAGCATCATGAAGAGCATAATGGGGACCACCACAAGGAAAAAGAGGAAGAACATTATCATGAAGTTGATTATCTTCCACCTACTATTGGTTGATGAAATAGGAACAACAACAAAGACAATGATGAAGATGTAGGCCCCTATGTTTGTGAGTTAGCTGATTCACGTGCCAATGGATCTAGATGCTCAATTGCCATCTCCTGATTTAAAGTTGTTAACATTGAGCTTAAGCCTGTACTTATTAATCTTATCCATAAAATGACTTTTAGAGGAAGCCCTTTAGATGAAAATCCCTACCACCACCTTAATGCATTTAAGAACATGTATGACACCATCAAGATGAAGAGGGATCCACATGAAGTTATCTATTGCAAGGGGTTCAATTTATCTCTAAGAGAAAAGGACCTGTTTTGGGTCAATTCAGTTCAGCCCAAAAATGTTTGGCCCAAACCCAACCCAAAAATAAATTTTGGGTCACACATGTTCAACCCAAACCTGAAATTGATATGTGTGGGTCCAGCCCAATAGAAAAGATGGTACCAAAAATACCATGTTCAATCCAAACCTGAAAACCCGAAAACCAAATATATAAACCCAAAAAAACCAAAATGCAAACCAAAAAACCCAAAGTATAAACCCTCTAGTCCCAAAATTACTGGATATATTTGTTGGCTATATATTATTTTGTAAACAAATACTTGTATATGTTGTTGTAAATCAAAAGATAGTAGTCATATTTATCCTTAAAAAATAAAGATATTTTTGTACGTATTAATATTTTATATACCTACATCATATAAAAAGATTTGGTAAAATAATATTAGATATAATTTCGGTTCACTCAGGTTTTTGGGTCGACAAGTGTAAACCCAGAACCGACCCATAAATAAATTTGGGTTTTTGAGGTTCAGGTCATTTTGGGTTAGGTCCAAAAAATCAAGACCCAAACCTACTTTAATCGGGCCAGGTCAATCGGGTTGGGTCCTATCTTGGTATCTAGCTTTTCCAGAAAAAACATTAATGAATGGGAACCTCTAGCCGATGATTCTGTCAGCAAGTTCTACCTAGTGGAGAAAACTCTCTGAAATAGACACAAGATCACTGCATTCTGGCAGAACCAAGCAAGAACCTATACGAGGCATGGGAGCAATTCCAAGCGTACCAGAGGGATTTCCCTCATCATTATTATGAAAAATGATTCCTAGTATCCACCTTATATAATGGACTTACCTCTATTGAAAGGACTTCTTTTAATGCAACTTCGTCTAGTGATTTTCTGGGCCAAAATTTGAAGAAAACTATGAAGATAATTGATAACATGGTTTCTCTTCAAGCTGTCCTAGATTATGAGAGAGGGACGACAAGCAAAGTATCTATTGAAGGGGGACAACTAAATCTAAAGATCTTAAGAATCTAACCACTCAAATTAAAAAGAACGCTTCAGACATTCACCACTTGAAGGATTCTAGAAATAATGGAAATAAGAGAGGCAAAATAGTAATGAAGTGTGTCATGCGTGGGGAAGGATGGCATGGAGTAGATAATTGCATCTATACCTAGCCAGAGGAGGACAATTAAGAAGATGATACTGAAAACATCTCCTATGTCAACTTTAGGAGACCATATCACCCTGGGTTTTCTTATGAGAACCAAGACGCTGCCGAAAACTCCCACCAATTGAACAATCTATCTAATAGACCCCCTAGATTTGGTAGAGGGGGTGGACCCTCTAGATTTATGGGGGAACATGAACTATCAATTGTACAAAAATCAAGGAAGAGGCCAAAACCAAAATTTAGGAGGAGCAAGTCAAGGTCAGAGCCAGACTTCCAATTACCAAAACTTGATGTCTGAGATGTTTGCCTTTGTGAAAAGTCAAGCTACCATAAATAACAATTGAGTCAAGGTGCTATAAATAGTACTTGCATGATAAACATGATGCAAGACCAATTGGTGTGCGCATAATTTCTCAAATATATGATATGCAAGTCCATAGAAAACAAATAGATCAATAACTTGCACAACTATTTGACCTGATAAAAAACCCACAACGGAAGATTCCTTCCACTATTGAGACTGCAAAGATGGCTAAGCTAAGATCAGGAAAGATCTTGGAAGAGCCTACCAACAAGGACACTCAAGGAACTGCACCCATCACTGACTCTTTACCTAAATATGATCCAATAGAAGAAGAACCCAAAATGAAAGTGGTGTCTAAGAAAGTTTTGTAAAAATAAAAAGGTAAGAGAAAGAATCAAGTGTGAGAGAAAAAGCTTGATGAGCCCAAAGAGGTCATAACCAATTTGGATCCCTATGCACCAAGGATACCTTTCCCATATAAGTTGATTAAGGTTCATCTACAAAATATGTATGAAACGTTTTTGGAATATGTGAAGAAGTTAGATATAGACTTTCCTCTTTTAGACACCATTGAAGAGATGCCAACTTACGTGAAGTTCTTCAAGGATCTTATATCAAATATAAGGTGTCCCGATGAAATAGAAATAGTTAGACTCAGAAAGATGTCAAGTGCTTTTGTGCAATCCAAGATTCCAACTAAATAGAAGGACCCCAAAGCTTTCACTATCCCATTCAATGTGGGAGACAATGAGATAAGATAGGGTTTAGATGATCATGGCACGAGCATCAGGTTGATGTTGCTCATGTAAGCCTAGAGACTAGGTCTTACTGACATGGTGAAAATTGGAATGTGCATTCAACTAGCGGACCATTCCTTCACTAGGCCTATCAGGATAGTAGAGGATGTTCCCATTCACGTGGGAAGATTCTTCATTCCTTGTGATATAGTCGTGATAGACACCGTTGAAGATCTAACATGTCCAATGATATTTGGAAGATTGTTCCTCTCTATAGGGAGAGCCTTAATAAATGTTGAAGCAGGAATCATTACTATAAGGGTAGAAAATGACCATATCAAATTATGCATACAAGACTCCATGAGAGGACCATCCCTTTTCAAATATGTCTACATCATTGACAACTACAACCAAGTTTGATAGAAAGTTCATGAGTATAAGACAATGGTAGTCCCACTGATGAGAGTGTTGAACAACCCATATCCTATCAAAGAAAACCCATAAGTGATTGAGTTAATTTATTATCTGGATGTTCCAGAGAGTGATGACAGCCAAGAAGACAATGAGGTCATTGAAACGGTAAAATATGCCTCGCCAGAACAAACTCATGAAGACAAGGAAGCCTTAAAACCCAAGCCAGAGTTGAAGCAACACCCTTAAGGCTTGAAGTACGAATTTCTTGACGATGATGAGAGAAATCCTGTCATCATAAACTCTACTTTGATAGAAGATCAACAAGAACAAATTCTATCTAAACTTTAGAAGAGGAAAGAAGTGATTGGTTACTCTATGGAAGATATTGGGGGCCTTAGTCCAGCAGAATGCATGCACATTATCCATCTAGAAGAGAGTGTGAAACCTCTTGCCAAGTCCCAAATGAAGCTGAATTAGAATCTTAGAGAAGTGGTTAAAAAGGATGTTATAAAAATCTAAGACGATGGAATTATTTATCCCATTAGTTGAAGTAATTGGGTGAGCCCCATCCATGTACTACAAAAGAAAAGGGTTATGGAAATGAAAAAAGAGGTAAATGGTGACAAAGTTGCAACCAAAATAGTCGTAGTATGGAGGATGTATAAAGATTATAGAAAATTAAACTCCGCGACAAAGAACGATCACTTTCCCTTGCCCTTTATTGACCAAGTTCTGGAACATTTGGCCCACCATTCATATTTCTATTTTCTGAATAGGTACTCAACATTATACCAAGTTCTAATACACCTGGACGACCAAGAGAAGACTAACTTCACATGCATCTATAAAATGTATGCCTTTAGGAGAATACCATTTGGACTCTGTAATGCACCGACAACATTCCAAACATGCATGATCTCTATGTTCACTAACTTCCTGGAAGACATCATGGAGGTGTTTATGGAAGACTTTTCCATATATGGA
The DNA here is from genome assembly GCA_963693085.1 of Alisma plantago-aquatica. Classification (NCBI taxonomy): domain Eukaryota; kingdom Viridiplantae; phylum Streptophyta; class Magnoliopsida; order Alismatales; family Alismataceae; genus Alisma; species Alisma plantago-aquatica. The sequence continues at coordinate 844,650,588 of OY856412.1, forward strand.
ACCAACTTTGATAGTTGTCTAAGAAATTTGTCTCAAGTTTTGAAATGTTGTGCGGAAAATGAACTGGTAATGAATTGGGAGAAGTTCTACTTCATGGTACAAGAAGGGATCATGCTAGGTCACAAGACTTCTAAAAAAGGAATTGAAGTAGACTTGAGCAAGGTGGAAGTTATCACTAAACTCCCACCTCCTAATTTTTTGACCAATGTGAGGAGATTTCTTAGACAAACCTGATATTATAGGAGATTTTTTAAAGACTTGTCCAAAATTTTGAAGCCTATGTCCAACCTACTGGTAAAAAATGATGTGTTTTTCAATGATGTATGTTTGCAAGCTTTTAAAATCCTGAAGGATGCTCTGACTATTGCACCATTCCTCCAAGCTCCAAATGGGGAGCTTCCCTTTGAATTAATGTGCAATGTGAGAGATTTTACAATTGGAGCGGTGCTTGGGCAAAAGAAGGATAAACAACACCACATTATTTACTATGCGAGCAAGACCCTCGACAAAGCTTTGGTCAATTACACCACGAGGAAAAAAGAAATGTAGAAATACTCTATGATTTTGATGAGTTCACATCCTACCTTATAGGATCAAAGGTGACAGTCTATACATACCCTGGTGCTAGTAAGTACGTAAGGTAGGAAAAAAATATGAAGCCAAAACTTATAAGGTGGGAAATCCTATTGTAGGAGTTTGATCAAGAGATATACACTGACAAAAAAGGAACATAAAATGTTGTGACTGGCCACTTATCATGAATTGTCGTAGCTGACGGCAACTCACTCCCGATTAATGACAATTACCGCGATGAAACTGTGATGATGGAAAGGACCATAGAACCTAATGTGCCATGGTTCACTAACATATGTAGTTACATAGAATGTTAGCAATTTCCATCGGATATTACCTATAATTAGAAGAAGAAGTTATTTTCTAATATGAAAAATTATACTGGGATGACCAAATTCAGTTAAGAAGTGTGTTGATAACATTTATCACCATTTTATTCCTATAGAAGAAGTACCAAAAATCATATATGAATGTCACTCTTCTCCATATGATGGGAACCTAGGTAGATATAGGACTATCGCTAATATTCTACAATCTAGATTTTATTGGCCCACCATGTTCAATGATATGCATTTGTATGCAAGGTTTTGCAATAAGTGCCAGCACCCAGGGAACATAACAAGGAGAAATGAGATTCCTCTCACCAATTGGATTGAGGTGGAAATCTTTTTTGTAATAGGAATCGATTACATGTCACCTTTCCCATCATCACATGGCAACAAGTACATGCTAGTTACAGTTGATTATGTATCCAAATGGGTGGAGGCAGTAGATACCCTACTTGTAATTTAAAATCCATGATAAGGTTGTTTGAAAAAGTAATCTTCCTGAGGCATGGGGTCCCACACACCGTCATGAGTGACGGGGGATCTCATTTTGGGGAAAGACAATTTGAAAGTCTATTGTGGAAGTACAAAATGAAACACAATATTGATACCCACTAACATCTGATCAAGTTGAAGTTTTAAATAGACAAATCAAATAAATCCTAGAGAAGACATTTGGATGTATCAGATAAGATTGGTCCAATGGAACTCAATGATGCCCTTCAGGCATATTGTACAACAAACAAGACTCCTATTGGGACTACCCCATATAGGTTGATGTATGGCAAAGAGTGCCACCTTCATGTCAAGCTTGAACATAAAGCCTTTTGGGCCACTATGTTTCTCAACATGGACCCAGAAGTTGTTGGCAAGAAAAGATTCTTGCAGTTACAAGAACTAGAAGAGCTCATGTTGCATGATTTTTAGAATACCAGAATTTGTAAGCAGAGGATGAAGGTGTAGCACGATGCCCACTTGAAAAGAAATGATGTCTCTTAAGGCAACAAGGTCTTATTTGTTCAACTCAAGTATAAAAATTTTCACCAGAAAACTTTGGTCATGGTGGTCGGGCCCATTCATTGTGTCAAAAATATACATGTCAGGGATGGTGGAGTTGTTAAATGAAAATGCATACTTTCCCTATAAATGGACATAGAGTAAAGAATATTACAAAGATGAGGCTTTTACAAGGAGATGTGAAGTATAGATTGATGAACCACCTTCATCGCCACCAGAACAAGAAAAGTTAATACACCAGAGAAAGTCAATCTTAAGACTACAAATTAGAGCTTCTTGGGAGGCAATCCAAATTTTCTTAACTAGGAATTTATATATTCTAGTTTAATTACTTTCTCAATCACTGAGTCTAATTTTAATCTTTTTTTTGTTTTATTATTTTTAGATCAATATTTCTATTATTTCATATTTTAGTGTACATAGAATAAAGTTAGCGAATAAATTTGAATCTAGTTTATCTGTTGAAGGTACTTAATGTGGTTGAGTCACTAGCTCAACCGCCAGTTGTTTAGTTAGCAAATCCATTAGTAGACTAAGCACATGAAGTCCATTGAGTTTAACACAGCTAAAAAGGCCATCGAGTCTCAGTGAGGAGACTAGAAAATCCATCAGAAGGAAGGGAACATATGAAGCCATCAAAATCCAGATGTACATAGAAGCCATTGGATTAGCAACTCGATCTAGCCATAAAAAGGCATAGACAACTCACTGAGTCACACATTTTCTAACCATAGGAAGGTAAAGATACTGACCAATCATTGAGCTAGCAAGCTTGCCCTGCTTTTTGAAGGCACATCATCACTAGACATCAGAAGGAGGTACATTGGCACACCATCAGTAGGCACATAAATAACTTGGCCATCAGAAGCTAGCAAATATATATCACAGAATGTGTAGGTCCCACCACGCGTAAAGAAGGCACTTTAAAAGTAGCAAGGGCATGCCACTTATGTGCCCTATCGTACACCTAGATTTAAAGTAGTAGAGTGAAATATAACATAACCCACCTAAACCCATGGAAAGAGGAAAGATTTCATGCCATCATTTTTCTAACTTCTGTTGCCATCGGTCATCTTTCACCTCAACTACCAAAAGACCAAAGAGCCCCTTTGTGAACTTCTCCCAGAAGGTGTAGGGACATCGACATTGCGCCAACCAATGGAGATAGATATGAGGTCAGAAGAGATAGAGCACGAAAGCTCTTGGGATGATGGTGTGGTAGGGGAACTAGAGAATTAAAGCAAATAACATCACCAATGACTGCTAATAGAGCTTCTACCTTCTTCCTTTATTTATATAAATGTTGCTATCATTTTAAAGACAACAACTGCCACCATCGGAAGGAGGTAACCTATATCGTTGTGTTTCCTCTATCTCTATTTTTTCCACCCTTTTCCTCTCCCTCTTTGCTCTCTAACCCACCTTCACATATTGATACCACGCCCACCTCTCTCTTTGGTGTACATAAACCATCAACCTCCAAAGGGGAGCCCAACCATCAAAAGGCATCTAACTATAAGAAGGTCCACCTAACCCTTATCATCTTTCCACCATTGGTTCTTAAGAACCATCAGTAGGAATACCCTTCATCTTTTGAACCCTCTAGTTCCTAACCATCAATTGTGAGAACCATCAATCTATAGTCAATTGTAATCAGTTTACATACCTTTTAGTTTTTCATTAGTAGACTTCACAACATTTACTTGAGAACTTAATCCTCAGATATAATACAATTTGTTGACTTAACCTCTCCGTAAGAGATATTTCAATATCTACATGGAAATCACGTTAAAATGGCAGGAAACATAGAAAAGCTTAGAGAAAAACTCAACCAAGAAGTGATAGATAGAATGGAGAAGCTAAAGCATGAAGTAGTCAGGTAAATGAAGATTCATGGGGAGCCTATCCCAGAAAGCATAATAGCAGGATGGACACATATCAATTGAAGTATCTTGAACAACCAAGCCCAGAGGAGTCCTCTATGTCTTTAGAGAAATGAAACTTCTGAATACACCCCTTTAGTAGATGTTGGTAACCCAAGCAAGAGGAAGATGCTTCAATCCTTCCCAAAGGGTGATACATGCAAGAATATGAAGGCAATTGAAGAGGAATGCAATGACTACGATGTTGACAATCACTCATGCCAATACAATACCTATGATCATCCCCCAACTGATAATTTTTCTCCCAGACCCCAACCATATAATCTTTCATCCAAAGGGATAAAGAGCATGATAAGGCATGGGGGAACATGTCCATTAGAAAATCCTATAGGGAAATAAGGTTCAGAGATGTAGATACCCTGACTAAGTTAGGTATATATCAAAGCATGAAAGATCACTTTAACAATATTGGACTTTACAAAATATGTGTTAATAACCATACCTCTTACGATGGCCTACCATAGGAATTTATGTCATCTCTGAAGAAATTAATAGTACGAGCAGATGAAGCAAAAGAGTGTGGGGGAAGCTTTAAATTGACAGTTAGAATAATTAAGGGAGATTATATCTTGATCAAGAGATGGCTAAATTCAATTTTCACATACTCAAAATGAGCAAGCTGAATTATATTATAAAGGTAGTGGAGATAGAGAAGTCTAAGGATTTCTAACGGATAAGACTTGGGAAAGGCTATCAAAGCAGTGCCATATTCATCTTTGGGCAATCAAATTCCTACCAAATGCATTCCATATTGATGTGCATTATGCACAAGATTTTAGCCAACACCCTATTCTTTTGTAGAAATGTTACAAGAATGGATCTCCACATCCTGTGGAGTTACTATAGAAAAATCCAGTCAACATAGGGAAAATTCTAATTGATAGGCTAGCGGCAGCAATAGGAACCGAAGGCTCCTAATATTTATACATAGGGGGGATAATAACATTCATTGCTCACTGACTAGGCTACCCCAAGGAACTAAAGAATTTTATCATATCTAGAGGAGAAAGACTAGTGAATGCTAAATAGTTGACATCCACAAGCATCTTGTAAAGAACTAAAGAGAAGTACTTTTACATATTCAAAAGGTCAAAAGACTTCATTCCCCTACCTGAAATGAGCAGCTATGACTACGACATGATTCTATTATGGGAATAAGATATCCTACAAATGAATCAGAATCCAATCCTCTTCCATAGATAAGTGAACAAATGTGTAATGAAAAATAGATCAAACATATAGAAGACAAGCCTCTCCAACTAGAAAAGAAGAAGATCATAGTCAAGTTATCGAAGAATATTTCCACCAGACCAAAAAGGAAGAAGTCTCCCAAACCCAAGGTGATAAAGTTAGAAGAAGAATAAGAAGATCATCATGTGACCACCCCAACAGTCATCAACCCACAACAAGTGATAGAAGTAATATCTAGTGTCCAACCAGACTAAGGAAATATGAAATACTCATCAATTGAGGCAAGCATGGCATCATGCCATGCTACCCCAAGGACCAAAAGTAGTATCCCAGTAGTGACACCACCGGCCCCAGAGGAGTCAGCAAAGAAAAAGAAGCTAAAAAGGAGGTGGCTGAAAAAGAACCTTCCAAGGAAGACCGTGCCCTGACTACCAAATAGGTTGAACAATCCCTGATGAGAAATGAAGTAGACGATGTCACAATCTAGGGAAAAGAGGCCAAGTAGGAGGGGAGCTCGAGGAAATGTGACGAACAACCAAAATGGGCTTCCTCCAAAAAGAAATTCATGGAATCAAAGAAGAAATCAACGACCTCTTTGAGATTGCTTCTAACTCTGTTATTAAAGTATATGACGTCTCAGTCTAACGAAAAGAGGACGGGTAGGAGGCAAGCTTGAGGAAACATGACAAACAACCAAAATGGGCTTCCTCCAAAAAGAAATTCATGGATTCAGAGAAGAAATTAACGACCTCTATGAGATTGTTTCTAACTCTGCTACATATTTTTAAATTAACTTTCAAATGTCATCACTAGATTTTCAAGTTGAGAAAATTACAAATAATATATAAACATTAATGAGCTTGCCAAAGCACATGATGCAAGGAAATATGGCTATAGAATAGGCAACAGAAACAAAAATTTTACTACCATATTCCCCACAAACCAGTGGATCTTGTCAACAACTATATGATGGGAAGGATGGTTTTGAGGATATACCTAGTCCTGGAGTAAGTCTAGAGACATATTTTCATCATTGTAGATGCAAAACTATCTTCTAGTTAAATTGGGACTCATATGATGTGTCTCCCGGTCTATACCATGGATAGCAAGTTGTCCTCCTAGTGGGAGAAGCATCCACACCTCTGAGAAGTCCACACAGAATGCATAGAATCATTTTCGTACTACTAGAATGGACAAGAAGGAGTTGTCCCTTGATGTACTAGTCAACAACCTACTCACCTAAAATTATTTATCCCTTGCTATCCTCCCTTTAGTGGGTAGGACTTTCTCAGGCTCTCTATTAGTTACCACAACTAGAGCGGACAACAATAGTCAAAGGAAATTGAGTTGTGCTATGAGAAACCCCCAATACCCCTATATTTATAGGAGGGGTTAGGGTCTGGGTTCCCAGTCTGTGTGGGAGTGGAAGGGACCATAAGATTACAAATTTTTGCAACCTATGAATGCCAAACCAATCGGTTGAAAACCAAACCGGTCGGTTCACAAGCGATTCAATCGGTTTGCCCCGCAAATTGATCATTTCACATGTTTCCCAATTGCATATGAATTAGCAAATTCAAATCCAATTAATGAACAACATGACCATCAACACTAATCCTTGATGCAATTGAATTTCTCCACAAATTGGTTGACTCATCCTATAAGCTAGTTGTCTGATGACCCAACTGATCGGTTGGTTGAGACAAGCCAATCGGTTCACTAAGGGTTTGACTGGTTTGGTGTAATCATCATTACATTATAAGATCAAAACTCCTCTTCTAGGTCATGACCTATGTGTGCGACCCTATAGGTCCCATCGTACATTAGAAGTGAATTTCCATAACCAATTATTACATCACAAGCAATGAGCGGTGCCTAGTCACACATCAATGCTACCCAAGTAAATGAAATGTTGGAGAACAACTTCAACTTACAATCTGTGTATGGTGTTATAGTATTTGTATAGTTCATTTGTCACTGATATCCAAATTGAACTCAAGGCATGGAGTAGTCATCCTCATCAACATTCAATCTTGTTTCTTGAACTAGAGCACATTGTCTGAGATATATGTAAGCTCAATATCACATATTTATTCACATGTACATGGTCATACATTTCTCAATTTCACTAATCAAGATGCCTAGGATATCATACTCCTATAGGAGGGACAAATCACATCAACATCACTCATGTGTCACATTGTACCCAATCATCACCTTTATGGTAACCCTTACTCAAGATTACGGTGTATGATGTTAAAGCACACCGAACGACATGTAATGGGTGTAGTGACTTATAGTCCAACAACCACAATCACCACCAACACTATAAGAGATAACTATGAATACCATTGTAATGGTTTTCATGTGTTATACTCATGGCGGGTCTTCTCAATACACAACTCTCTAACATGTGTATGTGTGCTTTGTTTGATATCACATATCATGACTAATGAGATTATGCCATCAACCAAAACACACTATGTTCTTATGTTTTATTTCTATGTATCTACTTTCCACAATAATAACCGATCAGTGACATAATGAGAATGTATATACTCTTAACATCCATATGATCTCATTGTTCAAGTCACATACTTGAAGAGATATGCCATTGAGTAATATCATTCTCTAGACATTTATTATGTTACATCATTATCTCATAATTGAATAAAATAGAATAAATTGGAAACTTTCCTTTCAATAAAAATCAAATCATTTACAAATTATGCCATTACAATCATCATATGATTGGCTCTTTGGGCATACATACCAATAGACTCCCACTTGTACTTAGAGGCAATCACCCATGAATCATATCCTGAGTGATCAAACTTCTCCATCATGCTTCTATCGCAAAAGTGCCTTTGTCAAGGGGTCAACAACATTATTCTCAATTGGTTCTCTACAAATCTTTACATCCCCTTGTTGTATGATCTATTGTATGAGATGGAACCACCTTTGTACATTCTTTGAGCGTTGATGCGATCTGGGTTCCTTAGCTTTTGTAATAGTTGCATTGTTGTCACAATATAGCTCAATTGAATCACTGATGCTTGGAACGACCCCAAGTTCAAAGATGAACTTCTTGATCCATACAACCTCCTTTACTAAATTTGATGCATCAATATACTCAGCTTCTGTTGAAGAATAGGAACTTGTCTCTTGCTTGGAACTCTTCCAAATTACAACTCTATTGTTTAGGCAAAATACAAATCCTGATTGCGATATGTAATCATCTTTGTCTGTTTGGAAGCATGCATCCGTGTAAACCGTCACCACCAACTCTTCCTCTCCTCTGTATACCGAGAACTCATCCTTAGTCCTTCTTAAGTACTTGAGGATGTTCTTAATGGCTGTCCAATGAGCATCACCTGGATTTGACTAATATCTGCTTGTCATGCTCAAGGCATACAAGATGTTGGGACTGATACACATACATTGCGTACATAATTGATCCAATTGTTGATGCATTTGGAGTCATACTCATGTGTTCCCTTTCTTCACAAGTACTGGGACTTTGAGCTTTACAGATGGTAACTCCATGCACAATGCACAAGTTTCCTCTCTTTGAGATCTCCATGTTTAACTGTTCAACACTTTGTCAATCTATGTGATCTGACTTAGTCTGAGAAGCCTAATATCTATATATCTCTATATATCTTGATCCCCAAGATGTAGGATGCTTCTCCCATGTCTTTCATAGAAAATGTATTTCCAAGCCACGTCTTTACCTTACATAAAGTAGGGATGTCATTTCCCATCAACAGTATGCCATCTACATACAATATGAGGAATGTCACTATGATCCCACTAACCTTCTTGTACACACAAGGTTCATCTTCATTTTGAATAAAGCCAAACTCTTTTACAATTTCATCAAAATGAAGATTCCAGCTACGAGATGTTTTCTTTAATCCATAGATTGACCTTTGTAGCTTACATACCTTATTTGCATCCTATGGATTTATAAAACCCTCATGTTGTATCATATACACATCCTCAAGAAGATTCCCGTGAAGTAATGCAGTTTTAACATCCATATGCAAAATCTTGTAGTCATGATAAGCTGTAATAGCAAGCATGATCCCAATGGAATTAACCATTGCCACTAGAGAAAAGGTCTCGTCATATTCAACACCTTGAACTTGTTTGAAACCTTTTGCAACCAATCTGCCTATATAAGTTTGAACTTTACCATCCATTTTGGTCTTCTTCTTGATGATCCACTTGCACCCTATGGGTTTTACCCCTTTAGGTGAATCCACCAAGGTCCATACCTTGTTGGTATACATGAATTCCATCTCAGATCTCATGTCCTCAAAATATTTCTCAGACTCTGGTCCCTTAGTAGCTTCTATATAGGTTGTTGGCTCATCATATATGACCAACTCACTGCCAACCTGAGTCACAAGATATCCAAATCTCTCATATTCAAGGTATGTCCTATTAGATCTATGAGGTACCTGTGTTACTTGAGGAGCTTGAGACTCCACAAAACTTTGTGATTCTCTTTGTTCCTCTTATACATTTATCGATTCAATGTTTTCTTGTTGACCTCGAACCTCTTCAAGTTCCACTTTCCTCCCACTGATTCCTTTGGAAATAAATTTCTTTTCTAGGAATACAACATCTCTGGCAACAAACACTTTGTTGTCAGGTAGGGAATAAGAGTAATATCATTTAGTCTACTTTGGATATCTAAAAAAATAACATTTATTGAATTTAGGGCCAAGCTTTTTAGAAAATATTTTCCTTACATTAGGTTCACATCTCCAAATCTTCATAAAAGATACATTGGGACGCTTCCCATACCATATCTCATATGGTGTCTTTTGAACCGATTTAGATGGTACTCAGTTTAGTGTAATAGTGGTGGTTTCTAGAACATAACCCCAGAAGGTAGTCGGAAGCTCAGCTAAACTCATCATTGATCATACCATATCTAGTAATGTGCGATTGCTTCTTTCTGATACACCATTATGATGTGGTGTTTCAGGTGGAGCCCACTATGATATAATCCCATGGGCTCTAAGAAGATCCTCAAACTCTTGGCTTAAGTATTCTCCACCTCGATAAAAATGAAGTGACTTAATACGTTTTCCAAGTTGGTTCCGTACTTCATTCATAAACTCCTTGAACCTATCAAGAATTTCTGACTTATGTTTCATTAGGTAAACATAACTGTACCTATAGAAGTCCTCAGTAAAGGTAATGAAGTATTGATGCCCACCTCTAGAGGTTGTTCTAAAAGTCCCACATACATTGGTATGTATGAGTCCTACTAGATCAATAGCCCTCTCATTATAACAAGTGAAAGGGGTCTTAGCCATATTTCCCAACAAACAAGATTCACATGTCTCCATTGATTCAAAATCAAAAGAGTCCAGATAACTATCTTATCTAAATATGTGATTCTCATTTACGTTCCCTAGACGAAAATGCCAAAGGTATGTTTTGTTTGATTTGTTGAGTTTTAGTCTCTTAGTATTTATGCTATAAATATTTGTCTTTAGATCTAGCAAATAAAGACTAGAAGACATTGGGGCACTTCCATAAAAGATCTCATCTTTAGAAATAGAACATCGACCATTTTAATATGGAATTTGAATGCATCCTTGTCCATACAGGATATTGAATGATGTTTCTATTTATAGCGAGTACATAATAGCAGTTCATTAATTCTATTACAAGCCATTTGGGTAAAGATAAACTATAAGTTCCAACTATAGTGGACGCAACTCTTGCACCATTTACAACTCAGAGCTCCACCTAACCTTTTCCCAAAGGCCTACTTCTTTTCAGATCCTAAATATTCGAGCATGTGTGAGATCCACATCCAGTATAAAGTACCCATGATGAAGAAGTAGATAAGTTTATCTTAATAACATATATACCTGAAGTGGAGATAACTATCCCCATATTCTTCTTCCTGAATGCCTTCATGTACAAAGGATAAGTTCCTCTTGTACTTTTCTTTCTCCTCATCTTGATTGTTGAAGATCTAGATTTGATCTTGGCCTCATAACTCTTCACGGCTTTGCTTTTATCATTGGACTCAACTCCACTGATCACCATCACAGATTTGTCATTCTTCATCCTTGCTTCAAAATGAATCAGCATACCAAGCAAATCTGACATCAGTCTGGCCATATTATTCACATGATAAAATGCGACAAAGTGGCTATATGATTCTAGAAATGATTTCAGAATCATATCCCAGGCCAAATCTTGGCTGAAAGAGAATCTTATCTCTTCAAGATGATACACATGTTCAATCATATTGAGCACATGTTTTTCTACTGAGTTTCCTTTTGTCAGTTTACACTCAAAGAGCACCTTTTTAACATCGTCCCTTTCTTTCTTTGTGAGATCATGGTTCACTTTCTTAAGATTTGTTACATCTCAAGAATCCCCATGTACTTGCACTGCTCAAGCAACTCATAGTTTATGCAACTTAACATAAGGTACTTTGTGTCCAAGGCATCATTGTCATGCTTCCAGTAAGTATCCACTTCATCCCTTGGCACATCAGGAGAAGGTATTTCTAGCACTAGTTTATCAAGGAGGTAGAGCTTGCACTCTTCATTGAGAACCCTTTTCAAGGTCCCAAATTTGTTGTGGAAATTTGTCCCATCAAGTTTGTCCATCCTAAGGACTTATCAAAATATTTATTTGTTCGTCATTTGATTCTTCTACAAGAGAAAATTTGCATTTTGTCAAAAATCCTTTTAATTTGACTTGAAAGATTTGATAATATTAATTAGTTCTTTAATTAATTATCGCCCCCACTATTTTATTCAAATTGATAGCCCTCACATATAAATTTATAATATTGTAGTGTACAATATTCTAGTGAGCCAAGACCCAAAATAATTCAACTATTACCTGGCCAACGCTAGCGTCCATAGTCAATTATCAAGGTAGGCAACTTTTGTGAATTGCATCATATGCAACTCTTGGATAGATCATATATGCAACTCCTTTCCATGATCATCTGCATGCTTCCGGTGCTTAATCTCATTCAAACCAAATAGTTAAGCCTGACCTAAAATCTGACACAATAATAATGCACCTAGCTTTACGGGCCTCCATCATTACCATCACACTTCCACGAGATAGACAACGCACCACCCTTGGGGTGCCAACACTTATTTGATCAAGCTTTTCATGTGTTTGCTTTTGGAAAGCATATAAGACTTAATATTTGATTGAGGGAGGATATATTTATGAATACATATACTTTATCCAATCACCACATATATAGTACGTATCATATGCATGCTATATCCCACAAGGAAAACATGCAATAAACAGAAATCGAAAGTTATGGCCATCCTAATGTAATTCCTTAGAGCCATAAGGAACTACCACAAACTAGGGTCTACATCACATGCAGACACTTGTTGTTGATGAAGATCCATGCTTGCCAATATGGGTTGATTGGTTCAACCTTTGAACTAATTGGCTCACCTCTAGGCCGGTTGGTTGGTTGTCTCACCAGTCATTTGGTCCTCACTATCTACCATTTGTTGGGACCTCCAGTCGACTGGTCGGGTCCACCAACCAATCAGTTTAGCTTGTCCTCCTCAATCCTCCAGTCGATTAGCTCACCTCTAAGATAGTCAGTTGGCATGGTATGAGCATACTTCTTCTTTGTCGCAACAAGAAAGTAAACTATCATACTATTACATGATTATAGAGAAACTTGGAGTTACATTTGAGGGGAGCAAAGCTAGGAGAGAATAATACTTTTACTATTGGAAGATACCGTCTACTGATACAACACATCTGGAAAATATGGAGTACGATGAATGCACTGTCCCCTTGTCCTCATGGGGACAATGCATTTATCGTACTCAAAACATATTTTCCCCTTTGAGCAAATTGCTAATGAGTACATCCATGCCTTGAGAGGAAAATATGTTATGGAAATCATCCATTACAAATGATTTTTCTATGATCAACGCATGGAAGAAAACCCTAGGAGGATGTACTCACGCATACCCCTTCTAGAATGAATGCCATGGAGGGAACATTTGAAAAATCTATAGAAAAAATCATAGGTCCTTATACAAGGACCTAAAATGAGTCTAGTGACTCCTCTCTCCCCACAAACGCTACCAACCACTCCTCCTACATATGCAAGAAACCCACCCTCCCAACCCTTTCAAGTGCAACAAGGAATTGGATGTCTGGTAATTCAAAATTTGGATATCAAAAGGGTACCCACAATGAGGATCTTATTACACTTCCACCAACAAATTCTATAGAGGTTGATGACAAAGATTCCCCACCTCACAACAAATATGATACATATTAATATCATGGACCTAGAGACAGAGAACAAAGTGGCTACTAATGAAGAAGCTCCACATGATGAAGTTGCAGTGAACAAACATTGCACCTATTGATCTGATTACTCCAAGCTTTGAGAACTTCGATAAGGACACCATCTACGGACATTCTATGGAAGACCTAAATCTCATCACGGAAGAGCTTAGGCCATAGGAAGATGAAAATGTAACTATATTTGAGAGAGATATTATACATGTGTTGAGACCTGATTATGCAAATTCTAAATATAAGATGCTACATGATAGTGAACGTCATGATGGCCTGTCAACTACTTCTAGTTGACATGCTTGGTGATGTATATATGTCCTAATATGAAATTTTGGGAGATATCATGCTGAAGAAGTCTAGATAATTAGAACGTCTTAATGCCCAACTTAGATCAGATGTTCCAAGTCTCATTTTCAAGCCCATCCTCCATACCGACCATTGGACATTACTGTTAATACATACAAAAGCAAATACATCCATCGCAAATAATAGTCCAGACACTATGATTAGCACCAGAAGAAAGACATATCACAAGACAACTAATAGAGAAATAAAACAAAAGGCATCCAAATTGCATCACATATAATCAATTTGATAAAAAAAAATACGGCAGAGGTCTCACCCTGATGAAGATTGGAAGGTCAAAAATCATAGTTTTGTCATAGGAGCTTACAACATGCTCCTGGTTCTAATGACTGCATTTTCTATGTACTCTTCTATTTGCAAATTCTCATGAAGACAGATAAAAAGGTGGAGTCTTACCAAGATGATTATTACCACCATCTCATAGGAACCTATGTCATCGAGATCCTAAAATCAGAACGGGCACTGTCAAGCTCAAGACTGTGACTTTAATGTTTTTTACTAAACCTCATTCTTTGACGGTTTGAGGATAGAGCATATGCAAGTTTGGGGGTGTGAACAGGTGAGCCAAGTATGCTCTACATCTCAAATCCTACATATGATATATTGGTTCTTTGTCTTCCACATATTTCAAACAAAAATTTCTCTAAATTTTGAAAAACTTAGACTAGAGATTTTTTTTTCAAATTTACATATATTACCTTTATATATCATACCTCAAAGGAAATATTTTGATATTTAGACAATTTTTTTGATCCAATTCTCTAAGATGTAATCATCACCTCCATCTTAGAACTTCTTGTCTTTAAGATACTTCTTTGTGTAATCATTTCAATAGTGGTGTTTTGGGCTATTAATTCACCAATGAAAATATGAGAAATGATGTCTTTACACCATTCTGATCTCAAGACACTACAAACAGTAGAAGAACACTATTATCCCAAGGGGCTTCTGCAAAATAAGGAGGGATTAATCCTCTACACTCATGATCAATCACCTTAACCACCTAGTATAGTTTGAAAAGTGCAAATATCTCACCAAAGGAAAACATCTACCCATTCTAGTTCTATTTCCCTATTAGGGTAGAAAAGACACTTAGCCGCCCACTTTCCCTAAAAATCATATTTCCTAAGTCTTGTGAGCAAAGAATAAAAGCTAAGAATGATTAAAATCATGATAGTTGTGCTTGATAAGATGTTGAAGGGCTCTTTCTGGATGGTGTATGACCGCACTCGTGATGCAGATATGTCACACATGGTAGCAAGGCCCAGAACCAATAATCATCACCCACCTATCTTCTAAGGGGGAACTTGCATAAATACCTAAAATTACATTAGGAGTAACAATTGAGTAACACTCTTATTACAATAGTACTCATGGTTGAATAACCCCAAGGAGGATGGGATACACTGTAGCCTCAACCCACCCCAACACAACTAATTCAGGCTCCCAAAAAATAAAATGTTGGCTGTAAAAGCAACCCCTCATAGGAATCCTATACAAGTATGGCTAGGAAATGAGGCTCAAAGAGAATTGTGAAAGAGAAAACCCTTCCTAAATAGAAGGTTGCATCAGATGAAATTAGTCATGCAACTCTAGATCTAAGGGAACGAACCTAGGGATACAATATGTAGACTAAGCAGTCACGCAGATATCTCGATCTAAGGATGTTATAAGAACATGGTTAAATGCATGAAAAACACTAAACAGATAAAGCCCTTAACATTCTCTTTATGCCTTGATTCTATTTATTATCTTGAGGTGATGCTATATTCTGAGTTTGGGGGACTTGATAACATCAAAAATTTTGGATGTTTATTGCCTAGTTTTGCCCTTAATTTCCTTCTATCATATAGACTTGCTTTAACTTTCTCACTTTTTTTTTCACATTTTCCAATTCTATCCTAATTTAGGATTCACTACTCATTTTTATGCATGAAATTTATCAAATGATGCTTCAAATCTAGAAGTCATCTATAGACATGATCCCCATCAGTTTCCACAACTGATGGTTTCTCTCCAACCACTTTCAACACGTAAGCTAGACCATTGATTTATGAGTCTACGATCTGGCCCTCAATCAATTCTCACAACCGATGGCTTTGTTCCTCCTTCCAGAAAGAACATCAGCTGACCTACCATCAGGAGATGGTTACATTGCCTTACCATCAAAAGGCAAGGGACAGAGTACACATCAATCCCCATCACCTAAAGGTCACTCTTAGGTGGCCTTTCAATGGTGAGATGAGAAGTACACCTACCAAAGGAAAGGGCAAACCATCTTCAGATGGCTTAGATGTGAGTCATCAGTCAAAGAATCAATGGCCCGTATACCTGCCATCTTCCAATGGCTCACCTAGAAGCCTTCTCTTCTAAAGGATCAAGGGGCTCTGTTCTACTGATGGACTACATGACCGTGTCAATTGAAGGCCAAGAACACAATGTATCAATCAATGGTTTTCCAGCACCATTACCTACCATGGTGGTGTTGCACACATTACTCACCCAGTTAGTTAAGTGTGTGCACTGAGGCACATCAGAAGGCTTGGGTGCAATAAATCTCATTTACAAGTGCCTCAAGTCCTGTACTTAGGGGTTCAAATAGAACACCCATTTCTACTGAATGGGTTTGTAGAATTGTGGGTTGAAGACGATGTGATGTTGCAAGACCATCTCACCATCGACTTGCAATCTAGCCATTAGTTTTTGCATCCTCAGGATGAGAGTATGAAGTCTGATGTGCTTCCATCATCCTCAAGAAGCACTTGAGGCCTTGATGGAGCCTCCACTTACGTGAAGTTGTGTGCACCACTAAAAATCCTAGAGATAGTTAATCTCTAAGTTTAGCCTTGTGTATGCTATAATAAGATCTCCACCTATGTATGCTAAGATACGTGGAAGTCTTATCGTAGTTAAGGGTCGAATCCACGAGACAACGGTCTTGTTAAGAGTTTTAACAAGATGGAAAACGTAATAATCCTACTTATCCACTTAAAAGTTGATATTTAGATCAAAGGGTTGATTTGATGGTTAAGCTAAAGTGTGGAGAGAGAAAATAACAAGAAAGTAAACTTAAGGTTGTAAACAATATTTGGAAACCACTAGAATGTGATCGGGTTCCACCACCAGTACGCATGGATCAAAACATACATCACGATAACTTGGCTTGAAAAGAAAAGAGTCTAAACAATTAGTATCTTTGTAGACTTAGCTTCCTTTTAGATAACTAACTATGAGAAATGTAGAAGTGTTGCAATGCCAGCCATCCCCAGACAAATGGTCACTTACTTTGCATCACTCCCCTCGCAAAGTGTGTTCCTCGACCTGTCAAAATTGTACTTTCATACGTCAACTGATTCCATTTCATAGTATGAAAGTACAACAATGGAGGTGAGTTTACTCCACTCCTTGAGAAATGCTCCTAGATACCGAACCAAACGTATGGTGACTACATACAATCTGGAACCAACAAGCAGTCGATATTCAAATCTAGAAGTACAAACATAGACAAATTGCACTAACATATAATAGATAACACAAGTTGGTGATCAAGCAACTAGCATTCATTAAACGATTGATGTTGAACTGGAAAGATAGTGTTTTTCTATTGCAAACTCAAGAATTACAATGTATGAAATGATAACATGGGTAGTGGGGCTACTCCCCGCACCCTAGTATATGAGACTACTCGCTCATGGCAAGAACAAAGAAGGAGGCGGGAAGAGAGAGGGAAAGCATCATCTCCACGTAGGAGGGAGGAAGGTGGACCCCTTGGAGGAGAGAGCAACTATCTTCACGCCGCGTGGTTGTCTTGATGAAGAAACCTCCACTTCCCACCTTCTTATGTTGTTGAGAGAGGAAGTAGCTTGAAGATGGAATATGGATCTTGAACTGCCAGCCTTTGGGCGAAGGATGAAGGTGGAACAACTCTAGAGTGATTGGGGTAGCCTATGGACATCTAAGAAGTTGATACCAAATGAGGACCCATTAGGTCCTATTTATAGGCTTTCAAAGAATCCCAAGCGGTCTTGGGATCGTTTTGGGTCTTTAACTATTTGGAGACCGTTTGCCTTTATTCGGTCTCAGGACCGTTTGAGTTCATTCGGTCTTGGGACCATTTGGATCTATTCGGTCTTGGGACCGTTTGGGTCCATTTGGTCTTAGGACCGTGTGGACTTCATTTAGTCTCCAGACCATTTGCCTTTATTCGGTCTCGGGACCGTTTGAGTTCATTCGGTCTTGGGACCGTTTGGATTTCATTCTGCCTCCAGACTGTATGCCTTTATTCAGTCTTGGGACCATTTGGACTTCATTCGGTCTTGGGACCATTTGAGTTCATTCGGTCTTGGGACCGTGTGGACTTCATTCGGTCTTCAGACCGTTTTCCTTTATTCGGTCTCGGGACCGTTTGAGTTCATTCGGTCTTGGGACCGTTTGAGTCCATTCGGTCTTGGGACCGTGTGGACTTCATTCGGTCTCCAGACCGTTTGCCCCTTTTGCAATTTATTTGGGTTTTTCTTTACGAAGGAGATAAATGTTAGTTTAATGGTGAATTCATAATAACGCAGAAAGTTAAGGAATATATCTAATTTATCTAACAAAGAGTATGGAAAATTAAGAAAAACTAGTAAGATAACATCATAAAAATGGGAGGTTATCACCCCCCTAACTTAGAGTCTAGCTTGTCCTCAAGATGGATAGAGCTAAGGCACGTAGTGGCGAGGCGATTTTATTTAGTGAAGATTTCCATACTCTTGCTTCAATTCTAAACTAGAGATCTCCTAGAGTTATATCGGGACTTCCTCTTACATTAACTCTTTCAAGTGAGAGTTGTGTGGATCTCAGGTTTCTTCCATATCGTGTAACTCGCACTGGGACCACCTTTTCCTTGATCGCATTCCGTGTATGTTTTCATCTCTAAGCAGTTTTATACTTCTTTGAAAATCCTACAGGAAGATAAGATAGGTATGAGGGTTGGCTAAAAGCTACTGTGTAACTCCCCCTTTTGGTGGGGGAGGGTTTACCTAAACTTTTAGGATCTCACTACCAGGCACGACACATCTTCCTTTGTGAGGGGAGCTAAATGTATCGGCTGGGCGAGTCCTTTATCAGCCTTTTCATATACTTGGATACCTTAGGATCTCACTATCAGGCGCGACACATCTGCCTTTGTGAGGGCAGCTGAATGTACCGGCCGGGCGAGATCTTTATTGGTTCTTCGTATAAGTCCTTATGCATGGCACAACTCTCATGTTTTTATTCAACACTCAGGCTTTTATTCATATGCTCACATGCTTAGGATTTGGATATTTAGAGTTTTATTTGGGCTGCCAAGCCTCTTTTTGAAAAGAAGAAAACTGTTTCTTAGGGCTTCCTGACATGCACTTATTACGATTTCATACTTGTTGGTCTATTTGTGAGGTTCCTTGATTTGGATTTCACCTGGTTCCCTCCCGTTCTTGAGAGTGTTTAGCCCGTGTCGGTCAGGATGTTAATCTGTGGAGAGTCTGATGCAGAATTTAAGCAAAAGCATAAGAATTGGGTATGAAGGTGATTTATTAATTCACCATTACATGGCTAAATGCTTCATATGTAAGTGAGGATTACTTTGTCTCTAACTTAGCTAGGGGTGTTCTTTTCCAAAAAGAGAGTTGTTTTATATGCAAGAGTTATTCTATCAAAGAAATTATTGAAAAATCTAAGTGTTGAAGGGAAGGAAAAATATGTACTGAAGAACAAGGGTGAAAGAAGGAATAAAGAGAAAAGGGGTTTGAATATGATACCTCACCCTTGTCCAGTGTACCCCCCCCCCAACTTATCATCCACTGTGTCCTCAGAGTGTTAAGGTGATAGGTTGAGAAGTACATGGGCAAGGGTATCACCGTTCTATTAAACCCTTATTTGATCCATACGATCGTAGGAGGGTGGCCACGAATTTCCCCGTAAAGCGTGATAATCCACGTCCTTCATGTCTTCCACATGCTTACTGAGGACAATAAGGGTGTACATCCAGTAAAGGACGTGGAAACCACAATTGTTAGATTCTCTGATCTGCTGGGGACATCTGTGGCTGAAGGCTGGGCGGTGAAAATGTTCTTTTTCGTATGCCTTTGTGTGTTTGCCCAGGAGATCATGTAGTCATTCAGCACAGTCCTTTGCCACTTCCTCTGTGGGTGTCTTTGCGGTAACAACATACGTTTTATGGTTTGGATCAAAATGGCTGTCAGAACTATTGTAGATGATTGTTGTTCCTTCATGTAGGTTTGTTACCAGTAGCATCCAATGGTCAGAGTGAAGAAAGGGAAGCATAATGAACTTTCGAGTTGTATGTTGAAGATATGAAATAAGTGCCTTCGTGGTTTCGAAGTTCTTCGACCCTAATAGATCATCCTTTATGTATGCTAACGACATATAAACCGTAGGGTGGTTCCGTGCTAGATGGAACTAGTACGTAGTCATTACGCTCACGGATAAAGAACCTTTAACTTATACAGTTTCACAGAGAGAATCTGCCATTACCAAAATATCTCTGCGCAGGAAAACTAGCTCATCATTCTCTGTGTGTAGCCGAGACATGATGAGTCATAGTTCATTGTCGGAGAGGATCTTGCATGCGTTTAGGTCAAAATTTGGAAACGTTGGTTGTATGGCAGATAGGGGCACCATTGGTTGTAAAGCTTTGTTGATGGTGATCCCTGTTATCATGTGGATGTCCCCCTTATCCGCTGCCAAATCGAAAGTATAAGGGTCCCACTAGCGTTGTTCTGGGACCTTGGCGGTTTGATGTTGCTTTTTCTCCAATTCTTTTAGAATTATTTGTATGGATGTTTTTGCGGACGTTGGATAGTAGAGAGGAGATACATAGGTACGTCGTCCTGTGCCATTGTCGAATCCTTAAAGAATCGTCTGTCGCAGATGAGTTCCATGGCATAACATCCCCGTAAAGAGTGCATATCCTCTGCTGCTAACTCGGTAAACGGGAGTTGTCGATTTAGTGCTTCTTTGTGTCTTATTGTACAGAAAGCACAATCCCTAGAACCCTCAATTGTTTGGATAGGCGGGTTGATGATTTAGAACCAGGGTTGATTCCAACCATGTTTAAATGACGGACAGGCGACCCATATTATTTTGAGAAGTTGGAAAGGAATGCATCGTGCTTCCCCGACTTCTAACCCTGCAAAGTTGATTTGTCCAGCTTGTAGTTCACTGGCACAGAAGTTGTACACCTTGGCATCGCATTCCTCGATGTCGACAATCATGAGCAGCCAGTGTCCGAAAACTTTAAAGGGCACGGTGATGTAGCGTGCCCTCCTTGCTAGACCAGCCTGCAGCCGCTCTACGAACTTTGCCTGTAAGTCCTTGTGTAATAGAGATAGGGACAGGGCGGGTGAAGCATTGAAAATAGGCTGCACTTTCTTGGAGCTTCATAATTCTTCTATAGCATTGACAAGTAGGACGCGGAAGAGAGCCATCATCACCGCCGATTGTGGTCGAAGGAGAATACGGAAATCTTCGTGGGTCAACTTGCGCTTTGTCTTTGTATTGCTATATATGATGTCCCCCCCATTCTTGGCATCATCTAAAATAGTGTTTAGGATAAATATGTCCTAAATGTTTAGTGTAGAGATGGATGCCATGTCTAGATCTTTCTTCAGATGAGGTAGAGGTGGCGGTGAGGGCAGGTCCTGTGGAGGGAGTGGGGTCTGCACACTATCTTCTAAGAATGGAGGTAGAACTTCGTCTTTGTCTAAATCATAGCTGGAGTCGAGTCTATCTTCTGTGTCTAGACTCACTCTATCGGGTTCTTCCTGTTCTAGGGGGAGATCTGTAGATTGTTGAATTGCCGATGTAGCTGGGCTTATGCTGGTTTCCATGATACATTGTTGAAATTCAGAAAAAGCGGCTTCTTTAGCAGCTTCCCCTAGTGATCCCATGGCTGAGAAATTAATGAACTGGTCCCCATATGACATTGTGACATTGTCATTGTTATTGGGTGACTTGGGATCTTTGGTTCCTTCTTAGTGGCCGCTATCCTGTCTTGTTTTTGTGGGGTTTGCCCCTTGGCTTGTGCCCTCCCCAACATTGCCTAGGTCATCGGGTTGATCATCTGAGGAGGACCTGTCATTGTTGGAGTCAGTCGAGGAGTCAGAGTCCACATCATCATCTTCACTGGCGTCATCATCATCATCCACCGCCTTTTCATTTGTCTTCATGATCGACTTCTTCTTGAACTCCCGATGGATTGCTTGCAGCTCTTCAAGTGCCACTTGCACATGCTCGTGGGTTTTGAGTAGTGCGTCGTGGCTGTCTTTAAGATCCACATATTGTGCTTCAGCGGAGTGGAGTCATGCAGACAGCTCAATTGTTTCTGTGTGAAGGTCATTAAGTTCTTTGTTGGAGTTCTCCTCCTGGCGGCAGATGAGTTGTAGAAGGTTATTGTTGATGTCATCCAAGCGTGTGGTTTGAGTAGTTTTCTACTGCTGAAGCTCGCGGAGGGTCTCAAGCAAAGGCTGAATTTGCATAGAGACCTTGTCGACTTGTTGGATCAACACTTCTTGTTGGCCTTTCATCTCGAGCACCAATTCTGACAGGGTTTGTAAGCGGCTCTCGATGCGGTTGACTTGCTGAGCCACTGCTTCCTGCCATTGTTGGATGCTTGCGATGATGCCTAGAAAGGTGTTGTTCCGCTAGTCTATCTTAGAGACATGTGAAGTGATTTCCTGCACACAACAAAAAATTGATGATAATATGTTAGAAGGATTGGCGAGGAGGTTTTGAATGGCGTCAAATTGCCATCTGAATTCCTCACCGACGTTAGAAAAAGGGACCCCAGAGATGGAAGGGTGAGGTGGCTGGGGTCAGGGTGGAAGGGTGGTAGTGCCTTGCGAGATAGACACTATTGATGGGCCCGCGAATTGCGTGGTGACTATTGATGGAGTCACTAGCGATATCGGGGAGGTGGTGGTAGATGGGGTGGTGGATGGAAAAGGTGGTGACATCCCGGGTGAGAAAGGATGAAATGGAAGTGAAGAGGGGAAAGAAATTGAAGTGAAGGTGAGGTTGGGTGTTGAGGTGGAGAAAGGATTTCTCGAAGGAGAGAAGAGTGAGGCGGAGTACGCAGGTGAAGTTGTGGATGTGGATGAGGAGAATGGTGGAAGAATGATGGATGGTTGAATGGTAGAGGGCAGTGGTGTGGTGGAGGAGTGGTGGGGGTGGTAGTGGTGGTGGTGGTTGTAGAGGTGAGACCAACATCCAGATCAAAGATGAAGGTTTCTGGTGTTTCAGTGTTGTGTGGTGGCTCCGCCTCTGGGTTTATCTTTGATTTGGGCATTTCGGATTTCTGTTGTTTTTGTATACACAACTTTGAAGGTCGTGTTACTGGAATTTTCTTTGGCCTTGTTGTGGGGGCTGTGATGTTGTGTTCAGTTTTCTCTATTTTTTCCTACTTCTCTTTTTCTTTAACTAATGATATGAGGTCGGCAAGCTCTTCTTCAGTGAAGAGCATCTTATCTTTATCATAGTCCACTAGTTCTGGAAGAGGTAGCAGAGTTTTGGATGCTTTGACGGTAGGGCAGAAAATGTAGTGGATTTAGCATCCTTCTCCTTTATAATGTATGAGTTTTTTAAACTCTGTTCATTTGTAAGGATGTCGCCCTTTATCACCATGCACCTGGGTAGCGGTCTGTCCATCTTGAGAAATTTCAAGATTGATGTTATTTGACCACCCATGCATATTTCTTTCCCTAGGGCAAAAGTTGTGTGCTTGTGAATCAGTTGCCAGCCTATATTGATCGGCTGCCCTGTGAGAATGGACCATAAGATAAAGAGGTCAGAGATAAGAACGTTCCCACTCTCTATCCTGTGGAAAAGGGTGCCAGTAATGATCTTGTGCAGTGTGCGCACCAGTCCGGAATGAATGTTAGAGGCCTTCCAAGTTTTTACCTCGTAAGTTGGAATCCCCGTTAAGGATTTCCAGAAGTTGTGCCTGTTGAACTAGGAGTTGTCCAGGCCTACAACTTTAGCCTTCTTCAGCTAATCCTGGTGGTCGATGAAGATCTCGTTCAACATGTTTTCAGTTAAGACCACTTGGCTTCCAAAAAGTGAGGTGACCAACCTGCGGTCACCTCCGTCTTTCTAGTGATCCTTTACGTCCACGATTTCTTTTTTAAGGTATGTGAAGAACTCTATCGTGGGCTCAATATAAGATGTTTCTGCCACAAAATAGAGTTTTGAAAGATTTGCGTTGTCTAGCAAGGCGAGAACTCTGTCATAAATCCCCATTTTCTTCAGTATATTAGAGCAGACATACTTTGTTGGGCGCAACACCTTATCACCAGCTGGGAGGTTTTGGATGTATAAGTCAGTTGGGGCATGTTCTTTGGTGGTAGTAGCGGGAAAGGTGACAACAGGGGTATCATGTCCTGCTAAGATATGTTCCCTTGATGTAGAGTGCTAAACTTGCTTCCTTGCCCTTTTCTTTGATGGTTGTCCCTTGGAGGCTTCTTCAGTCTGTCTTTTGCCTTTGGACTTAAGGACTGGGGATTCGTCCTTGGAGTTTGGTGCGTACTCCAAACCTTCGTCACTGGATGAAATCTCCTCCATTTCTTCAATAGGGTCTTCATCTAGGCACATGTTGATTCGGTCAATTTCATTCATGACTTTAATCCGGTCAACTTTTGGTGGGACCTTTCCAGTCTTTTCGTAAGTGTCCATGATGTACTGGAGCTTTGCACAATCCTCCAGTAGTTTCTCCCTTGTACAGAAGGGAGCGTCAGCAGTTCCTGTGGCTTGTTTTGTAGGTGAGGCCATTCTGTAATCAGAAAATTATATATGTTAATAATAGAAAAATGTTGAAAGAATTACAATATTGAAAAAATGATATCGTTTTAAGGGTGAACTCATTTTTTCCAAGACTGTTTTGGATCCAAACGGTTTCAAGACCATTTGGCTCCAAACAGTTTTAAGATTGTATGGCTCCAAATGGTTTTAAGACCGTATGGCTCCATACGGTTTCAAGACCGTATGGCTCCAAACGGTTTCAAGGTCGTATGGCTCCAAACGGTTTCAAGAGCGTATGGCTCCAAACGGTTTCAAGACCATATGGCTCCATACGATTGCACGACTGTTTGGGTCGAAACCACAAGGAATATGAAACGGCTGGGATGACTAACAGTGAAAAGATGGTGAAAGAAGTAAAAACGATGTCGTTGATGAAGGTGTTAATAGTGGTGGCGGCAATTGGGAAGTTCGTTCGTGGTAGAAACGGTAGAAACGACGGCGGCGTCAGTGGGAACGGCGGTTGCGGTAGCAACATTCTACCTTGCTGCTTAGGCGATGATGGCAGAGGTGAAGGATGTGTCATGGTGGTGGTATCATCGGGGGAGCGGACGGAGTAGGTTGAAATGAACTGGAGATGAGAGGAAGAGGACAGCTGTAAGGACCCTGACCTCCATTTAGGGCTTATCCTGTTTGCTTTGCTTAACCCTGATGCTTAGTTGCTTGCTAATCACCTTTAGTGGTGACTAGGGTTTGTTGGTGGTTGGTTGAGAGCTGGAGGTGCCACTTGCAATAAACCCAAGTCTAGGGTTTGTGGACACGTTGGTCATCTTGTGAGGTTTTCCTCCCTCTCCTTGCTTCCTCTAGTGTTGAGAGGAAGGTTGGGCTCGTTGCTTGAGTTTCATTGGGCTTGGATGAGCTTGTTGGGACTTGTTGTGCCTTGCCTTTGCTTGGTTGGACCTTGTGTCGGGCAGGAGTGCCTTGTGTCGACCTAGGTGTGTCGGCCTATGGTGTGTCGGCCTAGGGAGTATGTCGGCTATGGTGTAGAGTTGTGTCGCCCATGGACCTCTTTGACCTCATTTGTGTCACCACTGGTGGACACTTGGTGCTTGATGCTTTCATGTGGCAATGGCCTTGGACATGTGTTTAAGGCATGTTAGAGTGGTGGCATTGCCCATGGACAAGTGTCCCTAGGTGGGTGACACCTTGCCTTGTCTTTCCTTGGTTTCTCCTCCATCCTCTCCTATATATGTACTTCCCTTCCTATTCTAAGAATCCCTTTAGTTCCCTCTCCCTTGGTGCACGACACCCCCTTCCTTTGCAAGCTTGGTGGCTGATCCTTCTTGGAGTCTTTTTCCTCCTCTAGTGGTGGCCGAACCCTAGAGTGCCTTGCTCTTCTTCTTGTGGTGGAGCTTGGAGCTTGGTGCTAGGAGCTTGGAGCTTGCTTAAGGTGGGTTACATAACTCCTAACCCTAACGATACTACCTCTTCTATGTTCTTGTATGTTTCTTGTGATCATATCGGCTATGTATGTTGATAGTTGAGTTTCTTGCTTAAGTTGTTTCTTGTTGGCTGAGCTATGTTCTAGGGTTTCTTGTTGAGAAACACCCCTCTCCCTCCTTTGGTCTAGAGAAGTGAGCTTGAAGTCTAGTAATATGAGCAATACTCCTCTCTCATTTGAGTTGAGAGGTGAGCTTGTGTTCTAGTTGCTTGAGCAACACCCTTTTCTCACCATGGATTCGAGAGGTGAGCTTTGTGGGGTTGTAGACCTTGTTAGGGTTGATCCTTGTATTTCCCAATTGGTGATAAGAAGTTGTGCAAGACCCCTCTCTCTTCATTGTTGAGAGGTGAGCCATCTTCTTGACCCACTAGGGTTTTGGTGCCCTTGTGCTTGAGGTTGGTGATGACCTTGTTGTGGGTTGCATCTTGCCCGATATGGTTTTGGAGGAGGTGCTTCCTGATATCCTTCTTTGGCTTAGAGCCTTGGTCGACATGATGTTGTGGTTGTGTCGGGCATCACACATGGTTTCTGCCCTTGTGTGTGTCGGGCGTTGCTGAGTACCCTGCCCGATACCCTTAGTTCAGGTGGTTGCTTGGTGTTGTTACCCTTGGACGTTGAGGCGTTGTGATCTAGTCTTTTGTCAGGCGTCGCACCTCAATCTTTGCATTGTGTTGGCCAATAGGGGAGGATAGGTTGGTGGGATGACAGGCTCCTTGCTGCCGTTTGGGTTGCACCTTTGCACAGTATGTTTTGTTGAGTGGTGTTGCACGTTACGCCTAGTACACAACGCATCGTTGCACGATATCTCTCTAGTTGAGCTGCATGTTATGTTGGTGGTTGGTATGCCTTGGTTTCTCGTTAGCAGTTGGTTGCACGACACGCCTGGCTCAAGTACCCATTACACCTTTAATGATATAGAGCTCAGTGGCTAGCTTTGTGTTGGGCGTCATGGCATGGTAGTAACCCTAGCTGTTGCACATGGACGCACGTTACACCTATTGCTCGACGCCTGCTCAGCTACACGATAGGTTCTGTGGGTGCACGACACAACATTGCACGTTACACCCTAAGCGCTTCCCGTTATCCTTGCTGGTTTGCTTGACTATTGTGTGGTTTGTGTGTTGGGCGATATGGGAGAGTACCCTTCCTGATACCACTTCTAGTGAGGGTGCCCTACCCATCACACTTCTTATAGGGGTAGTGGACACTTCTAGTGAGGGTCTTGTTCCTTCTAGAAAACCTATATGCTAGCTCTTGTTCATGAATCATGTCTGGTTTATAATGGTGACCCCTGATATGCTTGAGGTAGTAGATTACATCTATGTATGTTGACATGACTTTACATGTACTTATGATCATCTGGATTGATATGTATAATGTTGAGTAAATGATAAGCATATAAGATGCTTCCCATGATGATATGACCTATGTCTATGATCACAGGTTGAGGCATGTATGATAAAGCATATGATCATCAATGTCACCCTAGGTTGGATAATATGATTCTTCTGTTAATCCATGATGATTGTGCATACTAACCATGCAGGTGTTTCATACAGATGCATAGCCAGGTAAAGGGCTATGAGGTATATATATATATATATATATATATTTGAGTAACATTGTTCTGATGGTTACTCTTGATGATGAGAAAACATGCATGATGTGTTTTAGTCTGAGGACCTGAGTTTTTCTAAGTGCCTAAGTTGAGGTTTTATCCTCTGATGATGATCTGGGATTGTTATCCCAAGTGATGAGAATGCCTTATGAGGTAGTGGTTCTTGTGATGAGGGATGAAGATCCCAGGATACTATGATGGTGGTAACAATGAGGTAGCTTAATGTTATGCATGTGTTACAACTTGGTTGCGTCAATAATCCACTTAAAATATACTAACTAATCATAGTGGAACATATCATGTAGTTTGACCTGGCCATAGATCCATCATCGTCAGGAGCTGGTGATGGTAAAATGGGTTCTCCTGCGGGTTAAAATGGAGCACATATTGTTGAATATGCGAGGTTTCTCCTAGCCTAAAATAGAGAGGATTCGAGTGCAGCTACAGTTGCAGACTCGGGATATGTATAGAGCATGGTGAACAGGCCCATGGCTCAGGATATGTGAAATGGGAGCATGAATGCGTTCATGGCTCATGGAGCATAGTGAACTGGCCCGTGGCTCAGATATACTAGCACTAAGACATGTACTGAGGCAGGCTAGAGAAAGGGTAGCCTATGGAGCTGACCCTATGGCTGAGGCCACTCAAGCATGAGACTGCGGTCCTACTTGTGTTGTACTCGTACACTGACCACGAGGTGGGAGGTCGTGGAGTCCGACTCTTCCATTGACCTTGTATGGCACTGGCTCCGGGTTTCGCAGCCGTCGGTTGGATTTGAGCGGTACGGCTCACTTCCTCAGGGCATAACAATACGTAATCGAGCTGAATAGTATTTATTGCTTAAGGCACAACACGAAACATTATTTGAGGCCTTGCTTGTGTAGTTGATCTTGTTATACCTTGCAGTGACTTATATGTTTCTTATGTTATGTGGTAAGATCTGATAAATCTTATCTTGTCAATCATGTTCCATAAAGAGATATGTGGTTATATGCCTTCCGTACATCTGGTAAGCCTGATGGTTTGAATAGCTTTGCTATATAGACTGCTCTTGTTGTACCTTTTATAAGTTATATGTTTTTGTTGCTTTAATCTTTCAGATGTTTTGTGGTTTCGGTGGGGAGTTATGTTTCTCGCTGGGACTGTGTGTCTCACCCCGCTGGTTTACACCCTTTTTAGGTGTTTGTGCTATACGTGGTGGTGGTCGTAGAGTTGCGGCTGAGCAACAAGACGAGCAGTAGAAGGCAAGAGAGGGACATGCTACTGTTTTGGTTGTTTTGTAGTAGAGTCTAGAGTCATCCATGTACTCTCAGGTCCTTGGAGGCGTTTTGATGTTGTTTCACGATGTATAGCTATTGATGCCTTGTATATCCTGTTGCTGGCTAGATGTGGGCCGTTATGTACATTTAATAGGTGATGAACGCATGTGATGACAAGACGGCTGGTCTCCTAAGCTGTGGACACATATCCAGCTTTGTAAATGTTTATATAACCTATTTTCTTGCAGGACAAGGATATGGATGTAATAGTTTCTTGGTTTATTCGTTTTCCAAAATTGGTTTTAATTAACCCTTATTTTTGGTAATTTGTGGATTATGGTGTTTTCCGCACGTTTTCACATAACACTTCGTTGTCCGTGTGATAGTGGGATGTGTTGCCACAAGTTTTGGTATCAGAGCTCTAGGTTTACTGAGTCTACATGGATTTAGGACTAGGTTGTGTCTGTTTTTGTGAGTTTTCCAGATTTTCGTACAATCATCTTCTGCCCTCAGCGGAAGAAAGCCAAGATGTCTGGAAACCATGAAGAACATGTTGTCGAGAACAGCGATGTTGCATCAGTTGATGGATCTATAGGGCAGACACATGAATATCGGGTGTCTGAGGTCCCCCAACCTGACCCAGCCATTATTGAACACCCTGCCTATCAACAGCTTATGGGGCAGATGATGGCTACGATGAATCTCATGGTAGAGAGATTGCCAGTGCCTCGGCCTAGAGCACAGGCTCCCCATGGTGAAACATCGGGTATTGGGAAGACCTTTGAGCGGCTTCGCCGAGTCAGAGCTTCGGATTATGCTGGAACGGCTGATCCAGCAGATGCATATCTGTGGCTGACAAGTCTTGAGAAGGCTTTCCAGATCCTCGACATCCCCGAAGCAGACAAAGTAAAGCACACTGTCTACCTTCTGAAGGGTAGTGCTGGTCACTGGTGGACCATTGAGGAGGAGAAGTGACCTGGTGAGGTGATCGGTTGGGAGGTTTTTCGGCACAAATTCATCAGTAGATACTTTCCGGTGACATATTTGGATGAGAAGATCAGTCAGTTCGAGCGCCTGTGCCAAGGAACGATGAACATCACCGAGTACGAGGCCAAGTTCATGGACCTGTTGAGGTTTTGTCCTCACATGGAGGCGACAGATGACAAGTGGATCAGACGTTTTGAGAAAGGCCTGAGTGCTGACCTGACAACACCTGCTTCTGCATTGGAGAACCGAGAGCGGTTTGCTACATTTGTGGAATCTGTCTGGAGGATCGAACAATCTGTCAGGGAGAAGACAGAGTTCATGTCTAAGAAGAGGCCTGCTTAGTTCCAGGGACAGAGGTTTGGTGGCTTCAAGAAGCCAAGGTTTTCAACACCTTCCGTGATGAGAGGTTCCAGTGCACCATCACAGTGGTCTCTGAGTAAGGGAAGAGGTTATGTTTCTTCACCATCAAAGGCACATAGTACAACTTCAGTGGAAGTGACAGGGCCATCTAGGCCACAGTTTGAAGATAGGGCATGCTGTATCTGCGGTCAGATAGGGCATTTCAAGTCAAACTGCCCAAGTAGAGATGTTGAAGTGACACAACAGCTGAGGCAGAATCAACGAGGGTCATATGGATAACATCCCAGTAGTAGCAGAGGGCGAGGACGCAGTCCAACATCGCAAGCGGGATCGTCTGCTCAAGGAAGCATAGGTCGTGGACATCAAGCAACGGCTCAATTCTATGCTATGAGTCAGCCAGAGGTGATAGTCAACCCGTGAGTGGTGGCAGGTTAGATGGAGTTATTTCATTCTGATATGTCTTCTTCTTACTTTATATCTGTTCTGGTTGACCCGGGTGCTGCACACTCTTTTATCGCCTATAGTATGCTTGAAAACTGTCATTTACCTATTAGTTGTAAGAAAGATAGCTTGTTGTTAGAAACCCCTTTTGATGTTTCCTCGACGCTTCGAGAAGAGTGTCCATCTTTTGTCTTATCTTTTTCGGGACACAGTATACAAGTGGATCTTATACCACTTGATATGCATGAGTTTGATGTGATCCTTGGGATGGATACCTTATAGAAGTATAAGGTTTTTTTGGACTGTGGTTCCAAGCAAGATGTGTTTGATGATGATGGAGAGAAGTGGATCTTCCAAGGGGATAGGAAGATTCTTCCGACGTGTCTAGTATCAGCTTTGGTGGCAGAAAAGTTTCTACGGCAAGGATGTAAGGCGTTCTTAGCTCACATTGTGGATACCAAGGTGAAAGGTCCTAGCCTTGAGGAGGTGTCGTTTGTCCGAGAGTTTGCGGATGTGTTTCCTGATGAGTTTCTCAGTGTTCCTCCACCCCGAGAGATTGATTTCGAGATCAATCTGGTTCCAGGAATGCAACCAGTCGCACAGACACCGTATAGGATGGCTCCAGTAGAGATGGCTGAGCTTAAGAAGCAGTTGCAAGAGTTGTTGGAGAAAGGTTTCATCCGACCGAGTACGTCGCCTTGGGGTACTCCAGTGTTGTTCGTTAAGAAGAAGGATGGATCGATGCGGTTGTGTATAGATTACCGACAGATGAACAAAGTCACGATCAAGAACAAGTACCCGTTGCCGAGGATAGATGGTCTGTTTGATCAGTTGCGTGGTGCTACAGTGTTTTCAAAGATCGATCTATGGTCTGGATATCATCAGTTGAGGATTAAAATGGATGACATACCAAAGTCAGCTTTTAGGATGAGATATGGGCACTTCGAGTTTGTGGTTATGCCGTTTGGGCTAACCAATGCGCTTGCTGCTTTCATGGATTTGATGAATCGAGTGTTCCGTCCATTCTTAGATCAGTTTGTTGTAGTCTTTATAGATGACATCTTGATCTATAGTCGAGACAGGCAAGAGCATGAGCGACATCTTCAACTAGTGTTGACTCTTCTTCGCCAACATTAGTTGTATGCCAAGTTCAGTAAGTGCGAGTTCTGGTTGGAGGAAGTGACTTTCTTGGGTCATGTGATATCTGTAAAGGGAGTCAAAGTGGACCCGAAGAAGGTGGAGTCTGTTGTGGAATTAGAACAGCCGAAGACGCCGACAGAAGTTCGTAGTTTCCTAGGTTTAGCAGGATACTACCGGAGGTTTATCAAGGACTTCAGTGTGATTACGTTGTCGATGACAAAGTTGACCAGAAAGGATGTACCTTTTGTCTGGAATGACCGTTGTCAGCAAGCCTTCCAAAGTTTGAAGGAGAAGCTGACTAGTGCTCCAGTGCTAGTGCTGCCAGAGCCTGGGAAGGGCTATGTTGTTTTCTGCGATGCTTCCAAGAAAGGTTTAGGTTGTATGATGATGCAGGAGGATCATGTGGTTTCTTTCGCTTCGTGATAGCTTAAGAAACATGAGGAGAACTATCTGACTCATGATTTGGAGTTGGTAGCAGTGGTTCATGCGCTAAATATTTGGAGACACTATCTTTACGGGGAGGTATGCCAGATCTTTACAGATCATAAGAATCTAAAGTACATCTTTTCATAGAATGAGTTAAACATGCGACAATGACGATGGATGGAGCTAATCAATGATTATGACTGCACTATCGAGTATCATCCTGGTAAGGCGAATGTGGTAGCCGATGCACTTAGCCGAAAGTCTTCTTCTTCCTCTACAAAGAAGGCACAGTTGAGTTCCTTAGTATGCCATAGATGAGATATGCTTGTTTCCTTGCGGCAGATGAATGTGCAGATGGAAGTTTTTGTGTTAGCAGGACTTTTAGCACAAATGCAAGTCAAGCTTACATTGAGACAACAGATCAAGGATGCACAACAAACAGATGATACAGTACAATTGATCAGATCAGAGTTTGGCAGCAAAAAGCATGATGGGTTCCATGAGTCCGAGGATGGACTAGTTTGCTATCATGATAGGATGGTGGTTCCCGATGCGGATGATCTGAGGAAGATAGTACTCGAAGAAGCACACACGTCGATGTATGTTATGCATCCAGGTGTCACCAATATGTATCATAGTCTGAAGGACTTGTATTGGTGGCCCAGTTTGAAGAGAGATGTAGCCGAGATCGTGGCTAGGTGTGCGGTATGTTAGCAAGTCAAGGCTGAGTATCAGAAGCCGGCAGGTGCATTGCAACCCTTGCCGATATCGTAGTGGAAATGGGATCATATAACCATGGATTTCGTAGTTGGTCTACCCAGGACAACTAGGAATCATGATTCCATTTGGGTAATAGTGGATAGATTGACGAAGTCTGCCCTTTCATATCGGTAAAGACAACATACACAGCTGAGAAGCTCACTCGGGTATATGTGGATGAGATAGTACATTTGCATGGTGTGCCAGCAACGATAGTTTATGACAGAGGTCTTCAGTTCACAAGTCATTTCTGGGAACAGTTGCACAAAGTGTTGGGAACACAGTTCAGGTTTAGTACCGCTTTCCACCCACAGACAGACGGACAGTCTGAGAGGACTATTCAGACTTTGGAGGATCTCCTTCGGGCTTGTGTTTTGAAGTTTCTAGGCAGTTGGAACATACATCTCAGTTTGATAGAGTTCGCCTACAACAATAGTTATCAGCGGAGCATTGACATGGCTCCTTATGAGGCCTTATATGGCAAGAAGTGCATATATCCTCTATGTTGGTATGAGTCTGGTGAATATTAGCTTTTGGGTCCTGAGTTAGTACAACATACAACAGAAAAGATCAAGGTGATACAACAACAGTTGAAAACGGCACAAGACAGGAAGAAGTCTTACGCAGACAATCGTCGACGACCTTTGGAGTTCCAGGTAGGAGACAAAGTGTATCTTAAAGTCTCGTCGTGGAAAGGTGTGTTGAGGTTTCGCCGAAAGGGTAAGCTAGCACCCAGATATATGGGGCCATATCCAGTCATAGCATGTATGGGCAAGGTATCTTATGAGTTAGAGCTTCCGCCAGAGTTGCACAGGTTGCATCCAGTATTCCATGTCAGTATGCTGAAGAAAAGTCATCTAGATACAGGAACAGTGATACAGCCAGTCGAAGTTGATCTTGATGAAGATGTGACCTATGAGGAAGGTCATGTGATGATCCTTGACAGAAGAGTTAAGAAGCTGAAGAGGAAGGACCTAGCTCTTGTGAAGGTTCTTTGGCATCACCGTGGAGTTGAGAAGCCACATGGGAGCTTGAGGAAGAGATGAGGAGGAAGAGATGAGGAGGAAGTATCCCTCACTTTTCTCTTAGGATTTCGAGGACAAAATCCCTTTGTAGAGGGTTATAGCTTGTAAGGACCCTGACCTCCATTTAGGGCTTATCTTGTTTGTTTTGCTTAACTCTGATGCTTAGTTGCTTGCTAATCACCTTTGGTGGTGACTAGGGTTTGTTGGTGCTTGGTTGAGAGCTAGAGGTGCCACTTGCAATTAACCCAAGTCTAGGGTTTGTGGACAAGTTGGTCATCTTGTGAGGTGTTCCTCCCTATCCTTACTTCCTCTAGTGTTGAGAGAAAGGTTGGGCTCGTTTCTTGAGTTGCCTTGGGCTTGGATGAGCTTGTTGGGCCTTGGTGTGCCTTGCCTTTGCTTGGTTGGACCTTGTGTCGGGAAGGAGTGCCTCGTGTTGACCTAGGTGTGTCAGCCTGTGTTGTGTCAGCCTGTGGTGTCTCGTCCTAGGGAGTGTGTCGGCCATGGTGTGGAGTTGTGTCGCCCATGGACCTCTTTGACCTCGTTTGTGTCACCACTAGTGGACACTTGGTGCTTGATGCTTGCATGTGGCAATGGCCTTGGACATGTGTTTAAGGCATGTTAGAGTGGTGGCATTGCCCATGGACAAGTGTCCCTAGGTGGGTGACACCTTGCCTTGTCTTTCCTTGGTTTCTCCTCCATCCTCTCCTATATATGTGCTTCCCTTCCTTTGCCAAGGATCCCTTTAGTTCCCTCTCCCTTGGTGCACGACACCCCCTTCCTTTGCAAGCTTGGTGGCCGATCCTTCTTGGAGTCTCTTTCCTCCTCTAGTGGTGACTGAACCCTAGAGTGCCTTGCTCTTCTTCTTGTGGTGGAGCTTGGAGCTTGGTGCTAGGAGCTTGGAGTTTGCTTAAGGCGGGTTACATAACTCCTAACCCTAACTATACTACCTCTTCTATGTTCTTATATGTTTCTTGTGATCATATCGGCTATGTAGGTTGATAGTTGAGTTTCTTGCTTAAGTTGTCTCTTGTTGGCCGAGCTATGTTCTAGGGTTTCTTGTTGAGAAACACCCCTCTCCCTCCTTTGGTCTAGAGAAGTGAGCTTGAATTCTAGTAATATGAGTAATACTCCTCTCTCGTTTGAGTTGAGAGGTGAGCTTGTGTTCTAGTTGCTTGAGCAACACCCTTTTCTCACCATGGATTCGAGAGGTGAGATTTGTGGGGTTGTAGACCTTGTTAGGGTTGATCCTTGTGTTTCCCGATTGGTGATAAGAAGTTGTGCAAGACCCCTCTCTCTTAGTTTTGGAGAGGTGAGCCATCTTCTTGATCCACTAGGGTTTTGGTGCCCTTGTGCTTGAGTTTGGTTACGACCTTGTTGTGGGTTGCATCTTGCCCGATATGATTTTAGAGGAGGTGCTGCCCGATATCCTTCTTTGGCTTAGAGCCTTGGTCGACATGATGTTGTTGTTGTGTTGGGCGTCACACCTGGTTTCTGCCCTTGTGTGTGTCGGGTGTTGCTAAGTACCCTGCCCGATACCCTTAGTTCAGGTGGTTGTTTGGTGTTGTTACCCTTGGACGTTGAGGCATTGCGATCTGGTCTTGTGTCGGGCATCGCACCTCAATCTTTGCCTTGTATTGCTGATAGGGGAGGATAGGCTGGTGGGATGAGAGGCTCCTTGTTGCTGTTTGAGTTGCACCTTTGCACGGTTTGTTTTGTTGAGTGGTGCTGCACGATACACCTAGTGCACAACGTGTCATTGCATGATATCTCTCTGGCTGAACTACACGTTATGTTGGTGGTTGTTATGCCTTAGTTTCCTGTTAGCTGTTGGTTGCACGACACGCCTGGCTCAAGTGCCTATTACACCTTTGATGATATAGAGCTCAGTGGATAGCTTTGTGCTGGGCATCATGGCGTGGTAGTAACCCTAGTTGTTGCACATGGACGCACGTTACACCTATTGCTTGATGCCTGCTCAGCTGCACGATAGGTTCCATGGGTGCATGACACAGCGTTGC
This sequence comes from Alisma plantago-aquatica, assembly GCA_963693085.1. NCBI lineage: Eukaryota > Viridiplantae > Streptophyta > Magnoliopsida > Alismatales > Alismataceae > Alisma > Alisma plantago-aquatica. The sequence continues at coordinate 844,686,657 of OY856412.1, forward strand.
ACGATACACCCTAGGCGCTTCCTGTTATCCTTGCTGGTTTGCTTGACTGTTGTGTGGTTTGTGTGTTGGGCGATATGGGAGAGTACCCTGCCTGGTACCACTTCTAGTGAGGGTGCCCTACCCGTCACACGTCTTGTGAGGGTAGTGGGCACTTCTAGTGACGATCTTGTTCCTTCTAGAAAACCTATATGCTAGCTCTTGTTCATGAATCACGTCTGGTTTATAATGGTGACCCTTGATATGCTTGAGGTAGTAGATTACATCTATGTATCTTGACATGACTTTACATGTGCTTATGATCATCTGGAATGATATGTATAATGTTGAGTAAATGATAAGCATATAAGATGCTTCCCATGATGATATGACCTATGTCTATGATCACAGGTTGAGGTATGTATGATAAAGCATTTGATCATCAATGTCACCCTAGGTTGGATAATACGATTCTTCTATCAATCCATGATGATTGTACATACTAACCATGCAGGTGTTTCATACAGATGCATAGCCAGGTAAAGGGCTATGAGGTATATATATTTGAGTAACATTGTTCTGATGGTTACTCTTGATGATGAGAAAACATGCATGATGTGTTTTGGTCTGAGGACCTGAGTTTGGCTAAGTGCCTAAGTTGAGGTGTTATCCTCTGATGATGATCTGGGATTGTTATCCCAAGTGATGAGAATGCCTTATGAGGTAGTGGTTCTTGTGATGAGGGATGAAGATCCCAGGATACTGTGATGGTGGTAACAATGAGGTAGCTTAATGTTATGCATGTGTTACAACTTGGTTTCCTCAATAATCCACTTAAAATATACTAACTAATCACAGTGGAACATATCGTTTAGTTTGCCCTGGCCATAGATCCATCATCGTCAGGAGCTGGTGATGGTGAAACGGGTTCTCCTGCGGGTTAACCTAGAGCGCATATTGTTGAATATGCGAGGTTTCTCCTAGCTTAAAATAGAGAGGATTCGAGTGCAGCCACGGTTGCAGACTCGGGATATGTATAGAGCATGGTGAATAGGCCCATGGCTCAGGATATGTGAAATGGGAGCATGAATGCATTCATGGCTCAGGAAGCACGGTGAACTGGCACGTGGCTCAGATATACTAGTGCCGAGACCTGTACCGAGGTGGGCTAGAGAAAGGGTAGCCTATGGAGCTGACCCTATGGCTGAGGGCACTCAAGCTTGAGACTGCGGTCCTGCTTGTGTTGTACTCGTGAACGGACCACGAGGTGGGAGGTCGTAGAGTCCGGCTCTTCCATTGACCTTGTATGGCACCGGCTCTGGGTTTCGCAGCCGTCGGTTGGATTTGAGCGGTACGACTCACTTCCTCAGGGCATAACAATACGTAATCCAGCCGAATAGTATTTATTGCTTAAGGCACAACACGAAACATTGTTTGAGGCCTTGCTTGTGTAGTTGATCTTATTATACCTTGCAGTTACTTATATGTTTCTTATGTGATGTGGTAAGATCTGATAAATCTTATCTTGTCAATCATGTTCCATAAAGAGATATGTGGTTATATGCCTTTCGTACATCTGGTAAGCCTGATGGTATGAATAGCTTTATTATATAGACTGCTCTTGTTGTACCTTTTATCAGTTATCTGTTGTTGTTGCTTTAATCTTTCTGAGGTTTTGTGGTTTCAGCGGGGAGTTATATTTCTCGCTGGGACTGTGTGTCTCACCCCGCTGGTTTACACCCTTTTTAGGTGTTCGCGCTAGACGTGGTGGTGGTCGCAGAGTTGCGGCTGAGCAGCAAGACGAGCAGTAGAAGGAAAGAGAGGGACATGTTGCTGTTTTGGTTGTTTTGTAGTAGAGTCTAGAGTCATCCCTGTACTCTCAGGTCTTGGAGGCGTTTTGACGTTGTTTCACGATGTATAGCTATTGATGCCTTGTATATCCTATTGCTGGCCAGATGTGGGCCGTTATGTACATTTAACAGGTGATGAACGCATGTGATGACAAGACAGCTGGTCTCCTAAGCTGTGGACACGTATCCAACTTTGTAAATATTTATATAACCTGTTTTCTTACAGGACAAGGATATGGATGTAATAGTTTCTTGGTTTATCTATTTTCCAAAATCGGTTTTAATTAACCCTTATTTTTGGTAATTTGTGGATTATGGTGTTTTCCGCATGTTTTTGCGTAACACCTCACTGTCTGTGTGATAGTGGGATGTGTTGCCACAACATCAGTTGCGAGAGCAGAGAGTCAGAGCGAATAGAACAGGGTTTTGCACGTGAGCAAAATCTCAGGAAGTGAAGGAAAGAAAAAGGGAGGGAGTCGAGCGATATTTATGGAAAAAGGAGGAGTGACGCTACAAATTCTCAAGGGCAAACGGTTTCGAGACCGTTTGGAGTCCAAATAGTTTTGAGACCGTATGGCTCCAAATGGTTTCGAGACCGTATGGCTCCAAATGGTGTCGAGTCCGTAAGGATACAAACGGTTTCGAGACCGTATGGCTCCAAACGGTTTCGAGACCGTATGGATCCAAACAGGTTTGAGACCGTAAGGCTCCAAAGTGTTTCGAAACCGTATGGATCCAAACGGTTTTGAGACTGTAAGGATCCAAACGGTTTCGAGACCATATGGATCCAAACAGTTCGAGATCGTATGGATCCAAATGGCTTCAAGACCATATGAAGTCCAAACGGTTTCGAGACCGTAAGGATCCAAATGGTTTCAAAACTATTAGGATAGAAAAGGTTTTTGGTTTTTATATTTTTATGTTTGTTTTGGATGTTTAAGTAAATTTTTATATTTTCTGGATAAAGGTGAAGGGTCAAAGAAAAACAGAAAATTTCCAAAACTAAATAAAATAAAAGTGATACTCAGTTCTTGGGTTGCCTCCCAAGTAGCGCCTGGGTTTTACGTCGTTGGCTCGACGGAGTTATGACTTGGTTATATTGATGTGGCGGGATCATGAATCTCAATGGTTTGTCTTAGGATTTTGTCAGCTGGGGTATAATATTTCTTTAATATGTGGCCATTAACAATTCTCTCCCCTCCATTTTCATCAATAATGATGATTGCTCCGGTCGGGTAGATGTGCTTGATGGTGAATGGCCCAGACCACTTCGTACGAATTTTTCTGGGGAACATCTTAAGTCTAGAGTTGAAAAGGACTTTATCTCTGACGATGATATCTTTCCTTTTTAGATGTCCATCATGCCACATCTTAGTTTTTTCTTTGTAGATCCTAGCGCTTTGGTAGGCGGTCATTCATAGTTCCTCAAGTTCTTATAATTGCAGTTGTCTATATTCGCTAGTGCTTTTAAAATTGAAATTCAATTGTTTGATGGCCCACCAAGCTTTGTGTTCCAGTTCAACTGGAAGATGACATGACTTCCCATATACCAAACGAAACGGGGTCATTCCTATTGGTGTTTTATAAGCAATGTGGTATGCCCAAAGGGTATCAGGGAGCTTAGTGGACCAATCTGTGCGATGTCTATTGACTATTTTTTCTAGAATGGTCTTTAGTTGTCTATTTGAGACTTTGACTTGTTCGCTTGTCTGTGGATGGTAAGGTGTGGCGACCTTGTGTTTAACTCCATATTTTCTTAGGAGGGCTTCGAAACTTCACTCTAAGAAATGAGATCCTCCATCTAATATGATTGTTCGAGGGGTTTCGAATCTAGGGAAAATGATATCCTTGAACATTTTGATAACTGGTTTGGAATCATAAGATACGGTGGGTATAGCTTCTACCCACTTTGAAACATAATCCACAGCAACCAGTATGTATGAGAATCCATAAGATGAGGGGAAATGGCCCATGTAGTCTATTCTCCATACATAAAAAAGTTTGATTTCTTTCCACAAGGTAAGAGGCATTTCATTTCTTTTAGATATATTCTCGGAAAGCTGACATTTATTGCAGGATCGAACAAAATTATGGGTGTCCTTCACTATAGTTGGCCAAAAGAAACCAGATTGAAGAACATTGAGAGTGGTTTTCTTTGAACTCATGTGCCCCCCTGTAGGGCCATAATGGCAATGTTCTATAATAGGGATAATTTCTTCTTCTGGTAGACAACGACAGAATAGTCCGTCCGCACATAGACGAAAAAGATATGGTTCATCTCAGAAGTATTGCTTAACATCATGAAGGAAATTCTTTTTATCGTGATGAGAGGTGGAAGGGTGGATAATTCATGTAGCCAGATAGTTCACTATATCGACATACCAAGGAAATCAGGTGGTAACTTCCATAAGTCGGTCGTCGGGTAGGGAGTCTCAGATAGGTATATCATCATCCTCCTGAGACTCGATGCGACTTAGATGATCAATGAAGAAATTTTCCACCCCGCTCTTGTCCTTTATTTCTACGTCAAATTCTTGAAGCATCAATACCCAATGGATGAGTCTGGGTTTTGCATCTTGTTTCTGAATTAGGTATCTGATGGCTGAGTGGTCCATGTATACTATGACTTTCAATCCGATAAGATATGAACGAAATTTCTCAAAGGCGTAGATGATAGTCAAGAATTCATTTTTAGTAGTAGTATAGTTCTTCTACGCCTCATCTAGCGTTTTTTATGCATAGTATATCACATAGGGATTTTTTTCTATTCTCTACCCTAGCACTGCTCCTATAGCATAATCGCTAGCGTCACACATTATCTCGAATAGTTGTGACCAGTCAGGTGCTCTCAGAATTGGTGTAGAGATTAGAGCATTCTTTAAGGTTGTGAAGCTATGTAGGCATTCATGGTCAAAATTGAAATAAGCATCCTTGGTCAATAAGTAGGTCATGAGTTTTGCTATTTTCAAGAAGTCTTTAATAAATCTTCGATAGAATCCAACATGACCCAGAAATGCTCACACTCCCTCTAAAGAGTGGGACCCGATAGTGGGCCCACTCAATGGTAAAAAATGAGCCATGTAATATTTAAGAAGCGGAAAACATAACTATTTACAAAGTTACAAAATATTCTCATGTACATAACTTTCTCACCCTAAGGGTGGTACATAAAATGAAAAGATTACACCTATACACACATATGCCCATATGCAGAGGGTAACAAGGCTATCTAAAGTTGTCCTTATATCCATCGATTAGCTCACAAACATCCTGAGTCTTTGTCTTGTCAAGCACCTACACCTGGGTGGAGGGAACACCCAGAAGAATAGGAAAACAAGATATGTATCAGCAAAAGCTGAGTAGGTACATTAGAGGATTAACTAGGGCATTAAAAAGTAAAGTAAGATGTTCCCATCAAAAGTGGGCCGTTAAAGCTAGGTAAGTTTCAATGAGAAGTACCAAAAGAAGGAATTTCCAAAAGAATGAGGCATATAAATAAACAAGTGAAATAATACACCTTGCCATTAACCATTCGCAATATCACAACAATCATAATAATTTTGCGTGTAGATATATTTGACTAAAGTAACTATAGTAGGGCCATGAAACCACCAGGTCATTGGCCTAAGTAAAATGGGTGGAAAAGCACACCCTAGGCGGAGAAGCACGCCTCTGTATATATAAGGGTAGAAAAGCATACCCCCAGTAGAAAAGCATACCCTAATGGTTACGCATAAGCGTCTACGATAGTTAAACTTGTCGAACTATCTAACATGCATAAATAGAGTGGCAAGATATACCTTCCACAAACATGTCGCATGATTTAATCACAATAGAAGATGGGGTCATTAACCCAATTCAACATGATAGTAATTTCAAAAGAATAAGAATAAATCCAACTGAAAGTATATGAATTGTCCAACAAATGGAATAAGAGCACGTATTTCAAAAGATGCCTCATTATGGGAAAATGTAGTCATATAAATGCCCAGTTATAAATAGGGAGGAATACATACCTCAAGTCCTACTTACGCCAAATAAAATGCCACCTAGGTCTGAGCCAAGTTTAATATCACCTACGCATAATATTATACTTTGTGTTAATATTGTTCCTTATGCAATATTTAAACCAACTAAACACTCCCTATGAAAATCGATATTTGGCACAAAGGTCCGTGCTAAATGCCCGGAAGATCCCATATATGGAATCACATAATCACCCAAACTTAACCCATACTAGTCCTGAAATTGCAGCAAATGGTACAAGGAAAATCATGATTACACTATCTGATTTCCCAAACATCAGTGTACCCAGGCGGAACTTGCGTTTTAAAACTCAAGGAATACGTTGTAGAAGTAACTCCAAAGAGCATCATCGATTAGAAATTCAATCAGTCGAATGTGCATTTCATCTGCGGGTATTCCAGTATGATCGTCTTGCAAAACACTTCCCTTAAAATCTCAGGTTAGGTCCTGAAGCCTAAACATTCGGAAAATCTGCCTGATTTTAAAACACCCACACACTCATGTATAATTATCCATTGACTCAATATTGATCGATCCGGTCAAACCAACTACTACCGTATACAGGTACTGAAGCCACGTGAAAATAATGACTAATATCTCCTGGATTTCCAACCAACATCGTGACTAGTCAATGCGAGTTGGAATGAAGTCGAAAGGTAATTTGTGAATAAGTTATTCCATGACCAGTAAGGTCCTAATACGTGAAACACGACTGATGAAGTCTTATTAATCAGCGGAACATTTAATTAACTGAAAAAAATGCCAAACAACAACCTTGTTTTCTGGTTTCCCACTGATTAACCGAGTCCAGCTATCCACTATAATTAATTAGGTAAGCATTATCTAACCAACAATGTTTGTTCTCGGTTTCCAAAAACAAAATTCGGCATCCGGTGTTTGATCGCGATTCAAAAGAACACAGGTCTCTTGCCTCTCCCTCGCACTTGCTGTAGGAGCAATCATTGATACCAAGTTGGAAGGCAGAGTAAATCAGATATAGAAAAATAAACAGAGGTGTACGCTTCTAAAAATGACTAGATACAAAGAAATTAGAAACCGAAGCTACTCATTGCCTCCCAGAACTCAGCGGTTGATCTACCACCTTGACGGTTCCCAGAAAGACAGCAATACATGATTCGGTCATGTTACTTGGATTCGGAATGAGGTACTGCGAATGCGAATGATAAATCATAACAGAAGATCCTCCTCACGAATGATAAATAGTTCGGCATCACCGATCAGAATTGCATCATTACTGTCAAGGACCTCACACGAATCACAATAGGAGAAATCGGGCAGCCAATACACTTACCAGCTTGACAAATTCATACTTCTAGCTCCAATACTTGTAGTAGACACACAGTAATCGATGCATATATAGACACAATAAAATAAGGCGAGGCCTCAGAAAATGAGTCGTCCGAGGTACGAAGGACGCTGAAATCCTGAATCTAACTCATCATCTCCGCACGGCGGCGGCGGAGAGGGAACCAAGATCGGAAACGGACCGCTCAGAATCGTCTACTCGAACCAGCAGTGGATCTAGTGCTCGAACTTGAGGGTCAGAACAAACAATGCTTCCCATTCATAAGAGCATGCCCACGGGAAAATTGGGGATTTCATCGACCCATTGATTTGGGCAAAACCAGCGCTAACAAAAAAGGACGATTGAAAGATTATAGTATGGAAATGGTGCTCCTACCTGGGATTGGCCCGTGATCCACCATGGTGGCGCCGCGATTCACTCATCGTCGGGGACGGAAACAAATCCGGAACAGGGGTGCAGGGGTGTTCGTAGAAAATTGGGGGCAACGAACACGAGAGAAAGGGTCAATATCCCTTTCTTTTTAAATGCCCGAGGCCAAAGGGACTAGCAAGGGGGGGGGCAGAAAAGTGCCAAGATGAAGATGATGGAAGCTTGTACGAGGGGTATTAGATGTTTAGCAACCACGGCACCTCAGGCCTCATTTTAGGGTTTCTTGGGTCCCCTTTGTTCTCCTGAAACGTCTTCCATAGATAAAGCAGGCATTGAAGGCATGGAGCGGAGGCACTCGGTGGATGGGGACCTGTAACGGCTGCAGAGAAGTGTGAGGAAAATGAAGACGGAGCCTCGTTTCTATTTTCACATATTTTGTTTAATCAAAGACATATTAAACGACTGAAGTTGGTTGCTACTGAAATCGGCACATAATTGTCACTTTATATATATATTCAGAATTTTCTTTTTCTAGGCAATTAAAAGGTGAAAACAACCTATGTTGTTTATTACAACCACCATGGCATAATTTTGACCTCAAAATTCCATTATTATCTTCTAGTCGCTAATACAAATTGATGGGTGCCTAAAAAATCTACCAATTGGGTAATATTTTTTTAAGAAAAAGGAAAATAGAGGTGATACCTAGATTTGAGGTTGTTGCACTCCCCTTATGTCTTTTGGTGGTGACAGCTTTGAGATGACATCGATCTTTGCTTTGTCGACTTCAATTCCTCTTTCACTTACTCGATGTCTGAGGATAACACCTTCGGTTACCATGAAGTGGAACTTTTCCCAATTCAAGATAAGGTTTGTTTCCTCGCATCTTTGTAAAACTTTTCTGAGGTTGAGTAGACAATTGTCAAAAGAATCTTTGTAAACTAAAAAGTCGTCCATAAATACTTCCATTATGGACTCGGTTAATCCCACAAAAATTGCTGACATACACCTTTGGAAAGTTGCGGGTGCGTTACACAGCCCAAAAGACATCCTTCTGAAAGCATAGGTTCCAAAGGGGCAAGTAAAGGTTGTTTTTTCTTGGTCTTCCAGGTGTATTGGAATTTGATAGAACCCGGAATAACCATCAAGGTAGCAGAAGAACATTTGGTGGGCCAAGCGTTCAAGGACTTCGTCAAGGAAAGGTAGAGGGAAGTGATCTTTTCTTGTTGCTTTGTTTAGTTTTCTGTAATAGATACACATCCTCCATCCTGTGACGGTCCTTGTGGGTACTAGCTCATTTTTATCATTCAGAACGACAGTGGTCCCCCCCTTTTTGGGGACTACTTGGACCAGACTAACCCACTGAGAATCGGAAATTGGATAAATGATACCAGCTTTTAAGAGTTTAAGAACCTCAAGGCGAACCACCTCTTTAAGAATGGGGTTTAGGTTTCTCTTGTGTTCCCAGGAAGGTTTAAACTCCACTACCATGGGTAGTCTGTGCATGCACAAAGATGGATTTATTCCCGTTAGGTCAGTAATCTTATATCCAATGACTTTCTTGTGCTTTCTTAATTCGATAAGTAGTCTTTCGTCTAGGTCGTCTATTAAAGTGGAACTGACAATGGCCAGGCATAATTATTCTTCGTCAAGGAAGAAATGCTTGAGCCCAACTGGTAGGGCCTTCATTTCAGGTGTCTTGGGTACTTCTGCAGTTTCCAAAGCAGTGACAGATTTCAACTCCTCAAAGGTAGCCTTGGGGGTTTCTTTGGCTTGTTCAAGGTATTGCAGACATTGCTGAACTAGTTCGTCAGTTGAGAATGCAGCTTCTGGATTTGTTAAGACATTTTCAAAATCATTAGACGGTTCGGAGGGTTCTTGCTTTAATTGAGACATTTTATCGATTGCTTCGAGAAGAAAAACTTCTTCGTGGATGCTAGGACCTTTTAATCTACCAAAGACTCTGAATTGAAAAGCTTCCTTTCCCAGTCTTAAGGTAATGGTGCCAGCTTCAACATCAATTAGCGCTCTGGCTGTAGCAAGGAAAGGTCTGCTAAATATTATTGGATACCTCAGATCTTCTTTTATATCCATAATAACAAAGTCACAGGGAACGTACGAGTCCTTCCCTGCTCTTACTGGGATATCTTCAATAATTCCCAAAGGTGTGGTGATGGTAGAATCAGCCAATTGAATTGTCATTGCTGTGGGTAGAAAATCAGTAAAACCCAGTCTTTTACACATGGAAAATGGCATAATGGATATGCTGGCCCCCAAATCGGCTAATCCTTTCTTGCAAGATGTATTTTTGATGGAACATTGGATGCCAAAAGAGCCAGGATCCTTCTGCTTCTTTGGCATCTTATTAAGAATGATGTCAGAAGTAGTTTGGGCTAATTTGATAGTCTCATGTTCTTCAGTTATATATTTCTTTGATAGTAAAGTCTTCAAGTATTTTGACCAAGCTCGTATTTCAGAAAGAGCATCGAGGAATGAAATATCGACGTATAGCTTCTTCATAGCTTCCTTGAATTTCTGGAATCTAGTGTCCAGTTTAGTTTCCCTCAATCTACCTGGGTATGGTATCCTAGGCTTATACGGTGGGACTTCTGGTTCCTTGGTAACTTTCTCTTTTTCCTTTTCCTTCCCAGCCTCTACAGGTTTTTTAGTTTCTTGATTTGTGCTAGTAATTGGGTTATCTTCAGTTATATCTTCATCTTCTTGAATGATTTTTGGGTTGACCAAAAAAGGTGCCTACCAGAGGTTTTAGTTGAGCTGCGATTTGTGCTAACTGAGTTTTAACAATTTTTTGTTGGGCTTGCTAGTTGGCAAGCATGGTTTGTTGTGATTGCAACATTTTCCTTAGCAATGACAGTTCATCTGTCGGTGGATGCGGATTATTCTTTTGTGGATTTTATTGATATTGTTGTGGTTGCTGCTGTTGAGGCACGTTGGATAGTTGGGGTTGTTGAACTTGAGTTTGTTGCAATTGTGCATGCAATAGAGGGTATTATGTAGAAGAATTTCTTGGGTAGACAAGCCTTTGAGGCCCACCCCTATAATTTCCTTGATTTCAATTATAATTGCTTTGAAATCTAGGTGGTAATCTATTGGAAGACCCACCTTGCATCTAATGTTGTGGGTTGGCAGTTCCCGCATGATTCACATATTGGAAACCAGGATGGTTTCTCGGTTGATATGGATTATAATATACTTGAGCTGGTATGGAGTGGATAGAATTCACTTGCTCTGGTAGCTGATCCTCGGGATGTTCAATAATTGGCTCATATTGTAGTTGTGGTGGTTGTAGATCCATCACTACATTGTATAAGAGACCACATGATAATGTAGGATGATCGGATGCATGACATGCCTCGCAAGTCACTGTAGCTGCCTTGACCTATTGGGGGCTCTTATTTTCTCTGAGTGTTGTCTCAAGGACTTGTTGCTTGTGAGCGATTGTTTTTAGGGCTTCAGTGATGGCTTTCATTTCCATTGATTCTTCAACCTTACAAACTTTTAGAATCCCCCCGGTAGATGACCTTCCCCAATTAGATTGGTTCTCGGCCCCAAGTGTAACAATCCTCCAGGCATCTTCATAATTCTTTCGCATGAAATTCCCCCTAGATGAGGAATCCAAAAATTTCTTATTATCATCGCTTACTCCTCTATGGAATGTCTCTATCAGTTGGTTTTGAGAGATTCCGTGATGCAGGCATTTCCTCAAAAGTTCTTTAAATCTCTCCCATGATTCTGCCAATGATTCCCCAGGGGGTTGAGCAAAGTGATTAATTTGTGGAAAGAACTTTTCTAGAAAGAGGGTGGAAAGAACTTTTCTAGAAACTTTTCTTCCAAAGGAGCCCAGGTGGTGATTGGCTCCCCATCTAGTGCGTTATACCAGCTCAATGCCCTTCCAGACAAAGTGAAGTGAAACATGTGTAGAATGATTGCATTGAAAGGAACTCCAGCATGTGGTACTAGCCGACAAAGAGACTTGAATCACTTTAGGTGATCCATGCAGTCATCCCCAGCACCTCCAGAAAATAAAATGCCTTGCATAATCTGGATCCATTGCGTGTGGATCTCAAAGTTAGGAACATTGATTAGTGGGGGTCTAACTAGACGATTATGTTCGAAGTTCTTAGGAATGACATAATCCCAAAGTTGCTTGTTTCACAACACCATCTGAGCAGCGGTTGTGGCTGCTTCATTCTCAACTTGAATGCGGGCATGTTCTTCAGCTCGGACCTCAGCTTGAATCTGAGCGTGTGTGTTAGCAATAAGTTGTGCTCTTTGAGATGCTATGTCCTTGTTGACTCTTTCCATAACCAAAGCGGCTTGGCGCTATTCGTCGACCATTTTTCTGGCTCATTGGAGGTTGAGGTGGATGCGTCGGTGGAAGCTTCGTTCTACCTTAGAGTCGTACTCTGATTCAGGGGACAATCTGATGTTGTGCTAGGGTTGCATACATGTTTTCTACCAGAGTAGAAGAAGAAACATACTTTAGGTAATGCAGCGAAGTGATGAAATCAAGATAATATGAATTATGGTTAAAGAAAAGTGTAAAATCCTAATCAACTAGAAAGGTAACAAGTAAAATTAAAACATTATGTTGTCCCCGACAACGACGCCAATTTTTTGATTGAGCCTCCACTTACGTGAAGTTGTGTGCACCAATAAAAATCCTAGATATAGTTAATCTCAAAGTTTAGCCTTGCGTATACTATAATAAGATCTCCACCCACATATGCTAAGATACGTGGAAGTCTTATCGTAGTATAGTTAAGGGTCGAATCCACGAGACAACATTCTTGTTAAGAGTTTTAAAAAGATGGAAAATGTAATAATCCTACTTATCCACTTAAAAGTTGATATTTAGATCAAAGGGTTGATTTGATGGTTAAGCTAAAGTGCAGAGAAAGAAAATAACAAGAAATTAAACTTAAGGTTGTAAACAATATTTGGAAACTACTAGGATGTGATCGGGGTTCACCACCACTATGCATGGATCAAAATATACATCACGATAACTTGGCTTGCAAAGAAAAGAGTCTAAACAGTTAGTATCTTTGTGGACTTAGCTTGCTTTCAGATAACTAACTACGAGAAATGTGGAAGTGTTGCAATGCCACCCATCCCTAGATGAATGGTCACTTACTTTGCATCACTCCCCTCACAAAGTGTGTTCCTTGACCTATCAAATTTGTACTTTCATATGTCAACTGATTCCATTTCATAGTATGAAAGTACAACGATGGAGGTGAGTTTACACCACTCCTTGAGAAACGCTCCTAGATACCAAACCAAACGTATGGTGACTACATACAATCTGGAACCAACAAGCAGTCGATATTCAAATCTAGAAGTACAAACATAGACAAATTGCACTAATAAATAATAGATAACACAAGTTGGTGATCAATCAACTAGCATTCATTAAATGATTGATGTTGAACTGGAAAGATAGTATTTTTCTATTGCAAACTCAAGAATTACAATGTATGAAATGAAAACATGGATAGTGGGGCTACTCCCCGCACCCTAGTGTATGAGACTACTCGCTCATGGCAAGAACAAAGAAGGAGGCGGGAAGAGAGAGGGAAAGCATCATCTCCACATAGGAGGGAGGAAGGTCGACCCCTTGGAGGAGAGAGAAACTATCTTCACACCGCGTGGTTGTCTGGATGAAGAAACCTCCACTTCCCACCTTCTTATGTTGATGAGAGAGGAAGTAGCTTGAAGATGGAGTATGGATCTTGAACTGGCAGACTTTGGGTGAAGGATGAAGGTGGAACAGCTTTGGAGTGATTGGGGCAGCCTCTGGACGTCCAAGAAGTTGATATCAAATGAGGACCCCTTAGGTCCTATTTATAGGCTTTCAAAAAATCCCAAACAATATTGGGATCGTTTTGGGTCTTTAACGGTTTGGAGACCGTTTGCCTTTATTCAGTCTCCGGACCGTTTGAGTTCATTCGATTTTGGGACCATTTGGATCCATTCGGTCTTAGGACCGTTTGAGTTCATTCGATCTTGGGACCGTTTGGATCCATTCGGTCTTGGGACCGTTTGGGTCCATTCGGTCTTGGGACCATGTGGTCTTCATTCGGTTTCCAGACCATTTTCCTTTATTCAGTCTCAGGACCGTTTGAGTTCATTCGGTCTTGGTACCGTTTGGACTTCATTCGGTCTCCAGACCATTTGCCTTTATTCGATCTTGGGACCGTTTGGACTTCATTCGGTCTTGGGACCGTTTGAGTTCATTCAGTCTTGGGACCGTGTGGACTTCATTCGGTCTCCATACCGTTTGCCTTTATTTGGTTTCAGGACCGTTTGAGTTCATTCAATTTTGGGACCATGTGGACTTCATTCGGTCTTGGGACCGTTTGAGTTCATTCGGTCTTGGGACCGTGTGGACTTCATTCGGTCTCCAGACCGTTTGCCCCTTTTAGATTTTTTTTGGGTTTTTCTGTACGAAGAAGGAGGTAAATGTTAGTTTAATGGTGAATTCATAACAACACAGAAAGTTAAGGAATATGTCTAATTTATCTAAGAAATAGTATGGAAAATTAAGAAAAACTAGTAAGATAACATCATGAAAATGGGAGGTTATCAGGCCTTCTTTAAGATAAGGAGGATGATGGGGGCCAACCACATATAAGTGCCATTTCCATATTCAAAGAAGGAGGAGGTCTCCATTGACCTCGACTCGTTTAGAGTTGTTGTTGGTGTATCTTTCATCTTTTTCTCTTATTTGTTAACCTTCTTATATCTCCATCTCCATGTCTAGTTGTACTTGCAATTATACCATGTTACTCTCTACCATGAGTGGATACTCATCTTACATGGGTTGGGAGTAGCCACTAAGGCTCTCCCAACATGTAAATACTTGTATCCATTGAATATATGCCCTTGGAAATGTTTGTCTCCATACTCTTATTCTTAATGATTTACTTGCATGATTATCTACCATCATGTGTTGTTTGATTGTTAATACCTTGAGAGAGTGGTATTAACCTACATCTAAGTGTTATGGAGTTGCATGAATGCATGAGAATGTTGGAATACTTAATATAATAATTGTATGTTTGTATTTTGATTGTTTGTTTACCATATTGAGAAAGAGAGATGACCTTATAATCTAGATCTATCTTGAACTCGAGAGAGGAGGGAATATATGCTTATGATAATTTCTTGTAAGCTTGCTAAGGGCATATGATGGGTGTGATTAATACTTATTGGAGAGTGATTTTTAGAGGGTGAAACCCAATTCAAGTTTCCTTTCATATGTACTTTCCAAACCCTTAAACATCCTTTCTACTTTGTTTGATATTTTGTTTCTCTTTTACTTTACTTGTTTATTCTTACTTGTAGATGAATCATTGTTTCATAAGGAACACTTACCTTACCTCACGATTGGTGTAACTAAGACAAGGCTTTAAGGATCTTGACACTTACCACCATTTTCCTTGTGTTTGACCCCAATTTACTACTACAGACCCATCATTATTGTTGAGGGTGCCTAAGTATTGGATTATAATTTTAAAGTCTGATTACTCTAGATCCTTCTCTTTTATACGCATGATTTTAAGGCGATCACAGGTTGGTCCTTATCTCCACTTTGTTAGATGAAATTCATCATGGGGGTAACCCATGTTCAACGGATATTGGTACTACTTGTGATACACCTTGTGACTACACAGGTAGTAATCATTTGTGAGTTATGCGAGAAGGGGTGGTTTGAAGGTCATTGGACGTCAAATTTAACAATGTGCATGTACCTTTACTGGAACCTCCATGCCACTTTTAGGGACCCAACTTGTGTGTTGCACCCATTCTGAGATGGATGAGATTGTAAGTGTGCATTGTGCATGAGTAAGATTTTAATAACTTTTTGAGCAAATAATACAATAACAAAATATAAAAGATAATGATTGTCACATAAGAAAACAATCATGTAATTATTAAGAAAGAGAAGATCTTGCTTATGTTGAAGACCTCTCTCATTCATTTCTCTCTTTTCTTATTATTTTTTTAATATATAAAAAGGAAATGAAAAAAGGGAAGGAATCAGTGGCTAACCCTGAAAGGGAAGCGAAGGCCAACCTTGGAAGGGAAGTGGAGGCTAACCCTAGAAATAGCAATTTTTACAAAGGCAACCATTGTCATACTTCCTATAAAACAAAAGGATAAATCAAAGTGACATGAATAGGAAGAAAAAAAACTCACCTTTCTTCATTGGCAGAACAAAGTATTTTGTTGCTTTTTTAAGATCCAGGAACACAAAAGATAGAAAAAAGGAAAAAAACTTTCTTTTTACTGGAAGAACAGAGTGTTTTGTAATTTTTTCTTTATGGTAGTAATTATTTTATGTGTGTATTTATCTGATCTGTATGTCAAAAATTATTTGGAAAAAACTCTTGTTTTGTAGTAAACCAGAAGGAATGAAATAAAAAAAATAGAAATTTTGATCGATCGAAAAAAAACATGAGATGATGGAAAGGAAACTGCAACTCAGATCATCTAACAACTCCCCTATGGAGTCTCCTCAAATATCTAATGGATCATAAGGCATGGGAACAATGAAAAAGCAAGGAGAAAATGATAAACAATAAGGCTCAGAGTTGCCACCCTCTTTTATGTGTAAAACAAACAAAAAACAAAATAGGCATTTAAATCATCAGGAAAACACATAAAAACATGATTTGGACTCCTCCCTTAGGTGGATAAGAAAGGTATGCACTGATGCAGAGATCATACTTAGAAATTCTATTACAAGTCAGGAAGGATTAGAACCTCTGTATTGCCCCCATAAAAATTTGCAACCTTTTTAGTCATCTTGGATAAAAGTACCAGTGTTCGTGGTTGTTAATAAGAAAACACAAAAAATTATATAAAAATAATTTTTATGTTAGTGGGCCTTTGAGGGTGGATACAGACAAAACTTTCTCTTCATATCCCTAAAGGGCCTAGCTTTTAGGTGTGTTGTAGTCCCAATCAACTCAGGACCTCCAACGGTGGATATCCATCACTGGTGGTTGGGATTGATGCGTAGGAAGAGAGAGAGGCGAGAGAGAGATATTGAATAGAGAAAGATTGGATCTTTGAGAAAGAGTGTAAAAATATGAAGAGTTATGAACATGTCAAGAAAGAAACAATTATTGATATAATAGATAAAACAACAGTTATTGTTGTACATCCTACCACATTAGTAGAGTGGTTGGTGTCACAGGAAGCATCCTCTAATCACAAGAAGAAAATTAAAGGGAGATGTAGTCATTCCTTTGGATTCAAGAGAGATGAGAGGGGCCTAGAATACATTGGGTATGGAGAGTTATTCATAGTCTAGGATTTGGGTTTGGGATTCTTGGAAGAACCTTCTGGAAGAGGTGACAGATCACCATGATGCACCCTATGTAAGGGCACACTAATCGAGACAACCCACCAGGTGCCATGTGGAGGATGGCTCTGATCCACATGGTTTCCTCAAATGGAAATAGACAGTCTCCCATTAGAAACATTCTAAAAAAATTAGGGAATATTTGTACAGAAAGATAAGATGGAGTTATTTCTCAGATTTTTTCGAAAAAGCAGTTGGAAAAAGTAAATATTCTATTTCAGATAATTCAACTAGGCAATTTGTAAAAATAGCTTGTTTAAGGACAATTGCACACAGAAAGATAAGCAACATTATCTCTGTATTTTGAAGGATAAGGAAGTTAGAAAGGGAATATTTAATTCCAAGCAATTCAATTGGGAAATATGTGAAAAATATCCTATTTAAGAAAGAATTAAAGGACAATTGCACTTTCATTCTTAAAGAAGGTTTCTTTGCAGAAAGTCGTGAGTTGGGTTAAAGTGGGTGAAAGTGGATAGATTAAATATGTGAAAGATTGAAAATGTGAAAATTGAGTAGGATGCGGAACATATTCCATCATTAGCCAGAGAATTAATATTTAAGCATGATTTTCTCATGAGTGAGCAAAAATAGGGTGTCAATAGTTGGAAAAGGTAATATAATGATGAAGATGAAGCCATGGAAAATTTTCTGCTAATCAAGGATATAATTCATGTGCGATGTACTTTCATACTAATCTCTATTCCCATAACTTATAAAACATGAAATAAAAGTGTCCTTTTAATTGGATAAATGCATGATTTCTATGTCTTGGGAATTTCGGAGATAGGTAGTTGTATTATTAAATTTTTCTCGTAAAGTTTCTTCTCATAATTCTTCTTCTTCTTCTTCTTCTACTTATATTATTGAGTATGTGATATGTGACACAATATACTTGCACTTCTATCTTGTAAATATGTACACTACACTAAATCTCTTAGATTGCTAAATGATACTCACATAAATTGATGATATTGCAATATGTGTGAAGTGTGTGCTTGAACTAATTCAACAAAGAAACAATGTCTAAAAATATTTCTTCAGGATACTTAGTTGTAAGATTTAGTTTATATGATCTTGAATATTTAAATGGTAGCTTGTTTAAATGTGGTAACAATCTATATTTTTATTTTATGACAATTTCTCACAATATACAAAGTTGTACTTATTACATTAAAAACATGAAGCATTTGACTTAGTTGTTAATTATAAGACAAAATTCAAAAATCAAATTAATAAGAAAAAAATATCTTCAATTATATAGTAGTGGTGGATATGATCGTTCTCCATCTAATATATTTTTTGCAATTCAAGATAATGTACATGAATATACCCCTCCATATTTTCCTCAAACAAATGGAATTATTAAACTTGAAACTAGACTTTCTAAAGGAAATAATGGATTTAGTTTCATTATAAATAAGAGCACACCACAACTTGTTGGAAGAAGCCATTTCATCATCATGTTTTATTAAAATTTCACTCCTAGTAGGAAGATGATATAAGTTGTAAAATGATACCTTCCTAATTTAATATACCTCAAAGTGGGTGGGTTCTTAGCTAGAGTTTTACTAGTTGAACCTAGGGAACAAGAATTTGTGCATAGAAAGTTTGATTGCATTTAAATAGGATATGCTTTAAAAGTGTGACACATACATTTCTAGTTCTTAAGAGATAAAATAATGTTATAGAACCTAATACTATTTTTGAATCTAAATATACATATTTCCTTTGACATATCTTCCCGGTAGACCTATCAAATAAGTGGGTCGGGTTGAGTTTGGCTTGGGTCATGGTGACTGGGGGTCAAAAATTACCTACTTTTAGGACGGGTCATAAAAAATTTACCCAAACCCAACCCAACGGTCACCGGTTGATCTATAGATTTCCATATAAATTGTAGTAAATCTAAAATTTCTTATCATAAAAAATAAAAATATAGTCTTTTTTACACTCGGTCTCTTTTCACATGGAGCACAAACTACAAGATTTAGTTTATCACATTCACGTCAATTGTAATTATAAAACAACATATTATTGTTGTAAATTAGTGTTTAAAATACCAAAAATACACAAATGTTGTGTTTTAAAATTAAAGATGAAAAGGAACAATTTTTTCGATGCATGTACATGTCTACGACAAGTAAAACAAGCTATTATCATTTAAAAATATAAGATTTTGATTGCTTTGGCTTCAACGAAGAAACTAATTGTACATCAGAATGGATGATAAGACTGCATTCTTGGATGAAGAATTATAGAATAAACCTATATGCATCAACATGAAGGTTATATTGTATAAATAGAAGAAAACATGGTATGCATACTTGTGAAATCTCTCTATAGCATGAAAAAACTCTCAAACAATGGCTTGAGAATTTTGATTAAGTCCTAGTATATATCTATTCAATAAAAATAATAGAGAAAAATATGTGTATTCTAAGATCAACAATCTAGGTTGTGCTAGAGTATGTCTTTTATAAATGACATGCTTATATTTGGCACTAATCTTGATACCATAAATAGTACTTCTTGGCTTCTAATTTTGACATGAAAGATATGGGAGGAGATGATATAATTGTGAATTAAACTCTTATTGAATTTTCATGATTTCATTGTACTCCCTCAAGTGAAAGTCGCCAAAGACTTTTAGTTTTGATTGTAACCTGGTCAATATGCCATCTCATTCTTATTGTCAATTTAAAAAAAAAAGATAAAGGTACATGTATTCCACAAGTAAATATGCAAAAGCAATATGAATTGCATGTCTTCTTATCTAGCATATGTAGTTGAAATATTAATCAAATATACTCAAAATCTAAAAAGCATTATTTAGACACTTTATATAGGATTTTAAGTAGCTAAAAGGCACAACGGATTATAAGTTGTCCTTTTGTGAATCCCCAACAATTCTTGAAGGATATTATCATTCCAAATGAATTTTTAATGCATATGAGTAGAAATATTCAAGGGATTATATCATCATCATGGATGGATGTGGTGTCTCTTGGAAATCCTCCAAAAAAACTATGTGTAGCTTTGTCCATTGTGGAATATGATTTAATTGTCTTGGAAAATGGTGGAGTAGAAATTGAATGGCTAACACGTGTTCTAATGGATCTACATGAAAACATATGTTGTGATGATTTTTCTTCCATAACTAGAACTAAAAATAAAGCATGTAATGGGAAGAGTGGATAAATTCATCTACATCATAACAATATGAGATAGATTATCTGCAACGTCGTTATCTCCATTGGTTATGTTAAATCATAGTTGAACTTCATTTATCATCTAACAAAGCCACTAGGTCAAAGAATAGTGACAAAAAAGTGAGGATAATGGTATTTTAAGATCGTATCCTTAAATTAATGTGACGAATTTAAAACCTTTATGAATGATGACCCTGAGAAGTAGATTCAAGGGAAAAAACAAGTTATTGGATGACTAAATATATTATTAATATATATATCCAGTTCTTATGATGTATATTATATTCTCTAGTAAATAGTTGAATAGAATTTTGTTCTTAGCATATTTCATATCCCACAATGGATGTATATGACTGTAATATATACTTAATGAAAGTTCAACTATACAAATGTGGAGTATAGGTGCTCCTTTTTGAATTTGGGCAAATATCTAAAGTACTGGAGCATATTTCCAGTAGGTGCATGGCCTTAGCCTTCCAACAAGTAAGAATGGCAATTAGTTTGATTCATGTGAATAATGAGACTTATATCCAATAAAGGAGAAATCGATTCAAGAACATATATTTATCTATCATCTTTGGATTACTTGCATCAACTTTATACTTTAGTTTAAGAACCTAGTTCAACCAAAGTTTAGCATGAGATTACCTTAGGTTCTTCTAGTTTAATTTTTGTTTGTCTTTAGTGTTAACCATTATGAAAGAAATTTGTTTATTAAGTGGCATATCAAAGCCATAGGGGAGATTTAGCCCCACATGAATGATCTATAGATGGGGCAAATGAGGATTAAAACAAGACATGATGTGAGTTCATGGTGGGATAGATGATGTGGTTTTAGCTAGTCCTATCTAAAAACCCTTTTACCAGCATATCTATGCATGTTGTGTCCCACACATAGGTGATGCAAATCTATCCTCATGGCTTGATTTTGTCTTTTGGGCCACCCTCAAGTTTTTTTAGCAAATGAATATTCTTTATTAAGATATGGTTTCTCATTTTATTTCCAAGAATCATAACGGTTGTGATCACATCTCTTCTTTATAATTAATTGACCATGGGAAAGTATCTAAAAATGATCTCCTTATTGAATTCTTGGAACGTTTCAAATTAAAGTATATTTCTCTATTTTACTCTATTGATGTCGACTTAAATTAATGTATGATGAAAGAACAATCAAAATAAATTCTCCCATCACCTTTATATGCATGTGCACATTTTATGACGCCTATAATTGTTCTATCCTAGAAGGGCAACACTCTACATATACTACATCAACTATCATCTTCAAGAGATGTAAAAATATTATTGACGATAGTGCATGTTACATGCCTCAATGATAACCACAATAGGAAAATTTGTTGCTTTCTATTCTAGAGGTTGTGCCCTATATTTTCAACAACCTTGAGATTAATCATTTTGCATGGATACTCGCATTGATGGACATGAAACATTGTCAACTCTTGTGATGCTTAAATTTTAGTATTCACATTGTTACTATACATAGTATCATCAAGCCTCTGTCTGATGTCACTAAATTGGAAATTTACAATCAATCTCAATCAATCAGTCACAATTGCAGTATTTGAATGAAACTCTCAAAATGATTTTATGAATTGAGGGAAAAAATGGATTTTTTTATAGGTAATCATAAGTATCATATCAAATCAGTTATTTGATACATACTTTCTAATGAAAAATACATTTGAAAAATAGGAAGGTCTTCAAAATATATGTTCTAGAAGCGGTTTCAACCTATAATTAATTTAGTTGCTAATTTTAAAATTTCCATATGAATAAAAAAAGATAACAACTCAGATTCGTGAATTTGATATAGTTCTTGATGACTTTCAAATAGAACAAATTTAGTTTCATTTCATGTTTATTAACATAGAAAATCGCTCAATCTTGGAAGCATTACAGGAAGAATTGTGTGGCATTTGTTCAATAATGTAATTGAATGAGTGACTTTATAGCATCTTCTCATGATATTGGTGCCTTTTGACATGTGGAGTAGTAGAAGAGGATGAACATTGGGATGTCACAGACAATTCTAGTACTTCTTTTGTGGATGGAAAAGGAAGTGTAATGATCAAGATGAAGTTTAGAAATTTTCTATTATTGGAAGATGTGCGGCATGTGTTGGACATAAGGGTCAATCTGATCTCCTTGTTGATAGACCTAAATTGTGTGTCCAAAAAGGGGTGGATTTAGAGTAATCAGAATTTTATATTTATACCTGACACTTAGGCCCCCACAACAATAATAACGACGCTCGACGTGGTAGATTAGAGTCAAACATAAGGACAAGGGTGGAAAGTGTTAAGTTCCTTAGTGTCTTAGTTGCAAAAAAAAGGGGTAGATAAATTTTGTGCTCCTTAGGGAACAATGATTATTAAATAAGGAAACAACAAACAAGTAACATACAAGAAAAGAAAGATAGAACAAAGAACTAAAATTATAGAGGATGAGATATCAAGTATGGAAGGAAACATGGATTGGGTTTCACCATCTAAGGCCCCTCACCAACAAGCAATACTCACACCCATTTTACACCCTTAGCAAGTTTACAATCAATCATCATATGTGTCTATTCCTTCCTCTTTCAAGGTTAGGATAGATCTAGATTATAAGGTTACCTCTCTTCTGAGATGGAAAAACAACAACCACAAGGAAAACTTTTAATCATTAGCTTAATCATTCCAACATTCACATGCATTCATGCAACTCCATAACTCTTAGATGTAGGTTAATAATACTCCCTTAATACATTAACAATCAAACAACACCAGATAGTAGCTAATAATACAAGTGAAGCATTAATAACAAGAGTATGAAGATAAACATGTTAAGAGCATATATTCAATGGACATGAGTATTTACATGTTGTGAGAGCCTTAGTGGCTACTTCCAACCCAAGTTAATTGACTAGACACTCATGGTTGTGAATCACATGCCAGAATTGAAGTTGTGATGCGACATGAAGATTGAAAATGAAATGGAGATGGAAGAGGATGAACATCTTCAGAGAAGAAGGATAAAGATACACCAACAAAAACCCCAAACAAGTCAGGGTTAATGGAAGCCTTTTATCTCTAAATCCAGTGTTGGCAGTGAATATGACTACTCCATCTCCCTCCTCTCAAAGAAGGAACCTAGAACTTCTCAGTGATGATGGAGGTTCACTTCTCCTTGGACTCTCATCCTTAGAGTGCACGAACTGATGGGTAGTGGTGGAAGTCAATGAGGAGGTATATCGATGACAACACTTTGTCATCACTCTCGTGATGCAACTAACCCCTTCTCTATAGCATTGTCTCTTATATGTATAGACCACAATGTATAGTTTGAGGCACTCATTAGTGAACTTTACTTGTACCCCAAGCCTCCTAAGCATGTGCATCGGGCAACACACTTAATGGCTGTAATGATTGATGTGCAAAATGTCTCCATAGTTTGTTGGAAACCCAGCTAGGGCATCTGTAGATGGTTGTCTATCTACATGACCTTTAGTAGACATTATAAGGGGGGCATTGGTTGAGAGGTTAATAGATGGTCCATCACTAGAGGCGGGTTGAGTGAGCCATCGGGAGAGGTCTCCTCAAGAAGTCTATCAGCAGGCATGTCTTCCTGTCCAACGATTAGTAGTTGGCCATCTTCAAGCTAACCATTGTAAGGGTTGTATTCGAGATAGCCATGGGTCGTGTAATCCTATGGGTGCTCTATCCATTACCTTCTGATGACTGGGTAATTGCGTACTTCCTCAAAATTATCAATCATGAGAACATATGGACGGTCAATTTGGTGCATAACTTGATGGTTCATTTGGTGTGCTAAAAGATGAGGGTGACCATTGATTGTGGGAATTGATGGGGAATTAATTCAAGGGTAAAACCATCATTTCATAAATTCCCTACATGAAAATGATTAGTTATCCATGGACTAAGATATAAATGGTGAACATGAAAAAATGGAACGAAGTTAAAGAAAAACTATATAATGGGGGGAAATAAGTGAAAATTTTGCCAAAGGTACATCCACAAAGTGAGATGTTATCAATTCCCCTAAACTTAGAATCTAGATTTTTCTCAAGCTAATTGATAAAATCTAGGCATCAAGCAAATTTTAAGAGCTTTATTTTTTAGTGCTTTTCAACTATTGACCATGTCCTAATATCAGCCTTAGGTTAAGAGTTCTACATGATTGCTTGGTCTGCTTACTATACCCCCAAGTTTCATTCACTTAGATCCACAGTTGTATGACCTCTTTTCTTTGACACATCCTCTTATCAGGAGGAATGTCTCCTTAATGATTAACACTCAACCTCATTTCCAAGCCATACTTATTCAAGACACCACTAGAGGTAGCCTTCACACTCAACCTTTTTTTCTGGATAGTCCTAGCCAGTAGTGTAGGGGTAGGCAAAGGCTGTTGGTAATTTTTATCATTCTAGGGTTCTCTCAACCATGAGAACTATTGTCAAAATAGTGTTACTTATCTGTCAGTCCTCATGTAACTTCATGTGGTATCAAGAGGTCACTATCGAATGACAGGTGGGTTTTTGTTAGGATTCTAGGCTCCACTACCGGGCATGACATATCTGCATTCTTGAGTGCATGGATACACCAGCTGAGTATAACCTTTCAGTATCTTTCTAGGAACTCTCATGTTTTTATTCACACTCGGATTTATTCTTTCTCATAAGACTTTGGGCGATAGGATTTTTAGGGAAGTGGACTGCCAATCCTATTTCGTTCCCACATCAAGAATTAGCACTAGAAGTGGTAGCTCCTTTCCTCTATTGCTTGTCTTTGCATTTTTCAACTTGTACTAGGAGGCCAGGAGATTGGTCGGGAGTTCAATGGACAGGGTCCCCTTTATTTCAAAGAGTTCTTCTGGTCAAGTAGCATCTTTTTGTTGCCTGTAGTATCTTGAGACAAGAATGATGTAAAGATATGGTCAAGTAGCTTTCTATTAGGTGAATTAGTAGCCCAAAAAATCACTTTTGAAATGATTACACTAAGAAGTAACTTGAAGACAAGAACGTCTAAGGTAAGAGTGATGACAACATTCATGAAAATCTGATTCAAAATTTTCCTATATATATAAATTATTTCTCCTTAGGCAAATCATGAGAAAGATATTTACAACTAGTAGGGTATATAATTTGATTTTATCAGAATTTTTGCAAAATTCTTATAGAAAAGGTAGGAAGTCAAAGTAATTTAGAGTTTAGAGATTTTGGACAAGTAAGCATTCATGGCTTGCTTATTCAGAACCACCTCCCCAAACTTATTATACACCATGTCCCTAGGGTGTCAAAGAGTAAGGTTGAGTGAGAACATGCAAGTTAATTCTCTTATCTCTATACATATATTGTTCTATTGTTGTTCCATAGAGAACTTTAGAGAGTACTCTATTGACCAAAGCTTTATGCTTGAAGGATGACCTGAAATCATTTCTTATCAGAGAGTATATGTTCTTGATGTAAATGATGTCTTCACTTGGCTAGCCATCATTCAATATGTCATTCAGGATTTGAATATCATGGATATGAATTCTAGATATGGATGTCATATCCATCTCTATAAGTTTGTATGGCAGCAGTGGCAGTGTTTCTAGGCTAGTTGCATCAAAAGGAGGTGGTTCAGGAACATTGGATTCTCCGATTTCTTTGGGGCATTATAAAACATCCACTTTATGTTCCTCACGTCTTGTTCAGAAAGTTGTTCTTAGATTTCAGCATCAAAAGCACTAGGAAGAGGAATTCCTCCCTCTATTTGTTCATTCAGTAGGTTTCCATGGATTATGTCATCATAGTAAGTGGGCAGCGATGGTGCCTTGTAATTGAAGAGGGGTTTAATTTGTTCATTAAATCTTTAGTTGTTTCTAGCACCTCCTCCCTTGGTTTAGGTGATCTCAGAATGATATCATTTTCTTCAGTTGTCTCAATGTCTTTTGTAACATCCCTGACCTGGGTTATGTGTTAACCCTAGATGTTTTGCTTAAGGAGGTTGATTATATGCTTGCTCTTATCTTTTGAAAAGTAATTAAGGCTCAAGAGGAACTTATATTTCAATTTTAGTCCTTTTTGAATAATGTTGAAAAAAAATGTTTTGTTAGTTTTGGACTAAAATGCAAATTACCCAAGTTGAGGGGTTAACTTGCAAATTGTACATGATAAAATGTTCCTCAGATGTTGAAGCATCATAGGAATGAGTATGATGCAGTGGTATGACTTTTACAAGCCTGAGTACCAAGAAAGAGTTGATTAAGCAATGTTTGTGCATTAAAACCTAGTTTTGGTAAATGTGCAATTTTCCCAAAACCCAGGGTTAAATATGAAAATTACCACTTCAAGAGAGTCCCTAATGTTTCTTGGCATCATGTAGAGAAAAGAAAATGAGAGGGGCATCTCATTTGTATCACTTTGAAGGAGAGAGAATCTTGATATTAAAATAATCAATATTTAAGCATAATTGAAACCCTAATTCAACTTAATGCTGGTGATGGTTGAGTCCCCATCCTTCTCTAGATGTTGAAGCTCCCCTCTCACCATTTATTTGATGGCTGATGAGAGGGTCGAGTCACCATCATGTGTGGATGTCGACGCTCCCCTCTCGTTCCATCATGGTGGTTGGACTTTGTATTGATCTAGACTATGTTTAGAAGTTGTTGTATCTATACGCTCTGCATGTGTTGTGCTTTTTGATAGAGGTTCGGGTGTTGGCCTTGCCTTGATGTTTTGATGCTGGATGATGCTGGGTGGTTTGCTGGTTTTTGTTCCTTTCTCGTTGTTGTTTACAGAAAGAGATGTCTTGGCGTTGCTCTCTTTGGATATTCCTAAAGTCTAATCCTTGCTGAAGATTGGCTAGTTCTGGATGATTTGGTTTTGCTTCTGGCAGGTGTTATGATGGAGGATCATCTTAGATCATATGTCTTACTGCACTTGAATTGAATCCTATGAAGGACAATCATACATGAGACAAATATCTTATTGAAGATTTAGTTTTCTGCTTGGTGTACAGTCGTTTGGATCCTTGGATTCTGGGTTTTCAGAGTGGCACTAATGTCAAAGTCTCCTTGGTGGCCTTCTGTTCAGCATTTCTTTGAAGAAAAGATAAGCTTGCAATTGTGTTTGCTGCTGTGGTATGATCTTCTCTGGAAGGGATCTACTTGATTCCAATCTTTTGAGGCGTCTGAAGTTTTTCTTCTCCACTCTTTTTTTGATAGATGACCTTCTCTGTACAGATACATCTTTCTTTTTCCTTTTGTTTCTCGTTTTTGAGAAATGATATGTTCTGTAAGCCTTTTACAAAAAAATTAAAAAAAATCCTCACGAGTTTTGCTGATCAAAAAAAAATTCAACTTAATGCACAAAAATAAATATAAAAGTTGAAGTACTTTCAACCAAAAATGAAATGGTTGAATTTGCATAAGTGTGAACGTCCTTGTGCCTTTCAAAGGCACGAAAATATCTCAAGTGATTGGAGATCCCACTCACATTAGTTAACTAAAAAGTAATATCCACTAAATATGGGATATTATTATTATAAGGGTTAAGGTGCTTAATTTGCTTTTCCTTTAATTCAAGGATAATGAAGAGGAATATAAGGCAAAGGGATGTGCCTTAGTATAAAAGGGAGAGAGGAGAGTATGTGGCACAATTTGGGGAGTTGAAGAATTTCTTTTCAACTTTCTCTCTCCTTGAAATTCCTTTATAAAAACTTCATTTTCTACTCAACCAAAGAGTCTTTTCAGATTTTCTTTCTTCCTTGCTTTGGACGAGAACAAGGGAACTTAGGAGCAGAAGGGGAACGAACTTCAGCATGTAGGTAAGCTCCTTGATCATCTTCAATCTCGAATTCATGGTGAAAATCACAAATCAATGCTTGATTTCTTCTTTTCTTCAATCAATCTTCAATTCTAGCCAATCCTTTTCACTCAAAAGCTTGAGGAACGAACCTTGTGGAGTGAGAAAGCTTCAATCACCATTAGGAACGTGAAGCTTGAAGCTTGTCTTCCACTTTGAAGGTGGGTTATATAACTTAAACCCTTAAACATTGTTATTGATTTCATATCCTTATCAATTGTTGATTTCTTCTTATTTCCATAATTTTAATTTGGTTGATTAATGAAATCACCATGGAAATCATAGAAAGTTTCGTGGGTTTGTAGCTTGAAGATGATGATGTCATCTCAAGCACACACCTCAATCAATATCCTAGGCAAACCGTTTCAAAAATTGGGACCAATCAGTTTCAATTGATTTGGTCAAACAGTTTCATCAAACCGTTTGAAACCAAACTATTTCAAACCATTTGGAGTGATTGACCATAGTTGATCGTTTGGAGGTATAAGATTTTGTAATTGGATGATTGATCCAATGGTTTCTTTTGGTTTGATCTCATTGGTTTCAAATATAATTGAATCATCAATTGAAAACCTTAATCTAATCGGGTTGAAGTATCAAAACCCTAATCAATTGGTTGGTTGAGAACCTAATTGGTCCATTCAGTTTCAAGGACATTTGGACCAAATGGTCTTGAGACCGTTTGAGTCCAAACGGTCTTGAAACCGTTTGGCATCAAAAGGTCTCAAACCGTTTGGAGGTCCAATCGGTTTCTAAGCTGAGTCAACTGAAAGATTTCAAAAGTGAATAGGTCCATTCGATTTCAAGTATAATTGCTCAAACAATTTTAAGGGCTAAGTGCCCAAACGGTTTCAAACTGTTTGGAGGGTTGAAGAGTCAAATCAATTGAAGGATGAATAGGTTCATGAATGAATAAAGAACTAATGGTTACAATTGAATGATCAAATTGATGGATAGTTCAATGTTGAAACCCTGAATCGATTTGATTGAAGAGAACCCTAACTAATCCTTTCAGTTTTCAAGATGGTTTGGACCAAATGGTCTTGAGACCATTAGAGTCCAAACGGTCTTAAAACCATTTGGAATCAAACGGTTTCAAAATCATTTGATTATTTAAGGGGTCAAATCGATTGAAGTTTTCAAAGGTCAAAAATCGATTGGAGTTCAATATACCCTAAATCGGTTGGAGATTTAAGGTGAAGATAAATCAATTGATTTCTTGATTGATGATGATAATTATCAAACATATGTATAATGGTTGTATTCCTAAGGTACTTAATGAGTAAGAATATTTAAAGGGGTTAACCTTTGGTACTTATGGAAACAATGACTCAATATACAATGGTAACCCTATATGTATGAATTTGAATACAAGATTGACTCAATCTGATCAAGATCGGAGTAATGAATGTCCTAGAGAGGATAAGAGAGAGAATTACAATCATGTATAGTGATCATGTAGTAATTAAGCCCTAACACATTCAAAATGAATGGGATACCTAATTAGGGTATGATCCTTGATAAAGAGATCATAAAACCCTAAATGAGGTGATTGATGAACCCAAAGCCTAATTTAGGGCAATTCTAAGTGAAACCCTAATCTAGGGGAACGATGTGATTCTAATCAAGGGTAATGTTATGGGAAACCCTAATTTAGGGTATTTTATTAATAAATCTTAATTGGATGTAAATAATAAACCCTAACCCTAATTTGGGTATTGGGATATCAGAAACCCTAATTTGAAGAGAATAGTACATCCTAACCGTGATTTAGTTGATGGATGTGAGAAATCCTAATTGGGATGAATAGTAAACCCTAATTATGGGTAATTGAATGTAAACCCTAATTAGGATGAATAGTAAACCCTAATTGAGGAGGAATCCTAATTGAGATGAATTTGGGAAATCCTAACCCTAATAAAGGAATAGTGATTCTACCCTTGTATTGCATGGTGCTGAATTATATAACTACTATCATGTGTACTAACCATGCAGGTTTCATGAAATGATAAGCATAGTCAGGTATGAGCTATGATATTTCATTTATTGCTTTATGGGCCTTGTGAGCCATAATATACTTTGTTGCCTAGTGAGAGGTAACAAGAGATGAAATGGGCCTTGTGAGCCATGTGAGATACTTATTATACAAGTATCACATTTACCTTGGTCAGATGACCTGAAGGTAATAGTTACCTGATAATTAAGTGGTAAAAATTGTTCTATGTTGAACTGAGGGTTGGAATACCCATTTTCTATAATCATGGTAATGAGTTTGTGGTAGATTTAGAATGCTCCTAATGAGATGAGGGACTGAGATCTCAATATGTTCTTAAAGTTGAACATAACCTGATGAAAGTATTACACTCTTTTTACAACATCTATTATAATAATTATTGTTTGAAAACATGATTGATGCTAAAAGAATATGATAATGCACTTAATTAATCAAGTAATATCATATAATGTAGTTGCCCTGACCACAGATCCATCAACGTCAGAATTTGCTGAATGGTGAAATGAGTTTAACTCGGCGTGCATATTTTTTAATATGTGGGGTAATTGGGTAATTATATCATTATGCCCCATAGGAATGGCTGCAGGCTATCTCCTATGTATGGGATTGGTTTCAGACCATACCCCAATAAGAGTATGGCTACAGGCCATGACTCCATGATATGATACCAGGCATTGGCTACGGGCCATAACCCTGAAGAGAGTATATGTTGTGAGCTATAACTCTATAGCGAAGATGCCATTATACCTGGCAAGCTATTTTGCAGTTTGACACGTGATTTCTCTGCCAGATAATCTCGTACTGACCGAGAAGGATGAGGTCTTGGAGTCCGGCTCTTCCATTGACCTTGTGTGGTACCGATGCTTTACGTAATCATGGTCGGTTAGAGTATGAATGGTATACTTCATCTCTTCAGGGCATTAATTCAGAATGTTTGTAAAATGTAATCAGCCGTGTAGCATATTTGTTTAAGGTTGAAATATGAGAATCATTGGATGATGTTACCTTGCTTAGCATGTTCTAGATGGATAAAGGTTATGTATGTTCTTCAAATACTTATTGGATAAGTGACATGTTGCTCTATCAGATTATAGCTGAAATGATTTAAATAAGATTATTGTTCTAATCTGTTTAGACAATGAATCATCTACTGTTAAATGTTTATGCTTCCTCTGTTTAGGTTTATCTTCTTAAACTGTAATCATAATGTTTCTGGCGGAGAGTTATATCTCTCGCTGGGGCAATTTCAATGGTCTCATCCCCGTGGGATCCTACTTTTTTGGTAGATGCGGAGGAAGAGGAAAAAACCCTAGAGTAGGGGAAGAGCAGCAACAGTAGTAGGGACAATAGTGAATTCTCAAGTGGAGACACTGGTTTTCATGTCTTGTATATGTGTACATAGAGTCCTATGTGTCGTCTCTATACTCTCAGGTCCTCGGAGTCAGTAGTTAGTTTAATGATCGATATGAGATTTTGGCTTGATGCCTCAATGTTTTTATACTGTCCGTATATAGTTTTAACAGGGTAGTTGATGCTTGTAACCTTGAGAAGGAATGGTATAATAGATGTACTGGTGAACCAAAATGTAATCTAATTACTTTAGTTCTTTTTGAAAGAGTTTTCCAATGTATGGATCTCTTTGTGAATGGTTTTAATTTTTAGTGATTTTCATTAATCCGTTGTGAATGATACGCTTCCGCTTAGTTGATTTGGTTAAATATCAATTTGTACATCACAATTAGTGGTATCAGAGCTCTAGGTTCCCTGAGTCTACAGAGAGATATGACTAAGGTTGTTGAGTATGTTCTAGTGTCTTCCAGTTTATCTGATAGTGTCTTCTGCTCATATAGGAGAAGAATAACTTGAAGATTTCTGGATCACATGAAGAACATGCTACTGAGAGCAGCGTTGTTGCACCAGGAAAAGGTGCAAGGGACCAAGCTAGAGAGGAACCAGCACTTGAACATCCCCAGTTTGACTCAGCTGATGCATGGGTTTTGAGTCACTTTTATAGACTTATTTTATATCTGTTTTATGCATGTATTTGTCATTTTCTTGATTATATTTGTATAATTCACTATAGTTGGCCTTTAAACTCTTTATGCATCAAATTATACTTCTTTTATCATATATATATGATTTTATATAATCCTCAGACTTATACACATGTTTCGGCACTTTTTCAGGCACTTTTGCATTGTCCAGAGTCGATACTATCGACCCTGGTGTCGATAGTATCGACATTTCATCAGAAAGCAACCCCAAAATGCGATTTTGGAAGGAAATACATGTATCATGGTCGATACCATCGACCTGGGTGTCGATGGTATCGACAACGTCGGGATCTGGCGATTTTCTGCACTAAAACGAGGTGTTTTAATTTGACGGTTGAGGTTTTTCGGAGCCGTAAAGTGGTCCTATGACCTAAGAAGAGCACGACCCGCCCGAGGGGGATCACATATTGTGTTGCACAACATCCAAGAAGGAGAGAGAGAGAGGAGACGAGAGACGAAGGTCGTCAACTGAGCGATCCGGGCACCTCCGGCGGGCGATTTTACTGTCGGAAGACTGCAAAACGCACGTTTCTCAAGGAGGATCTCTAGGAACACCTTTGTATCAGGGGTTACATGAGTTTGCTCCATGTTTCCCATGTTTTTCTTCTCTACTCCTATATATTTTCCATTGTCAACATGTGGGGCTAATCCCCTTTGTCTTTAGGACCGGGAGTAGCCCGGGTAATCGTTGTATGACGTTTTTATCATAGTAATTCATATTTTGTCTCTTAAATCCATGGTATGATTTCATTTTCTCCATTATATCAGTATGCTTGATCACCCTAATGATAATATAATGCCTTTAATTTCTTTGAAAGAAGAATTAACGGTTGAAAAGAGACGAAATTCACATTAATTAATAAATCCCTTGAACAAGGTGATGTACGGTTAATGGTGGAAACCCAGAGTTTGGTCTACATGCACCTAGTTTAGGGTATAGGTTACTACGACTGTGGAACCGACCTAGATTTATGTAGTGAATTGTATCATGACAGTGAACATTTCTGACTACAGGCCACTACCCGGAATGAGAGACGAGTGTGATTAACTATATAGAAATAAATACAACGAGAACCTACAGTGAAACCGCAATCCTAAAGATTCACATCTAATTGATTAAACATCAACACTTAATCGATTGTTTTGTTTTCTTTTATTTTTATTTTCTTTTTAATCAACTCTTAAAACCTTTTTAACCGGTCTAGCTGATTGCGAACAGTTAGTAGTAGTCTACCGATAGTTCAGTGTCCCTGAGTTCGACTCGGGCCACACAAAGGCCTATATTACTCTGACGCGTGCACTTGCATTATACGCACGGTAAAATCATGTAAATTTTTTGGCACCGTTGTCGGGGACATGGCAACTATCGACACTACGAGTGCTGCAAGCGGCCACTCTAGGCCACTTTTTATTTTATTATTAATTTTGAAATTCATCGCTTATTTTTCATATTTAGCAATCGTCTAGCACTGTACTGAATCAGATTTATTACCTTGCAGGTACTAGTGCATGGTGAGGACGCGTAGCACTGACTACACACTGCCATCACCAGAGGTTCCATTGTTGGGATCAGACGATGAGGAGAACAACATTCAAGATCAACATGAGGATATAGATTCAGACTCTGAACCAGAAGCTATGGCTGAGGAACAGACAATCTGGGAGAAGATTAAGGTGTCTTCTGCTTCTGCATCAAAAGGGTCAATCAAGAGGCAGGCTATCAACATTCCCAATTATAAAATTGACCCTGGCCTAATCAATTTAGTCAAATCCAATGCATTTCACGGGCTCAAAAATGAAGATCTGGTGACTCATATAAGCCAGTTCGTGGAGAACTGTGATATGATCAAGATAGATAGGTTCCCGCAAGAGACACTCTATTTGAAATTATTTCCGAGCTCTCTAGCGGGAAATACTCGAGAATGGCTGCATAACTTGGACGATGAGTATGTGGAATCGTGGGATCATTTGGTCGAAGTGTTCTTCGAGAGATTCTTTCCTCCTGAGAAGACTAATGATCTTGTACGAAAGATCCACAATTTCAGTCAGAAAGCAGGTGAAACATATTCTGAGACTTGGGAGCGCTTTCAAATAATGTTGAGGAGGTGCCCACATCATGGGCTGGACAAGGAGAAACAAGTCAAGATTTTCTGTTTTGCTCTTTCTGAGCATGATAGAAGCAACCAGGATTCAGTAGGTTTGGGGTTCTTCTTGAACAACACTAGTACTAGGTGTTGGGAGATTTTGAAGAATATGGCCAAAAATCAGTCCTGGGGTGGTAGAGATGCACCCGAACAGGTTCGAGTTGCAGGTGAGTCAAAGGCCATCAAGGAGCTGAATGACAAATTAGATCTCATAGCCAAGAAGCTTGTGGAGAAAGAAGAAGAATCTGATGAGGAGGCCGAAGTCAAATTTATGCAACAACAAGGCTTTAGGAACAATGATTACACGTGGAGGAAGGACAGAAAATTCTTATGGAAGGATCCAAACAACTTCCTGCAAGATCCGGATGCAAAACCATAGGCTGCTGTGGAGGACAAAAGCACTGAATTGATCATCCAGGTAGTGAAACAAAATCAAGAGATGATGTGTTCAGTAAGCAGTTACAGTCCCAGGGTGAGATTTTGACTAAATTTGGATAGACATTGCAAAGTCATGGAGCACAGATGAGGACACTAGAGACGACGGTGACTCAAATCGCCAATGAAGTGGTGTCCATGAAGCATACAAATCAACAAAGACAGGCTGGGAACGCAGAGGCTGTTCAAGCACATCATCAAGTGAAGTACATATTTGTGATTAAGGAGACAAAGCCCCCAGTGGTGGAGTTCCATGAAAAGGTCAAAATCATTTTGACACGGAGGCTAAACCCAGTGTACCATACCCCCGCAACTTATATGGACTACCAGGCGGATATTTCACGTTCAGAAAATCCCACCAAGTTTCCACTACTACCGTGCCCAAATCTCAGATTTCTGAAAAGACTCCTATGTTAGAAGAGCAGGTGAGAGCTTTACTTCATAGTGGAGCAACCACTATCAATAAGGAGAAGCAGCCACAAGTCATGCCATCCACGGATGATTTGTCAAATCCTATCCTAGAAGGTGGCATTGAAGCAAGATTAGGGGAGGAGACCCCTAAAGTTCCATATGTGCCACCACACAAGCGAGCGAAGGACCCAAACGTGCCTTTCCCGGATAGTCTGAGGCCGAAGAAAGAGCATAGGCACTACAAGAAGTTCTTGGAGATGTTTCGGAAGCTCCACATTAACATTCCGCTAGTGGAGGCGATAGAGAAAATTCCTTCATATGGAAGATTCATGAAAGACATCATCAACAAGAAATGGCGGATCAAAGATACAAATGTTGTGTGTGTTGATGAAAAAGTGAGTTCTATAATCCAAGGACGGCTACCAAGGAAGAGGAAAGATCCAGGATGTTTCTACATCCCATGTTCCATAGGTGGCCAATATTTTCTACAAGCACAGTGTGACTCAGGGGCAAGCATTAATCTTATGCCACTTGCCACTTTTCAAAAGCTGGGATTGAAGAAGCCAACACAAACTTCTATGACAATTGAGTTGGTGGATGGATCCATTGTGAAGCCACAAGGTATATGCGAGGATGTGCTAGTCAAGGTCGACAAATTCATCTTCCCTGTTGACTTTGTGGTCATGGACATGCATGAGTTGGAAGGAGGAGATATGCTATTGGGAAGGTCGTTCCAAGCTATGGCTGATGTAATAGCTGCCATTGGGTGAGGTTACTTGACACTTGGGATTGGTGATGATAGAGTTAAATTCAAATTTCCAAATGAATCATTAGAGACATCCCTTGACAACCCAGGTTAAAGGTATCCTTATGTCAAGCCTAGGACATTAAACAAGGGCGCTTGTTGGGAGGCAACCCAACTTTAGGTTCATTACCGATAGTTCAGTGTTGGGTTATGTTCTTTTATGTTTATGTACTTAGTTTTTGCTTAGGTTTTGATAATTTTTGTAAAAATGGTACCCTAACTCGTGTTTTTAAGTGTGCAAAACTTTAAGATCGATACTATCGAAACCCATGTCGATAGTATCAAGTTTGGAGCAGTAAACACTGAGCAAGAGTCGATACTATCGACCCTAGGGTTGATAGTATCGAGATTCCTGAAGATTTTTAGAAAAATTGGTGACAGTCAAGTCGATACCATCGACCCTAGGGTCGATAGTATCGACACTTTTTGAGTTCCCAGGCTTTTAGATGTGTCGATTCAACAAAATTGCTAAGTCTAGGTCAATACCATCGACCTTGGTGTCGATGGTATCGACACCTGCAGGACAACTACATAAAATAGGCCATAAAAGGTATCGAAACGAGATTTTTTCAAACCATTTTTTGAAGAGGAAAGATGGATGAAGCAAGTCACGTCTTAGAACCGCTAAGACACAAAAATGGGCTACCAAAAAGAGGGATATAGCAAGCATCACTTGGTCCACTTGAGCATCTAACCATCCTTCTTCACCACACTTCAAAGCAAATGGTACCGCTGTTCCACCTCTTAAGTGAGAATGTTAACTATGAGGCCATAGTCATATTCAAGCTTGGGGGGGTGTTGGAACAACCCTCTATCTTAGTTTTTACTCACTTATTCATGTTGCTTTTATTTTTGAAATATTAGTTGTTTTTATTTCTAGGTTTACTGCTTTAGTAGGATCCACATCTATCTAGTGTAATCTGTGGAGCAATAAATGCATGGTTTCAATTGGGAGTTTTACTCTTGGGTTGTGTGCACATAAAAATGAGCATATTGAGAACTTTTTGAGCTTATTCTTGTTAGTAATTGAGTTGCATAACTGAGGAAGTGCTTGGGTGAGTCAGCTTCAGGACATGGGGACATGAATGACCATCTTTATTGGCCAAGGAAAAGTGATTGACAAGGATGTTTGAGCCCAAACTGACCAAATGATAACGTGACCTTAGACTAAAGTTTAAGAGAGAAATCCTTCAGTTACCCTGTACACATGTCTTTAGAGAGGGACATATGATATTTTCGGAAGGTTCTATCAATTAGTCTTGTGATCTGATCCACCACAATTTCATTCACACTCCACCATAAGAAATGGGAGCACATTACTATATTTCACTTTTTGATTGCATCTCATGTAGATAGGTCTTGCATTATATCTATTTTCACATATTTTTTGCATGAAAATTAAAAGAAAAAAAAGATAGACTAGTTATACATGCACATTATCCTTAGATGTGTGTCATTTAATTACACAACTATCATTTTGTAGTTGCATTCACATCTTTTGAGCATATAGTACATCATGTGTATTATGTCTTCTGAAAACATTAAAGGTGGTGAACTTGATCCATACCCTCCAAATAAAATGCATCAATTGCACAAGTTATGTAACAAGAAGTGAGCCCGAAAAAAAAATTCATTGTCATCTATGAAAATAAGGGCTTGAAAAAAATTTGAAAAAATTTGAAAAAAAGAGAAAAAAAAGAATTGAAGTAAGTAGGAATGAGAGGGAGAAAGGAACCTGTTCTCACTTACATACTAAGAAGAATAAGCACATGGTGTAGTTTTTTTAAGATATTCCATCTCACCTTGAGATGGAATGAAAGTGCATGCATCATTCCACCAAAAATATAGCATTAGGACATTTTCACTTGCATTTTGCATCATGATAGGTCATTAATTTTTGTATTGCATGATTGACTGTTATGTGCTTCCATCTCTTCCATAGCCACCTATCCCATCCACCCATTTCTCTAATCGGTAGGCCACCCATGATATTCTCCTCATTCATTAATATCAGGAGATCTGCTTCCATTTAGATGGTAGTTAGGAAATGAGCAACGTAGATAGGAGATCACAAGATGCAAGTATGGACCAAATGAGTTTATCATATTAACTGCTTTAATTGATAGTGTTTGATTGATTGGGGGACAAACATCTTTTACATAGGTCTTTGGTCGCCTGGATGGCAGTTAGTGTTGAGTGGTCAATGAGGTCCGGTTTGTGGAAAGAAAGTGGGGATGATGTAGATTCATTTCATGTATTTATGTCCTGTTGCTGACTTATCTCAACCAGATCCAAAGTTTTGTTGCTCGAGGATGAGCAAGGTTTAAGCTTAGGGGAGTTTGATGCATGGGTTTTGAGTCACTTTTATAGGCTTATTTTATATCTGTTTTATGCATGTATTTGTCATTTTCTTGATTATATTTGCATAATTCACTACAGTTGGCCTTTAAACTCTTTTTGCATCAAATTATACTTCTTTTATCATATTTATATGATTTTATATAATCCCCAGACTTATACATATGTTTCGGCACTTTTTCAGGCACTTTTGCATTGTCCAGAGTCGATACTATCGACCCTGGTGTCGATAGTATCGACATTTCATCAGAAAGCAACCACAAAATGCGATTTTGGAAGGAAATACCTATATCATGGTCGATACCATCGACCTGGGTGTCGATGGTATCGACAGCGTCAGGATCTGGCGATTTTCTACACCAAAACGGGGCGTTTTAATCTGACGGTTGAGCTTTTTCGAAGCCGTAAAGTGGTCCTATGACCTAAGAAGAGAACGGCCGGCCCTAGGGGGATCTCATATTTTGTTGCACAACATCCAAGAAGGAGAGAGAGAGAGAGGAGATGAGAGACCAAGGTCGTCAACCGAGTGATCTGGGCACCTCCGATGGGCGATTTTGCTGCCGGAAGATTGCAAACGCACGTTTCTCGAGGAGGATCTCTAGGAACACCTTTGTATCAGGGGTTACATGAGTTTGCTCCATGTTTCCCATGTTTTTCTTCTCTACTCCTATGTATTTTCCATTGTCAACCATGCAGGGTTAATCCCCTTTGTCTTTAGGACCGGGAGTAGCTCGGGTAATCGTTGTATGACGTTTTTGTCATAGTAATTCATATTTTGTATCTTAAATCCATGGTATGATTTCGTTTTCTCCATTATATCATTATGATTGATCACCCTAATGATAATATAATGCCTTTAATTGCTTTGAAAGAGGAATTAACGATTGAAAGAGACGAAATTCACATTAATTAATAAATCCCTTGAACAAGGTGATGTACGGTTAATGGTGGAAACCCAGAGTTTGGTCTACATGCACCTAGTTTAGGGTATAGGTTACTACGACTGTGGAACCGACCTAGATTTATGTAGTGAATTGTATCATGACAGTGAACAATTCTGACTACAGGCCACTACCCGGAATGAGAGACGAGTGTGATTAACTATATAGAAATAAATACAATGAGAACCCACAGTGAAACTGCAATCCTAAAGATTCACATCTAATTGATTAAACATCAACATTTAATCAATTGTTTTGTTTTGTTTTATTTTTATTTTCTTTTTAATCAACTCTTAAAACCTTTTTAACCGGTCTAGATGATTGCAAACAGTTAGTAGTAGTCTACCGATAGTCCAGTGTCCCTGAGTTTGACTCGGGCCTCACAAATGCCTATATTACTCTGACGCGTGCACTTGTGTTATACGCGCGGTAAAATCGTGTCACCAGCCATGATAGAGAACCCAACCTTCCATGCTCTGTTTGGGCAGTTTATGGTG
The DNA here is from genome assembly GCA_963693085.1 of Alisma plantago-aquatica. NCBI lineage: Eukaryota > Viridiplantae > Streptophyta > Magnoliopsida > Alismatales > Alismataceae > Alisma > Alisma plantago-aquatica. The sequence continues at coordinate 844,726,340 of OY856412.1, forward strand.
ACTATGATGCACATGGCAGATAGGATGCCACCACCTGCACCAAGAGCACCAGTTCCTGAGGAGAGACATGGAGCTGGTAAGACTTTTGAGAGGCTTCATCGGGTTGGAGCCATAGAGTATGCTGGTACAGCTGATCCAACATATGCTAATTTGTGGCTGATAGAACTAGAGAAGGCCTTCAGAATCCTCAATATTCCTGAAGCAGAGAAGGTTAGGGATGCAGTGTATCTGTTAAAAGGGAGTGATGGCCATTGGTGGACTATAGTAGAAGGCAAGAGGCCTAGTGTAGAGATTGGATGGGAAGAATTTCGACAGGAATTTGTCATCAGATACTTCCCTAAGACCTAATTAGATGAGAAGATATCTCAGTTTGAGAATATAAGACAGGGACCGTTGAACATTAGTGAGTATGAGACTAAGTTCATGGAGCTTTTGTGGTTCTGTCTGCATATGGTAGCTACTGATGAGGAAAGAATCAAGTGTTTTGAGAAGGGGTTGAACGCTGAATTGACCACTCATGTGTCTGCATTGGAGAATAGTGAGAGGTTCGCCACCTTTGTGGAGTCCGTTAGATGGATAGAAAGGTCTGTGATCGAGAAGCGACGAACCAGTGGTAGGAAGGTGTATACTCAGTTTCAAGGGCAAAGGTCTGAGGGCTTTAAAAAGCCAAGGTTTTCTGCACCGACAGTACCACAGAGGTTCAATACCCAGACGCAATGGACGTCAAGCAGGGGTAGAGGCTGTAGTTTTCCTCAAAACAAATCCCCTAGCACAACATCAACATTGGTGACTAGACCTCATAAACCTTATCCTGAGACCAGGAACTGTCACCGGTGTGGACAAATGGGACATTTGGCAAGAGATTGTCCAGTTGGGAACACTATGATGACTCAACCCCAGAGGCAGAGTCAACAAGGCTCTCAAAGGAAGCAGTTTTCTAGTGGCGCTTGAGGACGTGGTCAAGCATCACAAGCTGGTTTGTCGGCATCTAACAATCGAGCAAAGGGTCAACAACAACCAACAACTAGATTCTATGCTATGAATCAGCCCGAAGCAGTAGTTAACCCGTAGGTTGTGACAGGTCAGATGGAACTATTTTATTCTGATATGTCTTCATCCTGCTTCGTATTTATTTTGATTGATCTGGGTGCTGCGCATTCTTTTATCACTAGAATAGTGATTCTTGACTACAATATGACAATTGGTCATAGGGCAGAGAGTTTGATGTTGCAAACTTCTTTGCTTAAATCTACAGTGTTGCGGGAGGTGTGTACTCCCTACATTCTTTTCTTTTCTGAACATCGCATTCAGGTGGATCTTATACCACTTCAGATGCGTGGGTTCGATATAATTATTGGGATGGACACCCTAGTGAAGTATAAGGTTGTCTTGGATTGTGAGTCCAAGCAAGATGTGTTCACAGATGATGGTGACACATGGATCTTTTAGGGATATAGAAAGATTCTTCCAACCTATCTTGTGTCAGCTATGGTAGTTGAGAAGATGATGAGGCAAGGATGCTTTGCGTTCTTGGCACATGTGGTACACACCATAATGGAGGAGTACTAATCTTTCTGAAGTTCTGATAGTTAGGGAGTTTGAAGATGTATTCCCTGAGGAACTTTCAGGTGTTCCTCCACCTTGAGAGATTGATTTTGAGATTAATCTATTCCCGGGCATGCAACCAATAGCACAAACACTGTATAGAATGGCTCTCGCTGAAATGGCAGAGCTCAAGAAATAGTTACAGGAGTTGCTTGAGAAGGGTTTTATCCGACCGAGTACTTCACCATGGGGTGCTCCGGTTCTCTTTGTTAAAAAGAAAGATGGGTCAATGCGGTTATGCATTGATTACAGGAAGTCAAATAAAGTAACTATAAAGAACAAGTATCCTTTGCCAAGGATAGATGACATGTGTGATCAGTTGCATGGTGCAACTATCTTTTCTAAGATAGATCTGAGGTTGGGATATCATCACTTGCGTATCAAGGAGAGTGACATACCTAAGTCTGCTTTTAGGACAAGGTATGGTCACTATGAGTTCATAGTTATGTCGTTTGGACTAACTAATGCACCAGCTGCATTCATGGAACTCATGAATAGAATCTTTCGATCTTTTCATAACCAGTTCATAGTAGTTTTCATAGATGACATCTTGATCTACAATAGAGATGCTCAACAGCATGAGCAGCACCTCCGTCAGGCATTAGCTTTGCGAAGAGTGCATAAGATGTATGCTAAGTTTAGCAAATGTGAGTTCTGGCTACCAGAAGTTTCTTTTCTAGGACATGTAATATCTACCTCAGGTATTCGTGTGGATCCTAAGAAGGTAGAATCTGTCCTGCAATGGGAGCATCCAAAGACACCGACGGAGATATGTATTTTCCTAGGACTGGAAGGCTATTACAGGAGGTTCATTAAGAACTTCAGTTCTATAGCTTTACCCCTAACCAAGTTGACCAGGAAGGAGGTTCCTTTTGTCTAGAATGACAAGTGTCAACATTCCTTCCAGTTGTTGAAAGAAAGGTTAACAAGTGCACATGTGCTGGTGTTACCTGAGCAAGGAAAGGGGTACATAGTTTTCTGTGATGCATCTAAGAATGGACTAGGATGTGTGTTGATGCAGGATAATCAAGTGATTTCTTTTGCTTCTCGAAAGCTTAAGAAACATGAGGAGAATCATCCAACACATGATCTGGAGCTAGCTATTGTGGTCCATGCTTTAAAGATCTGGAGACATTATCTCTATGGAGAGACATTCCAAATTTTCACAGACCATGAGAATCTAAAATATATCTTCTTGCAACATGAGTTGAATATGAGAATGGAGTTAATCGAAGACTACGATTATACAATTGATTATCATTCAGGAAAGGCTAATGTAGTGGCTGATGCACTAAGTCGGAAATCATCATCACCAGCCCTAGATAAAGCACAGTTGAACTCCTTAGTATACTTTAAAAGAGACATGCTTATCTCCTTGAGGCAAAACAATGTACATCTTAAAGTATCATTGTTAGTCGGGCTGTTAGTTGAGATGCACATAAAACCTACTCTGAGACATCATATTAAACAAGCACAACAAGCTGATACTGTGGTTCAGTAGATTAGGTCAGAGTATGGTAGTGAGAAATGGGATGGCTTTCATGATTCAGAGGAACATGTAGTCTGTTACCATGGTAGGATGGTAGTACCCGATGCCAATGACTTGAGGAAGTTAGTCTTGGAGGAAGCTCATTCTTCAATGTATGCAATGCATCCAGGGAGCACCAAAATGTATCATAACCTGAAAGATATGTATTGGTGGCCTAGTTTGAAGAAAGATGTAGCTAATTTTGTTATGTAGTGTCTGGTGTGTTAGCAAGTTAAAGCTGAACATCAAAAGCCCGCAGGAACAATGCAACCTTTGCCTATACCGCAGTGGAAATGGGATCATGTGACTATGGACTTTGTGGTTGGTTTGCCTAGAACAACCAAAGGTCATGATTCCATTTGGGTGATAGTTGATAGGTTGATTAAGACAGCACATTTCCTTCCTGTCAAAACAACCTACACTACTGAGAAGCTTGCACAGATATATGTAGATGAGATAGTGCGGTTGCACGGGGTCCCAACTACTATTATTTCTGATAGAGGTCCTTAGTTCACGAGTCATTTTTGGGAGTGACTCCATAAAGCTTTGGGTACACAGTTAAGGTTTAGTACAACCTTTCACCCACAAATAGATGGACAGTCTGAAAGGACCATACAAACCTTGGAGGACTTGCTTAGGGCATGTGTCCTTCAATTTGAAGGAAGTTGGGATCTACATCTGAGCTTGATAGAATTTGCTTATAATAATAGCTATCAACACAGTATTGACATGGCACCATATGAAGCTTTATATGGTAGACATTGTAGGTCTCCTTTATGTTGGTATGAATCTGTAAAACATCAACTTTTGGGTCCTAAGTTAGTGCAATAGACAACTGAGAAGATTAAAGTAATCCAACAACAGTTGAAGGTTGCACAGGATAAATAGAAGTCATACACTGATAAATGGCGTAGACCCTTAGAATTCCAAGTTGGAGACAGAGTATATCTCAAGGTCTCACCTTGGAAAGGTGTTCTTAGATTTGGAAGGAAGGGGAAGTTAGCTCCTAGATTTATGGGGCCTTATCCAATCATTGAATGGATTGGAAAGGTAGCCTATAAGCTGGAGTTGCCACCTGAGTTGCATAAGTTGCATCCAGTATTCCACATCTCCATGTTGAGAAAGTGTCATCCTGACACAAATTTAGTTCTGCAACTTGTGGAGGTGGAACTAAATGAAGATATATCATACGTTGGAGGACCTGTGATGATCCTAGATAAAAGAATTAAAAAGCTGAAAAAGAAAGACATATGTCTTGTAAAAGTTCTCTCGTATCATCATGGCATTGAAGAATCTGCGTGGGAACTAGAGGAAGAGATGTGGAGGAAGTACCCTTCTCTTTTCTCTTAATGTTTTTGTTGATGATTTCGGGGACGAAATCCCTGTTAGGGGTGGATAATTGGTAACATCCCTGACCTGGGTTATGTGTTAACCCTAGATGTTTTGCTTAAGGAGGTTGATTATATGCTTGTTCTTATATTTTGAAAAGTAATTAAGGCTCAAGAGGAACTTATATTTTAATTTTAGTCCCTTTTTAATAATGTTGAAACAATGTTTTGTTAGTTTTGGACTAAAATGCAAATTACCCAAGTTGAGGGGTTAACTTGCAAATTGTACATGATAAAATGTTCCTCAGATGTTGAAGCGTCATAGGAATGAGTATGATGCAGTGGTATGGCTTTTACAAGCCTGAGTACCAAGAAAGAGTTGATTAAGCAATGTTTGTGCATTAAAACCTAGTTTTGGCGTAATGTGCTATTTGCCCAAAACCCAGGGTTCAATATGCAAATTACCTCTTCAAGAGAGTCCCTAATGTTTCTTGGCATCATTTAGAGAAAATAAAATGAGAGGGGCATCTCATTTGTATCACTTTGAAGGAGAGAGAATCTTGATATTAAAATAATCAAGATTTAAGCATAATTGAAACCCTAATTCAACGTAATGCAAAAAAAATAAATATAATAATTGAAGTACTTTCAACCAAAAACGAAATGGTTGAATTTGCATAAGTGTGAACGTCCTTGTGCCTTTCAAATGCACGAAAATATCTCAAGTTAGTGGAGAGCCCACTCACATTAGTTAACTAAAAAGTAATATCCACTAAATATGGGATATTATTATTATAAGGGTTAAGGTGCTTTTTTTGAGAGCAAATGGATCGATTCATTACTTGTTAGCCATACGGCATCTATAATGGGGGATAAAAATACAAACAGAACATACAAACATCACGTTCAGTAACCCAAGTGCACTACAACTCATATTGGAACGAGAGAGAGACATTTCTGCATTGATTCTTCTTCCTTGAGGCTGTCTTAAGCAACTTTCCTAAAGAATTCCTTCAACCTGAGCGTTAAGTAGTGGTAGAGGGGCTGGAACAAGACGGTATTTTTCTCGTATATCAACTCAAACGAAGCCATAAAACTGAGTAATGAGATCAATCCAGAGCAAAGATGAGATGTAGTCGTACCAAGGTTGAATTACTGGGGGAACCCCAGAAAAACCACCACCTTCATAGAGGAAGGAGTAACGATCCTTATTCAAAGGAAGAAACAACGCCGATATACGGCGGAACAAGGAAGATAGCCTGCCAGAAACTAGCACCCAAGCGAAAACCTGCAAGGCAGAAACAAAGGAGGGAAACTCGCCTCCTCCGGAACCCCAGCGAGGACATCCCCACTAGCCACCCGCCTCAGCCTCAAGGTAGATCTGAGCAAGGCTCTGCCAGGAGAAGAGCACCACCACCTCCTGCAAGCAACACGCCGAAGAGAAGACCCTATCACAACCAGGTCGCACGGTCGCCGCCCAGGGGGGAGAGATGAGGAGCACGGAGAGGCACATGTAAAAGGTAACTAGAAAGAAGAGGCAAGTCGAGGAGGAGGCCCGGGGGGAGAAGGTGACGACCCAAAAGGACGCCTGACCCCCTCCCCCAAGCTTGAGCGCCGCACGCGGGGGAGCCCTAGATCCCCACTGTGGTCGCCCGAGCCCTATAAGGGTTAAGGTGCTTAATTTGCTTTTCCTTTAATTCAAGGATAATGAAGAGGAATATAAGGCAAAGGGAGGTTCCTTTGTATACAAGGGAGAGAGGAGAGTATGTGGCACAATTTGGGGAGTTGAAGAATTTCTTTTCAACTTTCCCTCTCCTTGAAATTCCTTTATAAAAACTTCATTTTCTACTCAACCAAAGACTCTTTTTTGGATTTTCTTTCTTCATTGCTTTGGACGAGCACAAGGGAACTTAGGAGCAGTAGGGGAACGAACTTCAACCTGTAGGTAAGCTCCTTAATCATCTTCAACCTCGAATTTATGGTGAAAATCACAAATCAATGCTTGATTTCTTCTTTTCTTCAATCAATCTTCAATTCTAGCCAATCCTTTACACTCAAAAGCTTGAGGAACGAACCTTGTGGAGTGAGAAAGCTTCAACCACCATTAGGAACGTGAAGCTTTAAGCATGGTTTCCACTTTGAATGTGGGTTATTTAACTTAAACCATTAAACATTGTTATTGATTTCATATCCTTATCAATTGTTGATTTCTTCTCATTTTTGAAATTTTAATTTGGCTGATTGATGAAATCACCATGGAAATCACAGCAAGTTTCGTGGGTTTGTAGCTTGAAGATGATGATGTCATCTCAAGCACACACCTCAATCAATATCCTAGGCAAACGGTTTCAAAAATTGGGACCAATCAATTTCAATTGATTTGGTCAAACGGTTTCATCAAACCATTTGAAACCAAATGGTTTCAAACCGTTTGGAGTGGTTGACCATAGTTGACCATTTGGAGGTATAAGCTGATGTAATTGGATGATTGATCCAATGGTTTCTTTGGGTTTGATCTCATTATTTTCAAATATAATTGAATCATCAATTGAAAACCCTAATCTAATCGGGTTGAAGTATCAAAACCCTAATCAATTGGTTGGTTGAGAACCTAATTGGTCCATTCGGTTTCAAGGACATTTGGACCAAATGGTCTTGAGACCATTTGAGTGCAAACGTTCTTGAAACTGTTTGGAAACAAATGGTCTCAAACCGTTTGGAGGTCCAATCAGTTTCTAAGCTCAGTCAACCAATCGATTTCAAAAGTGTATAGGTCCATTCGATTTCAAGTATAATTGCTCAAACGATTTTAAGGGCTAAGTGCCCAAACGGTTTCAAACCTTTTGGAGGGTTGAAGAGTCAAATCAATTGAAGGACGAATGGGTTCATGGATGAATAAAGAACTAATGGTTACAATTGAATGATCAAATTGATGGATAGTTCAATGTTGAAACCCCGAATCGATTTGATTGAAGAGAACCCTAACTAATCCTTTCAGTTTTCAAGATGGTTTGGACCAAACGGTCTTGATACCATTTGAGTCCAAACGGTCTTAAAACTGTTTGGAATCAAACAATATCAAAATTGTTTGATGGTTTAAGGGGTCAAACCGATTGAAGTTTTCAAAGGTCAAAAATTGATTGGAGTTCAATATACCCTAAATCGGTTGGAGATTTAAGGTGAAGATAAATCAATTGATTTTTTGATTGATGATGATAATTATCAAACATATGTACAATGGTTTTATTCCTAAGGTACTTAATGAGTAAGAATATTTAAAGGGGTTAACCTTTGGTACGTATGGAAACAATGACTCAATATATAATGCTAACCCTATATGTATGAATTTGAATACATGATTGACTCAATCTAATCAAGATCGGAGTAATGAATGTCCTAAAGAGGATAAGAGAGAGAATTAGATACATGTATAGTGATCATGTAGTAATTAAGCCCTAACACATTCAAAATGAATGGGATACCTAATTAGGGTATGATCCTTGATAAAGAGATCATAAAACCCTAATTGAGGTGATTGATGAACCCAAACCCTAATTTATGGCAATTCTGAGTGAAACTCTAATCTAGGGGAATGATGTGATTCTAATCAAGGGTAATGTTATGGGAAACCCTAATTCAGGGTATTTTAATAATAAATCTTAATTGGATGTAAATAATAAACCCTAACCCTAATTTGGGTATTGGGATATGAGAAACCCTAATTTGAAGAGAATAGTACATCCTAACCGTGATTTAGTTGATGGATGTGAGAAATCCTAATTGGGATGAATAGTAAACCCTAATTATGGGTAATTGAATGTAAACCCTAATTAGTATGAATAGTAAACCCTAATTGAGGAGGAATCCTAATTGAGATGAATTTGGTAGATCCTAATCCTAATAAAGGAATAGTGATGCTACCCTTGTATTGCATGGTGCTGAATTATATAATTGCTATCATGTGTACTAACTGTGCATGTTTCATGAAATGATAAGCATGGTCAGGTATGAGGTATGATATTTCATTAATTGCTTTATGGGCCTTGTGATCCATAATATACTTTGTTTCCTAGTGAGAGGTAACAAGAGATGAAATGGGCCTTGTGAGCCATGTGAGATACTTATTATACAAGTATCATGTTTACCTTGGTCAGATGACCTGAAGGTATTAGTTACCTAATAAGTGGTAACAACTGTTCTATGTTTAACTAAGGGTTGGAATACCCATTTTCTATAATCATGGTAATGAGTTTGTGGAAGATTGAGAATGCTCCTGATGAGATGAGGGACTGAGATCTCAATATGTTCTTAAAGTTGAACAGAACCTGATGAAAGTATTACACTCTTTTTACAGCAACTATTATAATAATTGTTGTTTGAAAACATGATTGATGCTAAAAGAATATGATAATGCACTTAATTAATAAAGTGATATCATATAATGTAGTTGCCCTGACCATAGATCCATCAACGTCAGAATTTGCTGAATAGTGAAATGAGTTTAACTCGGCGTGCATATTTTTTAATATGTGGGGGTAATTGGGCAATTATATCCTTATGACCCATAGGAATGGATGCATGCTATCTCCTATGTATGGGATTGGTTTCGGACCATACCCCAATAAGAGTATGGCTATGGGCCATGACACCATGATATGATAATAGGCATTGGCTACGGGCCATAACCCTGAAGATAATATATGTTGCAGGATATAACTCTATAGCGAAGATGCCATTATACCTGGCAAGCTATTTTGTAGTTTGACACGTGATGTCTCTACCAGATAATCTCGTACTGACTGAGAAGGATGAGGTCTTGGAGTCTGGCTCTTCCATTGACCTTGTGTGGTACCGATGCTTTACGTAATCGTTGTCGGTTAGAGTATGAATGGTATACTTCATCTCTTTGGGGCATTAATTCAGAATGTTTGTAAAATGTAATCAGCCATGTAGCATATTTGTTTAAGGTTGAAATACGAGAATCATTGGATGATGTTACCTTGCTTAGCATGTTCTAGATGGATAAAGGTTATGTATGTTCTTCAAATCCTTATTGGATAAGTGACAAGATGCTCTATCCGATTATAGCTGAAATGCTTTAAATAAGATTATTGTTCTAATCTGTTTAGACAATGAATCATCTACTGTTAAATGTTTATGATTCCTCTATTCAGGTTTATCTTCTTAAACTGCAATAATAATGTTTCTGGCAGAGAGTTATATCTCTCACTGGGGCAATTTCAAATTGTCTCACCCCTGTGGGATCCTACTTTTTAGGTAAACGCGGAGGAAGAGGCAGAAACCCTACAGCAGGGGAAGAGCAGCAACAGCAGCAGGGACAACAGTGAATTCTCAGGTGGAGATACTGGTTGTCATGTCTTGTATATGTGTACATAGATTCCTATGTGTCGTCTCTGTACTCTCAGGTCATTGATAACCTCCAATTTTGTGATGTTATCTTAGCTATTTTCTTCAGTTTTCCACACTCTTTTTCAGACAAATTAGATAGAATCCCTAACTATCCTCTCTTATTGAAAATATACTGTTAGATTAACTTTTCCCTTTTTTTACTTACATAAAAAGACACAAAAAATCATAAAAGACTCAACCGGTCCCCAAACCGCATGGACTCACACGACCCCAAGACCGCATGAAGATAAACGGTCCCCAGACCGCATGGACTCACACGGTCCCAAGACCACATGAAGCCAAACGGTCCCTAGACCGCATGGACTCACATGGTCCCAAGACCGCATGAAGCCAATCGGTCCCCAGACCGCATGAAGCCAATCGGTCCCAAGACCACATGAAGCCAAATGGTCCCCAGACCGCATGGACTCACACGGTCCCAAGACCGCATGAAGCCAATCGGTCCCAAGACCGCATGAAGCCATCAGTCCCAAGACCACATGAAGCCAATCGGTCCCAAGACCGCATGGACTCACACGGTCCCCAGTCTGCATGAAGCCAATCGGTCCCAAGACCGCATGAGTCCAAACGGTCTCGGAGTCCAAACGGTCTCGGGGTCCAAATAGTCTCAGGGTCCAAATGGTCTCGGGGTCCAAACGGTCTCGGAGTCCAAACGGTCTCGGGGTCCAAACAGTCTCGGGGTCCAAACGGTTTCAGAGTCCAAACAGTTTCAGAATCCAAACAGTCTTCAAAACCGTTTGGATCCAAAACTGTCCAAACTGTTTGGACTTCACTTAAGGCCTATAAATAAGACCCAAGGGGTCCTCTCAAGGTATCAAGTTTTCAGATGCCCAGAGGCTACCTCCATCAATCCGGAGCTATTTCAACTTCCATTCTCCGCCCGAAGGCTGCCGATCTGAGATCCACGTTCCATCTTGAAGCTTCTTTCTCTCTCTTCGTCAAAGAAGGTGGGAAAAGGAGATCTCATCATCAAGCAACCTGTGAAGACTGAAGATCGTCAATCTCTCTCTCTAAGGGGTTGACTTTCCTCTCTCCTTTGTGGGGATGACGTTCTCTCCCTCTCTTCTTGCCTCCTTCTTTGTACTAGCTATGAGCGAGTAGTCTCTTTCACAAGGGTGCGGGGAGTAGCCCCGCTACCCATGCTTTCATTTCATGTAATGTAATTTATAGTTTGCAATATAGAGATGCTTCAGTAACAGTTCAACATCAATCATTTAATGAATACTTATTGCTTGATCACCAACTTGTGTTATCTTTTATCTTTTAGTATGAATTGTCTATGTTTGTACTATTAGCTTCTAAACTCATTTGAATGTTGGTTCCTGATGCATGTATCCACCATGCATCTATTTCGGTATCTAGGAGTGTTTTTCAAGAAGTGGAGTAAACTCACTTACCATCGTTGTACTTTCATACTATGAAATGGAATCAGTTGATGTATGAAAAATATAGCCCTGATAAGTCGAGGAACACACTTTGCGAAGGGAATGATGCAAAGTAGTTGACCATTCGTTCAGGGATGGCTGACTTTGCAACATTCCCGCACTTCTCGTAGTTAGTTCTCCGGAAGGAAACTAAGTCTACAAAGATACTAACTGTTCTAACTCTTGTTGCAGGTTATGTTTTATGTTGCATGTTTTGATCCATGTGTAGTGGCGGTGAAAACCGATCACACCCTAGTGGTTCCTTATCATTGTTTAACATCCTTAAATTTACTTGCTTGCTTTACTTTACTTGCTCTTAGGCTAAAAAACAACCAAATCAACCTTTTGTTTTAAATACAAACTATTAAGAAGATTAAGTGAAATTCCAACATTTTCCATCTTGTTGCTCCCAACAAGACCGTTGTCCCATGGATTCGACCCTTAAATATACTACGATAAGACTTCCACGTATCTTAGCGTGCGTGGGTGGAGTTCTCGATCTAGTATAAGCAAGGCTAAACCTAAAGACTTACTATCTTTAGAATTTTTAGTGGTGCACGCAATTCCACGTAAGTGGAAGCTCAATCAAAAATTGGCGATGTTGCCGGGGACAATGGAATGTTTTAATATCATTTAGTATCTTGCTAGTTGGTTAGGGTTTTACATTTTCTTTTAACCATAAGCCCATATCTTCTTCAATCCATCATATCTCTTGCTTCATCTAAAAGGTGTGCCTCTTTTCTCTACTCAGGTAGAAGACGTGTATACAATCATCGCATAACCTCGGATTCTCCCCTGATCCAGAGTACGACTCTGAGGTAGAGAGATGCTTCCACTGCCGCATCAGACTCAACCGCCAAAGAGCTAGGCAAATGGCTGAAGATCAATGTCAAGTTGCGCTAGTAATGGAAAGGGTCAATGCCGCCATAGCCGCTCAAAGAGCACAACTCATCGCTGACACCTGTGCTCAGATTCAAGCGGAGATCCGAGCGAAAGAACAGGCCCACATTCGAGCTGAAAACGAAGCAGCCAACCAAGCTGCCCAGCTAGAGCTAAGAAACAAGCAATTGAGGGATTATGCTGTCCCTAAGAACTACGAAGACAATCATCCAGTTCGGCCTCTGATCATCAACATAACCAACTTCAAGATCCGGACACAATGGATTCAGATCATGCAGGGCATCTCATTCTGTGGAGGTTCTAGAGATGACTACATGGATCACTTGAAGAGGTTCAAGGCACTTTGCCGACTTGTCCCGCAAGTTGGAGTCGCTTTTGATGCAATAATGCTAAATCTTTTCCACTTCACTCTGTCTGGAAGAGCTTTGAGTTGGTACATTTCGCTTGATAGGGAGCCAATCATCACCACCTGGGCACCCTTGGAAGAAAAATTCCTAGAGAAGTTTTTTCCCCCTTCGTTAACTTACGAAATTAGGGGGAAAATCAATCACTTTTCCCAACTTCCTGGAGAATCGCTCACAGAAGCTTGGGAAAGGTTCAAGGAGCTTCTAAGCAAGTGTCCCCATCACGGCATCTCCCAAAATCAACTAATAGAGACCTTCTATAGGGGAGTGAGTGATGACATCAAGCAATTTCTGGATTCCTCATCTGGAGGAAATTTTATGAGAAAGAACTATGAGGATGCTTGGAAAATCGTCACACTCGGAGCTGAGAATCAATCAAATTGGGGACGATCATCTGTCAAGGGAGTCCTCAAAATTTACAAAGCTGAGGAATCAATGGAAATGAAGGCTATTGTTGAAGCCATAAAGACTATAGCTCATAAACAACAGGCTCTTGAAACTTTGCTTGGAGAATTTGATAAGAAGAAAAACCCTCAAGTCCAACATGTTAAAGCTGCCATAGGGACCTGTGAAGCATGCCACGCATCTGATCACCCAACTCTATCATGTGGTCTGCTTTATAATGTGATGATGGATATGCACCCACCACCGTAGGAGTACGAGCCAATCATTGAACAACCTGATGAGCAAATGCCAGAACAAGTCAATTCTATTCATTTCATTCCTGGACAAGTTTATTATAATCCTAACCAACCAAGAAACCACCCAAGATTTCAATATGGAAACCCTGTTGGGACTGCCAATCCGCAACACCAGACACAAGGCGGATCCCCCAATAGGCTGCCGCCTGGATTCCAAAGAAACTTTAATCAAAATCAAGGGAACCCCAGAAACAACTTCCCAAGAACCAATTACTCTAGAAATCCATCCAACTACTATCAGTATAACAATCTTCCTCTACACCCACAGCTGCACCCTTAGTTGCAGCAACCTCAGTTAGCGCTGCCTCCGCAACAACCACATCAAGGACAACAACAGCTCGCTCAGAAAAATACCCCCTCCCAGCCAGCAGATGAGATGACTTTGATAAGGCAGATGCTACAGTCCCAACAAACTATGCTCGCTAATCAACAAGCTCAGCAAAAGGCAGTAGAAGCTCAACTAGCACAAATTGATGCTCAACTGAAGCCTCCAGCAGGCACTTTTGCAGGACAACCTGAATCAAACCCTAGACATGACCAGAATAGACCTGAGCAGTTAAATGTCGTTACTACAAGATCGGGGCGCACCCTTCACGAATCTACGAGAATCGCTCATGATGATGATGATACACCTATCTTTATATCAAATGTAAGCCCGAACCTAGGAACTAAAAAGATTGCAGATAACGCGAGAGGCGAAGAAGAAGAGCAAGCTTCCAAAGAGCCAGAAATTCCGCAGTATAAACCAAGGGTACCATACCCAGGAAGATTGAGAGAGTCTAAAATGGACACTAGGTTCCAAAGATTTAAGGAGGCAATGAAGAAACTCTATATCGACATTCCGCTCCTTGATGCTCTCTCTGAAGTACCTGCCTGGGCTAAATATCTAAAAACTCTGTTATCAAGGAAATACATTACCGAAGAGCAAGAGACTGTTAAACTAGCTCAAACCACCTCTGATATCATCCTTAATAAGATGCCAAAGAAAAAGAAGGACCCAGGTTCCTTCAGGATTCAATGCTGCATTGGAAATGCCTCGAGAAAGAAGGGATTAGCTGACCTAGGGGCTAGCATATCAATTATGCCATATTCCATGTGCAAATGATTAGGTTTCACTGACTTGCTTCCCACAACGATGACAATTCAGTTAGTTGATTCCACTATAACTGCACCTCTAGGAATTATCGAAGATATTCCAGTTAGGATAGGTAAAGATGCCCATGTCCTGTGCGATTTTGTCATCATGGATATCAAGGAGGATCTGAGATACCCAATAATATTTGGCAGACCTTTCCTTGCCACTGCCAGGGCGCTTATCGATGTTGAAGCTGGCACGATCATTCTAAGACTCGGAAAAGAAGCAATTCAATTTCAAGTTCTCAACAGCATAAAAGGTCCCAACATTCAAGAGGAAGTCTTTCTCTTAGATGCAATACATCAAATGTCCCAATTAGAAATATCTGAGCCATCTGACGAGTTAGAGAATGTTCTAACCAACCCAGAAGTCGAATTTTCTACAAATGAATTGGTCCAATAATGTTTACAGTACTTAGAGAAAGTCATAGAAGCACCGACAACCACCTTTGAGGAGCTTAAATCTGTCACCATTCTAGTAGCAACAGAAACACCCAAGGCTCCTGAGATGAAGACTCTACCAATGGAACTTAAACATGTCTTCTTGGACGAAGACAAATTATGCCCAATTATCATCAGTTCCACCTTGACGGAAAACCAAGAAGAAAGGCTTGTTGTTGAGTTGAAGAAACACAAGAAAGCCATGGGGTACAAAATAACTGATCTACGGGTATAAATATAGCCTTATGCATGCATAGACTTCCAATGGTCGAAGAATTTAAGCCATCACGAGAACACCAGAGGAAGTTGAACCCCAATCTTAAAGAAGTGGTTCGCCTTGAAGTCCTCAAATTGCTGAAAGCCAGGATAATCTACCCAATTTTAGATTCCCAGTGGGTCAGCCCCGTCCAAGTGGTTCCTAAAAAGGGAGGAACCACTGTCGTGCTAAATGACAAGAACGAGTTAGTACCGACAAGGACTGTGACGGGGTGGAGGATGTGTATCGACTATAGGAAGCTTAACAAATCAACGTGAAACAATCACTACCCTCTGCCCTTTCTTAACAAAGTCCTAGAACGCTTAGCCCATCAAAAATACTTCTGCTATCTAGATGGTTATTCCGGGTTCTACCAAATCCCCATACACCCGGAAGACCAAGAGAAAACTACCTTTACCTACCCCTTTGGAACCTATGCTTTTAAAAGAATGCCATTCGGGCTGTGCAATGCACCCGCTACATTCCAAAGGTGTATGTCCGCCATTTTTGCAAGATTAACCGAATCCATAATGGATATATTCATGGATGATTTTTCAGTTTACGGGGATTCCTTCGATAACTGTCTAAACAACCTTGGACAAGTCTTACAACGATGCGAGGAAACAAACCTCATCCTGAATTGGGAAAAATGCCATTTCATGGTAACCGAAGGTGTCGTCCTCTGGCATAGAGTGAGTGACAGAGGGAGTGAGGTCGATAAGGCAAAAATCTATGTTATCTCGAAGTTGTCGCCACCAAAAGATAAAAAGGAGTTCGAGCATTCCTTGGTCATGTTGGGTTCTACAGAAGATTTATTAAAGATTTCTCAAAAATAGTGAAACCCATGACCCAACTTCTGACCAAAGACACCGAGTTCAATTTTAATCAAGAATGCCTACAAAGCTTCTCAACTCTGAAAAATGCTTTAATCTCTGCACCCATACTAAGAGCCCCAGATTGGTCACAACCTTTTGAAATCATGTGTGACGCTAGCGATTACGCCATAGGGGCCGTATTAGGGCAGAGAATTGACAAGAAACCTTATGTAATCTACTAGGCATCTAAAATGCTCGATGAAGCACAGAAGAACTACACTACTATAGAAAAAGAGTTCTTAGCTATCATCTATGCATTCGAGAAATTACGCTCTTACTTGATTGGATCCAAGGTCATCGTCTACACTAACCACTCTGCCATACGATATCTAATTCATAAGCAAGATGTAAAACCCAGACTTATCCACTGGGTATTGATGATTTAGGAATTCGATTTGGAAATAAAAGACAAAAGTGGAGTGGAAAACGTCGTAGCCGATCATCTCAGCCGCATTGAAGTCGAGGATGAAGATAAAGTACCAATCCGAGACTCCCTTCCAGATGACCAACTAATGAAAGTCACCAATGGATTCCCCTGGTATGCCGACATTGTTAATTATCTGGATACTGGAATCATTCACCCTACCACCTCCCATCATGACAAAAGGAAATTCCTCCATGATGTCAAGCAATTCTACTGGGATGAACCCTACCTTTTTCGCCTGTGTGCAGACGGACTTTTCCGTCACTACTTACGTGAAGAAGAGATCACCCCCGTTTTAGAGCATTGCCATTCTGACCCCACTGGGGGACACATGAGTGCAAAGAAAGCTACCATGAAAGTTGTGCAATCAACTTTCTTTTGGCCAACCATAGCAAAAGATTCCCATGATTTTGTTAAATCTTGCAACAAATGTCAATTTTCTGGTGGCATATCTAAAAGGAATGAAATGCCCCTCACCATGTGGCAAGATATCAAACTTTTCGACGTGTGGGGGATAGACTACATGGGCCCCTTTCCTTCTTCATATGGTTTCTCCTACATCCTGGTTGCAGTAGACTATGTCTCGAAATGGGTCGAAGCCATACCCATAGTGTCCAATGATTCCAAACCAGTCATTAAGATGTTTAAAGATATCATTTTCCCATATTTGGAGTCCCCCGAACAGTCATATCCGACGGCGGGACCCATTTCCTAGAACAAAGCTTTGAAGGCCTCTTAAAGAAATACAGAGTTAACCATAGAGTTTCCATGCCTTACCATCCACAGACCAGTGGTCAAGTCGAAGTTTCAAATAGACAACTGAAGGCAATCCTAGAAAAAACAGTCAATAGACATCACACTGACTGGTCCACCAAGCTTCCTGATGCCCTTTGGGCTTACCGAACAGCTTATAAAACACCAATCGGGACAACCCCGTTCCGTTTGGTATACGGGAAGTCATGTCATCTTCTAGTGGAACTGGAACATAGGGCTTGGTGGGCCATTAAACAACTGAATTTTGATTTCAAAAGTGCCGGAGAAAACAGACAACTCCAATTAAAAGAGCTAGAGGAGCTCAGAATGACCGCTTATGAAAGTTCCATGATCTATAAAGAACAAACCAAAATGCAGCATGACAGTCATCTAAAAAGGAAAGACATCGCCACTGGTGACAAAGTACTCCTTTTCAACTCCAAGCTCAAACTGTTCCCGGGAAAACTACGCACAAAGTGGTATGGGCCTTTCATCATCAAACATATATACCCGTCTGGAGCTGTCATAATTGTCGACGACAATGGAGGAGAAAGGACGGTCAATGGACATCGATTAAAAAAAATACTACACTCCAGCAGATAAAATGTTGAGATAGACTATTGAGATCAGAGAAGCCACAACATCATCATAACAACTTCCATCCCTCATCGAGCCAGCGACGTAAAACCCAGGCGCTACTTGGGAGGCAACCCAAGATCTGAGCTTCTTCTTTTATATTCTGTTCTTTTAAGTTACCTTACGATTATCTTCTGAAAATATAAAAATTTATATAACCAAAACAAATATAAAAATATAAAAATCAAAATAACCTTAACTCTCCCAAACGGTCCTAAAACCGTTTGGAGCCAAACGGTCTTGAAACCGTTTGGAGCCAAACGGTCTTGAAACCGTTTGGAGTCCAAACGGTCCTGAAACCGTTTGGAGCCAAACGGTCTTGAAACCGATTGGAGTCCAAACGGTCGCTAAACCGTTTGACCTAAGGGTTTTGCAAGGTCAACCCCCCCCCCCGAATCCTATAAATATAAGCCCCCCTCCTTCTTCTTTCTTTCGACTCCTGACCTTCCTTAAACCCTCACGCGAACGGCTTTTCCTGTTCCTCCTCTACTCCCGTTCTCGTGCACCTTGCACTGCCGGTTCTCTTCGCCGACCATTCTTATCAGTTCCGTGTGTCCTCACGGTAGTTTCACTCCCGTTTTCGACACTTTCGTCGTCATCTTCCCCATCCACAGCTGCAACGTAGATGAGCTGCCATCTCTGACGCCTGCATCGCCACCGTGGTTTCCCGTTTTATCGCACCATCATCTTTTTCACCTCTGCCATCGTCTTTAACATCGTCGACATATTCGGCGCGGCCGCGACTCCCCGTTCATAGTCATCACCATTCTTCATCATCGTCATCGCTTTCACTATCGTTGGCCGATCCCCGACGTTTTACCTTCCAAACGGTCTCCAAATCGTTTCGGACCAAACAGTCTCCAAACTGTTTGGGACCAAACGGTCTCCAAACCGTTTGGAACCAAATAGTCTCCAAACTGTTTGGGGTCAAACGGTCTCCAAACCGTTTGGCCTTTCACAATCACTTAAGTTTATCCCCTAAAACATAAATTTAGAAAGCATAAAAACATACCAAAATTTTCTTCTTCTTTTAAAACTTGTTATTCTAATACATAACTTTCTATTTTCAGAAATGGCTTCATCAGCAAAGCAACCCACAGGAACTGCCGACGCTCCATTTTGGACAAAGGAGCAATTGATGGAAGACCGACCCAAACTCCAACAGATCGTAGATAACTTCAACAAGACTGGAAAGGCCCCACCAAAGGTCAACATCATAAAGATCTTGTGTGAAATTGATCACCTCAACATCTGCCTAGATGAGGATCCTGCAAAAGAGGTGGAAGAAATTTCTTCCAGTGATGATGAAGGCTCTGAATACGAGCCACTCTCCGAGGAAGAATCCCCAGCCGAAAAATCTAAGGGGAAGCGAAAAGTCCAAGAAGCTGAAACAAAACAACCCCCAACAAAGCGGGCAAGAAAATAGGTCCACCCCGCCACTGCTGGGGAACAAACCCTAGCAGGCCATATCCCATCAACCACCACTACCAACCCCACTATCACACCCGTCTTCCCAATGCTCACCACCACCGCACCACCACCAGAAAACATTTACATCCACACCCTCCCATCCATCGACAAAATGTTGAAACCAACAAATTACGCCTGCTCCAGCGTACTAATCAAGATGGGAATCTACGATAGAATCCTCACCATCCTAGACAATGCTAACCTCTCCAGACTCTATTTCATCCCTGAAATATCATATATCGAACCCACCACAGAATTCTTTACCCATCTCACCAAAGAAACGGTGGACATTGCACACAGAGCAAGGGACGGAGGTGACCGTAGGATGGTCACCAAACTTTTTGGAAACGACATCACTATAACAGAAAATCTTCTGAATGAAATCTTCATCGACAACCCGGAGCATCTCAAGATGGCCAAAGCTACAGGAACGGAAAATTCACAATTCAATAGACACGCCTTCTGGAAAACATTAATAGGGTTACCAGCTTATGAGGCAAAGACATGAAAAGCCTCCAATATCCATTCTGGGTTCGTGTGTACACTTCACAAGATCCTCACTGGTGCGCTCTTCCCTAGAACGGAGAGTGGAAATGTCATAACCGTTGACCTTTTTCTCCTATGGTCAATTCTGAATGGAAAACCGGTCAATATTGGCTGACACTTGATACAAAAATTCTCCGCCTACGCCATAGGGAAAGAAATTTGCATGGTTGGCACATAACTTCGATAATCAAATATCTCAGGATGGACAGATTACTTCCGCATTGCACGAAGATCAAGGGCGAAATCCTTACCAATGAACAGACCTTGAAGAATTCCTACATTATCAAAGAAAAGGATGCCAAATTACATTACATCTTCTGCCCAACTGTCAAATCTTCCAGGACCCTATTACTGCTTCCGGAGCTAGCGGACTATGACAAAGACAAACTTCTCTTTACTGATGAAGAGATTACCAAACTCCTAGCTCCGGTCAAAGCACAAGCTAAGACAACCCAAGCGGGGTAGACCGAGCTCAGTATCACAGCCCCGACAGACCGTAGAACAAAATTTCCAGTGAAATGCCCTTCCAAAAGGCTTTTGCAGCAACAACTGTCGGGGACACCAACATCAAAACCACATCCAGAACCAGAAACCACCCTCCCCGAAGAACAAATCGCCACCTCACCTCTAGACTCCTTCATTATGAGTCTTACCGCTGAGCTTACCACCACCACTTCACCACCCTCCACCTTTCCACAATCCACCACTCTTCCATCTTCCTCCATAACTACACCACCACCTACATCCTCCACTTCACCCATTTTCCCCTCAGGCATCCCCTTCTCTACCACTACGCCCGAATTCACCACCTTCACATCCATATCCGCAGTCTTTTCCCCACCACCATCAAACCCACCATTTTCACCAGCAACATCAACACCTTTCCCATCCACCACCACCCCACCACCGCTGGTGACACCATCTATAGTCACCACGCAGTTTGCCGAACCATCAACACTGTCTCTTCCGTAGGACACTACACCATTTCCATCCAGACCCCAACCATCCCACCCTTCCATAATCGGGGTCCCTTTCACTAATGTCGGTGAGGAATTTGGACGTCAATTCGACACCATCCGAAACCTCCTCACCGACCCTTCTAACATTATGAACTCCATTTTTTCTTGTGTGTAGGGATCATCTCAGCAGGTAGCCAAGATCGACGAACAGAACCGCACCTTGCCAAGCATCCTCCAAGGTTTTCAGCAACGACAAGATGTAATGGCCAGGCAAGTTGATCACGTCGACAGCCACTTCAACAACTTGCCCGAGCTGATCCTTGGGGTAAAAAGCCAACAAGAAGTGATGGCCAAGCAAGTCGATGAGATCTCTACGCAGACTCAACCTCTGCCTGAGACTCTCCATGAGCTCAAGCAGCACCAAACAGCTCTTAGCACGTGCTTGGATAACATCAGCAACACTCTCACACAATTCAGCAATCGCCAAGAGGAGTCGACGAACAATGAAATCCAACAATTACGAGCTACAGTAACAGATCTTACAGCGCGACTCCTCTCTACCGAGGACCGATACAAAGATCTCAAGGAAACACACGACGCACTGCTCGAAACACATGAGCATGTGCAAGTGGCGTTTGACGAGTTACAAACCATCCATCGGCAGTGCAAAAAGACAGCACAGAAGAAACTCATAGACAAAGAAGCAGCTGAAAAAGAAGGCGATGATGAAGACAAATATGACTCCGACTCCTCTGTAGATTCTAACAACGATACCACCTCCTCATATGACAAATCTGATGCCCCAGACAACGTTGGGGAGGGCCCAAGCCAAGGAGCAGAACCTTCTCAGAAAGGATATCACAAAGACCACCAAGAAGGTGGCCATCATCCCAAGTCCACCACCCACAACGAAAATGTAAATATATCATATGGGGACCAATTCCTCGATTACTCTGCCTTGGGATCTATAGGGGAGTCTGCGAAAGATGCGGCCTTTGCTGAGTTCCACCAATGTATTTTAGGAACCAGCACAAGCCCACCAGCAACAGCCACTCACCCTTTTTCCGCACCTGACCAATCAGTGCCCTTCCCCCAGAACTGGAAGAATCAGAACGAGTACGTTTAGATATAGATGAAGAACTCGATTCTTCTTCTGATTCAGATGAAGATCTGCAAGGCTATAAAGAAGATTTGGAACAACCTTCTTCACCCCCTCCATAAGAGCTTCCCCCGCCACCATCTCTACCACATAAGATGCACGATTTAGATATGGTCGCCATCTCAACACTAGATGCTCAAGACATCTTTATCCTGAACACTATTGTCGATGATGCTAAAGAAGGGGGAGACATCATCTACCACAATACAAAGACTAAGCGCAAGCTGACACGCGAAGATTTCCGCAACATCCTGCGACCACGGTCAACGATGTCAATGGCAATCTTCCGTGTCCTACTTGCCAACTGCATAGAAGTTTACAGAAGCTCTAAGAGGCAGCAGCCAATATTCAACGCCTCACCTGCTCTATCTATCGGCTTGTTATACAAATATATATGAGCAAAGTCAATCGAGCGGCTGTGTGCTGGTTTAGCATGGAGGGCATGATATCTTACCGTGCCATTTCAAGTTTCTGATCAGTGGTTGTTTATGATTGTGGACACCGAGGCTCGGGACGCCAAGGTGTACAATTTTTGTGCCACTGAGCTATCGACCGAAACAATAAATTTTGATGGAGAAGAAGCAAGAGAGGCAAGATGTATACCTTTCCGGCTTCTCAAGCTAAACTTGGGCTGCACACCCATCCCTACGTCAAGACTGGAGCCAACCATGGTTCCAAATAATAAACACGCAAGTCCAAACAACTGAGGGATCTGGGGATTGCGCTTTTTGCACTATCCGTCACATTCAAGCGCTAAACCAAGAAATCCTCTTTACGGAGCTGATCGCTGAAGATTTTCACTCCCTGCGAGGGTGTTACACCATGGAGCTTTTTTGTGATAGAAGGTTCTTCAAGGACCCGATAATGGCACCAGATGACGTCTCCCGTTAGCTCTTTTTAGCAATCCAACGTCCGCAATGGCGACCTTTCAGACAAACCTTAAAAGAATTGGAGAAAAACAAACAACCAACCATAGTTCCCGAGCAAAGAAAATGGGACCCTTCCCAATTTGATCTGGCGCAGGATAAAGGGGAAACAAATATTTTATTAGGGGCAACCATTAGGAGATCGCTAGCACAAATGGTGCCCCTATCTGCCATAGAACCCACTTTTCCCGATTTTGACCTCAGTGCTTGCAAAAGTCCCTCCGACAATGAACTTCGGCTCATCATGTCAAGGCTTCACGCCGAGAAAGATGACCTCGTTTTCATGTCCGGTGACATTTTTGTCATGGCAAACGCGTTACGAGAAACCGTACAGTTTAAAGGGTCTCTATCCTTGAGCTTGATGGTTGCCTATCAATTTCTTATCGGACAGAATCACCCTACAACCTATATGGCATCCGCATATATGAAGGACGATCTCTTACAACTAAAGAACTTCGGAACAACTGAAGCACTAATTTCCTTCCTACAACATACAACACCGAAGTTTATCATGCTCCCCTTCCTTTATCATGAGCACTGGATGCTTCTGGCAATAAACCTACCCGAAGGAACAACTACTATCTATAACAGTTCTGACAGCCATTTCAATCCCCGACAACAGAGTTATGTAGTGACACCAAAGACGCCCACAGAGGTGGTGGCGAAGGAATGTGCAGACAGACTAATCAATCTTCTAAGTCAGCACACAAGGGCTTGAGGCAAAGAACACTTTCATCACCCATCCTTCAACCACAAATGTCCCCAACAAATTCGGGAATCCAACGACTACGGCTTCCACGTCCTCTACTGGATGTACACCATCATGGAACTTCAAAGACCAGTAGAGGATATGACAGATGTGGATTACCACGCCCTACGCAGAAAGTTTGCAGCTAATCTACTCAGAACACCAGGGGCAAACTCAAGATTAACAGAAGCCTGACGCCCTTGTCTGTGTACTTCTCAACCTATCACTTTGACACTCTGCAGACAGAGTGAATGATAAGTTATGGGGGGAATACATTAGACAAGGGCGAGGTATCATTTCTATATCTCCATCTTCTCTTTCAATTTCGTACAAAATTTTCTTAGTTTCCCTTACACATTTAGTTTTTGTTTTAAATAATTCACCCAATAAGAAATCTTTGGAATAAAAGTCACCCCTGCTAACTCTAGAATCAAGTCAGTCTTCAAGAATAATAACTAGAATATCACTTAGACATATAATGGCAGCTTAATAATCTCTCTTCACTCTTGACTTTCATGTTTTTGTTTCACTTCTACATCTAACTCTCCACATGTCAATATCAAGGTCGAAATAAGCCAAACTCTCAAGGATGAGGGGGGTATCAGTCAATTTCCAAATCAAGAAGTCTCGCAAGTGGACCATTAAAAAGAAACCAAATAAGTGCATGTTGAAAAACTCTAAGAATAGCTTTCCCCTCTTCAAATAAAAGAGGCTTGGCCGCCCAAAACAATTTCCCAAAAAACCCCAAATCCTAAGCCTGTGAGTCTACGAATAAAAGATAGAGAGTTGAATAAAAGTATGAGAGTTGTGCCATAAATAAGGATCTATATAAAGAACCAATGAAGGTCTCACCCGGCCGGTACATTCAGCTACCCTCATGAAGGTAGATGTGTCGTGTCCGGTAGTGGAACCCTAAGGTATCTTAATATATGAAAGGCTTATAAGGGACTCACCCAGCCGATACATTTAGCTGCCCACATAAAGGCAGATGTGTCATGCCCGATAATGAACTCCTAAAAGCATAGACAACCCCTCTCCCACTTGAAGGGAGAGTTACACACAAAGCCTTCAGCCAACCCTCATACCCACTCTAGCTTCCAGTAGGTTTTCCAGAGCGGTATAAAGCTGATTAGAGTCAACAACGTACACAGAATAAAAAGTGGTCCCAATGCAGGCTACGAGATACGGAAGAAACCTGAGACCCAAGCAACTCTCAATACCTGAAAGATTCAAGGCAAGCAATAAGACCTGATACGACCTTAGGAGAGCTCGGGTTTATAATTGAAGCAAGAATATGGAAGTTTTAACTAAATAAAACTGCCTCGCCATTACATGCCTCAGCTCTATCTAGCTTGAGGACAAGCTAGACTCTAAGTTAGGGGGGTGATAACCTCCAATTTTGTGATGTTATCTTAGCTATTTTCTTCAGTTGTCCACACTCTTTTTTGGACAAATTAGATAGAATCCCTAACTATCCTCTCTTATTGAAAATATATTGTTAGATTAACTTTTCCCTTTTTTACTTACAGAAAAAGACACAAAAAATCATAAAAGACTCAACCGGTCCCCAGACCGCATGGACTCACACGGTCCCAAGACCACATGAAGACAAACAGTCCCCAGACCGCATGGACTCACATGGTCCCAAGACCGCATGAAGCCAAACGGTCCCCAGACCACATGGACTCACACGGTCCCAAGACCGCATGAAGCCAATCGGTCCCAAGACCGCATGAAGCCAAACGGTCCCCAGACCACATGGACTCACACGGTCCCAAGACCGCATGAAGCCAATCGGTCCTAAGACCTCATGAAGCCAATCAGTCCCAAGACCGCATGAAGCCAATCGGTCCCAAGACCGCATGGACTCACACGGTCCCTAGACCGCATGAAGCCAACCGGTCCCAAGACCGCATGAGTCCAAACGGTCTTGGAGTCCAAACGATCTCGGGGTCCAAACGGTCTCGGGGTCCAAACGGTCTCAGAGTCCAAACGGTTTCAGAGTCCAAACGGTTTCAGAATCCAAACGGTCTTCAAAACTGTTTGGATCCAGAACTGTCCAAACCGTTTGGACTTCACTTAAGGCCTATAAATAAGACCCAAGGGGTCCTCTCAAGGTATCAAGTTTTTAGATGCCCAGAGGCTGCCTCCATCAATCCAGAGCTATTCCAACTTCCATCCTCTGCCCGAAGGCTGCCTGTCTGATATCCATGTTCCATCTTGAAGCTGCTTTCTCTCTCTTCGCCAAAGAAGGTGGGAAAAGGATATCTTATCATCAAGCAACCTGCGAAGACTGAAGATTTTCAATCTCTCTCTCTCTCTATCTAAGGGGTTGACTTTCCTCTCTCCTTTGTGGGGATGACGTTCTCTCTCTCTCTTCTCGCCTCCTTCTTTGTCCTAGCTATGAGCGAGTAGTCTGTTTCACTAGGGTGCAGGGAGTAGCCCCGCTACCCATTCTTTCATTTCATGTAATGTAATCCATAGTTTGCAATATAGAGATTCTTCAGTAATAGTTCAACATCAATCATTTAATGAATACTTGTTGCTTGATCACCAACTTGTGTTATCTTTTATCTTTTAGTATGAATTGTCTATGTTTGTACTATTAGATTCGAAACTCATTTGAATGTTGGTTCCTGATGCATGTATCCACCATGCATCTATTTCGATATCTAGGAGAAGTGGAGTAAACTCACTTACCATCATTGTACTTTCATACTATGAAATGGAATCAGATGACGTATGAAAAATATAGCCTTGATAAGTCGAGGAACACACTTTGTGAAGGGAATGATGCAAAGTAGTTGACCATTCATTCGGGGATGGCTGACTTTGCAACATTCCCTCACTTCTCATAGTTAGTTCTCCAAAAGGAAACTAAGTCTAGAAATATACTAACTGTTCTATCTCTTGTTGCAGGTTATGTTTTATGTTGCATGTTTTGATCCATGTGTAGTGGCGGTGAAAACAGATCACACCCTAGTGGTTCCTTATCATTGTTTAACATCCTTAAATTTACTTGCTTGCTTTACTTTACTTTCTCTTAGGCTAAAAAACAACCAAATCAACCTTTTGTTTTAAATACCAACTATTAAGAAGATTAAGTGAAATTCCAACGTTTTCCATCTTGTTGCTCCCAACAAGATCGTTGTCCTGTGGATTCGACCCTTAACATACTACGATAAGACTTCTACGTATCTTAGCATACGTGGGTGGAGTTCTTGATCTAGTATAAGCAAGGCTAAATCTAAAGACTTACTATCTTTAGAATTTTTAGTGGTGCACGCAATTCCACATAAGTGGAAGCTCCATCAGTCATCGGAGTCAGTAGTTAGTTTAATGATCGATCTGAGATTTTGGCTGGATGCCTCAATGTTTTTATACTGCTTGTATATAGTTTTAGCAGGGCAGTCGATGCTTGTAACCTCAATAAGGAATGGTACAATAGATGTACTGGTGGACCATAATGTAATCTAATTAATTTGGTTCTTTTTGAAAGAGTTTTCCAATGTATGGATCTCTTTGTGAATGGTTTTAATTTTTAGTGATTTTCATTAATCCACTGCGAATGATATGCTTCCGCTTAGTTGATTTGGTTAAATATCGATTTGTACGTCACATCTTTGGAGAAGAAGCTTGTTCAGGTATTTCTAGAGGATTCTGATCCATCTTTTTTGTGGGTTCCTCTTCTGCTCCTAGTTGGTTAGTGGAGTATCCTAGCAAAGCTGAAGAGTTTGTATATTTGTTTACCCCATCCGGCACTTCCACATTCCTTGCAGACTTTTCCTCTTCATGTTCAACAAATAGTTTTGTTGTGTCTTCTTGTTAGGGAGCTGGTGTAGCCTTGGTGATGTCCAATTTGACAAACACCATATCTTCCTTCAAATACACATCCAATTCTATTGCAGGTGGGGAGGAGGCTTCCTCATCACTAATTTTGTCTTTTAGATGATGCTTCTTTCTGGGAAGATGATGTCATTGGTTCCTCCTTTTATTTCCTATCTTTGGTGTATATCCATTTGTTATCTTGTCATATGTTGTCCCACTCCTCTCATAGAAGGGTGACCTCCCTAGTCATGCCTTCCAGGGCCTCCACGACCTGTAATTGATTCACAACAAGGACTTGCATCTGCTGGGCTAGGCTTATCAATAGTTGCATGTCATTCATTATCTTCTCAACATGTGTGGTTATTGATAATACATTTAAAGTTAAATTAAAAATGTTCACGGCAGAGTTAGAAACAAGCTTACACATGTCATCTATTTCTTTCCCTATCTCCATGAATTTTAATGTGGATGGGGCTCGTTGTGGTTGTTCTTTGTGTTTCTTTGAGCTTGCCTCCAACTTAGGATCCTTTCTTCATATAGAAATTTTTGGTTCTTTGTATCTATGCAAGATCTAGTTGATCTGCCTTGATGACTGGGAAGGTTCTCTTTTGGAAATTTCTTTTTTAGCTTTGGTTTCCTCACTTGCAGTCTTGCTTTCATTTGGCTCTGATATTTCTTTATCGAAACCTACTTGGTTATCTTGTGTCTCAGCCGGGATGTCGCCTTCTTATGCCCCTAGGGTAGTGTGCTAGAATGCCTCACACACTTCAGTCGATAGTGCTATTATCTCTTCAAGCCCTGGTTGAATTTGGGGTGGTACCTTTGTTAGATTTCCCAAAAAAGTGGTAGCTGGAATAGTCATTGGTTGAGCCACTACTTCTTCAATTGTTATTATCTTATGTGGGGGGAGGGTTTCTTCTTCTTATTATTTGACATAGTCTTCTTCAAGATTCTTATGATAAGCTTCCTTGGCGGAGATTCTGTAGGAGTGTCTTTTATTTATCCAATATGTTGTTCTATAGGCACAAGTCACTAAGTTGTGGAAGTAGTTTAGACCCAAACTACATTTTAAGGATGTCTTCATCCCTAAATGCTAATTCAACACAATCATAACTGATCATCTTACGTAAAGGGATGAAGTCATTTGTCCTCTTGAATCCATAAAGTATTTATCTTTATTCCTCTTAAAGATGCCTGTGGCCGTCAAATACTTGGCGTCTAATAATCTACCCCCCTTAGTCTCTGTGAAGTATTTTAACTCTTTCGGGTAGCCCAGTCAGTGAGCGATATAAGTTATTAGGCCAACCAAGTAGAAATCTCAAGACCCATCTAGTGCCATAGTTGTTGCCAGTCTCTCTATTAAGATACACCCTATGTTTACTCTTTTCTTCTCTAGGATACTCCATGAGATGTGGAGATCCATTTGTGCTACATTCCCAATGTATGATCTATATCATAGGGCATTTGAAAAAATCTTTTCCATCACTCTCATTGTACCAGAGTGCATTTGGGATGCTTTTGATTGCCCAGAGCTAAAATGGTATTCTTTACTAGGTCTGATTGGTGAGAAACCCTCTGGTGTCCCTATCAGTTCTAGCCTTGTTGGCTACCTTAACCTGTTCGAATGTGTTATTGAACATAGAATTTAGCCATTTCTCCATCAGAATACAGTCTTCTTTAATTATCCTAACAGCCAACTTGAATCCTCCCCTACACTCTTTGACTTCATCTATTGTGACTAGTAATTTCTTCAGTGATGACATAAACTCCAAGGTGAGTCATCCTTCATAAGCTCTGTAGTTGTTGAAACAGATTTTGTACCGTCCTACTTCATTAATATGGTTGTTCACTCATTGATAGATACCCACTTTGATGAGGGTATTGACATCCCCAAACCTTGTCTCTTTGAAGGTTTTAATTCCCCATACTTGGTACCAAGCCTCAACATGTTTTTCATCCCTTGGGACAAAATGGTTATTAGGTTGAGGCGTGTAGACCGCATCGGTCACCAACGGGTGTCTAGTTATGTTGTCTTAGGGGTGGTAGTGACTCCCAAGCTTGGTTTTTTGTTTTATCCCCAGCCTCCTCCTTCTCATATGCTTTAATAATATTGTTGTTTTTGTCTGTTGTATGAGATTTTAATATTTTCCTCTTGTTGGGGTTCTCAATTTCCACAGAGGGTGTGTTATCTGAAGTCTTTCTCCCTTCTGACTCTTCATAGTTGGAGGGTTCTTTGGGAATGGTTCTATTAATTTTTTTAGTCTATCTGCTTTCATTTTGTCTTGGATACTAGTTAGGGTAGGTTCCCCATGGACTTTGACATATGGCACAACTTCTTCCTTCAATTTCTCAATTCTATGTATCTCCTCCTGACTTAGTGTTTCTCTTATCTAATAGTCTCACTCACTCTCTTGACAACTCCCTTACGGATAATTTTTTGTTTTCATGTGTTACATGCCATCTTAATTTTGATCACAATGTAGATTTTGGTATATCTCGTGCAAAGGGTTGGGCCAATGGAAAATTAAAAAAAGGTCACTGTTTCTAGAAAAAGGAACTCTATAAGTCAATGGAAGATTATAGTAGATGGTTTCAAAGGATAAAAGATAGTCAATGTAGTGATGGTAAATACATTGAATCTACAAACCGATGGTTTTATAGAACTGATGGTCAAAAAACTAACAAGTTGTCGGGATGTGTGAAGTAGTGGTATTTCGATGGCAATCAAAGAATCAATGGATAAGGAAAACTGATGGGTAATGATGTTTTCCGATGGTTCAAAAAGAATATGGACTTCCTTAAGGGAGGTTGATGGTCAGAGTAGGGGTTAATGTCTTTCGGCAAGGACAACTAATCGACAGGAGATGAACAAGGTGGTTATCTTTCAATGGAAAATAGAGAGCGCCGTGATCGGGAAACAAAAGAGAGAGAAGAGAGGAGAATTGATAGTTAGGTATCACGACAAAGAGAAATGAAGATACCAATGAACTTTTTTTTGCCTATTAAAGGTGGCGGTGGAAGGCAAAGCAGAAAGGTTAGAACAAAAAGAAAAGGGGAAGAAAAAGATGGGGTTACCATTCGCCATCAAGGTTAGAGCTCTGATTTTCTTCCTCTACTTAGGCATTAGGGTTTCGTGCATCTTCACGGTCAAGATCCACATCCACTGGTGTCATGCTTCTAACCTAAGTTCATAAGTGTTCTCGACACTGGAGAGATCCTCCTTGGTTCAATGTCTTCTATGGGAGAGGTTGACGATGACCTTTCCTCTTCTGATGTCAGCGGGATGGCATAGTTAATCACAAATATTCAAAGGGATTAGTTGGTTGGGATTAGCTTTCTACTCTGCGGTCTTTACTCCACTTGTAAAATGTAGCATAAAAGTTTTTCCCCCACTTTTCCTTTTATAACATTAGTTCCAAGCGACGGTGGGCCCCGTGCATCCTTTAGAAGAGGATATGCGCCTTCTGACGGCTTGCATTGTCCATGTCTTCTGATGGCTAGATTGATCCATGCCTAAAAACTTTTTTTGGATTCACTAGGTTCGCATCTTTCGATGGAGAGGTCGGTCGTTTCCCTTCTGATGGATTCATGAAACACCGAGATCAAATGTGGAGGTTGATTTTATGCCTTCTTATGGGAGGAGTGATTGTACTATGATGGATTAGTAGTCATCTTGTCAACTGATGGTTTGGTAGTACTTCCTGACTAGATTGTTGTTCTTCCTATCTTGCTTCTAATGGGGAGCCAGAGCATGGGACCATTGTGGAAACTAATAGTTCCACTAGGACCTGATTGCATGATTTGCCCTTTTGTAATCAAACAATGGTACCTTCAATAAATAAAACTATCTTAGATTCTTCATTAACATTATTCGATGTACACTAACATTTTGAAAGACAAACAAATTTGGAAAAAAAATCAGGAAAAAAGAAATATAATATTAAACCTGTTGGCTAAAAAAATAAAAGTAAACAAGAATTTATGAAAGCATGTTTTAGAAAGCCTTGGGTTGCCTACCAAAAAGCGCTAATTTTCAGTCTTTCTCTTGACTCTCTTTGGGTCGCATCATGGTTCTTCCTCAGGTGGTGTTGGGGGTGGTTCATGTAACTAAACCTCGTCTCTTATTGTAAATGCTTAATTTTCATAATATCTCTTTACCATGTGTCCATTCACAGGAAAGGTTCTAGTCTTTACACTGAATAGTTCCATCATTCCTAATGGATATATCTTTGACACAGTGAAGGGTCTCAACCATCTTGATCTAAGTTTTCCAAGAAATAGTCTAATACTCGAGTTGAACAAAAGAACTTTATCCTCTTCAAAAACATCCTTTATTTCAAGGGGGCGTCATGCCACACCTTTGTTCTTTTTTTGTAAATTTTGGCATTTTCATAGGCATGTATCTGAAGTTCTTCTAACTCTTGTAGTTGTATGAACCTTTTCTTGTCGGAGAAATCAAGATCTGTATTTAACAACTTAATTTCTCTGGATGCTTTGTGCTTGAGCTCAAGTAGAAAATGAAATGCCTTGCCATAGATCAATCTATATTGTGTAGTAGCTATAGGATTCTTGTATGTAGTACGATAAGCCCATAGAGCATGTCAACTACATGTTTTACCCCATATATTCACAATAAGGCTTCAAATTATCTTTTCGCAAAATGGGATCCCTCATCAATAATGACGGTGTTCAAGATTCCATATATGGGAAACATAACCTTTTAAAATAATCTCATCACAATTTTTGAATCACAAGAGGGGGTAGTTATTGCTTCTACCCATTGGATATGTAATCAACTATGATCAGGATGTAATTCCTCTTGAAGATGGGAAAGGTCTCATATAGTCAATTCCTTAGACATAAAAAGTTTGTACTTTGATCTAGTTGTACATGGTCATCTCTTTCCTCCTTGATATGTTCCTCATATGTCGGCACTCCTTGTAGGATTTTGTGTAGGAATGGGCATCCTTGAACTGTGTAGGCCAATAAAATCCATATTATAGAATCTCAGTGGCTGTCATGTCTCCACCCAAGTGCCCACCATAAGTTGAAGAGTGTCACTTATGAAGGAATTTTAGCACTTCTTCCTCTGGAATGTAGCGGCAGTATAGGTTGTCAGTGCACTTCTTAAACAAGAGTGGGTCATCCTAGTAGTGGTTCTTCAAATCAAAAAACAACTTCTGTTTCTCATTGTACATGATTTCTAGTGGCAATTGTTGGCAGGCCAAGTAATTTCATATATTAGTGAACCAAGGTACACTAGGTTCAATGGTCTTTGCCATCATTAAAGCTTCATCTGGGTAATTGTCATTGATCATTAATGAGTTGTCATTGCCTACAATAATTCATGACAAGTGGTCATCTAATACATTTTGTGTTCCTTTTTTATCGATGATTTCATGGTCAAACTCCTACAGAAAGAGTACCCACCTTAGCAACCTAGGTTTTGTATCTTTCTTCTACATCAGGTACTTAATGGCACCATGCTCTGTATAAATTGTTACGTTTGACCCAATAAGATAAGACTTGAACTTGTCAAAAGAAAATACTATCACTAGCATTTCTTTCTCAGTTGGTGTGTAATTGACCTGAGCCTCATCAAGGGTTTTACTTGTGTAATATACAACATGGTGTTTTTTTATCTTTCTTATGACCATGCACGACCCTTATTGCATAATCGCTTGCATTGCACATTAATTTAAATGGTAGCTCCTAGTCTGGAGCTCAGAGAATCAATATAGTGGTCAGAGCATTTTTTTAAGTTTTAAAATCTTTCAGACATTCAATGCTGAAATCAAACACAACATCTTTGGTGAGAATGTTCAACTTAGGTTTAGATATCTTGGAGAATTCTTTTATGAATCTACTATAATATCTAGCATGTACAAGAAATCTTCTAATCCCAGTTATGTATTTAGGAGGCGGAAATTTAGAGATATCCTCAACTTTTCTCAGGTCCATTAAAATCCCTCTCTCGGAGATTTTGTGACCAAGCACTATACCTTCTTGCACCATAAAATGGAATTTTTCCCAGTTCAATACTAATTGATTCTCATCGCATCTTTTTAAAAGTTGAGACAACTTTTTCAGATAACTACCAATGCGAGCTCCATACATGGAAAATTCATCCATAAAGACTTCCATTATGTCTTCTAAGACATCTCCAAACATAGAAATCATGCAACATTGGAATATTGTTGGAGCATTTCAAAGACCACAAGGCATCTGCCTGAAAGCATACGTCATAGGTGTAAGTGAAGGTCATCTTTTCTTGGTCATTTGTGTGTATAGGGACTTGATAAATTCTCGAGTACCCATAAAAGAAATAGAAATATGAGTGGTAGGCTAAATGCCTGGGAACTTGGTTGATAAATGGCAGTGGGAAATGATCTTTCTCTGTTACAACATTCACTTTCATATAATCATTGCACATCCTCCATCCTATTACAGTTTTGGTCATGACTTCATCGTGATTTTCTTCTTTTACTATAATCATGCCTCCTTTCTTAGGTACAATGTGGATGGGGCTCACCCAATTACTATCATTGAAAGGATAAATGGTTCCAATGTCTCTAAGTTTTATCACTTCCTTTTTTACAACCTCTCTAAGATTTTGATTTAGCTTCCTCTGCAGATGGGCAAGAGGCTTTGCATTTTCTTCTATATGAATTCTATGCATGCAATCTACTGGACTCATACCTTTGAGATATTCACTTTCCTTCTCTTTTTAAGTTCAAATAGAAGATGCTATTGCAAATCATTAGTCAAAGCAGAGGTTTTGATGACTAGATTCCTCTCTTCTTCATCTAGAAATTCATATTCCAAGCCTTCTGGGAGTTGTTTTAGCTCTGGCTTGGGTTTAGGAGATTCCTTCTCCTTAAGAGTCTATTATAATGAAGCATATTTTACCATTTCAATAATCTCATCGTCTTCTTGGTTATCATCACTCTCTAGTGCATCCAAATAATCAAGCAATTTGATTACTTCTGGATCTTTTACATCAGGACTTCAGTTTTTCAGTGCTCTCGTCTAGGGGTCTACCATGGCATTTTGCTCTGAACTTCTTTGCAGAACTTATTGTAGCCATCCATGAAGTAAATAGATTCAAAGAGGGAAGTCTGTCTCATGGAATCTTGCACGCTAAAATCAATGTGGTCCTTTTCTACCCTTACAGTAATATTTCCATCTGCAACATCTGTTAGAGATCTTTCTTTAGAAATAATGGATCTCCCAAATATCATGGGGCATGTGGTATCTTCCACACTATCAATCATGACTATATCCCAAGGGATAAATAATCTTCCCATGTGCATGGGAACATCCTCCACTATTTCGATAGGTCTCGTGAATAAATAATCTACAAGTTGAATGTGCATCCCTATTTTTACAATATTGATAAGTCCAAGATTCTAGGCAAACGTCAATGGCATCAAACTTATACTCACCCCAAGATCAGCCAAATATTGTCCCACTTTGTTATCTCCCACATAAAATGGAATGGTGAAAGCTCAGGGATCCTTTTATTTAGTTAGAATCTTTGCTTGCACAAAAGTACTTGACATCTTAGCTAACCTAATAGTCTTGATTTCATCTTCATGCCTTCTCCTGGTTATAAGATCCATAAATTTTTTTGCATAGGTTGGAATCTCTTTGATGGAATCAAGGAAAGGAATGTCAAGATGTAACTTTTTTGTTGCTTTTAAGAACTTCTCATGTATCTTCTTCAGATGAACCTTGATCAGTTTATATGGAAAAGGTATTCTCGGTGCGTAGGGGTCCCTATTGATCGTGGCTTCTTCAACTACATCAAGATTTTAATCTCACACTTGTTTATTTCCCTTACCTTTGTCTTTCGACTTAGCCTTCTTATATGCCTCTTTGGCTTATGGTTCCTCTTCAATTGAGTCATATATAGGTAGTGAGTTAGTAATAGCTTCAGGTTCTTGATCATCCTTGTTGGTCGGCTCTTCCAATACTTTGCCCGATCTTAGCTTGGCCATATTTTTTATTCATTATTGGAAGGGATCTTTCCTTGTGGGTTCTTTATCAGCTCAGATAGTTGCACTATTTTTTGATCAATTTTCTTGCTATGGGCTTGCATATCTGCCATTTTAGTGGTTACTCCCCCTAGTAGTGTTCGCATAGTATCCAGCAATTTGTTTTTATTTATTGCACTTTTACTTAGTTTCTCATTAATGGAAGCTTGTTTTTTGTGAAGGTAAACATCTTAGACATCAAGTCTGTTTGATCTGAAGTTTGGCCTTGACCTTGACTTCCCCTTCCTGAATTTATGTTTTATCTTTGTCCCTATGAATTTTTTTTTTATATAGTTCATATTTTAACTAAATCTAGACAGTTCACCCCCTCTACCAAACCCATGGGGTCTGTTATTTGGATCATTCAATTGTTGGGAATTCTTATTGGTGTTTTTGTTGTCATAAGAGATACTAGGGTGGTTTGGTCTCTGAAAATTGACATTGGAGATAGTTTTGGTGTCATCCTCTTGATTTTCTTCTTCGGGTTGGGTGTAGATGTAGTTATCTACTCTGCGTCCACCTTCTCCACAAGTGAGACATTTCATCATAGTTTTTTTATTTGTTTCTCCCCTTATTCCCAGAATCCTTCATCTACCGAACATCTTAGGCAGTCTCTTGGATATAAGCGATTAGAGTCACAAAAGCTTTAGATCTAGTTGTTTTCCCCTTAGAAGACACCTTGTTTGTTGTTCCTATATCATAGTCCAAATCATCTTGTAGAGAGGTCATGTTGTCAATTATCTTCATTCTCTTTTATGGGTTCTTACCCAAGAAATCATTACCTATAGAAGCATTTAGAAACGTTCTTTCAGCAGAGTTAAGCCCATTATAAAAATGTGGTCACTAGGAATACCTTTTCATAGTTGTGATGAGGACAGTCCCTCTAATATTCTTGAAACAACTCCCATGCTTCATATAGGTTTTCTTCTAGCTTCTTCCTGAAGTCTGTGATCTTGTGCATGTTCTTGAGGGTTTTCTCTGCTGGGTAGAACTTTGTGACAAATGCATAAGCTAGAGGTGTCCATCCATTTATGATTTTGCCTTTCAAAGATAAGTATTAGGATAGAGCCTTGTCCCTCAGATAGAAGTTAAACTTGTTAGAAGTAAATTACTTCTTACAAAACTCAGTTCATTTAGATAGTTTCACATATGTTCTTGAAAGCATCCATATGGTGATAGGGGTTCTCATCTAATGAATTTTCACCAAAAGTCCTTTGTTGGATCAAATTTATAATATCATGCTTCAGCTCAAAATTTGTAGCGTTGAATCATGGAATGATGACAAGACACCTAGATTTATTATCCCTTGTGGCGGCCAACTCACAAGAGAAGGGCCTTTGTCATCATCATTATTGTTGTTGTTTTTCCTATTTCTTCTTGGTCTATCAACAAGGATCTCTTCTTCTTCATGGTGATGCTCCTCATACTCCTCTTCTTCATAATGATCTTCCTCATGTTCCTCATGAAGGTCCTCCACCCAACCTCTAAGTAGGCATGATCCATGTAGCTCGTAGTGGTTTTTATTCGGTTCACTCAAACTTCATGAAATAAGTCACACAGTCGAGTTAGACACTAGACGTTGATATGAGATATTCACAAAGATTAGAGTTATCGAATTTTAAATGTGCAGTCAAGTCTATTACTACGCTTGAGGCACATGTGTATGCTAAGTAGACTTGGGTTCTAAACATTACCAATTGCGTTGTTCCTGGAAACAACGTCCAAAAGTTGATCGACCTAAATTGTGCTTCCAAAAAGGGATAGATATAGAGCAATCAAACTTTTATATTTATATTCGACACTTAGAACTCTGCAAAAATAATAACAAGGTCTGATGTGGTAGATTGGGGTCGAACATAGGGACAAGGGTGGTAAGTGTTAAGAGTGTTAGTGCCTTGGCTTAGTTACACCACAAAAAGGGGTAGATAGGATTTATGTTCCTTAGGGAATAATGATTCTTCAATAAGCAAAAAAAAATGTAACAAACAAGAAAAGATACATAGAACAGAGAACTAAAATTATAAAGGATGAGATATCAAGTATGGTGGGAAAATTGGATTGTGTTTAACCATCTAAGGTCCCTCACCAACAAGAAACAATCACACCCATTGTATAACTAAGAAAGTTTACAAGCAATCATCATAAGTGTCTATTCCCTACTCTCTCAAGCTTAGGATAGATCTAGATTATAAGGTTTCCTCTCTCTCTCAAGGGTGGTAAGTGTTAAGAGTCTTAGTTCCTTGGCTTAGTTACACCAAAAAAAAGGGGTAGATAGGATTTGTGTTCCTTAGGGAACAATGATTCTTTAATAAGCAAACAAAAAATATGAAACAAACAAGAAAAGATACATAGAACAGAGAACTAAAATTATAAAGGATGAGATATCAAGTATGAAGGGAAAATTGGATTGGGTTTAACCATCTAAGGTCTCTCACCAACAAGCAACACTCACGCCCATTGTATAACTTAGAAAGTTTACATGAAATCATAATTGTCTATTCCCTCTTCTCTGAATCTTAGGATAGATCTAGATTATAAGGTTTCCTCTCTCTGAAGATGGTGATCAAGCAACCACAAGACAAACATATGATATTAGCTTAACACTCCAACATCCTCATGAATTTGTGCAATCTTTGAAGTAGGTTAATACTACTCTCTCGAGGTATTAACAATCAAGTGACACAAGATGGTAGTTAATTGTACAAGTGAAGCATTAAGAACATGAGTATGGAGATAAACATTGCTAAGATCATATGTTTAGTGGACATGAGTATTTACATGTTGGGAGAGCCTTACTGGCTACTCCCAACCCAAGTTAATCGAATAGCCACTCATGGTGGTGAATGACATGCTGGAATCATAGTTGTGAAGATACATGAAGACGAAAAATGAGATCGATATGGAAAGGGGTGAACAAATTTAGAGAAAAAGGAGAAATATGCACTGACAACAACCCCAAACAAGTCAGGGTCGATGAAAACCTTCTCCTCTCTGAATCTAGTGTTGGCGGTGAAAATGGTTGCTCCGTCTCCCTCCTTCTCTTGAATAAGGAACCTAGAACTGCTTGATGAAGGTTCATTACACCTTGGACTCTCATCCTTAGAGTGCATGAACCGATGGGTAGAGGTGGAAGTCGATGATGAGGTATCCCGATGACAACACTTTATCGTCACTCTCATGATGCAACCAACCCCTTCTCTTTAGAATGGAGTCTCCTATTTATATCCCACGGTGTAGAGTTTGAGGCACTCGTTAGTAGACTTCACAAGTGCCTCAAGCCTTCTAAGCATGCGTGTCAGGGAACATTCTTAATAGTTCTAATGATGGATGTGCACAACACCACCATAGGTTGTTGGAAATGCAACTAGGGCATCAGTATATGGCTCTCTATCTATAGGCCTTTAGTAGACATTGTAGGTGGGCCATTGGTACAGAGGTCAACAAATGCGCCATCACTAGAGGTGGGTCTACAGAGCCATCAGGAGAGGTCTTTCCAAGCAATCCATCGGTAGGTGTGTCTTCTTGTCCAACCTTCAGTAGATGGTTGTCTTCATGCTAACCATTGGAAGGGATGTCTTCGGGCTAGCCATGGGTCATGTAATCTGTTGGGTGCTCCATACATTTCCTTCTGATGGATGAGCAGTTGCATACTTCCTAGAGACTACCAATCGTGAAAAGTGATGGATGGTCATCTTGGTGGATAACTCGATGGTTCATCTGGTGTGTTAAAAGATGAGGGTGACCATCAGTTGTGGGAACTGATAGGGATTCAGTTCAAGGTCAAAACCATAATTTGATAAGTTCCCTACTTGGAAATGAGTAGTTATCCAAGGAAGTTAAAGCAAAACTGTATAATGGGGAAATTAAGGGGAAAATTAGGCAAGGTACATTGACAAAATTGGATGTCATCTCCTATCCCAACATATGAAGTATTGAATATAAGTGCTTTTTAAATCTTAAAAAGCATCCTTTCTAAGTGGGTAAGGAATATATGCGGATGGGTTATTGTACCAATGGATTGTTTGTTTGGAATGTATCTCATGATAATAGTTCTTTTTCTACTTATAGTGTTGATTGTTTTAATATGTTCCTCAATAGACATGATCATGTAAATTTTAAACATGTATAACGCACAAAATCTCTTGGATCGCTACAAGAAATTCATGATCTTGATGATGTTAACAATAATTGTTAGTGATGTGTTTGATGCTAAATCAACAAAATATTTTTTTCCTCAAATACTACATTTGTATTTTTAGTTGCAAGTTGATGTGGATTTTACTACACTAACAAGCTCACCTAGGATTGAGATCCCTAGTTTTTTTATCAAAACAGTGTGGAATAATACCACTTACAAGTGGATGGGTCTTATCGTAGTATAGTTAACGATCAAATACCAAGAGACAACATTTTAAAGAATTTTGTTAGCTCACATCCATTTGAACTAGTACTAATATTTAGAACTAAGAGTTGATTTGGGTTGAGTTAAACTAATTGCAAGTAAAGTAAAAGTGTGGGATTAAAATAGGATCTGATTAATGATGGAAGTGAGTGGGTGGAATTGGATTTCACCATTGCTACATGCACAAACACATACATTACATGTCCATGCTTGATAAAACCATTCACATGGAGAAAAATCAAGATGGTGTGGAAAATAGCATAGATAACTCTATCAGATAGATGTCTCATTACTCATGGGTCATGCAACTACTACTACAGAGATACCCCTTCATAAGTTCTCATCTAAACATCAACCAAGTTAATTGATATTCAAATCCTAAGCATTGAATTTCTCACAACATAGGAATATAATAGATCATGCTAGAAGATGACCAATCCACAAAACATGTGTTAAATGATTAACATTGAAATGAAAGGCTATATACAAGCCATAGAATGTAAAAGTAAGGACATGTAAGCATGGGCAGAGGGGATAATCCTCGCACCCCATTGAGAAGGAAGATTTTCTCTTTAGACAAACAATAGAGAAAATAGGGGAAAAGGAAGCATCAATCATATTCATGGTAGAGAAGAGGTTTGTGGCTTGGTGGAGTAGTTGATGTATTCTATTCAATGAAGAGGTTGATCTAGATAGATAAGGAGAAACACATTGGAAATCATCGATGGTGTTGATATCCTCTTCGGTCCTTCACTACTAGATTGTCAGACAAGTGGGATGGTTGATGGATCGATGGAGGTCGAAGAATGTCTGAACCCCAATCACGTTCATGGATGGATGATGATCTTGGAAAAATGGGGAAGCATGGAAGCACCACAAGGGAATCGGCGAAGGCTGATGGAGATTGTCTCCTTGGTTGTGGCTGGAGTGCGGAAGCCTAGAGGCAAAATGAGGAAGGAGCAATCTCCTCAAAAAAAGGAGGGTATGGGTATTTATAGGTTTTGTGGTATGGAGCATCAAGGTATTTAGGCCATCTTGTAGTGTGGTTGTCGGGCGACTAGACTATGGTCTTATCAATCAATAGGTTGATTGACTATCATGAAGCTAGTGGATCGAAGCAAGACATTGTAATCATGCTATTGGTCGAAGGCTTTGGAGGTAATTGGTCAAAGGATCATCATAGGGGTACGATGTTTCCATCCATTGGGCTAGGTATACCATCTATTTATGGCTCAAGGCTTGTGAGTGTCAATTTGATCTGCTAATTCATCAGTCAATGAGGTGGGTCTGTCCATGGCCAACAAAGGTGTCAAATGCCATTTGTTGATAAGTTTGGATTCTCATTGGGGTTCATGCTAGAGTCATTTTTAGTTTGTAGGAATAGAATTTCCGTCAGGCATGGTCATTGGGAGATTACTGCTATGATTCCTTTGGGCCACTCCATCAATAGATGGATAGATGTAGTGAGGAATTCTGAGTGATGAAGGGATTAACCATTGAAAATTAGGTCCAAAACATCAAAAGTTTCTTGGGACCACTAGTTGGTTAACGAGACCAACATCTCCTAAGCTAGTACACATAATGTGATGCATAATCATGCCATGGAAATTAACGGATTTGATAAAAAACCTAATTATTTACAATAAACTAAAAAATCTATAAATAGGCAAAATTATAGGTAAATTTAAGGAATTGAGTGCAAAACTGAGCTAAAGATGTGATTGAAACTAAGATGAATATGCATTAATCACTAGTATCATATAGATCTTAGATATTTAAAGGATATCATGTCTAATAGTGGGAAATGTTGTACATTATATTGGTTGATCATTTCTCAAGCTATAAAATGGTATACCTATTACGCTCAAAAGAAGAAGAATTTTACTTGCATGTTAAATATATATAAGTGTGGAAAATAAACTATATAGAAAAGTCAAACATCTTTATTTGAATTGGGGTAGTGAATATGATTATTCTCCTTTAAATAATTTTTTGTAACTCGTGATGTTTTAGATGAATATTCCCTCCATATTTTCCACAAATAAATGAAATTCTTGAATATAAAAGTAGAATTCTAAAGAAAATTATGAATTCTTCTTTAATCAAATCTTGAACATATAGTAACTTGTGGTAGGAGAAATTTTATCATCTTGTTTATTAGAAATCACATTCCTAGTAGGAAGACCAAATTAAAATCCATGTCACTAACCTAAATCATCTCAAATCATGGGCGTTCTTAATAAAGTCTCGTTAACTTAAACTAAAAATTATTTTAGGACGTAGACAAGTTGATGATGCTATCATTCAACATAATATTGTATAACTCAATACTCTATAGAACTCCTTGATCTAATCCTCGCAATGAAAAATCTTACACAAAGTCTATGAAATAATCTAATGAACCTTTATAGGATGTATCAAATGCATTTGATACAAAGAATGATATAAAACCAAGAAGAATCACCATGGTAAGGAAAGAAAAAAATATGGATGATGATTATAAACCTATCTTATAGCCAGTGAGTAGTAGCCCAGCTGGTCACAGCTCGAGGCCCCTCACAAAGGGTCCCGAGTTTGACTCCCACTGGAAGTGTTGCTCGGAAATGAACTTCCCACAGCGTCAGCTGACCTCTGATGTGACTTATTGGGATACTGGTGTGCGGACGTCTGGGTCTCCCAGGTTTACCATTCCCTACTATCTGGACCTATGCCTTGGGAGTGGGTTTCCCTCGGAAATAAAAAATATAAACCTATCTTATAGATAATGATCCATGGTATTACATGGAAAGATAAAGATGGGATGCATGCAAATATACGTGTCAATCTATGCATGGCTATGTGGCACTTAGTAGCTTAAGCTAATGACACCTCTTACACTCCTTTTCATAAACCCCAGGTATAAATACTCTTCTCTTCACCTATTAGTAGAATTTTTGGATCTTGTTACCATCCCTTTCTTAGATATCGTGCATACCACTCTAGTATCATGCATAGTGAAGAGAGTTGAGCCTAGAGCCTTGGTATTGGCCAAAGACAAAGGATATCGGCCAAGTAGGGGATATCAACCTAGCAAGGTGATATTGGCCATAAGGAGGGAAGATATCGTGCAAAAGCTAAGAAGCTCAAGTCTTGGATCTTGGAGAAGATCATCTTCAACCTTGAGGACGTGGAGAGTTGAATATTGAAGCTTGGAAAGTGTGCAAGAGGTTGGTTACATAACTTAAACCCAACTATGTTATTATGCACTTTCAATATTGTTGAAATTGTTTATTACTTTTAATTTCAAATTCCTTTGATCAATTGATGTTCCTTTGAGTTCCAATAAGTTGTTAGGACTGATGTCCATGATTTAGATTAGAAATACAAAGGTCTTGAGGTTGATGATGATGATGACATCACCATGATGCAACCCGATATGGGGGTAAGTATCTTGAAATCCGATATAGAACCCAAGATGGTGGTTAACCCGATATAGAAGTAGGTAATACCCCATGAACGATATGAGGCCTACTTTATGAATGATATGGGAAGTAACTACTTATATCTTATACACTATATGAGGTTAAGGCAATACCTTTTACACAATATGGTCAAAACTCTAGATGAAGAAGTGAAACCCGATATGAATTGCTCTCAAAACCCGACATACCCTATTACTTTGTGATGGGTTGAAGATTCCAACTAGATAATTAGCTTGTTATTCAATCATATGATACTAATAATCCTTGGGAAGGAATAAAAAGGATATGGGTAT
The DNA here is from genome assembly GCA_963693085.1 of Alisma plantago-aquatica. NCBI lineage: Eukaryota > Viridiplantae > Streptophyta > Magnoliopsida > Alismatales > Alismataceae > Alisma > Alisma plantago-aquatica. Next base: position 844,770,007 of record OY856412.1, read on the forward strand.
AATGGTTTGCCCGATATACTAACTCAATATGTTAGCCAATATGCCAACACGATATGAAGACCCAATATAGGAACCCAATATAAGAATCCAACATGGGAAACTGATATGGTATTTTGTATATACTATTTGGATGATACCATAATGAGGCATGTACCCTATGCCCGATATGGTGCACACCCCTTGCACGATATAACAACAAGTGTACCCTTAGACCCGATATGAGGTCAAGTTTTTAGCTTATAAATGATATGAGGTCAAGTACCTCTAACTTGAGTGATAAATTTTAACTGATAGCTAACCCAAGATGGTTACACGATATGGTGTTAGGGGATATACCCTAAACCCGATATGATGATGTGGTTCTACCACATTACCGATATGAATACATGGTATGATGACATGTGCATCTTAAAGCATGATATGATAACATATATACACCATGATGCCCGATATGGTAGGTATGCTTCAATCCAATAGATTTGATTAAGTGATATATATTGTATGATTAATGTAACATTGAGATACAATGAGTTTAATTCAATTTGATAATGGTGAGATAATAGACCTTAAGAGGTGAATTAAGTAATCAACATCCTAGTGAGGACGAGAGAGAAACTAAGATTGGAAAGTTAATTATGTAATATGTATATGTTTGAATGGAGTATGAATAAGGGCTTAATATTTTATGATGAAATGCGTTGAAGCCCTAATTGGTTAATAAGGTAAATCATAACCCTAAGAATGGGTGATGAGATCATTTGAATCCTTAATCGGTTGAATGAAGGGAAACCCTAATCCTGATAGAGAGAATGTGTTCTTTTGCATTTCATGGTTATGACATGTGTTTGATATTGTTAATAGCCTGATATACTAACCATGAAAGTATCATAAGGTAATGAGCATAGCTTAGTAAGAGCTATGATGTTTATATGATATAGATTCAATGAGCTATGTGAACTATCTGAATTAATACCTTGGTCTGATGACCTAGGGGTAATGGTTACCTGCTAAGTGGTGACAGTACTTAGTGATGTGTTAAGGGTTGGAATACCCAAGCATGATAAAAATAAGAGATGGAGATACTAAGTGATATATGTATTCCAAAGAATCATGAAAGTACTTCATAAACATATTTATGCCTTTGTTTGTAGCATCTGATATAATTCTTGTTTGTAACTTGATTGATGCTAAAAGATACTGAAATGCACTTAATTAAGTTAAATGTTATCATGTAGTTGCCCAGACCATAGATCCATTCAGTGTTAGGATTTTCTTAATGGTGAAACGAGTTTTACTCGGTTTGTATATTCTTGAATATGTAATCAAATAAACAAGGGTGCTCAGTAGACTCCCCAAATACACCAGGTTGCTCAGTGGACTTCCTGATGAAACTAAACTAGGATCGCTCAGTGGTATTCTTGATGACATATAATCCGAGAAAGCTTAGTGGTCTTCTCCCGAAGAGAGTACATGCTATGGCTATAACTCTATAGAAAAGATGCCGCTATACCCTGACATATCTAAATTGTAGTAGACACAAGATGTCCTACCAGTTATCTCATACTGACTGAGACAAGTGAGGTCTTGACAACCGGCTCTGCCATTGACCTTGTATGGTACCGATTTTGACTTACTAGTGGTCGCTTGGAGTATGAGCGGTATACCTCATCTCCTCTGGTCATAAGTGTGAATGTGAACATGTAATCAATCGTGTAGCGTATTTGCTTAAGGATCAAATACAGAAAACATTGGTTGATACTTCATTACTTTTATACATCTTAGTAGACAGATGTCATACATGTTCTTCATATTCCTTTTAAAAGTAAATAGATGACTTATAATTCTATTATCAATATTTATGCTTTGCACTGCAAATATACCTGCTAGTTGCATAAGGTATCATCTATTCAGTTTTATACTATTCCCTGTGATAATAATATTATTGGCAGAGAGTTATATCTCTCGCTAGGAACATAGTCTCACCCCGTGGGATCCAAAATTTTTAGGTGGACCCGGATGAGGGACTAGGAATCGGAATGTAGAGGAAGGACCACATCAGTAAGGGCAGAAGTAGTAGCTCAAGTTGAGTACACTGACTATCGTGTCTTGTAGATAGAAGTCCTATGTGTCGTCTATGTACTCTCAGGTCCTTGGGAGATAGTTCTTAGTGGTTTTTATGAACAACTTGAGATTTTGGTTTATTTACCTCGAGGTTTTATGTTGTTGATGTATTTGTTAAAGTAAAGCAAATGGTACTTGTTATCCTCGGGAGGAGACGATACATTGTTTGTACGATAGGAACCACATGTATATAAAGTTTTGGTTCTTTTTGTAAGAGTTTCTTGGGAGAGGATCTATGTGCAAAATGGTTTTAATTCTTAGTGATTTTTGTTAATTCTACTACTTATGGTTATTCCACGATTATTACTGGTGACGACTTGATTTGTTATTGGGTCATCACAAAGTTTTGGTATTAGAGTGTAAGGTTTGATGAGTCTATAGAGACATAGAATTAAGTTTTTTGAGTCTGTTCTAGTGTCCTCCAGTGTATCTTATGGTGATTTCTCATCTTACATGATAAGAAATAAAATTGAAAAATGGTTGGGGCACACAAAGAACGCGCTACTGAGAGTAGTGTTGATGCACCAGGAGGTGGTGCAAGGGATTAGGCTAGAGAAGAACATGTGCCTCAGAATCCCCTGCTTGACCAAACTCTATTAGAGATACAACCTTTCATAATCTTTTTGGGCATATCATGAATACAATGATGCATATGGCTGATCGGATACTAGCACCAGCCCCTAGGGTACCAGTTTCCAGTGAAGGACATGGATCTGGTAAGACGTTTGAGCCGTTGTGTCGGGTAGGAGCCACTGAATATGTTGGTACAGCTGATCCAGTAGATGTTGATTCATGGTTTACTGAGATAGAGAAAGCCTTTAGGATTCTTGATATTCCAGAAGCTGATAAGGTTAAGCATGTTGTGTACCTTATGAAGGGAAGCGTTGGCCATTGGTGGGCCACTGAATAAGAGAAAACACCTGGTGTTGAGGTCGGATGGTAGGAATTCCGATGAGAGTTTGTCAGTAGATACTTTCCTAAGACCTATCTAGATGAGAAGATTTCATAGTTTGAGCGGATTAGGTAGGGACCGATGAAGGTTAGTGAGTATGAAGCTAATTTTATGGAGCTTTTGCAGTTCTGTCTGCACATGGCTACGACATATGAGGAGAGAATTCAGCATTTCGAGAAGGGTCTGAACACTGAATTAACCACACATGTATCTGCTCTAGAGAATAGAGAGAGGTTTGCTACCTTTTTGGAGTCAGTTAGGTGGATAAAGAGGTTTGTGACTGAGAAATGAGAGGTAAATAGTAGGAAAGTACCTTTACAGTTTTAGGGTTAGAGGTTTGGTAGTTTTAAGAAACCAAGGTTTAATACACCAGTAGAACCATAGAGGTTCAGTGCTCAGACATAGTGGACGTCCAGCAGAAATAGAGGTCGTAGTTTTCCGCCAAGTGGAGCCCATAGCTTAGCATCAATGTTAGTGACAGGACCACCTAGGTCAATATGGGAGGATAGAGTCTACTACAGGTGTAGGCAGACAAGACGTGATAAAGGATTGTCCACTTAGAGACGTGGAAGTAACCCAACCACCAAGGGAGAGTCAACAAGGCTCTCAAAGACAACAGTTTAGTAGTGGCACTTGAGGATGTGGACAAGCATCCCAGGCAGGATCATCTGCACCAGCCAACAGAGCATGAGGTCGGCAATAGGCAACGACGAGATTCTATGCTATGAATCAACCAGAGGCAGTAGTTAACCCATGTGTTGTGACATGTCAGATGGAATTATTTCATTCTGATATGTCTTCATCCTATTTTGTATTTGTTTTGATTGATCCAGGTGCTACACATTCCTTTATCACTCAAGAAGTGATTCATGACTGCAATATAATTGTCAACTGTAGAATGGATAATTTGTTATTAGAAACTCCGTTAGTCAAATTTGCAGTGTTGCAGAAGGTATGCACTCCCTATGCTCTTTCTTTCTCAGAACACAACATTCAGGTGGATCTTATACCACTTGAAATGCATAGGTTTGATGTAATTCTTAGTATGGATACCCTAGAGAAGTATAAGGTTGTCTTGGATTGTGGTTCCAAGCAAGCTATGTTCACACACGGTGATAAGACATGGGTCTTTCAGGGGGATAGAAAGATTCTTCAAACTTGTCTAGTGTCAACAATGGTAGCAGAGAGGTAGATGTGACAAGAATGCTTCGCAGTCTTGGCACATGTGGTAGACACCAGAGCAGAGAGTCCTAGTCATTCCAAAGTTCCTATTGTCTGGGAATTTGAGGATGTGTTTCCCGAGGAATTTCTAGATGTTCCTCCACCTCGAGAGATTGATTTCAAGATTAATCTTATTCTAGATACTCAACCCATAGCCCAAACACCCTATAGGATGGCACCCGCTGAGATGGCAGAACTCAAGAAGCAATTACAGGAGTTACTTGAGAAATGTTTCATTCGACCGAGTACTTCGCCATGGGGTGCTCCAATTCTTTTTGTTAAAAAGAAATATGGGCCTATGGGACTATGCATAGACTATAGATAGCTTAACAAGGTGACTATTAAGAACAAATATTCTTTGTCAAGGATTGATGATCTATTTGACCAGTTGCGTGGTGCAACTGTGTTCTCTAAGATAGATTTAAGGTCAGGATATCATCAGTTACACATCAAGGAGAGTAACATACCTAAGTTAGCTTTTAGGATGAGATATGGTCATTATGAGTTTGTAGTTATGTCGTTTGGACTAACTAATGCACCAGATGCATTCATGGAGTTGATGAATAGAATCTTCTGGCCATTCCTTGATCAGTTTATAGTGTTTTTCATAGACGATATCCTAATATATAGTAGAGATGGTCAACAACATGAACAACACCTTCGTCAAGCCTTGACTTTGTTGAGACAACACAAGTTATATGCTAAGTTTAGCAAGTGTGAATTCTGGTTATCAGAAGTATCTTTTCTAGGACATGTTATATCTGCTTCAGGTATTCGTATTGATCCAAAGAAAGTAGAGTCTGTTGTAGAGTGGGAACAACCCAAGACACCGATTGAGATTCATAGTTTCCTAGGTTTGGTAGGTTACTACAGAAGGTTTATCAGAGACTTCAGTTCTATAGCATTACCCCTAACCTGGTTGACTAGGAAGGAAGTTCCTTTTGTCTGGAATGATAAGTGTCAAAATTCTTTCCATTTGTTGAAAGAAAGGTTGACTATGCACATGTGTTAGTTCTACCTGAGTAGGGAAAAGGATATGTTGTTTTCTGTGACTCTTCTAAGAATGGTCTAGGTTGTGGGTTGATGCATAGTGATCATGTAGTTTATTTTCCTTCTCGATAGCTTAAGAAACACGAGAAGAATTATCTAACACATGATTTAGAATTAGTTGCAGTGGTTCACGCGTTGAAAATCTAGAGGCATTATCTCTATGGAGAAACATGTCATATTTTCACATATCATAAAAACTTAAAATACATTTTCCCACAACATGAGTTGAATATGAGACAATGTTTCTGGATGGAGTTAATCAAGGACTACGATTGTATAACTGATTATCATCCAGGGAAAGCGAATGTAGTGGCAGATGCATTCAGTAGGAAATCCTCGACTCCACCCACAGAAAAAGCACAACTGAATTCTTTAGTGTGTTGTAAGAGGGGTATGCTTGTCTCTTTGAGATAGATGAATGTACAGTTAGAAGTGTCTTTGTTAGCAGGATTTTTAGCTAAGATGCATGTGAAACCTACTTTGAAAGAATAGATTAAAGAGGCACAACAGGAAGATATTGTGATTCAGCATATTAGGTCAGAGTTGGGCAGTGAGAAACGGGACGATTTCCATGAGTCAGAGGACGGGATAGTCTGTTACCATGGTAGGACGGTAGTTCCTGATGCCAATAATTTAAGAAAGTTATTTATGGAGGAAGCTCACTCATCAATGTATGCAATGCATCCAGGGAGCACTAAAATGTATCATAACTTAAAAGATATGTATTGGTGGTCCAGTTTGAAGAAAGTTGTAGCTGCGTTTGTTATGCAATGTTCATTGTGTTAGTAGGTTAAAGCAGAACATCAGAATCCTACAGTAACATTGCAACCCTTACCTATACCTCAGTGGAAATGGGATCACATGACGATGGACTTTGTGGTTGGTCTACCTAGGACAGCCAAAAGTCATGATTCCATTTGGGTAATAGTTGATAGTTTGACCAAGACAACACATTTTCTTCCTATCAAAACAACCTATACTGCTGAAAAACTTGCACAAATCTATATAGATGAGATAGTGAGGTTGCATGGGGTTCCAGCTACGATTGTGTCTGATAGAGGTCCCCAATTCACAAGTCATTTTTGGGAACAACTACATAAAGCTCTGGGTACGCAATTGAAGTTTAGTAAAACTTTTCACCCTCAGACTGATGGGCAGTCTGAAAGGACTATACAGACTTTGGAAGACTTGCTTAGAGTAGGTGTTCTTCAGTTTGTGGGAAGTTGGAACTTACATTTGAGCTTGATAGAGTTTGCCTATAACAATAGTTATCAGACTAGTATTGATATGGCACCATATGAAGCCTTATACAGTAGACATTGTAGATCTCTATTATGTTGGTTTGAAATAGGAGAATACCAACTTCTGGGTCCTGAGTTAGTGCAACAAACAACTGAAAAGATTAAAGTAATACACCAACAGTTGAAGGCTGCACATGATAGACAAAAGTCTTATGCTGATAAATGTCGCAGACCTTTAGAATTCCAAGTTGGAGACAGAGTTTATCTCAAGGTCTCTCCTTGGAAAGGTGTTCTCAGATTCGGGAAGAAGGTAAGTTAGCTCCTAGATTTATGGGACCTTACCCAGTGATAGAACAGATTGGAAAGGTAGCTTATAGGTTGGAATTGCCACCTGAGTTACACAGACTACATTTAGTATTTCACGTGTCTATGCCAAGAAAATTTCATCCCAATACAGAGATGGTGTTGCAACCTGTAGAGCTTGAATTGAACAAAGATATATCCTATGTGGAAGGTCTGATGATGATTCTTGATAGAAGAGTCAAGAAGTTGAAGAAGAAAGACATAGTTCTTGTAAAAGTTCTCTGGCATCATCATGGCGTTGAATAAGACACATGGGAGCTAGAGGAAGATATGAGGAGGAAGTACCCTTCTCTTTTCTCTTGATATTTTGGGGACGAAATCCTTTTTAGGGGTTGATAATTGTAACATCCCTGGCCTGGGTAATGACTTAACCCTATAAGTTTTTCTTAATTAAGTACTTACAAACTTGTTCTAAACTTTTGAAAAAGTAATTAAGACTCTTTGTGAAGTTTATTTTCAAGTTTGAGCTCAGTTGCAAACTATTTGTGCATTATATGATAATCTGAGTGTAAAATGCAATTTACCCAAGATAAGGGGTTATATTGCAAATTTTCACATGTTGAAAGTACCCTAAGTGTTTTAACATCATAAGAGAGAGAATGATGCTAACTGGTGGCTTGTGGAAAGCCTAAATTCTAAGTGAGAACGCATTTGAATAATGTTAAGTGCTTTGTGCATCAATTATGGTACAAATTGTAAATTATTTAAAATGTAGGGTTGATGTGTAAATTACCACTTCTAGATTGTCTCTACTCCTTCCTAGTATCATATAGAGGAGAGATAAAGAAGGAGACTGTTATAACCCCAATTTTTGGGTTCCTTTGGTGAGAAATGTAATTTCTCATACTAAAGATATTTGGACAAATAATGATATAATTTGTTGTGAATAAATGGATTTCGTTTAAAATAGCCTTATTGTTTGATTTGTGGGCTTTATTGGCTATTGGGCCCAATAATAAGGAAATAACAAAGAAAATTCAATTAGTGAATGAATAATTGGATATTTGAGAAAAGAAATATGTAGAAACCTCTAGAAGGCAAACCCAAAGAGGATTTCATGCTTCTTGGGTTCCTTGGGTACCAAGGAGTCCAAGGTTGCAAAAAGAAAGCAATAGGAAAAGAAAAGATTAATTAAGTATTTCTTTATGAAGAAAGAAATTGGGTAATAATGATATAATGTGGAAAATGAGTGGAAAGAGGTATAAATGAGATTTCTTGGGGAAATTTTCGTATCCATGAGGTTACTAATATTAAAAGGAATGCCAATGAGGAAAATAAGAGAGAAATTGAAAGAAATCCTCAAAAAGAAATATTTTATTTAGAAATAAACATGATAATGCAAAATAATGCATATAGGTGCATTAAGAAGGATAATAAGTATCCTTAAAAAGGGATTTCGAAATAATGGAGTGTCTTGGGATCCAAGGAGTCCCAATAAAAAGGAAAGAAAGAGAAAATACCTAAATTGCAAAATAAAAGGATAATGTGAAACATTGTTAATGAATTTTAAGATATTGGTAAAAAGAAAGATATTATTTAAGAAAGTGGTTTTCATGGCCAATGATCTAAAAGGCAAGGATAATGAAAATAAAAGAGGGGTTTTTCGTATTCCTATATATTCAAGTAATATAGGAAGAGAGTAGGAGAGAGAACCTTGTTTCCTCATGAAAGGAATTAGATTTCTAATAGAAAAGAACCTTATTTCTTTTCCTTCTTGGGCAGGCATGTTAGGGCATGGATGTCCTCCCTATATAAGGGGTCGAATCCTTGTCCATGTCCAGAGGGACCTGACACGGCTACCTCTCTCTTCCATCTTCTTCTTCTTCTTCACATTTCTTTTGCTTTCAAACCCTAAGGTAGATGTGTAGCACGGAACCGGGGGGCAGCAGGGACTCCTGGAATCATTACAATCGAGGAAGGAGGTCCCACGATGCCAAGGTGATGCTCTGTCATCATCCCTATGCCTGAGTGCGCACCGGATGTTAGCAGCATGGCTGCAAAGTCTGCTGCTAATCGCAGACACGCCCCACACCAACCAAAGGTCGTAGATGCGGGCCAAGGGCACCGGAAGGTGCGAGGAGGAGCGACTGAGATAGGGAGCCAACCTCGGTGGCTCGACGAAGCCTAGGGAGGGTGACACAGCCTCACCTACTTCCTACCTGTCGCAGCCGCGCTAGGGCGCGCGAGAGGTAGAAGAAGGTAGGCTCTGGACCGTTTTGCCCCTCTTGGGCGTGAAGGAATAACAACTTACACAAGGGCATTAGAGTAATTTGGTTATATTCCAAACAAGCCGCGTTGTATGGCAAGGAGTGACGTGGCATCTCCTGATTGGCTGTGGTAAGTATTTTATTGCAAAACTCATATCTCATGATTCGTAACTCGGTTTAAAACGAACCTTATATGAATTTTTATCAGAAGAACGCAAGGAATCCATTAAAAATAGTTTTATAGCCTGAATCTGATCATAGATCGAAAAGTAGTGTAAATCATCATCTTTAATGAATTAAAGATTAAGAAACCCTATTTTGAAATGAATAAAGTGTTTAATAGGGTTTAATGGATCATTAGAGTTGATATTAACCTGTTAAATGTAAAATGGTACATTGAGTTCAAAAAGGAAGAACTTTGCACATGATTAGTCTAATTTAGAGTTTATATGCTTGAAATTGGAAAAGTACATAAAGTTATCATCTTTGATGTTTTAATTATGGGAAAACCCTTAGATTTGATGATAGATGGATAATTCAAGCTAATATTAACATGTTGTTAATAAAAGAGAAAATAGGATTTAAAAATATGGTCTTTTTATATATCTGGTTTAATTTAGGGTTTCGTGCATGATTATGCACTAATGAGCTTGAAAACCCTAATTTTGATGAATATGTCTTTTAATTGGTTTAATTGTGTAAATCCACGAATAAAATAGAGATGTGATGATCCTAAGCCAATTTGAGCATAAAAGATCCTTAATGTGGATAATTTGAGTAATTAGGGTTTTTATGAGTGAAAAGTTGTTTTAGGGTTTGTTGACCTAAAATGGATAAAGTTTGAGATATGGATCTAAGAAACCCTAATGCATCCTAATGAGACTTAGAAACCTTAGAAAGGTGTCCCAAGTCAATAAGGAGTTGTTTGGGATATGCTTGTGACATTTAGACATTATACATGTTTTCAAGATCAATGTTTGCTTGATTGATTGATTGGCTTGCTTGATTGGACATCTAGTTGGATTTGGATAAATTGTTGCTTGAGATCTCCAAGACAGGTATGTGGTTACGATTATGAATAACCGCTATAGTTTCCCGATGGATTCCCGGATGTTTAATCGCATTGAATGCAACTAAATTGTTGGATGTTTATTTATTTCATGCAACTATAAAGTGACTATGATTATCACTATAAATGTGCATATATAACTGGCTAGATCTGGGTCCACCTCTGTTACTTTGAAAAGGATAAAAAAGGGGTAATCCTAGAGTAAGGTCTAGGTTACCGTGAGTTAGAAATTGGGCTACCTACGTGTAGTGTCATGAGACTCTTTAGCATATCCCGAGTTAAGGAGTGGTCTACTTACGAGTAGTGCCATGTGACTCAACCCTAGAATTTGGTTCACTTATAGGTGGATCATGAGGGGTTTAATGGGGACAACATAGAGGATAGGGTACTCTTGGGTTGCGGAGTTATATCTAAAACGTAATATTGGTTGTTAAATAAGTAATTGAATGATTACATTGTTATCATAGTTGCATGTTTATTGTTTTCCCCCACATACCAGCTATGGCTGACCGACGTTTTGTTTGTCGGCATTTTAGGTACAATGAAAAGAACATACAGTAAAGTGGCACATGTGATACTAAAAGAGAATTAAAGTGTAAAGGAGGATTAGATAGATTAGTATCGGTGTGGATAGAAGTTTAGAGATCCAAGTTTTCAAAAGGTATGTAGAGAAAATTTTTATTACGATTTTCAGTATAGTCTGTTAGAATTTAATAATTGTTTATGGTTATATGTCGAAGCTTTGATCCGGGATTAATGTGTGCGGCTTCAACCTCTTGGTTTCCCTTAATTGGGGGTTATCGGGAGGTGGGGTCGTAACATTTGGTATCAGAGCTTAGGTTCCTCAGTTAACCATTAATAATTATTAAATTTTACAAACTCCATAGAACCCAAGGGAGTTATTAGAGGAGTATCCAAAAGACGGAGGTGTCTAGAAAGGGATCACGACCGGGGGCTGGCAATATTTTCCTCTGCACTGCTAGTCGGAATACGAGGACTCCCGGACCCGTGTGACCGCCTGGACAAAGTCTTAGGGTATGAATCGAAATAAGATACCTTTAGGACTTCTCATCTTATTCATCCCTTCTCATCACAAAATTCTGATAAGGACCTAAAGGATTAGGGTTTTCTTTCTTCTCCTCACCCTCTTGAGGTATGGGTAAGGTTAATAAGGTTTAAGGAATCCTCCATCAAATTAATGAAAAGCATGTAAATAAGATGTCATGGACATAAGCTTAATAGATTAATCACAAATTAAAGAGTAGATACATGCTTAGGTCGTATGACATAAGTTGTCATGTCGACAGAGTAGACCTGAGAGTAGACCTTCTTGTCAGGAGGATAAGTTAGTCTTGGAGATAGAGATCTCCATTGCAAGTAGAGACCTGGCACATCCTATGAGGATGATGCTAACCCTAACCCTAAGTGATGGTTAGAGAGAGATGAGTTGGACCAGGTGTTTGAAAGGACATGCCTTTGGGATGCCATATGATCCATGGGTGACCTAGAACCTTTGGCAACCCAGCCCTGTGAAGGGTCGTGCATGATAGGGTAAAGGATAGCTCCTTAGATGATGATGTTAGTGAAGGACCATAGAAACCCTATGGGCCTGTGCAAGTAGGGCATAGCTAGCACCTAGGGCACGTCATAATGCTGACAGTAGGATGAAACCCTGGATAAGGAATTATGATGGAGCATAAAGGGTTATGAATGACCTAGAGCAACCATAAGTCTGAACCTAGGCTTCACCCATATAGAGCATGCTTTTGAGGTTGATCCTTCTTGAAGAAGGGACCTCTAATGGTGAGGTTGGATGTGGGGTTAGCTCTAGAGAGAGGAGGAAATCCAACAAGAAGGTTGGAAGCCTAAAACCCTGAATAATGGATGATAGTGGTTGCTTCATGATCGATCCGAGAAAGTTGATGATATCTTGGTTGCCTTTAGAGGGACCAAACCCTAGAGATAGAAGATGAAGCATCTGGTGCCGATGTGCCTACGGTATATGTGTTTACCTTCTGAGGTAGGATGAAGAGGTCCTTAGACCTAGAGAGGTTTAGTGAACAGGTTCTGAGGCCTTGTACCTTGTTGGTTGTCCTTAAGGAGGATCCAACTCTAAGTGTTGCTCGAGTTGAAGGATGACAAGAAGTGCATGTCATGCCTTTTGCATGCTTGGTTCATGGTTAAGAGATAGAGTATGCAGTCGGACACCTACAAGTGAACCTAGGGTCCCTAGGCCTAAGAGGGGAAGTGGTGTACCTGATGCTCGTGATGAGAGTTGAGTTCCTATAGAAGAGAGCATGATAATCCTCATGAATAGAGGAAAAGAGAAGCCCCTTAAATTTAAGGTGTGTTTGATGAACCCCTCATAACTAGGTTGATGATGAAGAAAAGTATGATATCATCCCAACATCGAGGAAAGAGGACAAGTATGACCTACATGGTACAGTAAGTGATCTGCTGGTGCCTTAATAGCTTGCTAGGGTTAAGTTGGCTCATGTGGATGTAAACCCTAGACCTAAGAACTTTTGTGACCTTGTTGTCAAGAGATAGTTTTCCTCCCATCCTGGGAGAAGGATCCCTTTGGTAGGGTGTATATTAGATTTGTTAGTTTAAGGTGACCTAAAGAGGTCTCAAAGGATCTTGAGAAGCTAAGTGAAAAGTACATGTTAGGAGAATGAACTTGTAGACCCATAGATAACCATCTCTAAGTGCCTGTGTTACCATGGAGGTAACCGGTATGGGGCTTGACCAAGGTAGGCAGGTTGCCATGATCCCGATGAAAGGATGAAAGCCAGCCCATGAATGCAGAAAGAGAGATGATGAAGACTTGGGTAAGGTTCTAAGTGAACATGTTTTGTAATGGAGAATCCTAAGTCTATCCTAGGGTCAGGTAGGGATAAGACCGATGAAAGTAGGAGTTGCCTAATTCCCCAGTTGCACATGATCATAGGGTCAGGAGGTAACAACTATCATTGTTTGAGGGCCATGGGTTAGGAGATTGATCACCTTCATGAACTCATGGGACCCAAAGGGCAGACGAGTAGGGCACTCTATTGATGCATGAGGGAAGAGGGATGACCCCAAAAGAGTCGGTACCCTATAGACCTAGAGGAGATGACCAAGGATATAAACCTCAGTAGGTTCAAGACTAGTTTTATATCACGATGTTTGTGATGAAGAGACATATGTGGCACGTTGCAACTTAGATTTAAAGGTGTACTGGCAAAGTGGGATGTACCATCTCTACTCTTGGAATAGGAAGAACTCTGTATTTGGACTGCAGCCAAATGCTTTTTTCCTCTTGTTATGGGAGTGAGAGATAGGACATTATGCATGCCATACACCAAGGATAAGAGATGATGTAGGTTGGAACGTTGCCACGAGAAATGGGGATAGAGAAGATAACCTACCCTGGCAAAGTGAATGATACATGGATGGTTTGCAAACACTAAGAGGAATGAGGTAGTCACCTTATGAGGATGTCTTGATCATGAGCTATGTGGAACTTACAAATTATACTAGGTTGAGTTTGATCACCACGATGATGAAATCAGAGAGTGTTCTTAATGAAGATAGACATAGAGTTTGAGGTAAGATGATGAGTGAAATACATGGAAATGTATGTCTTCAATGTTACCTAATACCTAAGGATGTGAAGTGGTAATGGATGCTCTAGTTGAGATACATCTGACTTGTTTGACTAGAAGCTAGAAGAGGTTGTTTGGCTAACCCTAAGTTTGAACAGGAGTGGTGTTTGGATAACACTCAGATGTAACAAGATACGTTGAAAAGTTAAGGGTTGTTTGGTTAGCCAGTCTAGTCCTTGATACGATGAAAGGATGGTGGTAGAACCTCAAGTGCACTTCTTTGGAAAAGAAGGTGATGAAACCCTGACAAGAGTGGTTTAGTGTTTCAAAGGAATCGATCTTGAAAGGATCATGACATACATGAAATCATGATACACCGTGGAAAATGGCAATAGCACTTTGGATGCTTAAGATGAGGTTGCATGTGGTTTATGGCCATGCAAGCCAGGAGGTAAAGGACGAACCCCAGTAACCCAGTGTATCGATATAGAGGACAAAAGAGTCCCTGAGAGGGAATGGGAGCTCAACACTATGGATGTTGTGATAGGTCTTCCCTGGGTCAAAGAAGGTCGAGATGCAATATGGGTTATGGTAGGTCGCCTTACCTAGATAATATGAGAAAGGAAGGGTTCTATCAAGGGACAGATCTAGTTGAACTACCCATGAGAGAGATGGTTCGACTACACCATTAAGCGAGTTCAAAGGTTTTTGAGTTTGACCTAAAGGTTCACTTCCATAAAGTGGAAGTAGGTACATGAAGAACTCAATATTACTATAGTTTATCACCCCTAACTATGGTTAGTATGATCTAGACTAAAGGGTCTGATGAGGGCATGTGTGCTCGTTCAGGGTGATATCTAGAGACAGTTCTTACCCTATGAAAGATGTGACAATGACCACCATAGCCAGTATTGGGTTTTATATGAAGCTCTGTAAGGGAGGTTGTGTCGGTCACCACTTCAGTAAGGTGATGTTGGTGAAAAGGGCCACATGATGGTTAGAAAAGGACCACATGATGGTTAGAAAAAGGGACCCCAGTGTGTGTAGATGAAGTCACTTTGTTTGTGTAAAGGCTGAAAGGAGCCTAGAGATGATGAGAGTCGTGAGCAGATGCAAAGTAGACTGACATACAAGTTACTGTGGGAGAAAATGTGACATGAAAATCTGACCCCTCTAAGTTATAGCTAAGAGAGTTGAGTCCCCGATACATGGGTCCATTAGAAATGGATGGGTGGAGAAGGTTAAGATTGACCTAACCCCTCAGGATAAAGTAATGTGTGATGAGTTCCATGTGTCCGATTTAGAGCACTATGTGAGGTACCCCGACCATGTGCTGAGCAATGAACCTAGTGAGCCCCAAGGGAGGCTGACATGGCCTGAGTCACCTGTGTAGTCTATAGACGCCAGGATGAAAGAACTCAGAGAAAAAGAATATGTGATGATAAAGGTTCTGTGAAAGCGCCATGAGTACGGTAAAGCCACAAAGGGGCCAATGTTGGACATGGAAAAGTCTTATCCTGAATTGTTTGTTTGCTTGCCTGAATTTTGAGGACAAAATTCCTATAAGAGGGGAAGGATGTTATAACCCCAATTTTTGGGTTCCTTTGGTGAGAAATGTAATTTCTCATACTAAAGATATTTGGAAAAATAATGATATAATTTGTTGTGAATAAATGGATTTCATTTAAAATAGCCTTGTTGTTTGATTTGTGGGCTTTATTGGCTATTGGGCCCAATAACAAGGAAATAACAAAGAAAATTCAATTAGTGAATGAATAATTGGATATTTGAGAAAAGAAATATGTAGAAACCTCTAGAAGGCAAACCCAAAGAGGATTTCGTACTTCTTGGGTTCCTTGGGTACCAAGGAGTCCAAGGTTGCAAAAAGAAAGCAATAGGAAAAGAAAAGATTAATTAAGTATTTCTTTATGAAGAAAGAAATTGGGAAATAATGATATAATGTGGAAAATGAGTGGAAAGAGGTATAAATGAGATTTCTTGGGGAAATTTTCGTATCCATGAGGTTGCTAATATTAAAAGGAATGCCAATGAGGAAAATAAGAGAGAAATTGAAAGAAATCCTCAAAAAGAAATATTTTATTTAGAAATAAACATGATAATGCAAAATAATGCATATAGGTGCATAAAGAAGGATAATAAGTATCCTTAAAAAGGGATTTAGAAATAATGGAGTGTCTTGGGATCCAAGGAGTCCCAATAAAAAAGAAAGAAAGAGAAAATACCTAAATTGCAAAATAAAAGGATAATGTGAAACATTGTTAATGAATTTTAAGATATTGGTCAAAAGAAAGATATTATTTAAGAAAGTGGTTTTCATGGCCAATGATCTAAAAGGCAAGGATAATGAAAATAAAAGAGGGGTTTTTCGTATTCCTATATATTCAAGTAATAAAGGAAGAGAGTAGGAGAGAGAACCTTGTTTCCTCATGAAGGGAATTAGATTTCTAATAGAAAAGAACCTTATTTCTTTTCCTTCTTGGGCAGGCACGTTAGGGCGTGGATGTCCTCCCTATATAAGGGGTCGAATCCTTGCCCACGTCCAGAGGGACCTGACACGGATACCTCTCTCTTCCATCTTCTTCTTCTTCTTCACGTTTCTTTTGCTTTCAAACTCTAAGGTAGATGTGTAGCACGGAACTGGGGGGCAGCAGGGACTCCTGGAATCATTACGATCAAGGAAGGAGGTCCCACGATGCCAAGGTGATGCTGTGTCATCATCCCTATGCATGAGTTCACGCCGGATGTTAGCAGCATGGATGCAAAGTCTGCTGCTGATCACAGACACGCCCCACACCAACCAGAGGTCGTAGTTGCGGGCCAAGGGCAGCAGGAGGTGCGAGGAGGAGCGACGGAGCTAGGGAGCCAACCCCGGTGGCCCGACGAAGCCTAGGGAGGGCGGTGTAGCCTCACCTACTTCCTACCTGCCGCAGCCGCGCTAGGGCGTGCGAGAGGTAGAAGAAGGTGGGCTCTGGACCATTTTGCCCCTCCTGGGTGTGAAGGAATAACAACTTACGCAAGGGCATTAGAGTAATGTGGTTATATTCCAAACAAGCCGCGTTGTATGGCAAGGAGTGACGTGGCGTCTCCTGATTGGTTGTGGTAAGCATTTTATTGCAAAAATCATATCTCATGATTCATAACTCGGTTTAAAACGAACCTTATATGAATTTTTATCATAAGAACGCAAGGAATCCATTAAAAATAGTTTTATAGCCTGAATATGATCATAGATCGAAAAGTAGTGTAAATCATCATCTTTAATGAATTAAAGATTAAGAAACCCTATTTTGAAATGAATAAAGTGTTTAATAGGGTTTAATGGATCATTAGAGTTGATATTAACCTGTTAAATGTAAAAAGGTACATTGAGTTCAAAAAGGAAGAACTTTGCACATGATTAGTCTAATTTAGAGTTTATATGATTGAAATTGGAAAAGTACATAAAGTTATCATCTTTAATGTTTTAATTACGGGAAAACCCTTAGATTTGATGATAGATGGATAATTCAAGCTGATATTAACATGTTGTTAATAAAAGAGAAAATAGGATTTAAAAATATGATCTTTTTATATATCTGGTTTAATTTAGGGTTTCGTGCATGATTATGCACTAATGAGCTTGAAAACCCTAATTTTGATGAATATGTCTTTTAATTGGTTTAATTGTGTAAATCCACGAATAAAATACAGATGTGATGATCCTAAGCCAATTTGAGCATAAAAGATCCTTAATGTGGATAATTTGAGTAATTTGGGTGTTTATGAGTGGAAAAGTTGTTTTAGGGTTTGTTGACCTAAAATGGATAAAGTTTGAGATATGGATCTAAGAAACCCTAATGCATCCTAATGAGACTTAGAAACCTTAGAAAGGTGTCCCAAGTCAATAAGGAGTTGTTTGGGATATGCTTGTGACATTTAGACATTATACATGTTTTCAGGATCAATGTTTGCTTGATTGATTGATTGGCTTTCTTGATTGGACATGTAGTTGGATTTGGATAAATTGTTGCTTGAGATCTCCAAGACAGGTATGTGGTTACGATTATGAATAACCTCTATAGTTTCCCAATGAATTCCCGGATGTTTAATCGCATTGAATGCAACTAAACTGTTGGATGTTTATTTATTTCATGCAACTATAAAGTGACTATGATTATCACTATAAATGAGCATATATAACTGGCTAGATCCGGGTCCACCTCTGTTACTTTGAAAAGACTAAAAAAGGGGTAATCCTAGAGTAAGGTCTAGGTTACCGTGAGTTAGAAACTGGGCTACCTACGTGTAGTGCCATGAGACTCTTTAGCATATCCCGAGTTAAGGAGTGGTCTACTTACGAGTAGTGCCATGTGACTCAGCCCTAGAAACCGGTTCACTTATAGGTGGATCATGAGGGGTTTAATGGGGACAACACAGAGGATAGGGTACTCTTAGATTGCGGAGTTATATCTAAAACGTAATATTGGTTGTTAAATAAGTAATTGAATGATTACATTGTTATCATAGTTGCATGTTTATTGTTTTCCCCCACATACCAGCTACGGCTGACTGACGTTTTGTTTGTCGGCGTTTTAGGTACAATGAAAAGAACATACAGTAAAGTGGCACATGTGATACTAAAAGAGAATTAAAGTGCAAAGGAGGATTAGATATATTAGTATCGGTGCGGATAGAAGTTTAGAGATCCAAGTTTTCAAAAGGTATGTAGAGAAAATTTTTATTACGATTTTCAGTATAGTCTGTTAGAATTTAATAATTGTTTATGGTTATATGTCGAACCTTTGATCCGGGATTAATGGGTGCGGCTTCAACCTCTTGGTCTCCCTTAATTGGGGGTTATCGGGAGGTGGGGTCATAACAGAGACACAATGTTTGAATCATCCTAGAGTGATAGCACTCTTAGTGATGAAAAGACCAAAGGAAGTGGTATAGTTGAAAGCTTTATATGAACCATATCAAGTTGTAGACTTCAAGTAGGAGTCCCTATCGGCCATGGAGCTATAAAGGGAGTCTCATATAGGTTTGTTGAGTCTTGGCTTTGCCCATGACGGGATAGACAGTCAAGAAAGTCATATGTATTGTCTTGCAACATTTCTTTGGAAAAAGTGGTGATTGAATGTTATAATAATATAAGAGAAAGAAACTTGCTCTAGAAGATAACCAAGGGGCTCGACCCTTATCCTTTGCATTATCCTTAAGATTTTAGTTTTTCATGGAAATATAAAGATGGGATGCATGTAAATATATGTGTCGATCCATGCATGGCTATGTGGCACTTAGTAGCTTAAGCTAATGACTCCTCTTACACTCCTTTACATAAACCCCAGGTATAAATACTCTTCTCTTCACCAATTAGTAGAATTATTGGATCTTGTTACCATCCCTTTCTTAGATATCGTGCATACCACTTTAGTATCATGCATAGTCAAGAGAGTTGAGCCTAGATCCTTGGTATCAGACAAAGACAAAGGATATCGGCCAAGTAGGGGATATCAACCTAGCAAGGTGATATCGGTCATAAGGAGGGAAGATATCGTGCAAAAGCTAAGAAGCTCAAGTCTTGGATCTTAGAGAAGCTCATCTTAAACCTTGAGGACGTGGATAGTTGAATCATGTATCTTGGAAAGTGTGCTAGAGGTGGTTTATATAACTTGAACCCAACTATGTTATTATGCACTTTCAATATTGTTTAAATTGTTGATTACTTTTAATTTCATATTCCTTTGATCAATTGATGTTCCTTTGAGTTCCAATAAGTTTTTAGGACTGATGTCCATGATTTAGAATAGCAAGACAAAGGTCTTGAGGTTGATGATGATGACATCACCATGGTACAACCCGATATGGGGTGAAGTACCTTGAAATCTGATATAGAACCCAAGATGGTGGTTAACCTGATATAGAAGTAGGTAATACCCCTTGAATGATATGAGGCCTACTTTATGAATGATATGGGAAGTACCTACTTGTATCTTATACATGATATGAGGTTAAGTCTATACCTTTTACATGATATGTTCAAAACTCTAGATGAAGAAGTGAAACCCGATATGAATTGCTCTCAAAACCCGACATACCTTATTACTTTGTGATGGGTTGAAGAGTCCAACTAGATACTTTGCTTGTTATTAAATCATATGATACTACTAATCCTTGGGAAGGAATAAAAAGGAGATGAGTATAATGGTTTGCCCAATATACTAATTCAATATGTTAGCCAATATGTTAACACAATATGAAGACCCAATATAGGAACCCGATATAAGAATCCAACATGGGAAACCGATATGGTAGCTTGTATATACTATTTGGACGATACCATGATGAGGCATGTACCCTATGCCCGATATGGTGCAGACCCCTTACACAATATAACAGTAAGTGTACCCTTAGACCCAATATGAGTTCAAGTTTTTAGCTTATAAATGATACAAGGTCAAGTACCTCTAACTTGAGTGATAAATTTTAAGTAATAGCTAACCCGAGATGGTTACATGATATGGTGTTAGGGGATATACCCTAAACCCGATATGATGATGTGGTTCTACCACATGACCGATATGAATACATGATATGATGACATGTGCATCTTAAAGCACGAAATGATAGCATATATACACCACGATGCCTGATATGTTAGGTATGCTTCAATCCAATAGATTTTATTAAGTGATATATATTGTATGATTAATGTAACATTGAGATACAATGAGTTTAATTCAATTTGATAATGGTGAGTTAATAGACCTTAAGAGGTGAATTAAGTAATCAACATCCTAGTGAGGATGAGAGAGAAACTAAGATCAGAAAGTTAATAATGTAATATGTATATGTTTGAATGGAGTATGAATAAGGGTTTAATCTTCTATGATGAGATGAGTTGAAACCCCAATAGGTTAATAAGGTAAATCGTAACCCTAAGAATGGGGGATGAGATAATTTGAATCCTTAATCGGTTGAATGAAGGGAAACCCTAGACCTAATAGGGAGAATGTGTTCTTTTGCATTTCATGGTTATGACATGTGTTTGATATTGTTGATAGCCTGATATACCAACCATGCAGGTATCATAAGGTCATGAGCATTGCTAAGTAAGAGCTATGATGTTTATATGATATAGATCCAATGAGCTATGTGAACTATGTGAATTAATACCTTGGTCTGATGACCTAGGGGTAATGGTTACTTGCTAAGTGGTGACAATACTCAGTGATGAATTAAGGGTTGGAATACCCAGGTATGATAAAAATAAGAGATGGAGATCCTAAGTGATATATGTATTCTAAAGAATCATGAAAGTACTTCATAAACATATTTATGCCTTTGTTTGTAGCATCTGATATAATTCTTGTTTGTAACTTGATTGATGCTAAAAGATACTGAAATGCACTTAATTAAGTAAGTTAAATGTTATCATGTAGTTTCCCAGACCATAGATCCATTTAGTGTCAGGATTTGCTGAATGGTGAAATGAGTTTTACTCAGTTTGCATATTGTTGAATATGTAATCAAATAAACAATGGTGCTCAATAGACTCCCCAAATACACCAGGTTGCTCAGTGGACTTCCTGATGAAACTAAACCAGGATCGTTCAGTGGTCTTCATGATGACAAATAATCCGAGAAAGCTTAGTGGTCTTCTCCCAAAGAGAGTACATGCTACGATTGTAACTCTATAATGAAGATGTTCATATATCCTGACATAGCTAAATTGCAGTAGATACAAGATGTCCTGTCATTTATCTCGTACTAACTGAGATAGGTGAGGTCGTGATAGCTGGCTCTGCCACTGACCTTGTATGGTATCGATTTCGATTTACTAGTTGTCGGTTGGAGTATGAGTGGTATACCTCATCTCCTCTGGGCATAAGTGTGAATGTGGACATGTAATCAGTCGTGTAGCGTATTGCTTAAGGATCGAATACCGAAAACATTGGTTGATGCTTCATTACTTTTATACATCTTAGTAGACAGATGTCATATGTGTTCTTCATATTCCTTTTAAAAGTAAATAGATGACTTATAATTATGTTATCAATATCTATGTTTTGCACTACAAATATACCTGCTAGTTGCATAATGTATCCTCTGTTTAATTGTATACTATTCCCTATGATAATAATATTGTTGCAGAGAGTTATATCTCTCATTGGGACAATAGTCTCACCCTGTGGGATCCACAAATTTTAGGTGGATGTGCATGAGGGACTAGGAACCGGACTGCAGAGAAAGGACCACATCAGCAAGGGCAGCAGTAGTAGCTCAGGTTGAGTACACTATCTGTCATGTCTTGTAGATAGAAGTCCTATGTGTCGTCTCTGTACTCTAAGGTCCTTGGGAGATAGTTCTTAGTGGTTTTTATGAACGACTTGATATTTTGTTTTGTTTACCTCGAGGTTTTATGTTGTTGATGTATTTGTTAAAGTAAAGCAACTGGTACTTGTTATCCTTGGGGTGAGACGGTACATTGTATGTACGATATGAACCACATGTATATAAAGTTTTCGTTCTTTTTGTAAGAGTTTCCTGGGAGAGGATCTATGCGCAAAATGGTTTTAATTCTTAGTTACTTTTGTAAATTCTGCTGCTTATCGTTATTCCACGATTATTACCGGTGATGGCTTGATTTGTTATCAAATCGTCACATTTACACCCCCCACTTAATCTAGTGCTTCCCTACCACCTATATATACAAAGGTTGTGGTTGTAGCATGAGGTTAGCAACCTTTAGCATTCATTTCTACCTATCTAGTGCATTCAAGGATCTATCACCTACTCCCACCTATCTCCACCTCATTTCCACTTTCCCTCACCCGAAAACCCTAGTTTTCTAGGTTTTTGACCATTTCCACCACCCATTCCATGCCATCTTGCTACGAAGGAAGGAGGAGGTCGTGCTCCATCTTCTAGTAGGTGAAGAAGGAGGAATCTTGACCATGCTTCTATAGCTATTGACTCTCCTACTTCTTATTTTTCTTCTTTTATTTTTTTATGAGTAGCTAAGCCCTTTAGGTGGGTTGTTGGGGGCAAAAATGTGACTTTGATACCATGTTGGGGGAAATTAACTTTAAAATGTTATGATTTTATTCTATAATGATTTTCTTCTACTTCTATCTATTTCCCTTCAATTTATCTTGTAGTTTGTGCTCAAAAAATGGATTGCTTGTGGATTTATTCTTGAAACCGCCTAAACTCTAGGGGAGAATGGCTTGTATGTGGTTGTCTTAGGGATTGCTCCTAGGTCCAACTAGTGGATCCCTATCTATCACCCTATCTTCCCACATACAAATCCCATCTCCTATTTCTAGGTGTGAGATCTAAGTAGATAGTTTAGGAGCGCTTAGTGCAATTGCCTTGGATCTTCCTAAAGTCTAGATGGTAGGTGATGTGAGCTATAACACCATCACTTCCAACCTCCACTTCTACCCTTTTCTCCCAATTGCCCCAAGGACACCTACCATAGAAACCTAGACTTGCTAGATCCTATTAGAATTTCACCTAAGCCCTATTCCAGCTAAGCCTCATAAGGTTGGACAGAGTATGAAGGGGTGTAGTTCCCCTTCACACACCTTATACCACCCATGGCCAACTAGTAGATTAGGGTAATTCTATAGAATTTATATTTTTGTTTGTTTTAACAATCCATTGGTTTAACAATCCAGAATGAATGGATAGAATTTTCATGTTATGACTCCTCAACTTGGATTCTACTTACATTCCCCCAATTACCCACACTTCCATTAATTACATAAAACTCCAATTTTCTCTACTGTTAGTTGATGCTTGCCTAGTTACTTTTAACTGACTTCTTAGCTCATTTTTTTGCTCTTTATAGTTAGGTCAAGTTGGTGTAGCTAGTATATCTTAGTGCTTACTTGTGCTAATATTATCTAGTTAGTCTTAGTATTAGTCTCTTGCTTGCCTAAGTTATTTAATTGCTAGTTTAGTGTAGATTGTCCCTTTTGTTACTTAGTTTCCTTTATTGTTAATTAGAGTTAAATTGTTCAGGGTTAACTTAGGTTTTTCTCTTTCTTACCTTTAATTACTTGTTTGACCCCTTAGAGTAATCAAACAAAACCAAGATAAAACCCTTACACCCTAAACTTCACTTTAGGAACTTAGACATAACTTACCTAGCTCTAGTACACCCATCTCTTCTTGTAGATCAACACCTTTCTTGTCACTTACCTATACTATTGTATGATCTCCTACGCTTGCAGGCAACTTGTGTTAATATTTTTGAGTTGGCCTTTTAGGGCATGATAAATTTTGAAAGATCTTCGGTGTGTGTTTGGGGCACATTCAATCAAATTTAATTGGTTGGGTGAACTTAGTAGAAAGTGCACCAACTATGTAATATACTCAATTTTGATAAAATTGGATTGTGTGATATAATCCATGGATTAATAAGTAATCTTCCCCAGTGGTATTATTGCTGGAATATTAGTGTTAATCACCATTGTGGCATGGGTGCTTATGGCACAAGTTAAATAAAAGGAATTCTATATGAGTAAATAGTAATGATATGATAAATGAAATAGTTGTCAAGCTTCAAAGGGAAAATAAGATACATGGTGTTTTGGTTAATTAAAGGATTAGTTATCTCACCAAGAGATGCAACACAATGTTAATGCACCAAATAACACTATCTCGACTTAACCTTTGTAAACTTGAAAATAATTATGGAAATAAAGAGAATCCTCAAAATTGAGAGAAAGAGGGTATACAATGGGATATTGATATAGTTTTAGATGAATGTTAAAAGAGTAAGTTTTGAATATAAAAGATGTCCCAAAAATTATAGATATAGATTGGGATAGTATTATTGAGTTTCCATGGAATAAAGATAATGAATTGGAAAAAGCATAGCAAAGAGTTAGGTAGAAGAATAATCTAGAATCCTTTATCCAATGCGGCACCATATAGAAATGGATATTCCTTAATGGCTTTTTTGTTTGACAAAATCAAATCTTGAAAATATTATGGCAGTGTCTCTTTGTGATCTTTGGATTTAAAAGAACAAAAGCCAAGTGTTTTACATAGAATAGGAAATATGTTCTTTCCTAGGGCCATATCTTTTAGTTGGTATTAAATTGATTGAGTAAAAGGAATATTTTTTTATTACACATAGAAAGAATATAAGGATGCACTTATGGAAAATCATAAAGGGAATTGCCATATTTGACATCGTCCTTATACACCAAAAAAGAGAGGAAGAGAGACTTGTGGAAAGAAAATAAAGACAACATTCTTTGCAAAGTCATGAATATACACGTACAACTTATCAATTGGACAAAAGAATTGGCATGTTATTGTACAAAATAGGAAACAAGCCTGAAGAGGTAGAACCAACCTAAGGTTTAGGTGTATATAAACACATAGGGGTGTAGGCTCTCTCCCCTCATTGGAGACCCTCTCCCCTTCATCATCATTTTCTTCCTCACCTTTCTCCTCTAAGGTTTTGCCTAAAACATAGGAGGCCATTGTTCCCTTTTCTTCCATGGTCGATAGTACCTATGGTCTGTGTGGTCCTGAGAGACTAGGGAGACATCAGACAAGGCACTCCCCTAGCCGCATTCCCTCCACCTTCTTTCCCCTATTCACATAGTAGAAGTGGAGGCAGGACACACATTTGGTCTGGAACTCGACGTGGAGAACCGGAGTAACCCTAGAGGGGTATGATCTACATAGAGTACCCAGAGTTCTCTTCTTCGTCCCCTAAAACCACAACGATGCTTTCAGACCTGCAGACCCTATCATAGCTTCACACTAACAGAGATGATCTTCATCCTTTGGGTGCCCTCGGCTTCATGCCATGGGTCCGGCAAGGCTTCACAAAGCTGCCCAGACCCCTCCCCTCTCATGGGCAGTCGACATGGATGACAAAACGAGAAGGAGCGTGTTGGACCGATGAATCAAGTAAGAGTCACCCTAGAGCAAGGAAGGGGAGGAAAATAGAGACAAATGACACATATACCCATGCACCCACACTGATGAAACAATGACAACGAGGACCTTTTACATTAAATCGCACGCCAGCTGGTAATATGCTGACGTGTCAATAATCGATTGCTCCAAATTAGATTACTCTTGAAATAATTATAGAAATTTCTAGGAAGCTTGGATGAAACTAAGTTATATGCAAATTGATCCACAGAACACGTAGAATCCAATTAAAATATAGTTGAGACCTAAATATGATTCCTTTTTCAAAAGTGTCTTGAATATATGTAAGTGATTATCACATGGAAATCCTAGAGTTGGGTATTAAGATGATTGAATGTGTTAAAAACATCTATGTTATGCTATTTAATGATATCTATGAATAAGATGAGAAATGAAGATGTTCATGATAATAATTTTGAGAAACTAGGATTTCTAGAGTGGATGATCATTAGCATGTGTAATTCGGATCTTAAACATCAAAGATGTAACTTGCTACATCCTTAATGTGCCTAATCTTATATAAGTGGTCCTAATATAATGACATGGTAGATATGATAATCATGGTTGCACTTAACATGGATTAGGGTCCTTGAGTCATTAAAACAATGAACATGGGAATTAGATACCAAACATCACCTTAATGTTATCTTGATATCAATGAACCTAAAAACCTAGAATAGGGCCGAGTAGGATTTAATATGATTAATATGATTGGTGACACTAATGTTATCTTGATATCAAGGAACCTAAAAACCTAGAATAGGGCCGAGTAGGATTTAATATGATTAATATGATTGGTGACACTTTAGGATTTATATAAATGCAGATTACTTGATTTTTCCTACTTTATTGGATGATATTCTTAGAGAATGTCTACATAATCTGCATGGATCACCATCAAGGTATGTGGTTACGCCTAAGAATAATTACTTTAGTTTCACATGGCTTTCTTGGAGTTTTGCCGCATGGATTGGAAATAAATGCTTGCTTGTTTATTTATTTATGCAATCTATAATGCCACTATGAATATCACATAAAAGAAAGATTATGTGAAGAAATTGCCAGTTTATATTTGCAAGTTTGTTATTTACTTACACATTTTGGATGCACCCCGCGTACCAGTATGACAACATACTGATCCCGTATTTGTTTTATGTCGTTTTAGGTATACACATATATATATGATAAAGGATGTGAAGATAAAGACAGAAATGTCATGAAAGCATTAAGGATTTAAAAGGAGGATTTAGCGAGTTGTTTCTTCTCAAAAGTACAGTTCCAAAGATATAAAGTTCATGTAAGCATCTTGTATATAATTTTTAAAATGAATGAAATTATATGCTATTTTATATTGTTTGATTAAAATTTGGATGCTTAGGTAATTTTTGTAGGTAATGGCTCTCATCTTTTTGGCCTTCCTTAATTGGGGGTTTCTGAAAAGTCAGGTCATTACATTTGGCATTAGAGCCCCAAATTTTCTCAAATAATAATTAATAGTTTATAATTTCAAGTAATATGTAGATATATGAGGGAATTATTAGGGCATTTTCTAAAGACTGAGGTGGCTAGAACAGACCATGACATGGAGGCAGACAAAAGTTTCCTCCACACCACTAGTCAGCTTACGAGGACTCCCAGACCCATGCATCTTTCCTGGCAAAAGTCAGACAATTTTTTCCAAAGTAGAATACCTTCAGGCTTTCTTCTCATCTTGATTCATCCATTTCTCATCCTCTTGCTTAATAAACCATAATAGAAATTTCCATCCTTGTATCAAGTTAGGATTTTGAGAAGAGGTAGCATTAGGGCATCCTCCGCCAATTAATGCACATGTAATTGTAGAATTAATGTGAGAATAATAAAGTACATATAGAAATAAAATGAACATGTAATTAGGAAATAACTAATAAGATACATGTGATGTGGAAATAATTGTGTATATATAATGTGGAGATAATAATGTACATGAACTATGGAAATCATGATTTAATGGGTTGCAATTGTAAACTCCATATGGAACTAGAGTTGGGTTGAAAAAACCCTAGTGGGTCAAGGAACATAGAAACCCTAAGATGTAAGTTGTAGGTTGAGTAGTCCCTACCCCTAACCCTAAATCCCTAATCATAAGGAATGAGAATGGTGTGGTGATATAGTATACCACCCATATGAACCAAGAAAAAGGAATAAGGAAAATATAAGTAAATGAGTTAAGTGACTCTATCTCCCATGCATGTGTTCATGTAGAACAAGGCATTAACAAAAAAAAGTAAGCAACATGTGAATATGGTATTTATGGATGTAACCTTCTCAAACCCTCTACTAATCTCTTGTGAGTTAAAGAGCATGGGGTGAATAGAGTCATCACATGGGGTGAGTAGTGATCAGGCTAGAAAGGAAGGCCTATGAATGCAACCAAGCCCAAGTGAGGGAAGGTTGTGAATAATGTCATCATGGGGATGACTAGTGATCAAGACAGGATGGGAAGATCACCAAGACCAAGTCAGGATAGGAAGGTCATTATGAGGCTAGGCCTGAAAAGGATGGCCAATGAATGCAACCAAGCATGGGTGAGGGACGGTTGTGAAATGTCCACACAAGGAGGACCAAAATCCTTAATAGAGGGTTACCCATAAAGATTCTTCCCTTAGAGAGGGCACACCATTGAGAAAAGAGTATAAGGGTGGTGAGGTTAAACAAGGAATTCTTATTCAGGTTGCATTAACATATGATAATACGAAACCCTTAGTTCAACTTTCAGGGCTAGTGTGCCAACCTGGGGTGGGTTAAACCAAGACTAGGAAAATGACCTATGTGGGGAGGCAAAACCTTAGACCTTGGGGTCAGGTTGTGCCTAGAGATCCTAACTTCTCCCTGTGAGCCAAGAAGGCACCCTAAGTTAGGACCTTCCCTAGACAGGAAAGTTGACTAAATCAATTTAAATATTGACGTGACTTGACTAACACCTAAAGGGTGGAGAATTAAGGATATAAAATATGAAAGAATATATATATTGAGTATGATTCTTTGAACCCAAGTACGCCATCTTTGAGGAATATGAGAAAAAGTCACTATGGAAGTGGTTGACCATACGAGATTGAGTCTGACAAAGAAATGTTGACATGAAATGTTTCCATGAATCCAATGAGGGGACATAAAGTGAGTAATGAGCATTATAAGATATGGAGGGAATTCTCTTCAAAGAATTATATATGAAAATGATGTGCTTGAAAATGGTCAAAGTGTGACATCTCAAGAAACTCTCAGGAATGGTGGAGTCCAAAGTCAAATCTTAAGGTCAAGAAGGGTGTATAAAAGGTACATAGGATTAATGGGATAAGGAGTTGATTGTGTCATGATTGCATAAGACCATGTTTTAGGAGGTAAAAAGTAGGTTTGCCCAAGGTCCATGACTCAGGAGATTAGCTACCTTCATGATGATCATGTGGCCCAATGGGTGAATGTGAGAGGCACTCCTTAGATGCATAAGGATGACATCACTCCAAAAAGTACCTATACCCCTAGGGACCTCAAGGAAGTGGCTGAGGCTCATAATACTAGAGGTGTAAATGTAAAAGATACAAAGAAGTCATGTGATAATGAAAGGAGTTTAGTATAAATTCAAGATTGAAAAAGATGTTTGACTTAATGAAATATAAAAATATTATGGAATTGAAAAGTATGTATGGTTTAGTCATGTTGAAAATGATTTAACCTAGAGTATGAAATTTTGAGGCAATGTGTGAATATATCATCTCTACTCTTGGAATGGGATGAACTTTGTATTTGGGCTTTAGTCGAGTGCTTATTTCATCTCATTATGAGGAAGAGAGATTGGGTAGACACATGTTATGCTTAAAGATGACATATGAGAATGAACACCTTAAGTTAAGTTTTCATGACATGACTAGGGTTGGAGGTGTTACCTCACCCTTATGTGAAATGAATGAATAATAGGTTGAAGAACCTAGGTGAAAGTGTTAATCACCAAGTGGAAGTGAAATCATAAATGAAGATGTAAACTTCAAGAAATGATGTCTTGTAAATACTAAGGATGAGATTATAACTTGAATTGAATTCAATTACCAGTCTTAGAAATAATGTGAGGAATTGGTAGATAAATAAAAGAGGTTAAAGATATCCAAGTAGGGTTGCTAACGTTAAATTTTGAAACTAAAATGAACATATCACTCATCTTAACTTAACTGGGTGTGAATTTTGGGGACAAAATTCCTTTTAATAAGGGGTGAATGTAATATACTCAATTTTGATAAAATTGAATTGTATAAATATAAGACATGGATTAATAAGTAATCTTCCTCAATGGTAATGTTGGTAGAATATGAATGTTAATCACCATTGTGGAATGGGTGCTTGTGGCACAAGTTAAATAAAAGGAATTCATACATGAGTAAATAGTAATGACATGATAAATGAAATAGTTGTTAAGTTTCCAAGGGAAAATAAAATACATGGTATTTTGGTTAATTAAAGGATTGGTTATCTCACCAAGAGATGCAACACAATGTTGATACACCAAATAACATTATCTCGACTTACCTTTGTAGACTTGAAAATAATAATGCAAACAAAGAGAATTATAGAAATTGAGAGAAAGAGGATATACCATGGGATAATTGTCTAGTTTTAAATGAATGTTAAAAGAGTAAGTTTTGAATATAAAAGATGTCCAAACAATATTAGATATAGATTGGGATAGTATTAATGAGTTTACATGGAATAAAGATAATGAATTGGAAAAAGTATATCAAAGAGTTAGGTAGAAGAATAATCTATAATTCTTTATCCAATGAGGCACCATCTGGAAATGGATATTCCTTAATAGATTTTTGGTTTTCCAAAACCAAATCCTAAAAAGATTATGGTAGTGTCTCTTTGTGATCTTTGGATTTAAAAGAATAAAATCCAAGATGTTATACATATATGAGGAAATAAGTTCATTCCTAGGCCCATGTCTTTTAGTTGGTATTAAATTGATTGAGTAAAAGAAATATCTTTTTATTACACATGGAAAGAACATAAGGATGTATTTATGGAAAATCATAAAGGGCCTTGCCATATTCATCGTCCTTGTACACCAAAAAGAGAGGAAGAGAGACTTATGGAAAGAAAATAAAGATAACATTCTTTGCAAAGTCATGAATAAGCACGTACAACTTATCAATTGGACAAAAGAATTGGCAAGTTATTGTATAGAATAGGAAATAGGCCTGAAGAGGTAGAACCAACCTAAGGTTTACATGTATATAAACACATAGGGGTGTAGGCTCTGTACCCTCATCGGAGACCCTCTCCCCTTCTTCAATATTTTCTTCCTCACCTTTCTCCTATAAGGTTTAGCCTAAAACATAGGAGATCATTATTCCCTTTGCCTCCATGGTCGACAATACCTATCATCTGTGTGGCCCTAAGAGACTGGGAAGAACTTAGACAAGGAACTCACCTGGACACATTCCCTCCACCTTCTTTCCCCTATTGACATAGAGGAAGTGGAGGAAGGCCTCACAGTTGGTCTGGAACCTGATGTGGAGAAATGGAGTAACCCTAGCTGGGAATGATCCACATGAGAGTACCTAGAGTTCTCCTCCTCGTCTCCTGAAACCATGGTGACTCTTTCATACCAGCAGACCCTATCGTAGTTTCACATTAACAAAGATGATCTTCGTCCTTTGGGCACCCTCAGCTTGACGTCATTGGTTCTGTAAGGTTTCACGAAGCTGCCCAGACCGCTCCCCTCTCATGGGCAGTCAACATGGATGAAGAATGGAGAAAGGGACCACATTGGACCGATGAATCGGGTGAGAGTCACCCTAGCACAAGGAGGGGGAGGGATATAAAGATGAATTACACATATATACAAGTGCCCCCGCTGATGAAACAAGGGAAGTGGGGACCTCTTACATTAAATCACAGGCCAGCCAGAAATAAAAGAGTGAAAGGTAATATGTTGATGTGTCAATCAGTGATTATCCCAAATTAGATTAATCTTGAAATAATTATAGAAATTGTTAGGAAGCTTGGATGAAAATAAGTTATATGAAAATTGATCAGTAGAACATGTAGAATCCAATTATAATATAGTTGAGACCTAAATATGATTCCTTTTTCAAAAGTGCCTTGAATATATGTAAGTGATTAGCACATGGAAATCCTAGAGTTTGGGTATTAATATGATTGAATATGTTAAAAACATCTCTTTTATGCTACTTAATGATATTGATGAATAACATGAGAAATCAAGATGTTCATGATAATAATTTTCAAAAACTAGGATTTCTAGAGTGGATGATCATTAACATGTGTAATTAAGATCTTAAACATCAAAGATGTAACTTGCTACATCCTTAATATGCCTAATCTTATATAGGTGGTCCTAATATAATGACATTGTAGATATTATAATCCTAGTAACACTTAACATGGATTAGGGTCCTTGAGTCATTAAACCAATGAACTCAGGAATTAGAGTACCAAACATCACCCTAATGTTATGATATCAAAGAACCTAAAACCCTAGAATAGAGAAAAGTAGGATTAAAATGATTAGTATGATTGATGACACTTTAGGATATATATAAATGTAGATTGCTTGATTTGCCTACTTGATTGGATAATATGCTTAGAGAATGTTTGCATAATCTGCATGGCTTACCATCAAGGTACGTGGTTACATCTAAGAATAATCACTTTAGTTTCATGAGGATTTCTCGGAGTTTTTCCGCATGGATTGTAAATAAATGCTTGCTTGTTTATTTATTTCTGCAATCTATGATGTCACTATGAATATCACATAAAAGAAAGATTATGTGAAGATATTGTAAGTTTATATTTGCAAGTATTTGTTGGAATGTATGTTGTTATTTACTTACACATTTTGAATGTGTCCCACGTACCTCTATGGAAACATATTGATCGTGTATTTGTTTCATGTTATTTTAGGTATACATTAATATACATGATGAAGGACATGAAGATACAAATGTAAATGTCATGAAAGCATTAAGGATTTAAAAGGAGGATTTAGCCAGTTGTTTCTTCTCAAAAGTACAGTTCTGAGGAAAGAAAGTTCAAGTAAGCATCTTGTATATAATATTTGAAATGAATGAAATTATCTACTATTTTATATTATTTGATTAATATCTAGATCATTGGGTAATTTTTGTAGGTAATGGCTCTCATCTTTTTGGCCTTCCTTAATTGGGGTTGCTGAAAAGTGAGGTCGTTACAAACTACTTCAACACATTTTCTCCTATAACCAAAATTCTTCAATCGATATCCAAATTACATTACTTATATATCAAAATGATGTGAATATTGCATTCTGAAATGAATATTTATAATAAGATATTTATAAGGATCAACCTAAAGGTTATGTTTTACTAGGAAAGCAAAACATGGTATGCATATTAATCAAATTTATCTATGGATTGAAACAAGCTCCTAAATAATGATAGAAGAAGTTTGATAAGTCTTGTATCATCTAGGTTCCACACAAGTGGAGTAAAAAAAGTATATATTATAGGTTAGATAGCACTTGTTGTGTTATTATATGTATTTGCATCAATGACATGCTTATATTGACAATAATATCAAAATCATCAACAATATTAAAACTTTCATGACTTCTGATTTTAAAGAAAAAGATTTGAAATTAATGTAATTTGGAACTTTAAATTATTAAATATGATGACTGTGCCATGCCCTATCAAGGATAATATGTTTAGGAAATGCTCAAAACATTATGACTGTTTGAATTTATATCATTCAATATGTAGTTTAACTCTTATAATAAACTTAAGAAAAATAAGGTCATAGGTTTTTTTGTGGTCATGGGTTGAAACATAAGTTCAGGGTTAAACTCTTATTACCAAGCATAATTCAACATGGTTTTATGCATTTTCTAATCTACAACAGTGCTATAAGGATATTGTGATGCCAATTACATTTGTGATTCATATGAATTGAAATCGACAAGTTGTTACATCATCACATTGTCTTGAGGTGATGTGTCTCGAAAATCCTCTAAGAAACATGCACAGATTAGTCCAATATGGAACTAAATTTATTGCCTCAAGAAATTCTATAATTGAAGATAAATGGATAATACATGTTCTAGTGGATAATTATATACAGGAGAAACCTTGTCCATTTTAGTTTATAACTATGATAATCAAAATTCACAAAGAGAACTGAAAATGAAGTTTATAATGAAAGAGCAGACATATGTTTTTATGAACAAGAGCAGACATATTCTTCTACAATGTAAAACTACAAGGCATCTTATATGTGATATATGTTGATTTTTTGGAATAGAACAAGAAGCGGAAACAAAATTTTTATCTAACCATAAACCCATAACTAGCAGATCGCATCAACAACAATGTAATAGGAAAGATGGTTTAGCAAGATATACCTGGTCCTGAGGCTTCCTCAGTGACAATACCTCATAGCTAGTGCGGTCTTCAACCACCTAGTTTTTGATGGCGTCTGTGAAACTCTTGGTCTTGACCCAGACTGCAGTTGACGGTCGTCCTCTTGAGCAGCAAAAATCTCCCGCCTCTATATCTACTCCGCACGGACCACCAGGAACTCTAGTCATCCTAAAGGAAAGACTAGAAGGAGTCATCCCCTTCTGTCGACGTACTAGTCACTGACACACTCTCCCACTACTAGTCACTTTTCTATAGTTGTCTTTCCCTCGTTGTTCCTCCCTGGATGGGCAGAACTTGCTTGGGCTCTCTCAGTTACGACAACCAGAGAGGACAACAACTTTGTAGAGCAACTGATTTTTGATTTGTGTGTTCTGAGAATCCCCTTGTACCCCTATATTTATAGTATAGGGCAGGGTCAGGGTTCCCAGTCTGTGCGGGAGTAGAAGGGTTCACATTTTCCACAAACTAATTGTACTGCGTCAGACGAACCATTCGATTCATAACTGAACCAGTCATTTGGGTAGGTGAGTCGATCGGTTCACCCAGTGAACCAGTCATTTCACTTCCCAGACTTGCCTACAATTGACTTTCCTTATGTGTTTCTAATTAATGCAAAGATTAATTCTTGTCCCAATCAAATTGAACAAGTGAAATGAGGATCTTTTCTCACGAACCGGGAAACCCAACACCTGCTCGTTTGGTCCATGTGAACCGATCGGTTCACTCTAGTGAACCGGTCATCTCACTAGCCATGAGTCGATCGATTCACCCAGTGAACCGGTCGGTTGGTGGTCCAGGTTGTGCAGAACTCAGTCAATGTAGTTCTCAATCAATCTGACACTCTAATCAGTTGGTTCAACACTTAAACTTGATGATTCTGAGTCAAGTCTATTGATTGAACGTTTAATTGAGTACCTAAACACTTTAGTAATCAATCTAAACATCATTCATGGATAAACTCCTCTTCTAGGTTAATCCTATGTGTGTGACCCTATAGGTTCCATTCCACGTTAGCCGTAAATCCATAACTAACTTATGACATCACAAGAAAAGACAGGTGCCTAGTTACACATCAGTGCCACCCAAGTGAAGAGGAAAGTTGGAGAACAATTTTCAACCTACAATCTTTTATTCGTGTTATAGTGAATGTATAGTCCCTTTGTCACTGTAGCGACTGATAAACAAATCATTACTGATTAAGAGAAATTAAACATTAACAGTGGATTGCTGAAAATTACTAAAAACTAAAATCATTTATAAAGAGATCCAAACATAGGAAAACTCTTTCATTAAGAACCAATGTATAACATTTACATCCTGGTTCATAAGTACATAACTAGTACCATCTCTTCTCGAGGATTACAAACATCAACTTCCCTATTAACATTATATACAGACAGCATAAGAACCTCGAGACATCAAGCCAAAATCTCAGATCGATTAATTAAAAGCACTAACTACTAACTCGGAGGACCTGAGAGTATAAAGATGACACATAGGACTATTATCTATATAACTTGACAGAAAATATCTCCACCTGAGATCTCACTATTGTCCCTATTGTTGTTGTCCTTCCTCTTCTGTATGGATTTCTATTCTTTGTCTGCGTCCACCTAAAAATGTTGGATCTCACGGGGGTGAGACAATTTGTAAATTTCCCCAGCGAGAGATATAACTCGCTGCCAAAACATTATTATTGTAGTTTATTAAAAAAACTGAGCAGAAGAATTTTATATATTTAACAGCAGATAAATCATTGTATGAATAGAGTGAAGTAATCTTCTTTCCTAAGGAGAACATGGCATCTACCCATGGTAGAGTCGTAATTCATCCATCTACTTGCAATGAATGTAAAGAGATATAAATAACATCTATCAACTAGAGATGCATAAAAGAAATGTAACATCAGCCAGTAAATTTCTGTATTCAATCCTTAAGCAAACATGCTATACGGCTTACAATCACACTTATGCCCTGAGCAGATGAGGTATACCTCTCATACTCCAACTGACCATGGCGAAGTCGAAATTGGTACCATACAAGATCAATGGAAGAGCCAGCTTCCATGACCTCCCACATCTTAGTCAGTACGAGACCACATGTAGGACATCTTGTGTCTCTACTACATAGCTTTCCAAGGTATACTGGCAACTTCGCTATAGAGTTACAGTGGCTACTATACTCTCTTCGCAATCGAGAGATTTCTTATTTACCTCCATCAATCCAACATTAAAATTATTGGGAGATGTGTACTGCATCTATCCCAATCATCAGGAGATTCATGATACATCCATCCCAGTACAAATAATGAAGGATTGAGAGGTTTAATGTTTACCTTCCATCAATTCCCTCATTAGGACATAAGGATATGTTCGCCCATCAACCCCCACATATTCAAAAATATGCATTCTGGATTTTTCCGCGGAGCAACCCATTTCACCATCAGTAAATACTGACACTGATGGATCTATGGTCAGGGCTCTACATGATATGATTTCACTTGATTAATTAAGTACATTAACATATTCTTTTATCATCAATCAAGTTCTCAAATAGGAATTATTGTGGCAAATGCTACAAAGAAACATGTAAGCTCTTATCAATTGCTTTACCAAAACTTATAATACATTGGGATCTTAATCCCTTATCTCATCACTTGAAAATTCACATCTCACAGCAACATCATTATCTTACTTATCAAATTTGGGTATTCATACCCTCAGTTCATCACTAATCACTGTTACCACTTGTTAGGTAACTATTACCTCTAGGTCCTCGGACCGAGGTATACATGATACTTGTTACACAAGCATCTCACATGGCTCACAAGGCCCATTAAGTTTGTTGTCACCTTTCACTAGGCAACAACTTGCTCATATGGCTCATAAAGTCCATGCACATTATGTTACTTTTACTAAGAAACAATAACATTAAGGCACACAAGGCCAATCAACATTTTTATTATATAAATATCATAGCTCAAATCTGGCTAAGTTCATCATCTCATGATATCTGCATGGTTAATACACATGATAACAGTCATGACAATTTCACATCACACCATGCAATACAATAGTACATCATTATTCCCTTACCATGATTAGGGTTTACCATCAAATAGGGGTTTTCATCCCTTTACCCAAAAATTAGGGTTAGGGTTTCCCACTTCACATTAATTAGGGTTTCATGTTTATATTATCTATCCAACCCTAATTTATTGTTCCATTCCTCTAGGAGCCTTCAATAATATCATAAGTATTCACTCATGATCATTACTCTCATCATGTATCATTAATGATTATCAATTCAAGGTATGAGTTCATCTCTCAACCTTACCATGGTATGTTTATATCATACTCATTAACTTGGCTTAACCCCTTTCTCATAGTATGTTAGTCAACACTTATCAAAGTACATTGAATTCATTACATCTTCATTGTAACAATTTTCATAACACACACTTCTTGTGTTTCTTATCCAAGTATATTGGATTTGAGGTGCATCAAGGTATATCAACCCTGAAATGTTAAATGTGATATCTATCATGTCTTGATGTGTCACCTTTCTCATCACTTCCAACTTACTTAAGTTAATCAACTGACCTTGTATTGAGGTATTTCCCTCTTAATACTTTTAACCACTAACCTATCACCTTTATCATGTAGTGCATAGGTCACACATTAGAATTTGTACAACAATCTTTAATGATATAGACTTATCTCAAGTTAAGGCATTGCTTGCTATAAGGTTACCTATAATCAATCACTTTAGGTTCTTCCCTTATCAGTGTAATAATCACTATTCCATTATTAGGATTAAGTCTCCCATACCATCATCCTTTATTAGGGTTTAGGGTTTCACACACTATCATACTTCATTAGGGTTAGGATTGCATATAGCATCACCCTTCATTAGGCTTTCTCATCACATTGCCCATAATTAGGGTTTATTATTCATCCCAACTAGGGTTTCTCATAGCATCACCCTCAATTAGGGTTTCTCACAACTAGGGATTCTCATGGCATCACCCTCAATTAGGGTTTCTCATAGAATCACCCTCAATTAGGGTTTCTCATGTAATCACCCTCAATTAGGGTTTCTCATGGAATCACCCTCAATTAGGGTTTCTCATATAACTTTACCCGAAATTAGGGTTTCATGAAGTATCTTCTCAAATTAGGGTTTTTCATGATGTTACCCTGAATTGGGATTTCCTAGTTTAGAGTTACACCATTACCCTAGATTAGGGTTACATCTGATATTTCCCTAAATTAAGGTTACGACTCAACAACCTTCTTGATTAGGGTTTCATAATCTCTTTATTAAGGACCATACCCTAATTACATAATTATTCAAATTGAAGGTGATAAGGCTTGACCTTTACATGATTATTATACGTGTATGAATTCCTCTCTCTTTCATCCTCACTAGGATGTCTACTACTCGAACCTTGATTAGATTGAGTCTATTCTTTATTCAAATTCATGCATTTATGGTTAGCATGATGTATTGAATTATTGCATCGTTATACATCGATGATTAATCCCATTAAGGGTACCAATCATTTAGGTACATTAGGTGTCCAAATGGTTTGATCAATTGAACCTTCAATTACATGAGGTATCCAATTGGATTGACCAAGTTGTACCTCAAATGATTTTGATTACTTAGACCCTAAACGGTCTTGGTCTCTCAGAACTCAAACGGTTTGAAACTATTTGGGCAAATTGCCCTTGAAAACCGTTTAAGCAAGAAATGCATTGAAACCGAATGGACTTGGGTCTCCAAATGGTTTGAGATCGTTTGGACCCAAACAGTTTTGAGACCGTTTGGACTCAAACGGTCTTAAGACCATTTGGTCTAAACCCTCTCAAAAATGAATGAACCAAGAAGGTCTTTCAACACTTAAATATTTCAAGGTTTCAATCAATGAACTGACTATCAATTTAATCCTTGATTCATTCATCAATTGAACTATTGAATCATCCTTCAATTGCACCATAAATTAGGGTTTTGAACCCAATTGAACTAGGATTTATAATCCAAAAACCTTCAATTAGGGTTTTAAAATCGAGGAACCTTCAATGATTAACATTGTGGAACTGATTCAATTGAAATCAGTGAATCATCATCAAATTATGATATGACCTAACCTCAAACGGTCTTGAGGTCATTTGGATGACCTCCAAATGGTCTTGAGACCATTTGCCCCATCCATCATTGAACTTTTGTGAAATTCAATTAGGATTTAGATCATTAGATTGATCACCAATTGAACTATTGATTGCATTTCAATTTGCTATCTCTGGTCCTTCAATTACTCAACCATACTCAACCCTAGACCTCCAAATGGTCTTCAGACCGTTTGGGTTAATCAACCCAAAGTTTTAAATCAACCAATTGAAATTTCAGCACTTAACCCGATTAGGGTTTGATAATTGATTAACCTCCAACTGATGAACCCTTTGGAACTAATCAATTGAATTTAATGGGTCATAAACCATCAACATCATCCTATGAGCTCCAAATGGTCAACCATTGCAAACGGTCAACCACTCCAAATGGTTTGAACCCGTTTGGATTCTAACGGTTTGGTTAAACTGTTTAACCAATTCAATGAAACTGATTGGTTTCCAACTTTTGAAACTGTTTGCCTAGGATATTTTTGAGGTGTGTGCTTAGTATGATGCCATCATCATCAAGCTATGATCCTTCATATTTTTCTATAATTTTCATGGTGGTTCTATTGATTTGATCAAGTGAATTTCAAGAAGAACAAATGATCAACAATTGATAAGGAATTGAATGCAATAACAATAGTAAGGGTTCAAGTTATAAAACCTGCCTCCAATTGAGCTTCAAAGATTCAAGCTCACATCAAAAATGGTTTATGCAACTCCTTTCACTATCCCAAGGCTCTTCCTCAAGATTTGAGTGAAAAGGAATGGTTAGAATTGAAGATGGGGTCGAGATAAGAAGAAATCATGCATTGATTTTCGATTTCCACCATGGAATTAAGGTGAAAGGAAGTGAAGAATCTTACCAACAGGTTGGGGGTCATCCTCCTGATCCTCCAAAGCTCCCTTGGTCGTTTTTCAAGCAAAGAGAAGAAGTGGATTCGAAAAAGCCTTTGATTTGAGTTGTAAAATGTGTTTTTATAAGAAAAGCAATGAGAGAGAAAATGCCTTATAAAAAATTTTTAATTCCAAAATTTGTGCCACCTCTTCCCCCTCAATTCCTTGCATGCAAATATATCTTCCTCACCTCCGAATTCCTCTCCATTATCCATGAATTAAAGGAAAATAAATTAAGCACCTTAATCATATAATAGTAATATCCATAAGTTAGTGGATATTTCTTTTTCTTTTCTTAATGTGAGTGGGTTCTCCACTCATGTAGATATTTCCATTGCCTTTGCAAGGCACAAGGATGTCCGCACTTTTTTATTTTCAACCAACACAATTTTGGTTGAAGGGTGATCCAATTAATATAATTATTTTGCATTAAATTGAATTAGGGTTTCAATTATGCTTAAATCTTGATTATTTTAATATCAAGATTCTCTCTCCTTCAAAGTGATACAAATGAGATGTCCCTCTAATTTTATTTGCTATACATGATGCCAAGAAACATTAGGGACTATGTTGAAGTGGTAATTTGCATATTGAACCCTAGGTTTTTGGGTAAATTGCATATTATACCAAAACTAGGTTTTAATACACAAACATTGCTTTATCAGCTCTTTCTTGGTACTCAGGCTTTTTCCAAGCCATACCTCTACATCATATTAATTCTCATGATGCTTCAACACATGAGGAACATTTAATAATGTAACATTTGCAAGTTAACCCCTCAACTTGGGTAATTTTCACTTTGGTCCAAAATAAGCAAACAATGCTTCAACATTATTCAAACAGGACCAAAATTGAAACATAAGTTCCTCTAGAGCCTTAATTACTTTTCACCAAATAAAATTAAGGATTTAATTAACTTTCTTAAGAAAAACTCTCAGGGTTAAGGCATAACCCAGGTCAGGGATGTTACAAATTATAAACACCTAACAAGGATTTCATCCCCGAAATCCCAGATAAAGGAAGAC
The DNA here is from genome assembly GCA_963693085.1 of Alisma plantago-aquatica. Lineage (NCBI taxonomy): Eukaryota > Viridiplantae > Streptophyta > Magnoliopsida > Alismatales > Alismataceae > Alisma > Alisma plantago-aquatica. The sequence goes on from OY856412.1 coordinate 844,811,334, forward strand.
ATATATTATTCATTCATCATACTATCTAGTCTCCACATAACATTTCATTGTTATGGAGACACCATAAAGCTTTGATCAACACAAAGTTATTCCACACAAGTTTTTCATAGACTGGTTCACACGGGACACATACTCCATAGTCCTTTTTATTATTAACTGTGGAGTTAGTTCTGTGTCAGGTAACACTTTTTCTTAATTTACAGTTTCATGTGACAGATTCTTGTTTCTGAGGAGTCTCCCATGCTCCATATTTAATTCAACATTTCACTTTCATGATCACAATTATGTTCTGTCACCCTCTTGGGACAATAAGTCTTTTCATACCTCGATTGTGCCTTCTAATTTGCTGACTTAATACTAGGATTCCTTGTTACTTGTACCAACTATCTCATTAGTTGTACATTTTCTCATCATAGAGAGAAGTTACTTATTAGTTAAGAATTTATTTTAAAGATATCTTTAATTATTATGTTTACGCAAAGCATAAACCCCTAACATATGATGTTCATATTATTTTATGTATAATTAAACTGATTTCATGGTTGATCGTTCCAGGTAACCAACATAAACCATCTGATATTTCTTTAGATACCAGGATTTCTTACCTTGGTATCTATCACTTGTGTTGAAAACACATCACATATTTATCTTCCTTTCATCTTGGAACACTACTTGTTACATATATCTTCACCTTGGAACCAAAGTCCAAGATAAACTGATACTTTTCTAAGTATCCATCACATGAACAATATTCCTTTCTTTGTTATTATTTACATGTTCATGAGCATCTTATGATCTCATCACATTTCCCATTTCCTCATTATGGGAAAAGATCTTTATTATACACACAAACTTTATCGAACAGGGATCACCTCCCTTGTTCTCATTCTTATCTTATGAGGAGTATACTTTTTATTTCCTCATACACACATATTGATCTGATATTATCTCAGATTTCTCTTTCTTATAGTTAGGATATGACACATTTATTCATACCATATTTCTAATTTCATGATACTCGTTGGATTGTCTCAGAATGACTACTTGATTAGAGCAATCAAAAAGATAACAATCTAAGAGTTTCCATACTCACTTTATCATCAGTAGTTGTATACCTGGCTGAGGTATATAAATACTGAGATTAAGTAGTATGCACTTTATATACTATCATATTCCTTCCTTTTCATATTATCACAATAATAGGATTTAACATTCCTGGATTTTATCCAGGCATCTTTTCTATACCTCATCCCCTTAGAGGTAAGAACAATATGAAACATCTATAAAATTATTATACAAAATGTAAGTCCTCATAGGACTAATCAAGGATAACTCAATCAATTACTTTCTCAATTTAACTCAGGAAACCATAAAAAGACATATTAGAATGACTTTATTTCATCTAACCTGTCATGATTCGTGGATTGTTCATTGCCTCAGGTTGATTCTTATCATAGAATCTTGCCATTGTTGGTTGCCGACTACACTTTCTGTTATTATATACAGATGAACCAGCTTGGGACGCCTGTCTTCATCCCTGTGTGCTATCACTAGACCACTGCTTATGAGAGTCATGTTGACTCTGCCTCAGGGGTTGATTCACCATAACATTTTTGGCTGAGCAATTTCTTGTCAGATGTCCTACCTGTCTACATTGGTAGCAAGTTCTGGGCTTTATATGTGGTCTAGAAGGTTCTTTACCCTTTCTGAGTAGCCATTGCCTTGGTACACTGGACTCTAGTTGTACTGGTGGTACCAAAAACTTTCCCTTTTTAGAACTACTAGGCCTCTGTTCCTGAGTTTGGATAGGACTTTTCTCAATTCCTCCTTTATATTCCTTTTCTGGACAATTACTTCTGATATGTCCAAGTTTCCTACACCTATGGCAGATCCTAGTTTCAGATTGTATCCTATTCCTTTCATCATTTTCTATTGCTTCAACCTGCTAGTGTTGATTACGTATCCTGTTGATGTCCAAAACATCGTCATTGGGGGTTTGTAATCTAGGTTGTATTGCTAATGCTTGATCCACTATATACATCATGGTTGCCCTAAGTTGCCCAATAGTGATACCTAAAGAAGGATTTCTTATCATAGTTGGATCAGCTTGAGGGTTCTTAGGCAATTGTTCCTCTCTTACCTGATCCCATGCACCTCTTCTTGGTGCAGCATTGCTGCTTTCTGCAACATATTCCTCATGTGACCCAGCCATCTTCAAGTTCTTCTTCTCCTATATGAGCAGAAGACACTATCATATACACTGGAAGACACTAGAACAGACCTATGTATCTATAGACTCAGTGAACCTAGGGCTCTGATACCAAACTTGTAGCGACTGATAAACAAATCATTGCTGATTAAGCAGAATTAAACATTAGCAGCGGATTGCTGAAAATCACTAAAAATTAAAACCATTTACAAAGAGATTCAAACATAGGAAAACTCTTTCATCAAGAACCAATGTATAACATTTACATCCTAGTTCATAAGTACATAACTTGTACCATCTCTTCTTGAGTATTACAAACATCAACTACCCTATTAACATTATATACAGACAACATAACAACCTCGAGACATCAAGCCAAAATCTTAGATTGATTCATTACAAGAACTAACTACTAACTCTGAGGACCTGAGAGTACCGAGATGACACATAGGATTATTATCTATATAACTTGACAGACAGTATCTCCACCTGAGATCTCACTGTTGTCCCTATTGTTGTTGTCCTTCCTCTGTTGTATGGATTTCTATTCTTTGTCTGCATCCACCTAAAAATGTTGGATCCCATGCGGGTGAGACAATTTGTAAATTGCCCCAGTGAGAGATATAACTCTCCGCCAAAACATTATTATTTTAGTTTATTAAAATAAAACTGAGCAGAAGGATTTTATATATTTAACAGCAGATAAATCACTTTATGAACAGAGTGAAGTAATCTCCTTTCCTAAGGAGAACATTGCATCTACCCATGTTAGAGTCGTAATTCATCCATCTACTTGCCATAAATGTAAAGAGATATAAATAACATCTATCAACTAGAGATGCATAAAGGAAATGTAACATTAGCCAGTAAATTTCCGTATTCAATCCTTAAGCAAACATGCTATACGGCTGATTACATTTTACAATCACACTTATGCCCTGAGGAGATGAGGTATACCACTCATACTCCAATCGACCATTGCGAAGTCGAAATTGGTACCATACAAGATCAATGGAAGAGCCAACTTCCATGACCTCCCACGTCTCGATCAGTACGAGACCACATGCAGGACATCTTGTGTCTCTGCTACATAGCTTTCTAGGGTATACTGGAAACTTCGCTATAGAGTTACAGTGGCTGTTGTACTCCCTTCGCAATCGAGAGATTTCTTATTTACCTCCATCGATCTGGCATTAATATTATTGGGAGATGTGTACTGCAACTATCCCAATCATCGGGAGATTTGTGATACATCCATCACGGTACAAATAATGAAGGATTGAGAGATTTAATGTTTACCTTTCATCAATTCCCTCATTAGGACGTAAGGATATGTTTGCCCATCAACCCCCACATATTCAAAAATATGCATTCCGAGTTTTTCCACGGAGCAACCTGTTTCACCATCAGTAAATACTGACACTGATGGATCTATGGTCAGGGCTCCATATGATATGATTTCACTTGATTAATTAAGTACATTAGCATATTATTTTATCCTCAGTCAAGTTCTCAAACATGAATTATTGTGGCAAATGCTACAAAGAAACATGTAAGCTCTTATCAATTGCTTTACTAGAACTTATAATACATTGGGATCTTAATCCCTTATCTCATCACTTGAAAATTCACATCTCACAGCAACATCATTATCTTACTTATCAAATCTGGGTATTCATACCCTCAGTTCATCACTAATCACTGTTACCACTTGTTAGGTAACTATTACCTCTAGGTCCTCAGACTGAGGTATACATGATACTTGTTACACAAGCATCTCACATGGCTCACAAGGCCCATTAAGTGTCTTGTCACCTTTCACTAGGCAACAACTTGCTCATATGGCTCATAAATTCCTTGCACATTATGTTACTTTTACTAAGCAACAATAACATTAAGGCATACAAGTCCAATCAACATTTTTATTATATAAATATCATAGCTCAAATATGGCTATGTTCATCATCTCATGATATCTGCATGGTTAATACACATGATAATAGTCATGACAATTTCACATCACACCATGCAATACAATAGTACACCATTATTCCCTTACCATGATTAGGGTTTGCCATCAAATAGGGCTTTTCATCCCTTTACCCAAAAATTAGGGTTAGGGTTTCCCATTTCACATTAATTAGGGTTTCATATTTATATTATATATCCAACCCTAATTTATTGTTCCATTCATCTAGGAGCCTTCAATAATATCATAAGTATTCACTCATGATCATTACTCTCATCATGTATCATTAATGATTATCAATTCAAGGTATGAGTTCATCTCTCAACCTTACCATGGTATGTTTATATCATACTCATTAACTTGGCTTAACCCCTTTCTCATAGTATGTTAGTCAACACTTATCAAAGTGCATTGAATTCATTACATCTTCATTGTAACAATTTTCATAACACACACTTCTTGTGTTTCTTATCCAAGTATATTGGATTTGAGGTGCATCAAGGTATATCAACCTTGATATGCTAAATGTGATATCTATCATGTCTTGATGTATCACCTTTCTCATCACTTCCAACTTACTTAAGTTAATCAACTGACCTTGTATTAAGGTATTTCCCTCTTAATACTTTTAACCACTAACCTATCACCTTTGTCATGTAGTGCATAGGTCACACATTAGAATTTGTACAACTATCTTTAATAGTACAGACTTATCACAAGTTAAGGCATTGCTTGCTATAAGGTTACCTATAATCAATCACTTTAGGTTCTTCCCTTATCAGTGTAATAATCACTATTCCATTATTAGTATTAGGTCTCCCATACCATCACCCTTTATTATGGTTTAGGGTTTCACACACTATCATACTTCATTAGGGTTAGGATTGCATATAGCATCACCCTTCATTAGGCCTTCTCATCACATTTCCCATAATTAGGGTTTATTATTCATCCCAACTAGGGTTTCTCATGGCATCACCCTTAATTAGGGTTTCTCATAGAATCACCCTCAATTAGGGTTTCTCATGGAATCACCCTCAATTAGGGTTTCTCATGGAATCACCCTCAATTAGGGTTTCTCATATGACTTTACCAGAAATTAGGGTTTCATGAAGTATCTTCCCAAATTAGGGTTTTTCATGATGTTACCCAGAATTGGGATTCCCCATATTATCATCCTAGTTTAGAGTTACACCATTACCCTAGATTAGGGTTACATATGATATTGCCCTAAATTAGGGTTAGGGCTCAACAACCTTCTTGATTAGGGTTTCATAATCTCTTTATTAAGGATCATACCCTAATTACATAATTATTTAAATTGAAGGTGATAAGGCTTGATATTTACATGATTATTATACATTTATGAATTCCTCTCTATTTCATCCTCTCTTGGATGTCTACTACTCGAACCTTTATTAGATTGAGTCTACTGTTTATTCAAATTCTTGCATTTAGGGTTAGCATAATGTATTGAATTTTGCATCATTATACATCGATGATTAATCCCATTAAGGGTACCAATCATTTAGGTACATTAGGTGTCCAAATGGTTTGATCAATTGAACCTTCAATTACATGAGGTATCCAATTGGATTGACCAAGTTGTACATCAAATGATTTTGATTATTTAGACCCCAAACGGTCTTGGTATCTCAGAACTCAAATAGTTTGAAACTGATTGGGCAAATTGCCCTTGAAAAGCGTTTAAGCAAGAAATGCATTGAAACCGAATGGACTTGGGTCTCCAAACAGTTTGAGACCGTTTGGACCCAAATGGTTTTGAGACCCTTTGAATCCAAATGGTCCCTCTAAAAACCGAATGGACCAAGAAGGTCTTTCAACACTTAAACAATTCAAGGTTTCAATCAATGAACTGACTATCAATTGAATCCTTGATTCATTCATCAATTGAACTATTTAATCATCCTTCAATTGGACCATCAATTAGGGTTTTGAACCCAATTGAACTAGGATTTATAATCAAGAAACCTTCAATTAGGGTTTTGAAATCGAGGAACCTTCAATGATTAACATTGTGGAACTGATTCAATTGAAATCAGTGAATCATCATCAAATTATGATATGACCTGACCTCAAATGGTCTTGAGGTCATTTGGATGACCTACAAATGGTCTTTAGACCGTTTGCCCTATCCTACAATGAAATTTTGTGAAATTCAATTAGGATTTAGATCATTAGATTGATCACCAATTGAACTATTGATTGCATTTCAATTTGCTATCTCTGGTCCTTCAATTACTCAACCATACTCAACCCTAGACCTCCAAACGGTCTTGAGACCATTTGGGTGATCTCCAAACGGTCTTGAGACCGTTTGGGTTAGTCAACCCAAAGTTTTAAATCAACCAATTGAAATTTTAGCACTTAACCCGATTAGGGTTTGATAATTGATTAACCTCCAACTGATGAACCCTTTGGAACTAATCAATTGAATTTAATGGGTCATCAACCATCAATATCAGCCTATGATCTCCAAATGGTCAACCATTGCAAATAGTCAACCACTCCAAATGGTTTGAAACCGTTTGGTTTCTAATGGTTTGTTGAAACTGTTTAACCAATTCAATGAAAATGATTGGTTTCCAACTTTTGAAACCGTTTTCCTAGGATATTTTTTAGGTGTGTGCTTATGATGATTTCATCATCATCAAGCTATGGTCCTTCATATTTTTCTATAATTTTCATGGTGGTTCTATTGATTTGATCCAGTGAATTTCAAGAAGAACAAATGATCAACAATTGATAAGGAATTGAATGCAATAACAATAGTAAGGGTTCAAGTTATAAAACCCACCTCCAATTGAGCTTCAAAGCTTCAAACTCAAGTCAACAATGGTGGATGCAACTCCTTTCACTATACCAAGGCTCGTCCTCAAGATTTGAGTGAAAAGGAATGGTTAGAATTGAAGATGGGATCGAGATAAGAAGAAATCATGCATTGATTTTCAATTTCCACCATGGAATTAAGGTGAAAGGAAGTCAAGAAGCTTACCAACAGGTTGGGGGTCTTCCTCCTGATCTTCGAAAGCTCCCTTGGTCGTTTTGCAAGCAAAGAGAAGAAGTGGATTCGAAAAAGACTTTGATTTGAGTTGTAAAATGTGTTTTCATAAGAAAATCAATGAGAGAGAAAATGCCTTATAAAAATCTTTTAATTCAGAAATTAGTGCCACCTCTTCCCCATCAATTCCTTGCATGCACATATATCTTCCTCGCCTCCGAATTCCTCTCCATTATCCTTGAATTAAAGGAAAAGAAATTAAGCACCTTAATCATATAATAGTAATATCCATAAGTTAGTGGATATTTCTTTTTCTTTTCTTAATGTGAGTGGGTTCTCCACTCACATAGATATTTCCATTGCCTTTGCAAGGCACAAGGACGTCCTCACTTGTTGATTTTCAACCAAAAAAATTTTTGTTGAAGGTCAATCCAATTAATATAATTATTTTTGCATTAAATTGAATTAGGGTTTCAATTATGCTTAAATATTGATTATTTTAATATCAAGATTCTCTCTCCTTCAAAGTGATACAAATGAGATGTCCCTCTCATTTTCTTTGCTATACATTATTCCAAGAAACATTATGGACTATTTTGAAGTGGTAATTTGCATATTGAACCCTAGGTTTTTGGGTAAATTGCATATTATACCAAAACTAGGTTTTAATGCACAAACATTGCTTTATCAACTCTTTCTTGGTACTCAGGCTTTTCCCAAGCCATACCTCTACATCATATTCATTCTCATGACACTTCAACACATGGGGAACATTTAATCATGTAACATTTGCAAGTTAACCCCTCAAGTTGGGTAATTTGTACTTTAGTCCAAAATAAGCAAACATTGATTCAACATTATTCAAACAGGACAAATTGAAACATAAGTTCCTCTAGAGCATTAATTACTTTTCACCAAATAAAATTAAGGATTTAATTAACTTGCTTAAGCAAACCTCCCAGGGTTAAGGCATAACCCAGGTCAGGGATGTTACAGTCACTAACATCTAGATTGAACTCAAGGCATGGACTTGTCATCCTCTACAAACGTTCAATCCATGTTTCTTGATTCAGTGTAGACTGTTTGAGATATATGTAAGCTCAATATCATATATTGACTTACATTTACATGGCCACGCATTTCTCAGTCTCACTCCTCAAGTGGCCAGGATATCACACTCCCTTAGGAGGGACAAATTCCATATTTATCACTCACAGTCAAGTCCCCATGTGTCAAAGTCACCCAATCATCACTGTTATAACAACCCATGTTTCAGGACTGTATTTGATGATGTCAAAGTGTACCCAATGACTTGTGATGAGTGCAGTGATTTCAAGTCTAAGAACCATAGTCACCACCATTATAATAAGAGATGATCCTAACTAACCAAGTATGGTTTCCATGCATCACTCTTATGGTGGGTCTGTCTGATACACTGTTCTCCAACATGTATCTATGTTCTTGGTTTGATATCATATATCATGACTGATGAGATTATGTCATCAATCAACACACACTCTAGTCTTTTGTGTTATTGATGTCTATGGTTATTTCCACAATAACAACCGACTAGCGACGATAGTGAGAATATACATACTCTAAACATCTGTATGATCTCATTATTCAAGTCATGTACTTGAAGACATACATCATTGAGTATTATCACTCTCTAGACATATAACATGTTATACTATTATCTCAAAATAGTTAAAACATACAGACGAAATTTCCTTTATTATTATTAAATCAAGTATCACATGCCTCATTGTAATCATCATATGATTGGCTCTTTGGGCATACTATATCAACAATATCATTATCTCCATGGACTATGTTTAGGTAGTTCAATCCTCTATTAAATCCATTTAGTCAAAGACTAGTGAGCATCACATCAATAATGCAATTATGCCCATATCAGAAGTCAAAATGATGGATGCCCAACCTTCATGAATAGAGATCACAAAAAGGTGGTTCAATGAATGACAAGGCACTGGACCCTACTATGAATAGTTGAATATTTTTCATGCGTAATGGATTCAATATCCATTGATGGTGGTTAGATGTATGTAATATTTACTTGGTGAAAACCCAAATATATGAGTGTGGATTTAGGTCTCTCCTGATGAGATTTGGACATATAACTAAAGCGATCATAAACATTTAAAGTAATTTTGAGGCCTAAATGTGCCAACTAGTTGGAATGAAAATTGATTTTTATAGATGTCATGTGCATAATGAGCCTCTAGTCAAATAGAGAAGGAATGGGTTGAAGTATACACACCTATACTCTATTGATTATCTGTATCAGTTTATGCTTTCCTTCAAGAATTTGATTTTCCCAAAGCATAACCATGACATTTGGTTAAATTATTTTAGTCTAGTTTTCTCTGTCTTTATTTTTAAAATAGTGGGAATTAATGTATAGAAAGTGGTATTATAAAGCCAAAGAAGAGTTGTAATCCCTCATGTGTGAGATATCAAACTTCCCTATTTTAATAAGGATACTTATCCATATATTAATTAAGGAAAAAAAGGAGATAGGCACACGAACAGTGGGGTTGTCCCAGTGGGTTTGGGCTGGCCATGTCTGAGAACCTTTTATTTGGGTGCATCAATGCATGTTGTATCACTCTTATAGTGGTGAAAATTCAGCCTTCCAGGGTCCTAATGGGAGAATGTCCCCACTTGGTTATTTCAGTTGGACTACTCACTAATTTTTGGCATACACATCATCCTTTCAGATATACAATTTATCATTTTCTTTCCCAGAACAAAAATAATGGTCTCATTTCTTTCTTTCTATCAATAGCCATGTAAAATCTTCTATAATTCAACAATATGCCAACTCCTTGACATGTTTCAAAAATCAAATCTCTAGCAATATTCTTTTCTATTTGTTGATGTTGTTGGTCAATGTCTACACCATTGATGATCTCTAGAAGAATGATCTAAACCCATCCTTCAATGTCATGATTTGAGAGTGCATGTGTCACCATGCCTACCTTTTTGGTATCCTGGGAAGGTAGGCACTCCATTTCTACTACACCAACTATCATTTTTTAGAAGGGTAGAAATATTCATGAGGAAAACATCTTGCATGTCTAAATAAGAATTATTGTTGGCGACATTTTCTGCTTTCATATTCTCATAATTGTACTCTTTTTTTCAACCACAACCTTAGGGGCATTCACATTGAATAGATATAATATGACAGTCTATGAAGTCATTAAATCTAATAATCACATTCTAATTGTTTGTATTTTAATATCTCAAATATTATTGTCTGATGCCACTAAAATAGAATTATGTGGACCTCATTGCAAATGTTGGTGGGTAAAGGCTTTTACTACTTTGAATGTTGTTGGGGATGCATTTAGACTATTTGAACAAAAGCCTAAAAATGATTATGTTAAGAGGGTAAAAGAAAGTCTAATTTGTTGACATATAACTTTAAGTATCATATGCAATCAATTGTTGATACATATAGTGCAGTTAAAAATACATCAAAAATGTAGAAAATGATTAAGAAAAAAATGTTCTGGAAGACACTTCTACTAAAAATTATGTTGTTAACTTTTTAAAATAGTGCATTAATGGAAAAAAAAGAAATAACAACTCAAACTCACGAATTAGATATCATACTTTATGATTTTCAAAATAAAGATAAAGTCTTCAGGTCCTTAGTTTCATGTTCCTTAATCGACAAATGACTTAATTTGTGAAACTAGTATAGTAGCAATATCAAGGCATCATTTTCCATTGACATGGGGCATCACGACATATTAATGATAATTGGGATGCCTTTGTGGGCTATGAAGCTATAGAAGAGTATGATCATTAGGTTTGCATGGGAAGCTTATTGCTTCCTATCCTACAAGTAGAGGCGGCATAAGGATCAAGATGTTCAACAAAATTTATATTGAATCCACGAGTTGAATGTGTTAGACATAAGGCCCAATCTAATCTTTGTGCCCAACTTTTGAAGTATGAAATCAATGAATTTTTTATTTTATAAAGTCATCCTTTCTAAGTATGGAAAATATTTGGGGACGGGTTACCGTATCAATGCTTTATTTATCCTAATTTTAATGAATAATGGCATTAACAATTGTTCTTTTATGCTTATAATATTTATTATTTAGATATTGGCACCTATACGTGAAAAGTTTAAATATGTACAACTCATGAAAGCTATTAGATTTCTGAAACATATTTGTGATGTTTTTTATGTTAACAATAAATATTAAGTATTTATTCTAGAACTAAATATATATACAAAAACCACATCCTCAATATTGCATTGGAATTTTATATTTCTAGATTTAGTTCATATAGATCTTACATATTTAAAGGGTAAATTTATAGAGGTGGAAAGAAATTTACATTATAATTGTTGATGGTTACTCATGATATACATATGTATATGTGTTACACCAAAAAAATAAAGCATTTGATGCGTATGTTAAATATAAACTACAAGTATAAAATCAACTTGATAGGAAAATAAAATGTATTTATTTAGATAGGGGTTGTAAATATGATTCTTCTCCTTTAAATACTTTTTATGCAACTCGTCATGTTGTATCAAACACATCCCCTTATTAACATTAATGAAATACAATTGTTGAATAGAAAAATGGAACTCTAAACAAAATGTTAAACTTGATTTTAATTATATAGGATCACCAGACAATTTATCAAGGGAACTCTCATCTTTCTTTTATTCAAAATTGCATTCTTGGTAGGATCAAGAATAAGGCTCCATATGAATTATGTAAAGGATCCCCTCCTAGTCTATAACATATAAAATTATGGAGGTACCCAGTTAAAGTCTTATTAACTATAACTTAAGAAACTAAAATAAACCTAGAACATTTGATGGAAGATTTTTAGGATATGCTCAAAATAGCATAACATGTAGATTTCTTTTTCTTAAGAGAAATAATAATGTTGTAGAAGCTAAGACTATTGTCAAATATTAAAAATAGGAAATTCTTTCAGCATACATTACCTATGAAAATTCTTCCCATGAACCTTTAGAGGATGTCTCAAATGCATATATTCTGAGTAATGATGTAGAACTTAAAAGATCCCCCAGGGTCAGGAAAGAAAGGAATATGAGTGATGATTTATATTTCTTTCTTGTGGATCATGATCCCTAATCTTATAATTATATATTCAATCATTTGGTTCCTTCTTATGGAAAGAAGTAGTGTTGTCTAATTCTATTTCAACCCATAAAATCTGATCCAGTCTAGCCCAAAAGAAATAAGTTTTAGTTTGGGGTTTTGTTAATCTAGGACAACTGTAGGATGACAAGTTTATAAAATCCAAGTTATAATTAGGTATAAATTATTCTATGTCATGAGTAATTACTAAATTATACAAATTCAAGTTTGGTTCTTTATTACAAATTATGAAATTTGGTACAATTATGGGTATACAGCCTTTCATAAAATCCCATTAGAGGCCGGTTCTAGATTGGTCTATTTTGCATTGACACAATTCTTGTCTTACTCAGGAGTGACCTAGAATTGGTTTTTTGACACCCATAGAAAAAATCAATTAATAATGGTGTTGAGTAAATATTATCTAACCACACATGAGGTAGTAGATCTTCCTCCAGGTGTCAAACTCATAGGATACAGTGGATTTTAAATGTAAAATAAAAACTAATGGAAATGTAGATAAATATAAAAAAAAGTTTCTCAGGGATATATGTATCAATAGTATATTGACTATTTCGAGATATCTATTTGTGTAACCAGAATTCATTCAATCAAAATTTTAATTTTTTTGGCATCAATAAAGAAATTATTATTACATCAAATAGATGTTAACACTATTGGTATGTATGCCCTGAGAGCCAATCTTATGATGATTGGATTGGCATACATCATGATTGATTTGATAAATTTCAAAGGCAAGCTTCCAATTTATTCTAGTTCAATCAATTATGAGATAAATGATGGAGCGTGAATGTCTAAAGAATGGCAATACTCAATGATGTATGTCTTCAAGTACCTGACTTGAACAATGAGATCATATGGATGCTAAGAGTATGTACATTCTTGTTATCTCTCTAGTCAGATGTCATTATGGAAGGCTGATAGACAACAATGACACATCAAGCCTAGAGTGTGTGTTGGTTGATGATACTGTCTCATTAGTCATGATATATGATATCAAACCAAGCACATAGATACATGTTAGAAAATAGTGTATCGGACAGACCCACCATGAGAGTGAAACATGGAACCATAACATGGTAGTCAGAATCATCTCTCATAGTGATGGTGGTGATTGTGATTCTTAGACCAGAAATCAATGCACTCATCGAATGTGATTGGGTACACTTTGACATCATCAAACACAATCCTAAAACATGGGTTGTTATAAAGGTGATGATTGGGTGGCTTTGATACATGAGATAGATTGTGAGTGATAAAAATGGGAGTTGTCCCTCTAAGGGAGTATGATGTCTAGGCCACATGATAAGCGAGACTGAGAATAGCATGCGCATACACATGTGAATCAATATATGATATTGAATTCAAATATATCTCAGACAGTCTGCTCTAGTTCAAGAAACATGAATGAACATTGAAAGGATGACAACTCCATGCCATGAGTTCATTCAGGATATCAGAGACAAAGGAATTATACATTCATTGGAACACCAATCACAAACTGTAGAATTGAAAGTTCTTCTCCAACTTTCCATATCACTTGGGTAGCACTCACGTGCAACTAGGTACCTATATTTGCTTGTGATGTCATAAGCTAGTTATGGACATTCACTGCCAACGTGATATGGGACCTATAGGGCCACACACATTGGATTCACCTGGAATAGGATTTTATCCATGAATGATGTTTGGATTGATTACTAAAGTCTTTAGGTACTCAATCAAACATTCAATCAATAGACTTGACTCAGAATCATCAAGTTCAAGTTTTGAACCAATAGATTAGAGTCTCAGATTGATTGAGAATTGAATTGACTTAGTTTTGCACAATCTGGACCACCAACTGACTAGTTCACAGGGTGAACTGATCGACTCATGGTTAGTGGGATGACCGGTTCACTTGGACCAAATGACCAAGTGTTGGGTTTCCCAGTTCGTGAGAAAAAGTTTCTCGTTTCACTTGTTCAATTCGATTGGGACAAGAATTAATCCTTGTATTAATTAGAAACAAATTAGGAAAGTTAATTGCAAGTAGGTCTGGCTTGTGAACTGCCTGGTTCACTAATTGAACTGACCGGTTCACTATGACAACCGACCGGTTCACTAGTGAACCGATCAGTTCGCCTGTCGCAGTGCAAATTATTCATGGGAAATCTAAACCCTTCTACTCCCGCACAGACTAGGAACCCTGACCCTGCCCTCTACTATAAATAGAGGGGTACATGGGGCTTCTCCAGAGGCACAACTCAGAACATAAGTTGATCTGCAAAGTTGTTGTCCTCTCTGGTTTTGGTAACTGAGAGAGCCCAACCAAGTTCTACCCATCTAGGGAGGAATAGCAAGGGAAAGACAACTGCATAAAAGCAACTGGTTGTAAGAGAGTGTGTTGGTGACTAGTATTCCAACAGAAGGGGACAACTCCTTCTAGTCCATTCTTCATGACGACTAGAGTTCCTAGTAGTGGGTGTGGACTATCTATAGAGGCGGGAGACTTCTACCGCTCAGGAGGCCAACAATCAACCATAGTTAGGGTCAAGACCAGGAGTTGTATAGACATCATTGAAGATAGGTGGTTGAAGACCACACTTGCAACGAGGTATAGTCACTGAGCAAGCCTCAGGACTAGGTATAACTCGCTAAAACCATCCTTCCCATTACATAGATGTTGATGCGGTCTGCTGGTTATGGGTTTATGGTCAAGTAAAATTTTGTTTCCGCTGCCTACTCCGACGACGTAAAACCCAACAAACACTACATTCTTGGATGGAGATTTAGAAGAAGAAAATTATATGGATTGGCCTGAAAGTTTGATGTGGTAGATTATAGCACAAGAAATTCACCTCAGAATAAATTCCTAAATTTTTACCGAAACTATGAACAATAATAACCACCTACAAGAGGATGGGTCTTATCATAGTATAGCTAAGGATCAAACCCAAGAGACAATATATTTAATATTTAATTGGATTTCTAATCCAATTAAAAGAATTAATAAGGATAGATGGTGGATCTTTGGATGATTAACTAATATACAATGTAAAAAATGAAATCATACTATAATGAGTTTTAACACCATGATAAAATTACAAGGATTACATGGTTCACTTCCACTGCCTAGTAACTATTCTAAAAATGGCATCATTCATTCATATAATACTAGACTAGGACCAATGGATTCATGTCCTTTTAGAGTATAAAATCCAAATGAACTTATCTCACTACATGCTTGAGTCTCGTAACCTATGTGTCCTTAATTTTTTGCACCATAGAATGCCCTTTTGCAGTCTCATCCGAAGTTCAAAAATATCATTTGGTTTTTTAGTCCTAGATTTTAACATTCTCTACATCTATGAGTATAAAAACCATGCAATTAAGATGATCATTATAATAAAGCAAGCATTAAATTATCGATTATCAATAGATATATTTGTGTAAATAACAATTATAGAGTACAAACATCGTGGCTAATCCCTATATCCCATTGATGGATCTACTCTCTAAATTTTTTCAAGATACAAGAAGAGAGAGGAGAGATCATGTATGTAACTACCCCACTTTTCAACATATCCAGATTAAGTAAGGACCTTAAATTTGAGAGCCATTACCTAAAATTTTCAAGATCGAAAATTTAACAAATAACAAATAATAGAAAACATTTTCCATTATTTCACAAATGTTGTTTACAAGATATATTATAACGCTCCCCAAAGGAGTTACATGAATTTCCAACATTATAACTATACATATGAGAAGATTTTTTTACGTAATCCTCCTTTATTAGCTTTAATGTCTTCAGTGGATTTCACATGATTCATCATATCTTGATATCTTCATATATTGCATCACCTAAAATGGTGTGAAACAAAATGTGCATCAGTATATTGATATACTATGTAACTAGGGTGCATGCAAAAGTGTGCAAGTATTATAACAATGTATAATCAATCAATTACTTACAAATAAGAATTGGCAATTTTATAACATATTCTAACCCACGATCGATATGCTACCTTGGGCATGATTACTATCCCTTCCAGGGCTCGTGTGCATCACCCCTTGATACATGTCGTCCTAGGGTTCAAAATATTATATCTTATTTTATGTGATAATCATAGTGGTGTTATAGTTGAATAGACTATAAATAAACACCCATCGGTTTAGTTCAACAATCTTCAAGAAATTTTGGGCTAATGCCAACAATCAATATTGGGAGTATTCATAGTCACAACCACGTACCTCAATGGATAACTATGCATGCCATGCAATCATACTTCAAGTACTTTAAGCATATCATCCAATCAAGCAAGCAAAGATGGATTCTAAGGAATCAACATTTAATCTGCATGTATGTATATCCTAAAGTGTCATCATCACATTATTCAGATTAAACCCAACTCAGTCCTAATCTAGGGCGTATGGTTTTCTTGGTTTTGGATAAGGAATAAGGATACAAACCCTAGTTCCATTGCATATTAATCAATGCATGAAACCCTAATTATCATATTACAGCAACATTAGCTTATGTGCCTTAATATCATGTCAAGTTATGATCTTTAGCTTCAAAACCCTAATTCATCTTGTATATGTTTATTCACTTTGGAAATACTAATTATCTCATTATGATCATTATAATCTTAAATTATCTTTATATTCCACAATATCAGTTTTCATCATCAAAGAAATGTATTTAACATGCTTAATATACAAATCTACAGTTTATATGCTTTAGTCACCACTTAATCATGTATTGGTCCTACTTTCAGAATTATGCTTAGAATCATATATCAATTTTATTTTATTTATATTCCTCTCATTTTCCTAATCAATTTGATATATATTTTTGCCATTTTTTGAGTTACTAGTTGATTTTTAGAATTTCCCAAGATAAACTTACTGAGTCAATCGTGGTGTGACACATCAGCTACTAATGCTTCCTTTGTTCATCTTTAGAGGTGGCTTGGGACAGGGGGAAAGACACTTGTTCCCATATTCACTAAGTGTTCTCCTGGGGGTTTTCAAGTCATTTGACTCCCGAGCCCTCTTCCTCCTCATGAAATTATTCTTATGCACGTGTACATTTCATGTGTTGCAGCCAGAGTTGGAGCTATGAATGGCCATCCACCTCCACTCTCTGCCACTCCCTCAGCCTTGTCTACCATTGCCACCATCCATAGGTATGTCCATCTTCCTCCTCCACTCTTCATCTCCAACATGCCCTAGCGGCTAACGGCCTACAACCCTAAATCAGTGGGCATAGTGTTGCTGCTGCAGCAACATTTGGTGATGGGTTGGGAACTAGGAATCTCGATCCCCTTCTCGTCGTAGGTGTTTCCATATTGTGTCATCTCTTCCATACCCTACTGACTCCTACAGTTTTCTAAAGGGTGAAAATTTTCCTTGGGTGTTGACATACACTAGGTCACAACATGTGACCATGGCATACAAGAGATGTCTTGACCATCCTCTATCAATCCCTAGATCTGCTTGTGGTGGAAGAACCCCACTGTGACCTTCTTTCCTACAACACCCATGGTTTATCTTGGTGACTATTTTGGTGAATGGAACTACTCCCACAACCCTCCCTTTTATAGAAGGCATGCAGACTTTCTAGAATTACTAGGATGGAGCATGTTTAAGAGAGAGGAAGAGTTATGGTCATTGGGCCATTGTTTCCTTCTTAGGAGAATGGTAGGTGGAAGTCTAATGATATAGAAGTAATTCAATTACATAAATACCATGATCCATCCATGTAACTTAGACTCATACTTGACATCCTACTTTATCGTAATTAACATCAATGGCTTTCCAAAAATTAATCATTTGTTTCCTAGTATCGAATCTTGGATCTAACTAAGTCTCTCCTCAATAGGATATAATTTGATTGGAAAGTAAAAAGACATTAAGGAGAGTATATATTGGATAATTGATCATTATACTATTAGAAAACCCTTTATGACTTGAAATCTAGAGTATTCTTTATCTCACTCTTTGATATATCCCTTAAATCAGTTATCCTTATTTCATGGAAACTCATTCATACCTTTCCCAACTTATATCTAATTTGTAGGATTTATTGGGATATCTTTCATATACAAGGCTTTCTCTTTTAGCATATCCTTAAAATACTTACCCACACTACATGGAAAGTCCTTTTATCCCAACTTCTAGAATAATCTTAATTTCCTTATTATCTTTAAGTATTCTAAAAGTTTGACCAAGATATCAGTGTTTGATTCCTTAAAACTTGTGTGCCATCCTGGTTAGATAATTACTCCATTAATTATCTAAATTACACATTATCTTAGAATCTTTTGGAAACTTCCCAGTATTTCATATGTTTATTTTATAATAAATCCTAAAGCCATTATCCTAAAATTATTCACGAATTACTTTCATTTCTTTAACTTTTTCCAAAACAATTATTTGCAAAGTAAATAATCTCATAGGCCTCACTTGGGCCATGGGTTCCACCCATTCCACAAAGTGGATGGAATTATTATTTTATCGATAATATAATTAGGGAAATTTTACTTATCAGTTCAAGATTTGTATTTATATAATTCAAGTTCATCAAATTTGAGGAAATTAAATTTGCTCCTCCTTAAAAGGAACTTTTTCCCCAATATTCAAACTTAGTAAGGTTAAGGTGAAAGACAACTCAACTTAGTTTCAACCTTAGGGTTAGAAATGCTTCTCATAAATATTTATCCTAATTATATTTAATGACTTTTATGGATATGCAAGTCCTCAAAATATTGAGGTTGGTACCTGAATTCAATTCTAGGGTATTCCATATCCTCATTCATTATATAACACTACCACTTAATGATAGAATTTTCACTTTAATTTTAGTTTCTCTTGGTGATTACCTTTTCACCTAAGTTTCCTAGCTATTATCACTTTATTCTCATGTAAGGGTGAGGTAACCCTCGAACCCCTAAATTATGTCATTCAATTTCAACTTAGGGTATTCATTCTCATATTTTTACTTTGAGCATAACATGTGTCTACCCAATGTCCCTCACTCATAATAAGATGAAATAAGTGTTTGGCTGTAGCCCAAAAACAAAGTTCATCCCATTCCAAGAGAAGAGATGGTATACCCACACATTACATAAAATTTCACATTTTGGTTGAATAATCCTTAACTAGATCTCCAAACCATAAATTACTTTTAATCCCATAATATTCTTAACTTTCATGCCCTCACATAGAAAGTCATTTTCTCATTATCATTGAGTTTAAGTAGTACTCTCTCCTAGATTTATCAACATTATGACCTCTTATATTATTCACATATACTAATTATCCTTAGCCACTTACTTAAGGTCTCTAGGGGTACATGTACCTCTGGGGTGATCTCTTCTTGACATCGTGGGCCTTATGTACTTAGGGAGTGCCTCTCACATTTACCCCTTGGGCCTCATGAACTCATGGAGGTGGCCAATCTCCTGTCCCATGGGCCTTGGTTAAAGGTGGATGTCCATCTTCAGACCCCATGGTCTTATGCGTTTATGGCATGATCACCTCCTAAGATCATAGGTCTTATGTACCTTTAATCCTCACTACTTGACATTAGTATTGACTTAGGGTTCTACCCTACCTAGGGTTTATAGAGATATCACAACTTTAACATTTTTTAGCACATTATTTTCTTATATAATTCTTTGACCTGGATTTCCCTCATCTCTTGGGGTACACGTTATTCACTTTATGTTCCTACATTGGGCTCATGGAAACCTTCTCTCATAGGCTTGGTCTTTCATGGCAGCCTTCCTTTCCTGGCTTGGCCTATTAGTGACCTTCCTTTTCTCAGTGTGTTCACCAGTAATTGCAATGACTTCCTCTCCTAGCATCCTTCCTTTCTCGACTTGGCCTATTGGTGACCATCCTATCCTGGCTTGATCACCAGTCATTGTAATGACTTCCTCTTAAATCGGCCTTCCTTTCCCAATTTTGCCTATTGGTGACCTTCCTATCCCAGCTTGATCACCATTCATTGTAATGACTTCTGCTTATATTGGACTTCCTTTCCTGTCTTGGCCTAATAGTGACCTTCCTTTCCTGGGTTGATCTCCAATTATTACAACAACTTGTTTTTATATCGACCTTCCTTTCTCGTCTTGGCGTATTAGTGATCTTCCTTTCCTGGCTCGATCACATACTTTCACCCACTTCCTTAGTGCCTTTTCTTTGTGCCCCTCAGAGATGGCATACTTGGGTTTAGATTCTTTCATGTTTTAGGCTCTAGGTGACATTCAAGGTTACCCCAATTCTTAAACTAATTTTTAAACTCACCCTTTAAGAGAAGGTCCTGACCTAAGGTGACTTCTTGACTCACAAGAGGAGGTAGACTCTCTAGACACAACCTAGCCCCACAGGTTTAGGGTTTTTCCTCCTCCATAGGTCCTTTTCCCATTCTTGGGTTGACCCACCCCAGGTCAGGAAACCAACCCTAAAAGTTGAATTTTAAATTTTTATGCAACCATTGGTTATTGATGTTTCTTAGAACCCTTTGCATGAAAGCCTTGCTCCACATACATGCATGCATGGGAGATTGGGGCCACCTAAACTCATTTGGAATTTCCTTTTACCCTAGTTAGGGTTAATATGAGTAGGGTTACTATATCATATACACTACTCTCATTTCCCAAGATTAGGTTTTAGGGTTCGGGTTAGGGACTACCCCTACACCTTAGGGTTTTATGATACCCTTGACCCACCAAGGGTTTTCCTAGACCAACCCTAGTTCTGTCTAGGAGTTACCTATGCAAGGGAAAACCCATTAAAGATTTTCGTATATCATTATTTCCACATTACATGTACATTAATTGGTGGAGAATGCCTTAATCTACCTCTTCTCAAAAACCCTAACTTGATATGAGGAGGGAAGTATCTTGTAGGGTTTATTAAGTAAGAGGATGATAAGTGGATGAAATTGAAGATGAGAAAACTTAGAGGAAATATTACTTTAGGAAAACCCTAGGTTCTGGATAGGATGGTATCACATTGGCTAAGGGAGTCCTTGTATACCAGCTTAAAAGTTCAAAGGAAAATATTGCCAACCCCCAAATCCATAATCCATTCTAGACACCATTACCATCAGGTCATTCCTTAGTAATTCTCCTTATATTTCTAAAGATTACTTGAAATTATCAACTATTAAGTATTATTTGAAAATTATGGGCTCTGATACCAAATGTAATGACCCCACTTTTCAGCATCCCCTGATTAAGGAAGAGCCTTAAAGTTTAGGGTCATAACCTAAAATTCCCAACATTCTAATTTTAATAAATAACAAATAGTAGCAAATAATTTCCATTATTTCACAAAATTGTTTACAAGATATATTATAACACTCCAAAAAGGAGTTACATGAATCTCCAACATGAGAACTATACATATGACAAGAAGTGACTAACAAATCTTGTACTTAGCTTTAATGTCTTCAGTTGATTTCACCTGATTCATTATGTCTTGATATCTTCATATATCTCTGTACCTAAAATATAGTGAAACAAAATTCAGATCAATATATTGCTATACTATGTACATGGGGCGCATGCAAAAGTACGCAAGTACTATAACAACGTATAATCAATCAATTAATTGCAAATGAGAACTGGAAATTTCATTACATATTCTAACCCAAAATGGATATTCTACCTTGACAGTGATTACTATCCCTTCTAGGGATCGTGTGCATCGCCCCTCGATGCATGTCATCCTAGGGTTCAAAATATGTTATGGTATCTTATGTGATACTCATAGCGGCATTATAGTTGAACAGAATGTTAATAAACACCCATCATTTTACTTCAACAGTCTTTGAGAAATCCTCAGTAAACACCAAAAATTGATATTGCAAGTATTCATAGTCATAACCATGTACCTCAATGGATAACTATGGATACCATGCAGTCATACTTCAACTACTTTAATCTTATCATCCAATCAAGTGAGAAAAGACGGATTCCAAGCAATCAACATTTAATTTGCATGTATGTATATCTTAAAGTGTCACCATCACATTACTCAAATTAAACCCTACCCATGTCCAAATCTATGGTTTAGGGTTGTCTTAGTTTAGGATAAGTAATAAGGGTAAAAACCCTAGTTCCATTGCATATTAAACATTAGGTTAAACCATAATTATCAGATTTACAACAACATTAAATTGTGTTCCTTAATATCATGTCAAGTTACGATCATTAGATTCAAAACCCTAATTCATCATGTATATAGTTATTCAATTTAGAAATCATAATTATCATCAATATGATCATGATTGAGTTAAATTATCATTATATTCCACAATATCAGTTTACATCATCAAAGAAATGTATTTAACATGATTAACATACAAATCTAGGGTTTATATGCTTTAATCACCACTTAATCACGCATTGTTCCTACTTTTGAAACTATGATCAAAATCAAGCATCCATTCTATTGTATTCATGTTACTCTCATTCTCCTGATCAATTTGATATACAATTTTGCAATTTTTCGAGTTAGCATTTGATTTATAGAATAGTCACAAGAAAACATACTTGAGCCAATCGGGGTGTGACACGTCAGCAACTAATGTTTCCTTTATACATCTCCAGAGGTGGCTCAGGGAAAGGGGAAAATACACATGTGCCCATATTCACTAAGTATACTCATGGGGTTTATTGAGTCATTTGACTCCCGAGTCCTCTTCCTCCTTGCAAAATCACGCTTCTGTGTGCGTACACTACAAGCGTTGCAGCTGGAGTTGCAGCTACAAATGGTCATCAGCATCCACTCACTGCTACTCCATCAGCCTTGTCTATTACCACCACTATCCAGAGGTCTGATCCATCTTCATCCTACACTCTTCATCTCTGTCATACCCTAGTGGCTAGTGGCCTTTAACCATGAATCTGTGGGCATAGCATTGTTGCTGCAGCAACCTTCAATGACGGGTCTGGAACTAGGACTCATGAACCCCTTCTCATTGTGTATGTGTATCCTTGTTGCTTCAACTCCGCCCTACCCTTCTGAATCCTACATCCTCTTTAATAGTGGACATTTTCCTTGGGTACTGACGTACCAGGCCACAATGTGTGACCATGGAAGAGCGATATCATCCCGACCATCCTTTGTACATTCCCAGGTCCGCCTATGGTGGACAAACCCTGCAACATTCTTTCTCATAAAACCCTTGGTTTTGCTTGTTGACTATTTTGGTGAAGGAAAAAACTCCCATGACCCTCCCTTGTGTAGAGGGAATGTGGACTTTCTAGGGTTACTAGGATGGATCATGTTGAAGAGAGAAAGAGAGAGAGAGAGAGAGAGAGAGGAAGTTATGGTCATTGGGCCAATGTTTCCTTCTTGGGAGCATGGTAGGTGGTAGTCCAATGATACACGAAACAATTCAATTACAATAAATACCAAGATCCATCCATGTAACTTAGTCTCATACTTAACATCCTACTTATGGTAATTAACATTAATGAAATTCCAAAAATTAATCACTTGTTTCCTAGTATGGAATCTCAGATCTGGCTAAGTCTCTCCTCAATAAGATATTATTTGATTGGAAATTCAAAAGCCATTAAAGAAAGTATATATAGGATAATTGATCATTAAATTATTAGGAAATCCTTTCTAACTTGAAATCTAGAGTATTCTTTATATATCTCTCTGATATATCCCTTAAATTAGTTACCCTTATTTCATGGAAACTCATTAATACCTTTCCCAACTTATATCTAATTTGTGGGATTTATTGGGACATCTTTCATATATAATATGTGCTCTTTTATCATATCCTTAATTTACTAACCCACGCCATATGGAAATTCCTTTTTTCCCAACTTCTAGAATAATATTAATTTCCTTATTATCTTTAAGTATTCAAAAAGTCAGGCTGAGATAATCTTGTTTGATGCCTTAAAACTTGTGTTTCTATTCTGGATAGATAATTAATCCATTTATTATCTAAGTTACACATTATATTAGAATCTCTTTGAAACTTTCCCAATATTTCATTTTCTCATAAACCATAAATCCATTATCCTTTAATTATGCATGAATTCCTTTCATTTCTTTAATTTGTACAATAAGGAGTTATTTGCATAGCAAATAATCTCATGGGCCTCACTTGGGACATGTGTTGCACCCATGCCACAAGGTGGATGGCTGTATTATTCTATCAATAATACAACTAGGGAAATTTACTTATCAATCAATCTTTGTATTTATATAATTCAAATTTGCAAATTTTTAGGATATTACAATGTCATTAATGGAGAAGAAAGTAGTAGCTAGAGGTCTATGAATTTTGCAATCTACTCCAGTCACAACAAGTCTGGGGGACTCTGGTAGGATGGTCCTCTTCCTTCTCTTCTCCTCTGGCCCTTGCTCCCAAAACATGCTATGTACTGAGAGTGAACAGAATGAACATTTATTATGTTAGACTCTCTTCTTGTAACTAATTGGCCTCATGTTGGTAGTTGTGTAATTTTTATTTGTCTACCATAGTGATCAAGTTATCGGGAGGGATACTCGGTAGATTACCCACTTGGCAGTGTGAGTAATTGACTTATTGTTGGTCGATCCGTAGGGTTGATTGGGCGATCATCATTTTGGTAAGTCTTCATGAGATTCAATGCATTAGATGATCCTAGGAGGGTATCACCCGATCTGGTGGATGCTTGAGCTTGATGTAGTCTTATAATTCTGGATGCATATATACTGGTCAATCGATTAGTGAGTTGGGTTGGCTGATCTGCATCATTTTTTTAGGAACTCTACTATAGGGTGATAGGCCAATCAAGAGAGATTATCAGTAATTTATTTGATCTCAAATATTCATCAAAGTTACAACAAATTTGGATGACCTTCTGATTGGATGATTATGGTGATTACTAAATCTGGAGTTTTCCTTGTAAATGCTTATGATGGGGGCATGTTGTCGACAGACCAGGAGATCTGATCGCCTGATTAACTGGTCTGACTCATGATGTATAGCATTAATTTTCTTTGGAATCTAGTCAAATCTTGAACATGATCATGGGGAATGGAACCAATCTTGCTCGTCATTTGAAGTGTGCTTTTTCATCATAAGATCTAGAGATTCAACTAAAATAACAATATTCAAGAACAAGAACAAAATGAGGAATCTAAGAAAGACACAGTGCAAGTGACAAGTAGATTGAGGAGAAGTAATCTAGAAATAACAATGAAAAGGTGATGAATGTGCATTCATCAAAATACCCAAAACCTGAGTGTTGCTTGTCCTCAAGCAATACGGAATCAAAAAAAACCTACCAAATAATAGTACCAGCATTTCATCCTCTCTCTCAGAACAACATTTGCTTCCCTATAGCCAAAAATGGCCAAGCAAACCAATCCCCTAGAACCACAAACTACATCTTCAAAATTCCCTATATTGACTTCACACTCATAAATAGGTTTCCATAACAAAACATGTGCATCACAATCATCATATAATATTGGTGTCTCAGAAGGTTCATCATATTCCTATGAGATCTACACAAGTATAAGGTTCAGTTGTGAAGGGAATTATGTTTGGGGTGATTTCTGCCTCTGAGGAGAAATTTGAGTGAATGGAGGTGTGGAAGGAAAAATTTGTGAATCTATCCACTATTCGAATTGATATTGCTTTATTTTTCCTACAAGTACATTGATTGCAATATTTGTGTGGTGTGCACATTAGCATATTTTTATTGCGGTACACCCCTAGTACAAAGGAGGGGTATGGAAGAAGTATAGGGGTGAGAGAGGGGATACCACCTCAAACTTGGAATTTGAAACATTCTTGTCTTTTTTATTTATATTTGGCACATGTTGGGGTGATAAGGTGGTAGAAAAAGGTATAAGAGGTTGAACTTGTGCATCTCATGATTTAGGAATATGGAGCATTAAATAATTTCAACAACAAATT
The DNA here is from genome assembly GCA_963693085.1 of Alisma plantago-aquatica. Classification (NCBI taxonomy): domain Eukaryota; kingdom Viridiplantae; phylum Streptophyta; class Magnoliopsida; order Alismatales; family Alismataceae; genus Alisma; species Alisma plantago-aquatica. The sequence continues at coordinate 844,837,659 of OY856412.1, forward strand.
TATTCATACCATAAAAATTGTAGAATAATGACATTTCCACATGAATTTTATGTTGATCAATAAGAGACATAATGCAATTTGATTCCTCTCAATTCAATACAACTTGTAATCTTTTTTAGAGAATGATATCAGTTAAGTTCATTAAGAACATGATAGGTTCTAGCATTGGCAATTGTGATTCATCATTGAAAAAAGAATTCATTTAATTCAATTATGGGGCACATTGCTGATTTTTGCAGACCAAAATATGCAAGCAAAAATTGAATCTAGACCAAGTAGATAATAGCAAATTATATACAACTAATCACTGAAATTTGAAAAATAATGGTAGAAGGAAATAGATGCAATACTAAATTATAAAAAAAATGATTGAAAATGGAAGATAGAGGGGTGGAATTTGAGACATAGCACCCAACGTCCACCCCAAGCATAGAAATTTTCTCATCCTCGAGCAAACTCTAAATTCAAGATGGAGGGGAAGAGATTGCTAAAAATGCTACTAGTTGTTGTGTGAACCCTATGGATGTGGCTATTATGGAGTCAGAGGGGGAGACTCATTTGGTGGGGCCTAAAAGGATGCCCAAGATGGTCGGTTAGACCAATCTTAGCTTATGGAAGAACTAAGTGGATCATCATGCTATGTCAGCTCAATGTAATGACTTCCCCAATACTCAGAGGTAGGGAAGGGTAAATGTATCTTGCACTGAAGTCAACATAGTAAGTGCACACATGTTGGTCATCACCTCGGCCCATGTGCCACTACTCATGCACCTGGTGCATGAGGTACATGTGGTTGAGTTGGTGGCCATGTCTGTGCTCATGCTCCATGTGGGTTTGGGTGCCCTATATCTGGTCCAAATGTTGTTGGAGGTCGAAGAAGTCATGGGGCCTAGATGGCCCTACAGTGTTGGGAAAGTGTCTCTCCATGCAACATAATGAAGGGGGGATGGGATGCAGCTGCTAGGGCAAGGGGTGTTGTGAGGGTGATGTTGAATCCCTTACACAACCCTAATTATAAAGGCATGGGGTTGATGATTGGGCGATCTGGAGTGAGCAAGTTAGTTGATCATGGTATTACATGGAGTAGGATCTTAGTCATTGGCTGGGTGATCTCAACAACATGGTTCAGCCAAACAATTCCCTTGAATGGTTCTAATTTCCTCAGGTTGATCGGTCGATCAGTGTGCATGACTAGACAATCATCCCCATATTTTATATGATCGAGAGTTATTGACACTTTGAGCTTCAGCTTGATTGGGCAATCCATGCGTCTAACCAGTCGATCTCAATTAATTTCTTGGTTCTAGTGGTACTAAAAAATTTGAGACCTTTTTGTTCACCCAATTTGTAGGCCTGGTCAAGTGATCAGCATTGTGGAGAAAAATACATGCTACATGTAGTTCAGTTAGAGAGGTTAATTGGTTGGTCAGCTTGTGGTTGAGTCCTTGTGCAAAAGTGAACCCATTTGGTCAACGACCAGTAGGTGTGATCGGCTAATCAGGGGGTTAGCATGATGTAAAGATAGTCTTTTAGGAAAATCTAAATGTGTAATAATCACTAAGTGCTCAAGGAAAGATAAATTAGGAAATCAAAATTATGAAATATGCATTCCTTCTAATTGTTCTAAAGAAATTAAAAACTAGTTCGATAACTATCAGGTTGCCTCCTTACAAGTGCCTTATTTAATGGCATGGCTTGACACTTGTGCTCTTAGATGGCAACTAGATTTTCAAGAGGAAGTGGAGTCACTTCCTTTTCTACAAAATATTTAGTTGTGATGTATCATTTTAGTCAGTGGCCATTCACAATGAATTTTTCTATGATCTTATCCAACAAGACAAATGCACCATGTGGGTAGATCTCCTTTATAAGGTAGTAGCCATGCCACCAAGATCATAGTTTCTCAATAAACAATCTCAACTAGGAGTTATAGAGAAAAACTTTGTCTCCCACTTCAATGTCTTACCGCTTTAGGTTGTCATCATTCCACATATTGGTTTGCTCCTTGTAGATATGTGCATTCTCATAGTCAGACATGCATAATTCATCTAGCTCTTGTAACTGAACAAAGAACTTCTTTCCAGCTAGAGATTAGTCAAATTTTAGAAATTGGACCACCCATCTAGTTGTTCTCCACTCGACTTGGATATGGCAGGACTTTCCATAGATCAACCAAAATGCAGTGGTACCCAAGGGTGTCTTGAACTTTATCTGATATTCCCATAAAGCATCATTGCGGTTTAGTGCCTAATTTTTTTTCATTCTCCTTACTATCTTCTCAAGGATGTCCTTGATTTTTCGGTTTGACACTTCAAGTTGGGTTATAGTTTGAGGATGATATGATGTATCCATGAGGTGATGGAGTGTCATACTTTTTTAGTAAATGCTCAAACTTCTTCTCTAGAAAATGGGATCCTCTGTCATAGATAACCATGTGTGGTACTCTGAACCTAAGGAATACAATGTCCTTGAAGAGTTTCATAATAGGCTTGTAGTCACTTTTGACAGTGTGGATTGCCTCAACCCACTTTGAGGAATAGTCCACTACAACAAGGATATAGGAGTATCCATAAGATGAGGGGAAAGGGCCCATGTAGACCACACCCCAAACATCAAATATCTCCACCTACTTCTAAGATGTCTAAGGCATATCATCTCTCTTCTATATGTTTTCAAAACTTTGGCATTGATCACAAGAATAGATGTACTTGTAAGTGTATTTGAAAATAGTGAGCCAACAGAATCTGCACTGGAGTACCTTCAAGGATGTCTACTAAGTGCTCATGTGGACCCCTATAGGGATAGAGAGACATTATTAAATAACTGGGTGTCCTTCTTCTTCAGTAACACATCTTGGGTACAGAACATTAGCACCAATGTTGAAGAGATATGGCTCATCTCAGTGGTAGTGCTTGACGCCATGGAAGCTTTTTTCTTGGGATTGGCCTATATATTCCAGGTGCAGGAAACCTATGGCAAGATAATTCACAAAATGTGAAAACCATGGCATGTGAGACGAGGCCCTCGTGAGATAATAGTCAGGGAGAGAGTAAAAAATTAGGCAACTATCATTATCAAGGAGATAAATAGGGCTAAGGTGATCAATCACCACATTCTCCCTTCCCTTTTCATCATGGATTTCCAAACCAAATTACTATAATAAGAGGACTCATGAATCAATCTGGGATTGGCATCCTTCGTTGTCATCAAGTAGATGATACACGCATGGTTAATTTATAAAATCTCCTTAGAGCCAACAAGGTATGATATGAATTTGTCAAAGGCATACATAATGGAAAGAAGCTGTCCATTAGTTGTGGTATAGTTCCGTTGTGCTTCATCAAGTATCTTCAAGGTGTAGTGGATGACTTTTCAACCCATTGGACTAAGATTGCTCCCACAACATATCTGTTAGCATCACACATGATCTTAAAACGTTGAGACCAGTCCCATGCTCAGGTGATAGGTTGGTAGTGAGAGCAACTTTCAAGTTGGAGGAACTCTCCAAACACGTGTCATTGAAATAGAAAATAGCGTATTTCAACAGAATATTGGTCATTAGCTTTGTAGTCTTTAGAAGTGTTTGATGGACCAGTAGTAGAAAAAATGTGTGACTTAAGAAATCACAAGCTTCTTTGTTGTTTTATGGTGGTGTAATATATTCAATGATTCAATATTGTCTTTATGAACTTCAGTCCCTCTATTTCTCACCCTGTGACCAAGTATAATGCCCTCCTTCACCATGAAGTGGCATTTTCACAATTTAGCACCAAATGTAATTGTTTTCATTTTTCTAGAACAAGAGATAGGTGATGAAAACAAGAGGCGAAAGAGTCCTAAATGAAAAAATAATATGTGAACACTTCCATTATAGTTTTCATCAACCCAAAAAAGATAGCTTTCGTACATCATTGCAAAGTAGCACGAGCATTGCAAAAATAAAGGGGAAACCTCCTAAAGGGATAAGTTTCAGAAGGAAAAATGCACTAGGTCTTCTCTTGGTCTTCAAGGTGGATAGGTATCTGATAGAATTCAAAGTACTCATTAAGTTAGCAAAAGAATTATTGATGTACCAAGCTCTCTAGGACTTGGTCAAGGAAGGAAAGAAGGAAGTGGACCTTCCTTGTAGATGTTTTCAACTTCGTGTTGTCAATACACATTCTCCACTCATGGAAATGTAGGTGAGAATGAGCTCATTGTTTTCATTATTTAAAAACTTAGTGCCTCCTTTCCCGAGAACAACCTGAATGGGGCTCACCCAAGGAGAATCTAAAATGGGGTAGATAATTCCTATTGTGAGCAATTTGATAACCTCTAGATGGACCAAGTTGGGATTTAGTTTGCATTGGGGTTCTCTAGGTAGTCCTTTGCCATGGGGATTTTGTGCATACAGATGGCTTGATTTACACCTTTCAGATCAGTCATTATGGAACCCTAGGCTGCCTTTCTCTTTCTCATCTCTTTCATTAGCTTGTCCTTTTGTTCTTGTATGAGACCTGCATTTCTAATCATCGGGCTGGTTTTCTTCTCATCAAGGAAGACGTATGTTAGCCCCTCATTTAGGGCCTTCATCTCTAGAGCTTAAGTGGATCCATATTCTCTTCAACCTTGGAAATACTTTCAATTCTGCAAATTCAACATTAGGTTCTTCTTTAACGGTGTCAAAATGAAACTGGCATTGTTTGAACTACTAATTGTCAAAATTGGAATTGTCCAGAATTGTGGGGGTTGCTTCAAGGGGTCTTCAGATACTTTACAATCATGTCCAAGCTAAGAAATCTTATCAATACCATCAAGCAAGAAGACTTCCTCATGGATTGTAGGGCCCTTCACTCTTTGAAACACCCTGAATTCAAGTATTTCTCTTCCTAATATCAAATAAATGGTTACTAATTCCGCATAAATTAAGGCATGGGTTGTAGCTACGAATGGGTAGTTGGATATTAGGGGTTACATGATATCCTCCTTGATGAACATAATCACAAAGACACAAGGGACATATGCATCTTTTCCGACCTTGTAGGAACGTCCTCTATGAATCCCATAGGCTTTGTCATGGAGGAGTTTGCAAGATGAATGGTCATGGTGGTGGGGAGCATTTTTGTGAATACCAATCTCTAACATAAGTTATATGGCATGATAGAAATGCTAGCACCCAAATATACTATCCCCTTCCTGCAAGTGTTTCCACCCAAGTAGCATGTAACATGTTGAACCTATCTATAATCCCTAACTCTGGACTTCTTATACCTTTATCAAATTATATTTGGTGCTAACTCCTCTACCGGTAGCTTTGAGGGAAAAGGAGTACATTAGGTGCTTATGGGCCTAATTTTTAAGTTAAGTGTTCAATCATGGGTGACCTTGGTGTAGTTGTTTCACTAGACTATTAGTAAGGGCTTAGAATGAAAATTCATAATTTAATATGTTAGACTTGAACAAAGACTCTAGAAAATTCTAAGATTTAGATAATTAGAAAAATCAATGTAATGTATGACTCTTAATTCCTCAAAGAAGAATAGTTTCATACTTGGGGCACAAGTTGTAAATTATATGTCTAGGAGTCATTACAAGTTAAAAGTAGAAAGAGAATTCAAATTTCTCCTTTTTAGTTGCCTTTTAAGGTTGGTTTTAATATATTTGGGATAATTAACGAAAGTTGGAAAATTAAGTTGTTATTATCTTGAGGGAATAAGAAATAAATGGGTCTAAGTATTTTTGGCGTGAGATTGAGGAAATCAAAGGAAAGAAAATAGGATATACTTTTTAATGAGTAGGTAATCCCTAAAATAGTCATAAATACCAAATATTATAAGAAAATATACATTACAATAAATTTTATTTAAATAATTCCAAAACCTTTAGATATTAAATAATCCACTAAATGATTCATGAGTCAATTAGTTTATTTGAAAAATTCCACAACTATTGGACAATACTAGATACCATAAATGAACTTAACCAAAATAATGCTACGAGAACTTAAATAAGTTGAATGGCCTATTACATGATCCTCAAAGTGGAAATGAATTCATAATTAGAAATACATACTTTGATTAGTTTAAGGGCCAATTTTCATGACTATTCTACTTCCTATGACAATTCATTTAATAGATTATGAAAATACTAACTTTTGTGTGCATATTAAAAATCTCAATTTTACATTTTAAGGCCAAGAGTCATTTCCTTTTTGTTGCCCATGCAGCGCTGCACTTTCCCCTTCTTGAGGCACACCACATGTCTTTTGCATTTATAGAATCACAATCGATTGTTCCCTTTCTCTCCTCCTCCTTTCCATCTTTTCTTCTCTTTCTATCTCCTTCCCAATATATATTCTGCATTTTCCTCTTCCTTGTGTGAGGAGTAGGAATGCAAATGGATATTCAAAATCTGCACATTCAATCCAGATTTGAGACTAAAATTTTGAAAAAGAAAATCTAAATCCACATGATCGGGATTGGATTTAGGATACAAAATTTCATATCTAAAAATTTCGGATAGGATATCAGATATGTCTATATCCTCTTCAAAAAAATGTTGAATCTGACAAATATATACATTTATCATTAAATATACATTATCTATATATAAAATATGAAAATATGGATATTTTATCATATATTCATATAATTTCAATATTTTCTATATATAATATGACTTTAGGTTTGAAACTAATATTTATTTGAATTCAAATATTATTTGATCAAATTGGATTCAGTTATTATTACATGATATCCATCGGATATTAGATTGGATATCAAATCAAATATGTTTTTTCAGATTTGTATATTGGATATAGTAGTATGCACTTTGTATTTGATCCATTTATAGGTCTAGCAAGGAGCACCCCACCGCCCTAGCCATTGGGATTTCTCATGCCTGACCTCAAGAAGTAGCCTCCTCAGAAGTTGTAGACTAGAGAAAGAAATGGTTATGATCTAGAGCGATAGTCGCTCATCCAACAACCACCATATTCCTCCTTGACGTCTTCTCTTCCTCTTCCCATCTCCATCATCCTAGTTCATATCCGCCCCACCTTTTTCTCTCCTTGCTCCTCATTTCTATAACAACAACATATGGCCAGCATCTTTTTCTGCATCTATCGTTTACCCTAGAAATCCCCCTCACAGCCTAACAGCATAGAGATGATGTTGCTTGTGCAATGGACGACATAGACATGTGTGGAGGTCAACGCCACCTGCTCTAGTATCTATTGAAGACTCTTTCATCCACCACTAGTATCATAGGCATGGCCACCATCTTTTGCAGCCACCATCAGACCAAAAAGTCTTCTCTCCCCCTCAACTATATCACTGCCACTTGTTGTTGTCGTACAAATGCCACCAACATCACCAAGGTATACTGCCACCTTTCTTATTTATCACCTTTGTGTCACAAACCCTAGGCTCCCTCTCCTCAATGCCCTATAGTCATAGAAGCACACAGGAACACCCATGTCAAATGTTACCTAGACACCATGCCACCTGCAAGCCAACTTCTTTGAGCTTCATGATCTGAAACAACATGGAACACCATCAGAGCAACATGCTTACAATGCATATACCATGCTCCACTAGCTCTGAACCCTATCCTTGGTTCTTTTCCTCATGTTTATGGACTATTTAGAGAACTTCATGGTGATACATGGTTATTTGTGCAAAAAGACCTTAGAGTACCTACCAGAAGCTATGACCGCACACAACCATTAACCTACAAATCAAAGAGCTCAGACACTACATACGACTTGGATTCATGGACATTGCAAATTGGAGATAAACCCTCAACCTTCCTATATCCCTTTGACCTCCATCAAAGCTTCAATGCCAACTAGTGATCTGCATTCATGTCTTCTTCTTCAACAATGATCAAGAATGTGAAGATTCGACTCCATGTGACTACTCAATGGTTAACCTAAGTTGTGACCAGAAAAGATCATTAATCTAATTGGCTAACGCTAGTTTTAACCAAACTTGTTACATATTGGATACCTTCACCCCCTAGGTATTCTCTTGCCTTTATTTTGAATTCATTGAAAGTTAAGTTTAGTTAAGTAGCTAAAAGAAAAGAACTGAATGAGATATTAAGTTCCTAGTTCATATAATATATAATTAATGTACATTTAGTGTGACCCTAACCTAATCTTATGGTGGATTGGATATTTAGGTTTTTGAATAAGGTATTTGCACCTTCCTAATTATCTAGGCATTACTAATATGAACAATAAACTTTTTCCTATATGAGGCATCTATTAATATTCCTTGATTACTCATGTATTATTTTGAAATTCAATGTCTTGTGGCATTATTTCCCTAAAGTTTTTCTATAAATATTTGTTATTGTGGATTGTCATTTGACCTAGATTTACTTCTTATGTGGATGTCCTCATCCTTCTCTTTAAATGTGTGGAGATTTGACTAAAGTTGATCTTGCCTTTCTCTATTTGTGTGCTTGGTTTAGACTAATTTTATTTTACATAGTGGTACATGAATACAACAACACATAGGGTGTGCCTTTTCCTCCCCGAGTGTGATTTTCCACTTATTATTATATATAGGGCACGCTTATTCCACCTAGGGTGTTCCTTTCCACCCACCTTTAGGTTGAGATCCTATGGTGTCCCATCCCTTCTTTAAATAACTTTAGTCTAGTTTTGTTTGCATGCACAACTTATGATTTGATGTTATTGATGAAAGATTTATAAGGCAAGGCTCCCTAATTGTTAATCACCTTGTTAAACATGCCTCATATTTTGACGTGTTAAATGCTTTTGGAACCTATTTATCTTGAACATCCTTTTATTGAAATATATTATATTAAATTTTAAATGATATAAGTTGGTATAATATTGCACATACACATCTTTCTTGATGTCTTTTCTTTTGTTTGTTACACTTCTAGGTGTTTCTTTCAAACCACGCAGAAGTAGGCAGGTTAGTGGAGGATGACTCATGATGAATTTGAACTTGGAGCTTAGTTTTAGAGATAATTGAGATGTCCAGTTTGCCTCTTGCAATGGGTCCTTTAGTGTAAAAAAAGTTTATAATCTCTCATGTAAGTCATGACATCCTTAATGGGTGAGGAACAATGTAAATTGGAAACTTTTGTGATATTTTAAATAGTTATAATTTTTTGATGCAATATAATCACTTTTTTTGGATATGATCCTTTTTGAGAAATGAAATTTAACACCTTTCTTCGTAATTATAGTATGTATTTATTGAGTGGTTTTGTTCCTCAAATAAGTAAGGACTGGATCCCCCCTTGGGTCCAACACCTTACATAGCATCAAATCCCAAAAGAAAGGGGATCTTTTTGTTTTTTCAGCATTTTGTTTAGAATGATGTTTGAAGTCTTCCTATCTAACTTCACCATATCATACTCCGTTGTGGTGTTACTTTCTTATCAATAAGGTCTTTAAATGTTTTGACCATGCACGGTTTTAGAAAGGGCATCCCAGAAGAGAATGTACATGTGAAGCTTCTTCATATTTTCCTTAAACCTCATAAAGCTAGCATCCAGCTTTATTTGCTTGAAATGTGCTTAGTAGGGAGGTCTTGGCTTATAAATGAGCATGTCTTGTTCTGCAACAACCTATGGTTTTTCATCCCTAGTGGCCTTGTCTGCTTCATCATAAATAGTTTTGTCTTGTACATGTTCCTTCTTAATCAGCATTGTATCATCATCATCGAGTCAATAGGAATGTTGGTAGGTGACACACGAGGGGGCACATACACATTACCTAAACGTGTGGAGATGACTTTCAGCTTCTAGGGATGCTTAGGATTATTCTCAGGCTGCCCAACAAAGGTACCTGCATGAGGGAGAAAGCAGATGATAGTTGGGACAACTGAGAGTCAATCAACTTTTGGTAGGCTTGCTGATTGGCTAGAATTGTTTGTTGAGATTGGATCATCTTTTATATGGTAGAAATCATGTCTTCATCAGGTGCTTGAATAATAGACTACAAATTTCTAGCACTTGGTTAGGATTTCAAAATTTGTACTTGGTTGTATCTATGTAAAAGAGTGAAATCACCCCTTTACTAAAATTTTAAATAATAAAATATCCATTCCAAACCTACTCAAAAGGTATGTTGGAATCGGTGTAAAATTTTCAAATCTTTATATAATGGTATACAAAAGACCATAGTGTATAGCAGCGGAATAAAAATAATGACTATATTCAAATTATTTAAGAGTACATCCTCATTCTCCCATATAGGGTTTACACAAAAGATACAACATAAGGATCAAGATAGAGGGAAATCTAAACTACACCAACTTTGTTTCCAAGCAACAACTTTGCGAGCTAGGTCCATGCTGAAAGCCATGTACTCCTTATCCTAAACCTAGGTTGGTCCTCCATTCTTCTATTACGTACTCTGAGGCCTTATTCAACACCTTGATCAAACCCTGGGTGGTTGGGAAAGCACCCAAAAAGAGAAAGAAACAAGGCGTGTGTCAAATATTGAATAAGAACAAAAGATAAAGAAATCACATGGAAATAAAGGCTAAGATTTCATCATAAGATGGAGATGGTCAAGAGAATGAGGCATAATCAAATAGATGCTTGCCATAACAAGAAAATAGTAAAAGGTTTGCATGCATGGTTAATATTGACTACCTTAACTAAGTAGGGTTGAGGCACCTACCGGACCTCAACCAAATAGGTGAGGGAGAGTAACATATTCCAATCACCTATAAAATATTTTATATTGGGGAGAGTAACATGTTCCCTTGGGTGAAATAACACATGCCCTATCTATAGGTGGTTGTACAAAAGTACCACTACACTAGTTAAATAGTCTAATAAAATCAACATGCTATAGAAGAAAATATGGCAAGTATAAGCATCATATAATTGAAACATGGCAGTGGGGTACAAGACCCAAGAAATAGATTATCAATACTAAATTTGAGGCAAATATAGCAAAAGAAGAAAAATTAAGAGAATTAGAATTCAATCAATGCCTCGTTAAGGAATTTAGGGCTTGGATCACAAATTTCCCAACTTAATGTGTAAGTAATGCACATACGTCTCTTATTGAGTTCAATTATCAACTTTCACCACTTTTAGCTAATCCAAGTTCAATCTTTGCCTATTACAATTTATTATCATAGATTAGGGTTTGAACTTCATATAAGTGTATTGAAACCCTAATTCTAGACCTTTTTAACAAAACTCAGATTTTGACTCTGGAAATCCCACTAAAAGACTTATTAGGTTTTTCTAATCAAGAAAAGATATTTTTATGTTATTTTTGGAGTTAATATGTTAAAGTTGTGATTTTTAGGGATTTTACATTAAATTCATTATCCAAAAATCATCCTTCACAAAACATGGAAATCATTCGTTGAAACTATTTTTATTAGAAAGAACACATTTTTTCAATTCCAAGACATACTTTATTTTAATTTTTTACAATCAGAGCAAAAGTTATGATTTTTATAAAGTTGACCAATTAGAAAATTCGAAACTGCCAACTAAGTAAGAAATCAATGAGAGAGGAAGAGAGAGAGAGAGGGAGAGCGGGGTTGGGCCCTGGTGACTTGGCCCAATTGGAGGCGACTGTGCCAGTAGGTCAAAGGTCTGGTTTGACTCATCCAATGCAATTAAAAAGCGGATAAAAGACCAAGATAATCCTCACATGAAAAGGCACAGAAAGAAGTGATGAGGAGGTTAAAAGAGGAAAACAACTTGGGGTATTGTCCCCCCTCACACCTGACGCCATGGCTGGGTAGCAGTAAGTTGTTGCTCATGCCTGATTTTGGGAAAAACTGTGAACAAAAACCAATCCTTGATCTAAAGATACAAAAATGAAGAGAAGAGGTTATGAAATCATACCCTAAATGGAATCGGGTTGGTGCAAAGATAGTAGGGAGCCCGGGCCACCGCCGATGAGGACAGATGCATAGAGTTGCCACGGGGTTAAGCGAAGCCTTGGGTGAAATTGGTGCTAGAGGAGGAGAGAACTAGGGACGGCAGAAGTCAAGGAACAATCGGGTATATATAGGTTTAGGCTTAAGGGTTCTTGTGAGTAGATGGTTCGAGAGGCAACAAGAAGCTTTTGGGCATTTTGCAAATAATGGAAACCAGGGTACAAATTATAGCTTGATGGGTGTAGGATTTATTCACGGTTTTAATGCAAAAAGAATCTTGAAAAATGATCGAGAAATGAGAGAGAAAAGCCTGAAATACCAGTCCGCCCCAATGGCACTTGTTTCCATCGTGGACACATGGAAGGTGATGATCTGTTGATTGTCAGATCAAAATCAAATCGTTAGAATCACATGTGAAAAATAAAAATGGTGTTTGAGAGATTAAATGCATTCCTAAACCAAATGGAATAAAGTATAGTTACATTTTTTTCTCTTTTTCTCTCTCTTCATTTGAGGGTGCAAACAAATCCTGAAATTAATGAAATTTGACACCTAATTGAGTATGTAGAATATGAATATGCAATTAGATTTTCCTTTTGAAGACTCTAGATATTTTATTTAATTCTTTTAATATAATTCATATTTGTTTTCTTATCACATTAGAGACTTCTAGAATTACTCAATTAAACACTCAAGCAAAATAAAACATATGGAACACAAATTTGCTATTAATTTTATCTCTTGAAGTTATTTATCAAAATATTTAATATTTTGGGAAATTACATGCTTTCTCTCTCCTAATCTACACATGTATATTAAAGATTATCCAAATTAGATGAAAATTCACCCAAAGGCCTATTTTAATGTGTAGATTATGAATCCAAGATTATTTGCCACTTTTGAAGTCATTAAATATTTTATTTAATATTTTAATTAAAACTAACCTTTTCTTTTCAAAATAAAAGGGATATACTCGTTATTAGTCTAAAATTATGAAACTTAAGTCAAACCAATCAATTAGTGTTCCTTTTATGAATTTTAGCCCATTATCCAATATTACCACTATTTCTCTTACTAAATAATTCAATGTCTTATTAACATGTTTAAAAAATTATTATTCATTCTTTTTTCTCTTCCTTACTCCATTAGGTTAAGGAATCTAGAACGAATCTATTTTATCATTGTCTAACATAAGTGGTAAATTTGCACTTTAGACCCTTAACGTAAACTTTCATTGAGGTATTTGTGCATAAACCCTTATATTGGTATAAATGGTGATCAAATCCACCCCAAACCACTAGTAATTCCACAAATTCAATATCAAGGACAAAAAGGATAGAAAGGGAAGGAAAAGCATGGGAAAAGGGTCAAAAGAGAATATACCTAGATTTTAATTCATTACAGCACTCCACCCCTTAAAAAGGATTTCGTCCCCAAAATCTCAAGCAAAGAGGGAAGGGTGAGTACATAACATCTCATCTCTAAAGTCTTAGGTTGTTTCTTCCAAACCATAAAACTTCCACTAAAACTCTCACTAACTCAAACTCCTTATTTTTAAACTAATTAACTTGGGAGTCAAGAACTTCACATGCAACTCCTCATAGGTTAGGTTCTCGTGGATCACCTAGGGTTTCACTTTTGATATTTATTTTTATGAGATATAACACAATTAAAATTTTTTCCTTGTTAGAATTATATTTATTTGGATATCACATTATCATTGTTATTCTATTAATTGTGTCCAATTATATTCACTTTGTTGTCAAAAGAGATAAATTCCATTATTATGTATGAAATCCTATATATATATATATATATATATATATATATATATATATATATATTATCTCATTAAGAATTTTAAGCACAATTAGAGTTATACTCAATTGTTTCTATGTCCATTAACTTATTTGATCATTATCCTTAATAATTTGGAATTAGTCTCTATTATCACTATATTTAATTATGATAGATTATTTTTCATGAAATAACACATTTTATCCAATTTGTTATTAAGTCTATAATTAATCCATACATTGTCACATTAATTACTTATATTTATATTAAACATTGTCACATTACCTTTCTTACTCACATTAAGGTCATCATTAATCATTTTCTCATATTTATTCACTTCTTAGTATTTATTATGCACATTTATATAAATACATTTACTTCTTATCCATATTTGAGTCATTATATAATTTTAGTGAATAAGGTGGAACATATTACAAATTAATGGATTGACTTACATGTCAAGTTATGATTCGGTGATTGATTAGGTGTGTATTAGAGAACAAGGTGAGATGCATTTCATGTTGATAGTTTGATTAATATATGATTATATGATTATATAACATTAATGTTTATCAAAGTATATTATATTATTATGACACCTAATGTCACTAATGTATCATGAAAGCCATCAAGGAAGCATATATTAAGGTTAGATGCTTACAACTAAGGGTTTAGGTCAACATGATCATTACACGTCACTTATACCTTCTTAACATGCATTCAGTCCAAGATTAGGTTGTGATTATCTTTCTCATCACACCATTAGGGTTTGTTGGTTGATTACAAGGTCAACATCATGTGTATCCAGAATTAGGATTAATATGTGAATTATTCATATTATGTACATTAAGTATTTATTAGGGTTCAAACATGTAAACTATTCATTAGATGATCATTATATGTTCATTAGTATATAAACAAGCATGTAGGGTTACAGCTATAGCTTGTTTGGTCAGAAAAAAGGATCCAAGCATACTAACCTCCTATTCATGGAGTTAGGGTTTCTAGACATAGAGTAGTTAGATTTTGATATGATGCAGGAATCCATTCACATAAAAGTATTTTGTCCTCAAAATCAGCATATCCATGATCTATCAAGGTACTACTGATACTACTACTACTACTACTACTTGTAAGGAGTGGGATCCCAGAGGGGAACCACTCCCTACCAAAAATTTGAAGAATAGAACCTCCAGACCAAACACACCCAAAAAATATGTTGGAGTGGGTGTAAAATTTTCAAATCATATTAATGGTATTCAAAACAACCAAAGTTTAGCAGCGGAAGTAAAATATTGACTATATTCAATTTTTCACAAGGTTACAAAAGAACATCATAATCTCCCACATAGGGTTTACATGTAAGATACAACATATGGATCTAAGTAGAGGGAAATAGAAACCACATCAAGATTGTCTCCAAGCTTTAACTCCTTAACCTAAGCCCAAGTATTCATATCATCCAAGTCCTTCACTTAGGGTTGGAAGCATACCCCAGCCAGAAGAGGAATATAGATAACATCGTCAAAGGCTGGTATGTGCATACTAAAAAGGAAATTGAGAAATATATGAAATGAAGGACAACAAATATAAAGGCTTCCCATGAAAAACAAAAGGCTACCCAATTAGGCATAAAAGAAGAGAATTATAAAAGATGAATAAAAAGGAGATTACTTGCCATAAAACAATGATAAAAGTGGTACCACAAAATCACACATAATATTTTTGGGGAAAAACCATAACAACATGCATGCATGTGAGATAAATATAGCCCTAGAACAATATAAAGACAATGTCGGCCAAGTCTCATAAACTTGAAACATGATAGAGATGAAATACTGCCAAACTCCCAATATATATAAAATGTGGGCCAAACCTCATAAATTTGAAACTCGAGTATGGGGACACCTCCATCCCAAAAATAATAGGGGCATACTGCCCAAAAACCAATGCAATTACACTACTCTAGTGCTATTGAATCACATAGCATGTTTAATGTAGAGGCAAGTAGAAATATATTTAGATTGTATATAGTCACCACAAAAGTAACCAACATATACATCCACCTCATAAGTGGGCAAAAGACGTCACATGTCATCAAATAGTAGTCCAACATGAACAATGTATAAGAAAGAGACCAAGAGAATGTCCAAACATGATAATATGATCACAAGATCCGTAACAAATAAAATCTACCTCACATGAAGCATATTTTCTGAAAGAACAAGATATGGTGTAGGTAAATGTCCATAGGACTAAGAGAAAGAATAAAATAGGTGAATTGCTCAAAAAGAATAATATGAGCTGCAAACATACCTTACAAAAGAATCTAAATAGTCCAAAAACAGTCCTAGATTCAAGCCTAGGTCTCCAAAGCACCTATGATGCATATATGTAGAATTAGGGTAGGTTTACATTAATTATTCCAAACCCTAAAAATTGCCTTTTTAATATTAGTGAATTTGGCCATCAAAACCATGTCGTATTTTAGATTATTATTTTTTGAGTTCAAAACATATTTTATTATATTTTCTCAGTTTTAGATTGTCAGTTATGAATTTTGCAAGTTATTAGTTATTTAGGAAAATCCATTAAAATCACCTTTTTAAATCATTGGATTCAAATGACAAATTAATACCATTGGATATCTTATATTCTCCTAATTTTAAAACATATTGTATTTTATTTTTTAGAGCTATAAATTAATTATTATGAATTTTAGAAGAATGGTCTAATCAGAAAATACCAAAATCCCTATTAGCGTAGAAAATATGATCAAAGGTCAAACTTCAATTAGTTGGCCCAATTGGGCTTCGCCACATGGTGTGGGCCCTCCAAACAACTAGGTGAAGAGTCTCAACATTGTAAAACAAAGTGAGAAGGGGTGAAAACATGAAAATACCCCTAGATAGAAAAACAAAAAGGTAAACAAAATAAGGGGAAAACCAGACATATGAGCACATGTCATCTTCCTTCTTCGTTTATGCAGTAAACCAACAAAATGAAGATTGAATCTGGGAATCCAACTCATGATCTGGGGCTTCTCAGTAGAAGGAAACCATGTACAGGGTTTCCTCACATTGTTCTGATCTCAACGAACCAAGGGCAACCAGTTTTGGGTTCTCAGAGGAGCAAAACACTGTTTGGGCATGGCTGGGGGAAGACCTCAAGGTCAAAACCACAGTAAACTAAAATCCAACAATTGAAAAGAGCATGTGATGGTCATAGAAGCTCACAGGAGTCTACTAGAGAACAAAAATATGAGGACTGTCGATTGGGGTTCGTGATCAGGAGAATGACCTACATGTAGTTGAAAAGGCGGAAACACATATCGTACCTATTCCATGCAAATTGATTATGCAAGAAGATTTAAAGGGACCAGAGGAACAACAACCGATTTTCTCTAGGCTTTGCCTAGACCTGTCAAACTGGGTCCAAATCTGCGGGTGCCCATGGGTCGACCCGTTTAAGTTGGGTTTGGGTCGTAAAATTTGACACCCGCTGGAAAAAACCCAAACCCGTACCCACCCGTTTAATTAGCGGGTTTCATGGGCAATCCGCGGGCACCCGCGGGTGACCCGCATAATTGTACAGATTTTATTATATGGTAGAATATTCAAGACACAGCTTATAAGTCACGCTTCTCGCTGGCGGAGAGTCTTAAAATGCTAACCTACCATCTACCGAAGGCGGAGAGTCCTAAACCGCCCCATCCGTGATTCGTGAATCAGTTCCAAGCAAGGCGCTGCGACTGCGTGCCCTAGCCCCTAACCTACCGAAGGCGCCTCCGCACCGGACGACGGTTGAGGACAGATCGACGCGGCCTCCGAGCGGGGTGTTTTTCGGGGCTTCATGCCCTAACCAGCTAACCTGCAGCATCGACGCGGTCCACGGACGCCTTGCGACAGCAGAAAGAGCATCAGCCAGTCCGCCGACTTCTCTCCGCCAGTCCGACTTGCAACGACGCCAGTCCGACTTGCAACGACACAGAACTTCTCCTGCCTACCTTCACTCTGCCAGTCCACTGGCGTAGCATCAACAGTGCCTCGGTCGTCAGTTGTGATCAACAACTCCCTGTCTGGTCTTCTTCTGCCTATTTCTCGGCGTAGCGTCAGCAGCTCCCTGTCTCCCCACAGAAGAACTATTGGAAAAGCTCACAGCTCACAGCTAGCCAGCTAGCCGCCAGCCGCCAGGTACATGGCAAGCTCTATCCTTTTCTAATTCTTTGCATGAAATCGAACCAAATGCCTTTTGTTTCTTTATTCTACCTGATCACCACCTCAATTGAGTGAACGTTGGGAATACTATTGTGCTTCTTGTTAGTATTATTCCACCCAATTCGTCTTCTTCTTAACACAACGAAAAAGTGTTGTGTGGATGCCTGGATGGCAACACATTTTTTATTTGGCCTCTTATGTAAACAAACACTAGCAATACTTTTTTTTTAATTTTGTATGGGCACCCGCGGGCAACCCGCAACCCGCTGGGTCGGGTTTGGGTTTGTCTTTGTTCCACCCGTTTAGAACTCGATCTTTTTGACCCATACCCGCGAGACCCAAACCCGCAACGACCCAACCCATACCCAACCCACCCATCCGTTTGACGGGTCTAGCTTTGCCATGTCCATAAGCCTTAATCCCAGTCAATGGCCTCCACATGTGGTTGGTTGGAGTATGATGACTAGGTTCGATGACTAATGAGGCCAAATTGAAGTGGGAAGTCAGGAGTTGAGGTCACCACGAAGGTTAGGGAAGAGATTCTCATGGGTCCCATGGCACAGAGTTGAGAGAAGAAGGGTAGGGGGCGGCAAGCAGAGGCAAACATGGGAGTATGGGGGTGGTTTCCTTCTAGGTCAAGGATTGTCAAAACCCTAGGGTTTATATGGTTTTTGGGTGTGGGAAGGAGGGAGGAAGGTGAAGGAGAGGAAATCGAAGGAAAGGAATAAGGGAGAGGAAGAGAGAAGCAGAAGAAGATCGGGGGTGAGCCCAACTCTAGGCGTGCAAGTGAGAAAAGAATGAAAGGTAGGACAGAAAATTGTAACCACTCAATCCCAAAATGAATGGTCATGATTAGACCCAATATGAAAAAGAGGTGAAGCCACGCCTGACAAATCAAAATCCCAATTACTTTAGGAAATTGGAATTCAAAGTAAAGTGATATTTGAATAATTATGTCTTTTGTTCCCAACTTAAATTGAGGGTACAAATGTTATCGAAATTAAGTGAAATTTTGCAAGGAGGCCAATTAAGGATCGTAGATTCTGATTATGCAATTATATTTCCCTTTTGAAGACTTTTGATTCATCACAATTATCAAATCTCATTTTCTCTTTCTTCGTGCATTAATGGCTCTAGGATTATCCAAATTTGATGAAACATCATCCACAAGTAATCGTAAGTGTCTTGGATACGAGTTTGCCATCAATTTTACATTTTGAAGTAGTTTGTACATTTATTTAATATTTTGAAGGTTCTACACACTTTCTCTCTCCTGATTTCTCCTTTTAAGTAAATATTCTCCAAATTGAGTGAAATATTACCCAAAGGCGTATTTTAATGTGTAAATTACGAATCTAAGATTATATTCCACTTTTGAAGTCATTAAGTATTTTATTTCATATTTTGAAGGAAAATCACCTTTTCTTTTTAAAATAAAATATATGTGATTATTATTATCCTAAATTTGTGAAACTTGGCCTCCAATCCAAAGCATATACAAAGAAAATGAATCTGATGTTATTTATAACCAAATTTTCTTCCTCTTATGAGTTTTACATAATTGGCATTTGTGATCCATTATTATATTAGTCAATATATATTATTTCATTATTATTATTATTATTCCAATTGTGTCCCATATTTTTCATATTATCACCAAATGAGTTATGTAAGATTATTTTGTATGAATTATTATGAAATCCCCATTTATCTCATGTAACATATTTTATGTGTCCATTATTGGCCTAAGCCTAATATGAAAACATTAGGTTACATTAGGGTGATTCTTACATGCTTTAGCTCTTTAGGGTTAAACTAAACATCTTTTAGGTCTAACCTCAACCTTTCTTGGCTAAGCCCAAAAGGTCAAAGATCTAGGGTAGGGTCCAAGATCCAGTATGTTATAGCACTCCACCCCAAACATCAACAACCAACTACTCTCCACCCCTTAAAAGGTTTAACCTAACAAGTCAAAGTAAACAACATTTAGGGTTGCCCACATATCTTTTAGTTGTTCATGTATCCAACTAATAAGTTATCTCCATCTATGGTTTACTTTTAGGTCCTTGAGTCACTAACCTAACAACCCTACATAAACATCCAAAAATTCATAGGGTACAAAAGGTAGGTGCACTACACCTTTATATTTTATCACACGTTCCTAGTCACATCTCATAGTCAATATAGGGTTATTGTTATCTATTCCGACTAATTCTAGGATTTCTCCAGAACAACTTCACATATCTCTTCATTGTGACTTAGTTCAAGAAATCATTGAGAAAATTAGAGAAATTTTTTGTACATATGGTAGTATAATGAAAATAATTTTTGAAAATAAGAAACATTATAATGTAAAACAAATAAATTGGCTAAAATTCAATGTGAAAACCAAGTCACAATATATCCATAACAAGACCTCTTCATACTAATACCTCCTCATAACCTAATTGCATCCTCAAGTCAGACCTCCTAGCCTCAAGAGATACAAATCATAATAAATCTATATGATAGGGTAAGATCACCTAAAACATCATCACATTATTAACATAGATCAATTCTAGGGTGAACTTTTTCACCTAGAGGTAACTATTTAAGGAAAGGGTTCTAATCAGGGAGACAAAATTGAAATAGTTAGATTCTGACTACCATTGGCTCTAATACCATGCTGTAAGAGTGGGATCCTAGAGGGGAACCACTCCCTACCAAAATTTTGAAGAATAGAACCTCCAGACCAAACACACCCAAAAGATATGTTGAAGTGGGTGTAAAATATTCAAATCTTATTAATGGTATTCAAAACAGCCTAAGTTTAGTAGCAGAAGTTAAATATTGACTTTATTCAATTTTTCACAAGGTTACAAAAGAACATAATAATCTCCCACATAGGGTTTACATGTAAGATACAACATATGGATCTAAGTATAGGGAAATTTAAACCATATCAAGATTGTCTCTAAGCTTTAACTCCTTAAGCTAAGTCCAAGTCTTCATATCATCCAAGTCCTTCACCTAGGGTTGGAAGCATACCCTAGCACGAAGCAAAAAATAGATAACATCAACAAAGGTTGGTATGTGCATACTAAAATGGAAATTGAGAAATATATGGAATAAAGAACAACAAATATAAAGGATTCACATGAAAAAGAAAAGGGCTACCCAATCGGGCATAAAAAAAGATAATTATAAACGATGACTAAAAAGGAGATTACTTGCCATAAAACAATAATAAAAGTGGTGCCACAAAAGCACACATAATAATTTTGGGCACAAAACCCATAACAGCATGCATGCATGTGAGATAAACATAACCCTAGAACAATATAAATACAAAGTCAGCCAAGTCTCATAAACTTGAAACCTTATAGAGATGATATAGTGCCAAACTCCCAACACATATAAAATGTGGGCCAAACCTCATAAATTTGAAACTTGGGTATGGGGCCACCTCCATCCAAAAAATAACAGGGGTATACTGCCCAAAAACTAATGCAATTACATTGTTCTAGTGCTACTAACATCATATAGCATGTTTAATGTAGACGCAAGTAGAAAGTATAGTCAGATTATATAAAGTAGTCACCACAAAAGTGACCAACATATACATCCACCTCATAAGTAGGAAAAAGACATCACATGTCATAAAATAGTATTAGGTAGAGATTGAAGGAATATTTGCCGCTATTGACTCTCTCTCTAGGGTTTGCTCTCTCTTCTCTCTAGCTCCTCCCGACGGCGCCGCTGGGGGGGAGGAAGCACCCCATGCGTTTTCCTCCCCCTGGCTCTCTTTCATCCACTAGTGTGTCCCTAGTGAGGGTGGTGTGAGTCCTTGTGGTAGAGACGCAGGTTGTCGAGTCATTGGGTTTTCTCATCGGAAGTCTGGGCAGGAGTAGTGGAGCGCCGCGTGGAGCGAGGTCGGGGTCAAGGTTCGCATTGTCATTTATTTCGGCTTTCGTCTTGTCCGAGAGTGGCAGACGGAAAGAGCGTTCCCACTGGCCTGATGGTTCTCACTGGATGCTCTGTGCCGTAGCTGATGAAAGAGGTTGTTACCCCTCTCTCTCATGCACTCCTTGCACCTTTTGTGTGGGATCTGGTTTACCAGATTAGTGAAGACCCCTCGACATCGACTTCCTCGGCAGCTTCGATAGCTGGTGGAACTAGGGCTTGCCCCAGTTCGCCTGACAGCACTTCCTAGAGCCCAAGCTCTGACGGCATTACTCATCTTGGGTTATGGCATCAGATCCGAGGTTCGGCGGTTGGTTTCCTTGTAGGGTTGATAGTGGCACCCCTTCTTTCTCGCTGGAGTACTTCTTCGACTCCAAGGTTACTGGGTAGCATCTCTATTTCCTGATTCGGTGGTTGGTGGTCTACGTTCTTGTTTCATTCTGACTCCAGGTGGTGACTTCCCACGACCCTCACAATACCAGAGCTAATGTTGCGTGTTGTTCGCCTTCTAGGTGCCTTATGTAATGCCCCAGTGCAAACAGGGGCTTCACGTCCTTGTGTGGGTGTCACTCAGCCTCTTACAGGCTTACCAAGACTCAGATGAGGAGTTTTAAGCTTTGCTGCTCATGATTTATGGAGTCGGACCTCTTGAAGGATTCCAAGGTGAAAGGCAGCCTGAATCAGTAGAAGAAGAAGATGAAGAAGCCTAAGGCGAAGGGAGGAGAAGTGGGAGACTCCTCCAGCTGGTTGATATCGTGCTTCATTCCTGGACTTCCTTTGCAACTGTGACTCAGGAGAATTGGGTTGAAGGAAGGTGTACTAGTTAGACCTCAGTCACATATTGTGGGTGCTCCTTAATGCTGTGAAGGGGGTTTGAATAGATATCCTTCTATATTCTCCTTTCTCTTGTTCAAAGTTGGAGTGGTTTGTTTCATTTATGCTCTGTTGTAGGCTTCTTAGGTGTTTCCTTGTTGGGATTGGTAACAATTCTGGAGTGAATCTCATCCTCAGACAATTGTAGGGTGTTCTAGTCTTATGCTCTAGTTACTTCTTGAGGCTTGATGCTGGTGAAGTTTGTGTCTTCATACTTTGTGGGTGTGTTCAGTGTCATTGAGGACAGGATTTCTCCTAAGTCTTGTTTTATTGGTTTGTGGTGTATTTGATGTAGTCTGTCATGTTCAGTGTCCTTGTGTGGTGTTTATTTTTTTTGTAACCATGATATCTGTCTGTTTGGTGTATCAAGGCTTAGCTTTTCCTTCTGGGTTGCTAATGTACCTAAAGTTTTTGGTTATAGTAACACACTTTTTAGACTAGCCAAAAAAAAGATGTATAAGAAAGAGACCTAGAGAATGTCAAAACATGATAATATGATCACAAGATTAGTAAAAAATAAAAGGTACTTCACATGAAGCATATTTTCCAAAAGAACAAGATATGGTGTAGGTAAATGTCCATAGGACCAAGAGAAAGAAAAAAATAGGTGAATTGCTCAAAAAGAATAATAGGAGATGAAAACATACCTTACAAAAGAATCTAAACAGTCCAAAGACAGTCCTAGATTCAAGCCTAGGTCTCCAAAGCACCTATGATGCATATATGTAGCATTAGGGTTAAGTTTACATTAATTATTCAAAACCCTAAAAATTGCCTTTTGAATATTAGTGAATTAGGTTATCAAAACCACACCATATTTCATATTATCTTTTTTTAGTTCAAAATATATTTTATTATGTTTTTCTAAGTTTTAGATTATTAGTTATGAATTTTTCAAGTTATTAGTTATTTAGGAAAATTCATTAAAAATCACCTTTTTAAATCATTAGATTCAATTGACAAAATTAATACCATTGGATAACTTATATTCTCCATATTTTAAAACATATTTTATTTTATTTTTTTGATAAATAAATTAATTATTATGAATTAAGAAGACTGGTCTAATCAGAAAATACCAAAATCCCTGTCATTAGAGAAAATATGATCAAAGGTCAAACTTCGCTTGATTGGCCCAATTGGGCTTTGCCACCTGGTGTGTGCCCTCCAGACAACTAGACATAGAGTTTCAGTTTTGTAAAACAAATCAAGAAGGGGTGAAAATACGAAAATACCTATAGATAGAAAAATAAAAAGGAAAACAAAGTAAGGGGCAAACCACACATACGAGCACATGTCATCTTCCTTCTTCTTCTTTTATGCAGTTAACCGAAAAAACAAAGATTGAATTGGGGAATCAAACTCACGATCTGGGGCTTCTCAGTAGAAGGAAACAATGAAAAGAGTTTCCTCACATTGTTCTGATCTCAACAAACCAAGGGCAAGGGGTTTTAGGGTTCTCAGAGGAGCAAATCTCTGTTTGGCCATGGCTGGCAGAAGACCTCAAGGTCAAAACCACAGTAAACTAAAATCCAACAATAGAAAAGAGCATGTGATGGTCGTAGAACCTCACATGAGTCTTCCGGAGAACAAAAACATGAGGACCATCGATAGGGGTTTGGGATAAGGAGACGGACCTACATGTGTTGAAAAGGGGGAAACACATACAGTACCTATTCCATGCAAATTGATTATGCAAGAAGTTTCGAAGGGACCAGAGGAACAACACTCAATCTTCTCCAGGATTCACCATGTCCAGAAACCTTAATCCCAGTCAATGGCCTCCTCATGCGGCTGGTTGGAGTATGATGACCAGGTTCAACGACTGGTGAAGCCAAATCAAAGTGGGAAGTTAGGAGTTGAGGTTACCATGGAGGTCAGAGAAGATATTCTCAGGGGTTCGCTGGCACAGAGGTGAGAGGAGAAGGGTATGGGGAGGCAAGTAGAGGAAAAATAGGGGAGTATGGGGGCAATTTCTATCGGGGTCAATGAGTGTTGAAATCCCAAGGTTTATATGGTTGCTGGGTGTGGAAATGAGGGAGGAAGGTGAATGAGAGGAAATCATAGGAAAAGGAAGAAGGGAGAGGAAGAGAGAAGTAGAAGAAGATCGGGAGTGAGCCCTGCTATAGGCGCACATGCGAGAAAAGAAGGAAAGGAAGGAGATAAAATTGTAACCACTCGATCCCAAAATAAACGGTCATGATTAGACCCAATATGAAACAGAGGTGAAGTCACACCTAAAAAATCAAAATCCCAATTACTTTAGGAAATCGGAATTCAAAGTAAAGTGATATTTAAATATTTATGTCTTTTGTTCCCAACTTAAATTGAGAGTGCAAATGTCATCCAAATTAAGTGAAACTTTGAACAGAGGTCAATTAAGGCATGTAGATTTTGAATGCAATTAGATTTCCTTTTTCAAGACTTTTGATTCATTCAATTATCAAATCTCATATTCTCTTTCCTCATGCATTAATGGCTCTAAAATTATCTAAATTTGATGAAACTTCATCCACAAGTAACATTAAGTATCTTGGATACAAATTTGCCATCAATTTTACATTTTACAGTTGTTTATACATTTATTTAATATTTTGAAGGTTCTACATACTTTTCTCGCATGATTTCACCTTTTGAGCAAATATTCTCCAAATTGAGTGAAAGTTCACCTAAAGGCATATTTTAATGTGTAGATTATGAATATAAGATTATCTTCCACTTTTAGAGTTATGAAGTATTTTATTTCATATTTTGAATTAAAATCACCTTTTATTTTCTAAATAAAGTAGATATGATTATTATTATCCTAAATTTGTGAAACTTGGCCTCCAAGCCAAAGCATATACAAAGAAAACAAATCTTATGTTATTTCTAACCAATTTGTCTTCCTCTTATGAGTTTTACATAATTGACATTTGTGGTCCATTATTATATTAGTCAATATATATTATTTCATTATTATTATCATTCTTCCAATTATGTCCCATGTTTTCATATTATCACCAAAGGAGTTAAGGGGTTATGTAAAATTATTTTGTATGAATTATTATGAAATCCCCATTTATCGCATGTAACATATTTTATGTGTCCATTATTGGCCTAAGCCTAATGTGAAAGCATTAGGTTACATTAGGGTGATTCATACATGCATTAACTCTTTAGGGTTAAACTAAACATCATTTAAGTCTAACCTCAACCTTGTTTGGCTAAGCCTAAAAGGTCAAAAATCTAGGGTAAGGTCCAAGATCCAGTATGTTATACTACTACTACTACTACTACTAATACTAATACTAATACTACTACTACCCATCTCCAACCCTTAAAAAGGTTTGACCTACCAAGTCAAACTAAACTAGAGGTAAAGGGTTAATCTAACTAAACCATGCATAAGATATATCACTTGATTGCTTGCTAATCACCAAACTTCAAAGTCTAGGGTCTAGAGAAAGACTACCCAAACATGTGGTCCTATGGGACATAAGCAAACTATATCAGGTATCTCTCTTCAAACAAGTCACGAGGTCAACTGATAAGGTTTCCAAGAGTATCCAACATAGATTTCTAAGGCTAGTATTGCCTATAGGTATGCTATTTTAGACAGTCAGTATCATCTCAGGCCAGGCAGGTACGAAATGGATCTGGGAGTCCTCATAAACCAAGCTAGTGGTGCAGAGGAAAATCTTGCCAGCCCCCAAACCCTGATCCTTTCTAGACACCTTCACTTTCAACTTATGTCCTAATAGCTACCTAACATGCTCATCACCTAAAGGTTAACTAAATATATTTTTAATGTGGAACTCTTATGATCCTAAATTTACCTTTCATCATCTCATGAACAACATAGGTCTAGTCTCTCAGTCAGTTAGTCGCTCGCTCTCTCTCTCTAAGAAATGAGCTCTGCCTTCTCTCTAACCCCCGCTAGGGTTTCCCCGCTGGGGGAGGGGCACCGCTCTGCTAGGCGAGCCCTCCCCTTGGCCCTGCTACCCCGATCCTTTCCCCTCCTACCCCCCGATCCCCTTCTCTCCCCCCTCCGGATTCCCTTCTTACCCCGTTGGCCTTCCCAGTGGCCTGTCCTTCACCCTGCGGCCATGGCGTGACCTTGATGGCTTTTTGCCCCTGGTCTGTCCACTCGTTGGTGGTTCCGCCGGCTGCGGGTGCCTCTCTGTTCCGACCACATCGGACTTCCCCTCTCTGTATGGGCACGGTGCTCACCTTCCCTGTGGCTGGCCCGATGGCTCCCTTGGTGGTCTGCTCCATGGGGTCCCGCTCCTCTCTGCGCGAGCCACCCTCCCTCTAGTGCTTCCCCGGCCTCGTCTGCCTCCTTCACCGGCTGCGGTTTCTTCTTTAGCCCTCTCACCTGGGCTCGGCTCCGGATGGTGGTCTGGGGTCTACTTCCTCGTCTGGTGGCCGTCTTGTGGTGTTTCTATGTGGCCCTCCTTGACCCGTGGTGGCTGATCGTGCTTCTCCGGCTCCGTGGTGTCGTGCCTTGGTCTCCTCCCCACCCAACCCAACCTGCTGGGGCTCTCCACTGCTCCACCCTGGTGGTGCTCGCCACTTGTGGCCTGTTGTGACCTTCTTCCCCGAGTTGTCTTCTCCGCCCCTCCACCTTCCTGCTTCACCACCGCCCCTGGTGGTCGTCCTCGACCTGGCGGTCCCTTTCCTTGGCATGTTGTGCTCCTCTCCGTGCGTGCCTACTGTGTGATGTTCCCTTTGGGGTGGTCGTTGTGGCCCCTGGCCTCATGGTTCTCACTGTGGTGTCGAGTTGCTCGACAGCCATGGCGGCCTTGACTCGCTAAGTCGAGCCTTCGTCTGTCTCTGGCGGTCGGGTTTCTTGGCACCCTAGCTTTGGTCGCCTGAGTGGTGGCCCCCTCCTTTCCATTGTTGCAGGTTCCCACTCCACTGGGTCGTCCCTTTGGCCTTGGTGGTGGTGCCGCAGGGACTAGCTGCCTCCTCGTCGCGGCGGCCATTCTTTCTGTCTGGAAGCACGGCTGTCCTCGGTGGGGACGTTGCTAGATCCCTGCCACCCTGGGGGTTCCCCTCTTCTTCGTACAGGGTGGTTGTTTCCCTGGTGGTGTCGCTGTGGCCCCCCGGTGGTGGTGGTCTTCTCAGTGGCACCCCGCGTGGCCCTGTCCTTGGTGGCTTGGGCTTGACGTGGTCGTTGTGCCCCTGTTGGCTGTTCTCTGAGCCCGGTGTTGGCTTCCCTTCCTTCCGTTGTGGCTTGTCCGCCCTGCTGGAGGCTTGGTCTCTGTCCTGTGGCCCGCCGGCCTTGGCCGCGGGGGTTTTTTGGTCTGTATGTGCCTTGTGTTTTAGGTGGGTCATCGTCGCTGCTCACGGTGGCGTTGTCGCATACTCCGTCGTGCCGCTGCTGGTCACGCGCTTGTCGTTTCCTTGACGGTCTCATGCCTGGTGGCCCCGCTCTCGGTCTGTCGGCGTCGCGTTGCGTCGTCTCAGAGGTCCTCATGGCCTTGCCCTGTCTTCCCTGACCTGGTGTCATCGTGACGTTGCCTGCTGACATCCCTCCTCGGTGGTTGTCCCGCCCGATGGGTCCCCTCCTGCTGGGTCACCTCGGTGGCTGCACCCGCGCTGGTGCAAACCGGCTAGGCTTAGGGCTTCTTCGGTGTGCACGTGGGCCGCGTGTGGACTGGGGGCAGCTCATCCATTCCCGACTCGTGACTCGGTGGTCTGGCTCGTGCTTGGTCCGACCGTCTCACCTATTCCCGGTTCGCCGCTTGGACCGGCTCAGGTGTGTTTTGTGCGTGTCTTGGTTGGACCGGCTTGCTCCCAGTTATCAGTCTTCTCTGTTGTTCTTTTGCTGTTATGAGCTATCTTGTTGGCTTTGTGCCTCTGTTGGTACCCCTGTGTGGGTACAGTGGCCCGACCTGGTGTCGCGTCCCCCTCTGCCCTGCATGGCGTTCGGGCCTCGGCCTTCCCTTGACCCTTGGGTCTCCGCCCGTGCGTGGGTCTCGGGCTTCGGCCTTGTACTGCCCTTCCCTCTGGGCTTCCCTTATGGTGGGGTTGGCCTTCGTGCCTCCCCTATGTGTTCTGCATGGTGGTTTCTGTGGTGGGGTCTCCCCCTCACTTTCGATGAGGGGTCGAGGGCAAAATTGTGTGTTTGTAGGCTTGCCTCTCTCTTGAGGCCTTCGATGTGGTTGGTTGGCCTCGTGCCTCCCATTTGTTTGCTGTTTGGGTTCGTTCCAGTCATGCTGGTGGCTGATGTCAGGGATGCCCCTCCACGCTTGTCGAGGGGTTGTTGTTCCGCCCTGTGGTTTCCCATCTTATGACCGGTGGTTGGGCCACCCTTTTGGCTTTCCACGCTTGTTGGGTGGGTTCCTGTGCACCCTCTAGTTGCAGTACTCTTACCTCACTGGTGGCTGGCTGGAGGGCCCCGCTTTCATGATGCATGGGTGCCTGGTCTGAGCTCTCGCCTTACGACCGAGGGTGGTTTTTCTACAGCTCTAAGCCTGATGTGTCTCATCCGGAGAGTGGGTTACCCTGTCACCCATAGCTTTGTGCTCTGGCGTGGGCGGGGTCGCTCACTCTGTTTCAGGGGGCTGTCCCATGTGCATCGTTAACCTTTTCTACCCCACCCCCTTCTCGTTTCGCCTGCCCCTAGGTGTGTGGTGCCCTTTGACGCTGGGGCCTGAGTGTTGTGTGGTCTGTATACGCATTTATACCCTGCCTAGTCAGGCATTTGGGTACATCGAGTTGTTGAGCCTGATGGCTTTGTACCACGCCGGGGTTGGGTAGGTAGGACTGGCTGATCCGTGTTTGGACATGATGCCCTCCTTGGTTTTCGATGGAGTGGTCTCTTCAGAGGGGTTTCCACTCGTTCTTTGACATTCGTTGTGATACCTGCTTCCTTTTGCAGGTACCTCAACCCTTTGGGCCTCCCTCCAGGGGCAGGTTGTGGTGTTCGAAACTGTGGCCTTGGTACGGCCATGGTGTGGCCTGGGTGGGACTAGTCACCCTGCCTGGGCCATAGATGTCTTGATCTGCATGGACTCTCTGCTCGAGTTTGTGGCACCCCGGCGGTATGGGGGAGCTTGGGGCGGTCTGTGTTGGTGTGCGCCTCCAGGTGCCCTTACCTTCGGAATAGTGTACCCCCCTCCTCCCCCCCTCTTGGTCCCGTGACCTTGTGGTGGCTGTCCTTTGACGCGTCTGTTGAAGCTCTTTCCGCCACTTGGGCCCCTCGGCCAAGTGGGTGCGGCCTGTTAGTTCCAGCTTTTCGTGGCAACAAGTGGTGAAAATAGGCTGCTCCCATCTCCCCTATTTATTTAGATGACCCCTGAGTGGGTTCTACCTTTGTAAACTGACCCATGTGTGGGCCTTTCTATTCCTCGGGTTAGATAGGGGTCTGTCCCTTTGAGGGGCCCTGATGATACTTCCCGAGTGTAAGGTTTGGCTTCATGTTTGGAGTCGTTGGGTACGGATGGGTCATGGCCCTTGGGTCATGTTTCCCATGTCATGTAATCTTTGGAACAAGGGTACCACCTTTCGGTGGTCTCCTCATCTATTTACCTTCCTTGCAAAAGGCAATTCCGATGAACAAAATAGGTCAATTATAGGGAAAACATGTCACTTAAAGGGTAACTATGTAAGATAAGGCTTCTAACTAGGGAAACAAAATTGAAATAGTAAGATTCTATCTACCATGGGCTCTCTTACCATGTTGTAAAAGAGTGAAATCATCACTTTACTAAAAACTTGAAGATAAAACATCCATTCCAAACATATTCAAAAGGTATGCTGGAATAGGTGTAAAATTTTCAAATCCTTATATAAAGGTATACAAAAGACCAAAGTGTATAGAAGCCGAATAAAAGTAATGACTATATTCAATTTATTTAAGAGTACATCCTCATTCTCCCAAATAGGGTTTACATGAAAGATACAACATAAGGATTCAGATAGAGGGAAATCCAAACTACACCAAATTTGTCTCCAAGCAACAACTTTATGAGTTTGGTCCATGTTGAAAGCCATGTACTCGTTATCCTAAACCTAGGCTGGTCATCCATGCTTCTGTTGCACATTCTGATCTCAGGCCTTGTTCAACACCATGACCAAACCCTGGGTGGTTGGGAAAGCACCCAGCAAGAGAAAGAAATAAGGTATGTGTCAAATATTGAATGAGAATAAAAAAATAAAGAAATAACATGGAAATAAAGGTTAAGATTTCATCACAAGATGAAGATGGTTAGGAGAATGTGGCATAATCAAATAGATGCTTGCCATAACAAGAAAATAGTAAAACATTTGCATGCATGATTAATATTGACTACCTTAACTAAGTAGGGTAGAGGCACCTATTGGACCCCAACCAAATAGGTGAGGGAGGGTAACACATTCCAGTCACCTATAAAATAATTTATATTGGGGAGAGTAACACATTCCCATGGGTGAAATAAGACATGATCTATCTATTAGTGGTTGTACAAAAGTTCCACTGCACTAGTTAAATAGTCTAATAAAATCAACATGCTAAAGAGAAAATATGGCAAGTATAAGCATCATATAATTGAAACATGGAAGTGGGGTACAAGACCCAAGAAATAGATTATCAATATTGAATTTGAGGCAAATATAGAAAAAGAAGCAATAATAGGAGAATTGGGTTTCAATCAATGCCTCATTAAGGATATTAGGGATTGGATCACAAATTTCCCAACTTAAGGTGTAATGAATGCACATACCTCTCTTGTTGAGTTCAATTATCAACTTTCACCACTTTTAGATTATCCAACTTCAATCTTTGTCTATTACAAGTTATTCACATATATTAGGGTTT
Source organism: Alisma plantago-aquatica (assembly GCA_963693085.1). NCBI lineage: Eukaryota > Viridiplantae > Streptophyta > Magnoliopsida > Alismatales > Alismataceae > Alisma > Alisma plantago-aquatica. The sequence goes on from OY856412.1 coordinate 844,869,155, forward strand.
GAAATTCATACAAGTATATTGAAACCCTAATTCTAGATATTTTTAACAAAACTTGGATTTTGACTCCAAAAATCCCACTAAACAATTTATTAGGTTTTTCTGATCAAGAAAAGATATTTTTATGTTGTTTTTGGAGTTAATATGTTAAAGTTGTGATTTTTAGGGATTTTATACATTAAATTCATTATCCAAAAATAATCCTTCAAAAAATGGGAATCATTTGTTGAAACTATTTTTATTAGAAATAACACTTTTTTTTATTCCAAAACATATTTTACTTTAATTTTTGGACAACCATAGCAATAGGTATGATTTTTATAAATATGACCAATCAGAAAATTAGAAATTCCCAACTAAGTAAGAAATCTATGAGAGAGGAAGAGAGAGAGGGAGAGCGAGACTGGGACCTACTGACTTGGCCCAATCAGAGATGGTTGTGTCAGCAGGTCAAAGGTCTAGTTTGACTCGTCCAAGGAAAATAAAAAGTGACAAAAAGACCAAGATAACCCTCATGTGAAAAAGCACAAAAAGAAGAGATGAGGAGGGCAAAAGAGGAAAACAACTTGGGGGATTGTCCCCCCTTACACCTGATGCCATGGCTGGGCAGTAGTAAGCTACTGTTCATGCCTAGTTTTGAGCAAAACCGTGAACAAAGACCAATCCTTGATCTGAAGCTACAAAAATGAAGAGAAGAGGTTATGAAATCATACCCTACATGGAATTGGGTTGGCTGAAAGACAGTAGGTAGCCCAGGCCACCGCCAATGAGACAGATGCATAGAGTTTTCATGGGGCTAGGTGAATCCTTGGGTGAAATTGGTGTGAGAGGAGGAAATAATTAGGGACGGCGGAAGTCAAGGAACGGTCGGGTATATATAGGCCTAGGCTTAAGGGTTCCTATCAGTAGATGGTTCGAGAAGCAACGAGAAGCTTTTGGGCATTTCACAAATAATGAAAACCAGGGACAAATTATAGCTTGATAGATGTGGGATTGTCTCACGGTTTTAATGCAAAAAGAATCTTGAAAAACGATCGAGAAATCAGAGAGAAAAGCCTAAAATACCAGGTCGCCCCAATGGCACCTATTTCCATCGTGGGCACAAGGAAGGTGATGATTTGTCGATCGTTAGAAAAAAAAATTAAAAGGTCAGAATCGCACGTGAAAAATAAAAAGGGCATGTGACATAATAAATGCATTCCTAAACCAAATCAAATAAAGTGTAATTACATTTATTTCTCTTTTTCTCTCTCTTCATTTGAGGGTGCAAAAAAATCCCAAAATTAATGAAATTTTACACTTAAGCTAATTTGAGTATGTAGAATCCAAATATGCAATTAGATTTTCCTTTTCAAAACTTTATATTTTATTTAATTCTTTTAATATAATTTATATTTTCTCTTTCTTATCACATTAGAGACTTCTAGAATTACTCAATTAATGTGATACTTCACCCTCAACCAAAATAAAACATATGGAACATGAATATTCCATTAATTTTATCCATTGTAGTTGTTTATCACATTATTTAATATTTTGGGCAATTACATACTTTCTCTCTCCTCATCTACACATGTATATTAAAGATTATCCAAATTGGATGAAAATTCACCCAAAGGCCTATTTTAATGTGTAGATTATGAATCCAAGATTATTTGCCACTTATGGAGTCCATATATATTTTATTTAATATTTTAAAGAAAATTCACCTTTTCTTTTCAAAATAAAAGGGATATAGTTTTATTAGCCTAAAATTATAAAACTTAGTCTACAAGACAAACCAAACCTAAAGAAAATGATCTCAACTTATCTTTAATTAATTAGTCTTCATTTTATGAATTTTAGCCCATTATCTAATATTACCACTATTTTTCTTATTAAATAATTTGATGTCATATTAACATGTTTAAAGCATTATTATTCATTCCGTTTTCTCTTCCTTGCTCCGTAAGGTTAAGTAATGTTCTATAATGAATATATTTTATCATTATCTCACATAAGTGGTAACTTTGCACTTTAGACCCTTAAGTTAAACTTTCACTGAGGTATTTGTGCATAAACCCTTATATTGGTATAAATGGTGATCAAATCCACCCCCATACCACTAATAATTCCACAAATTCAACATCAAGGACAAAAAGGATAGAAAGGAAAGGAAAAGCATGCGAAAAGGGTTAAAAAGAGAATATACCTAGATTTCAATTCGTTACAAGCTATGATTTTGGAAGTTCCCACGTAAGTTGCCTAAGTTTCTGAAGTTGTGTTGATTATATTGAAATCTAGTGGGGTGGACTTGATGGCTTTCTTTAGATGTCCATTTTTTGATGCATTGTCTACATGAGCTAGATTACCGTGCTGGAAGCTGGGATGGTTTCTAGTCTGGTTGGGATTGTAGTAGCCTTGCCCAGGATTGTTGTGGATGGAGTTGAGTTCCTCCATCACACCTCCTTCCTCTTGTGCTTAGGCAGTGTTCATCATGACATCTTAGATGAGATGCAATATGATGTCTAGAATGATTGTGGCCATGGCATTCCTAATAGAAAAGATTTGAGGACTTCACTTGCAGCTACATTTGTTGTGGTTTCTATCTTCTTTCGTGTGCATTGAAGGAGGATTCAATATTGTCCTGCCTTAGGGACAACTTCTTTAAGGACTCTATAATGGATTTGAGTTTTGTCCTCATCCTTAGATACCTTGAGGATGCCTCCTTGTCCTCTACTATAATATGATTGGCTCTTAGAACCTCTCTTGACAACTTCCCAAGTGTTGTCAAAGTTCTAGAACATGAAGTTTCCCTCAGATGAGGAATCAAGAAATTGCTCAATGTCATCATCAAAACCTTGGTAAAACATCTCAATCAACTCAACTTGTGAGATTAGCTTATGTAGGTGACAGTAAAGGATCTCTTTGATTTTCTCCCAAGCTTTAGATAAGCTTTTTCCTGGAACCATGTTGAATTGTGTGATACGACCCCTAATTTTATATGTAGTAGATGACAGTTGTTCTTCTTAAGGAGACCCTCCCAATTAGTGATGTTGTCTCCCTCCTTGGGGTTATACCAACTTTTAGCCTTATCGTTAAGTGAGTATATAAACAAGCAAAATTTTAGGGCATCTTTAGAAATTCCATGTTGCTGGTTCAGGGCACAGAGGTCAACAAATTGTTGTAGGTGATCTTGATAATTTTTGCCCCTATTGTTGATGAACGCACTGCTTTGCAGCATGGTGATCCCCTAAGTGAAGATCTAGATCTATGGAGAAATGATGGTGGGAGGCATAAATGGATGAAGTTCTTCAGTGGTCTTAGGGACTAAGAAGTCCTTAATGTATTGTTGTTGTTGTTCATCAAGCATTGTGTCCTTTCGGGATCTATTCTCTACGCACATGGCTGCTCTTTTCTCTTGGACAAGGGCTTCTCTCTAGGTGATGAGGGCAAAATTCACCCTACAGTTGATCTCTTCCTCATCCATCCTATCTGGAAAGCTTAATTTGGGCGGTAAGAGGTCATATGAATCTCATAGTCAAACTCAAGAAATGTAGATTCAAAGCTTTGGGTTTGTCACATACACCTCTAGTACCTACAAGTAGATGATGAAGTTAGAAATATAGGGATACAAATTCAAAGTATATTTGAGTAATTATCAATTGAAAAGAGGAAATTCCTAATAGTTCAAAACAACAGGGTTCGCATGCTATTCCATTGACCTCGACAATGGTGCAAAATTTTGATGTGAGTTTGATACACACACAAATTCCCTATGAAGGATTATGCTAGGTTTTAAAGCCTTTGTCACAATTGCAACTAACTCCCCATAGGCGGATGGATCAACTGTAGTCTAGTAAAGGGTCAAACCCAAAAAATGATGTTTTTGAGATATGGATTCAAAACCAATCATTAGAAATAATGCTTAGAACCAACTATTTGAGAATGATTATATATGAAACAATTGAATTAAAATATTACAAAGAAAGGAAATAGATTATAATGTGGTTGAAATCAATATTGAAAGGACATAGGGGCATTGGGGTCTCTCCACTATCACCTTTGTACCATCCTAGTTGTTACAAATTAGTAATCTCAACAAAAAATTAGGATCAAGCGAATTCACCTCCTTTCATAAGGGTGAATTACACAAGGATTGGATTCCCTGTGGGATCGAGGTCTCATTACCCGCATATCATGACCCAATCATCATGTACGAATCCTTCCATGATTGCATCTAGAATCCTACACATTCATTTAGGGATCTAATCCTAAGTTTTATGGTCTCTATGCTCAGATATCAAACATGCTAGTTGAGAGATCACTTCAAGAATCAAGAATAAACCAAATAGATAATAGTTTAATATAGTGAGAAAATTTGAGTTTGATAACAACTAAAATAGAGTATGGGTGATGTGGATACTCCCCATTCCCTAGAAAGGATGTATACTCACCCATTGTCATTGAAAGAACATAGATACAAGAAGACATAGGAGAGACCATGTCATTGATGGAGAAGAAAGTAGTAGCCAGCTGTCTCTAACTTTAGCAATCCGCTCTGACCATGACAAGTATGAATAACTCTACTAGGATGGTTTTCTTACTTCTCTTATCCTTCATCCCTTTCTCCCAAAACATGATCTAGATTGAGATTGAATGGAATGAATAATAGTTAGCTCAGCCTCTATTTTTGTTACTAATTAGTCTCCTATTTGTGGTTGTGTAATTTTTCTCTTTCATTCACAATTATCTGGTTATTAGGAGGTCTAGTCAGCCAATCACCCACTCAGAGGCATGACTGATGGGATTTTGGTCAGTTGATTAGTAGGACTGATCGTCCGGTCATCATTCTACTATCTTTAGAGAGCCAATGGATCATTCGATCCTAGGAGGGTAATGCCTGATCTAATGGACACTTGAGGTTGTGGTGGGTTCAGACTTCAGAGGCATATTTATTGTTCAGTCGATCAGTCAGATAGATCGGCCAATTAGCACCATCTTTGAGGCACTCTACTACACGTGGATCAGTCGATCAAGAGAGAGGATAGGTCTATTATTTTGATCTTGATGATTCATCAGAGTTAGTGTAACTTTGTATGACCTTCTATGTAAGAACTCATTTTACGCATTAGCCATCTAATTAGGGTTTAATTGGATGACTACATGCTTAACTAGATGGATAATTTCTTAAGCTTGATTAATCATGGTAGTCTAATTTAATGAGAAACTCTAAATATGAATTTATATCAAATAATTAGGGTTTGAGAACTGAAAACCCTAAGTGGCCAAAATTAGGGTCTTGGTATCATATGAATACAAAATTTGATAAATACAGTGGTATAGTAAATAATTTTTAATATTTTATCTATAACTGTGATTTAGTTGAAATTTTTATATAGTTTGGTAACTTAATTATTACTGCTATTGAAAAATATCAAACATTTTGAATACTTTTTACACATGTTTGTCATCTGAGTTTGGTAACTTAATTATTATTGTTATCTAAAAATATCAGAATTTTTGAATAATTTTTACACATGTTTGTCAGCCGAGTTTCCCCAGGACAAACTCGGACCATGCTTTCAGGCTGAAATATAGCAATCTAGTATTTAAATATTATCTTCATATTGATATATTGAATTGATCTGAAATTTTAAATATAGTTTGGAAACTATTTTTTGGACTTCCTATTATGTTTTCATAATTTATGTATGATTTTTCAGTTTTGCATTAAGTGGTGTCGGCCAAGTTTATTATTAGTGACAACTCAACCGGCCATGCTACAAACTGTAATGTAGCAATATAGTATTTAATTTTTATTTATTTCTTAGTAACTCTAAATGATATGATATCTTATTTGTTCTTTGAAATGTTGTTTCCAACAACACGCTAAATTTTCACAATTTTTTTAGGAGTTTTGACATATTTAGTAAATGATTTCAACAACATTTTTATGATAGAGAACTCTACTAAAACAAAAAAAGTGTAAAGTTGGGTCAATTGCCAAGCACTTTAATTGAACTATGCGAGTAGCCTAGAACCCAAGGATCTCTGATATTTTGTGATTCACTCCAGAGAAACTAAATTCTAGAGAGATGGGAGAGTTAGGTTTTGAGTGAGGAAGAAGGTAGAGATGTTGACCTAAGACTTTATCATTCAAGAAATGATGAAATCAAGTTTAGCTTCTTTGGATAACCTTTCATTGTGAATCTTATCTCTCTATCAAGATTTCATCACTTCTCTAATTTGGTTCAAAATTATATTAAATATCCCTCTTTTCTCATCCTTTCTCTCCTATTCTCCATTTTTAGGGTTTCCAAGTTGAGAGGAGAAGAAATGGATTCAATAGCTAGAACCTTGGTGGATTTCTAGAAATTTAGAGTTTGACTGACATTTTTAAGGTGTTTGTCACCTTAGGTGAGTGTTTCTCTCTTTATTAAGCTTTGTAAACATCTTGAAATATTAATTATATCCAGCTAAAATAATCAAGATCATTTCTATTCGATGCAATTTTGTAATCCATTTGGATGATTTTGGGGACATAAATGCCACTGATTTAGATCCTTTCTCATTAATTTGTATTTTCCTAGTTCCTAATCTATTTATTGAACATATATGGAACGTCTTATGGATAAAGAATTATATTGAGTTATACCATTTTTTTCTTAAAATGCAGTCAATAGGCAATATGCTTGGAAATTTCATTAACATGAATGTAACATATTTGTACTCAATAATCATGAGTTTCTCAACTAAAATTTAAAATGCTTACTTGAATTGAATATTTTATGTACATGAGGATCCATAATGAGGGTTTGAGATGGTTGAAATCCATGTCTAGGGTTAATGTTGAGGGATGGACTCAAATGAGTCAATAAATCATTATACACTTGTAAAGGATTGGTTGATTGTATGACATGGAATCTAGGGTTCTCGTATGTCTTTAATAAACTAAATGAATCTTTATACATCTTAATGAAATTAATGAATAGTATGATTATTATGATGCTTTGAACTAAGATGACTTCTTGAAAACCCTAGAAGTTTAGTATTAAGATGAGTATGAGTGATAAAGCTAGAACTTGTAAATAATGTTGTAAATGTAATGAAATGTTGAACTGTCGGTATTAATACTTTGACTGAAGATTATGAGTCTTCATAATATGGTCTAATACTAATGCATCTATTTTAATATAATTTTTTAATAATGAGTGAACCCTAACATGAATCTGGGTCCTTTTATACAGACTACATAACAATGAATTGTGAATGATGATTAGAGATTATGGTGTAAGTAGATGTAACCTAATCCATTCTTTTAAGCTAAAGTGAGTGGTATTATAAGGGATTGAATAATTATTTTTAATTATGAGAATTCCATTGGAAGTCACTGACATGGTATACTCAACTAACTATAAGAAATGAGATGGACAAGAATAACCAAATGGTGATGATAATTTAAAAATGAAATTAATGAAATATGTATGATGAAGTATATAGTACATTTATTTTAGTTACATGTGGGTTGACCTAAATTGAATAATATAAATTAAAATTAGATTATGAAGGATTTCAATGAGAGAGAAACCTTATTCATTTAGTAAATTAAGAATGTATTAATTCCAAGAATAGTAGTGAACATTATATGAAAGAAGTTTTGATTGATGAATATCAAATGAAGGAAAAAGAAGAAAATTTATAGTTGGATCTAATGTCCTAACCCTGACCCTAATACAGTGAGTTATGTGACAATAATGAATACTATTTTAAACTAAGGAATGAAGGAATGTACATAAGTATAGTCTAATTAAATTACAAGATGGAGTTCTGGAATGCAAATTGATTCATAGGAATTCACTTTTGGATTGTAATTGTCTACAGACACTTGTATTCTAAGAATGGTCTAATCTGATGGATTTCAAATGAGATTTACACGAGTGATGGATGGTAACCCTAACTGAAAAATGCCAAATACAAAATGAGGAGTATTAAGTCTGTTGTGCACGTTTATGCTTGAAATTTATTCATATATATAGAAATGGAATGAAGTAAGTATGTGATTGCATGATGAACATATTCTAAGTTGTCAATATGCCTATACTATTGCTAGTTTTAATATCTCTATGAATATTTGATAAGAACTATGATATGTAATGAAATGATAAGAAATATATTGAGATGGAATTAACATGATGTAATTACTTTTGACAAACCCTATTTAAGGTAAATAATGGACAATGAGATTGTCTCAAGATGAAATCCCACTGATGATGAATGTTATGAGAAGATATGGAAATGGAAAGAATCATATGTGTTGCAGATTATAGATTGATGTGCATCTTGTTTCAATCATTGTCTTTCTTTACAAGGCTAATCTATTTTGTGTCATTCTAGTTATCATAGAATATTCACACATGATAAATGATAGTAAATCTTCTCTAAGATGAGTAAAAACGATTAATAATAAGTGGAATGATGACCATATAGTTAGATGCCATGAACACCATGAGTTAATTTCCCCTGAATACCACACCGGGGAAATGAAACGGATCTCCTTGAAGTAATCAGAGTATTATTAGAAGAGTGTGGATTGAGACCTTATGAGTTAGACCACTAGGATTTAGGAGTGAGTCATCTGGTGTGTCTCTGGCCCTAAATCCTTTCCTATAAAGTCTATGTCCATGAGTAATAGACTTTGATGAAATGAAAAATGTGAAACATCTGACATATGATGCTATGTGATATATTTTTTTGTTCGTTCCTACATCATGTAACTGAGATGACGATGTGAACCTCTTTAGGAAACCTTGTGGTAGACCAGGGTTTGTTGTTGATATCTTAGGGTGGATGGCTAAACCCTAAGATAGTGATAGTGAGTCGCTAACATGATAATCAGGACTGAAGACTTCTACTTGGTGAGGTACAAGCCAAGTAGTTTTAGAGAAAATAAATAAAAGATTATAAATGTTTGTTTCACATCTTTTATTGTTGGTTGATACCCTAATGTTGATGATTATAATTATTGTCATGGACATTTTACATTCAAAGATAATATGTTTCCATACTATTAGTTGTTTGGTTTGGAATCTGATCTTGTTGTTGATGTGTGGTTGATGTTGGGATTTAATATCCACTATGAGTATGATTTAAAATTACTTATCATTTGAATAGTCTTGTTTGGTACACATATCTTATGTGTACTTCATCTTCAGGACTACAAGATGTGTTTCTGGTCTGACTGGTGGAGTTTCACAAAGATGGTGTTATTTTTATGTATTTATTCCAAATATTTAGATCTTGACTTATTACTCACACTAATGGATTTTCATTCTGAATTAAGTAACATCTACTGATTTGTTCATAGAGATGCTCTAAAATATGTTTTAAAGTTGGATTTGGTCTAAGTGATTACCTTATTTGATTGATTAGATTATTATCATAAATTAAAATTGATTAGATTCTAGAACTATCTAATAGACTTTTTGATATATGCAAGTTTCTTTTAAGTTCATTATACCTAATTTGATGTTGATGCATGTACTCATATTGAGTGGGAGGTATCCACTCACTGGGCTCTATATGAGTCTCCTAGGGTTGTTTCAAATGTTTTTAGGTATAATGTTATCCACCAGAGAGGTAATGAGAAAGAATATGTAAATATAATAATCTATACATATTAGAATGTCCATGTACTCTCTCTTTCCCAAAATTAGTTGTAGATCAAGTTTGTTCTTTCATATTCATGTAACTGATGTAAACGGAATTACATCTAAGAAATAAGTTTTGATTCTAGTTTTAATGAAGTTGAATATTAATTGTGGAGTTGAATATGATTGGTGGTGACTAAATATGTTTTCATTGAGGTGACATTGTTGCAAGTTTTTATGAGAAAGAAAAGGAAATTTTGATCTATGTTTTTCATATATTGTGTTAATCGTGTTTGCTGAGAATGAATTATTTTACTTAATAATTTGGGTGTAGGTTTTGGGTTTCCCTCTAATGGTTGGCATTAATGTTGATCAAAATAGATGTCTCGACATTCTAATCATCTGATATGATATTGTAATTGGTCGATCTAGCGGTTGTCATGGAAATTCCTATGATGAGGTAGTTGGGATATAGGCCAAGAGGTATGATCGCCCGATCAACTTTTAACTCATGTTGTTTAGTTCCATTTTTCTTTCAAATCCAGTCAAATCTTGAACATGACCTTGGGGAAGGGAATCCATATTTCTCTTTATTTGAGGTGTGCATTATTTTTCATAAGATCGAGAGATTCAATAAAAAAGACTAACATTTAGAATAAGAAAAAAATGATTAATCTAAGAAAAACATGATGCAAATGACAACTACAATGAGAAAAAGTAATCAAGAAACCTAAATGAAAAGGTGATTCATATGCATTTATCAAGGTTATCTTATAGTAAAAAAATGTAAACATGGTATACAAACTTATTACATTTCTCTATGGCTTGAAACAAATTTCCAAACAATGAAATGAGAGATTTGATAAAGTCTTTGTATCATATGAGTCCCATATAAATGAAGGAAATAAATGCATATATTTTAGTGTTGATAATGAAAGTTGTGTTATAATATGTCTTTAAATAGATGGCATCTTATATTTGGCACTAAGATTGATATCTCCAATACTGTCAAAAATTTATTGTCTTCTAATTTTAGCATTATATATATGTGAAAAGATGGTGTAATTTGGTAATTAAACATCTAAAAATTATTATTGCGTCATGATTTCTCAAGTATATTGACAAGAATTCTCAAAACGTTTTCATTGTTTGATTGTAAACCGATCAGTACGTAGTTTAGTTCTTAAACTTAAGCAAAAACAAATATAGGTGATTAACAAGCCAATTATTCACATGTAATTAGAAGCCAAATATATTGAATTTCACTCATCCTTATCTATCATATGTGGTTGGGAGATTATGTATATATATTCAACCCAAACTAGGATGGTTGGGAGGCTCTACATAGAGTTTATAAGATACCTAGAAGGTACTATTGATCATAGATTGATCTTTTGTGGATCCCCAATAGTGCTAGAAGGATATGTGATGCAAATTAGATTTGATATTAAGATGCATTAAAATCTACAAGTGGTTACTTCTTCACCAATCGTTGGAGGTGATATGTCATGGAAATCCTCTAAGAAATATGTGACAACCCCAAAACCAACATATTTCCATTAGGGAAATTTCATTAGTATGTGTGTTTTCATACGAATAAGATGTCAATAGTGAAAACAAGTAAATTTGTGGTTATCAATTATTATACAACGGAAGTCGGATCAGTCCACAACATCATATATATTCCACATAAACAACCATCATCCACAAATAAAAAAGATTAGAGTTTACATTTTATTGGACTGGAGATTTTTTTTTAGAAAAGACGCCTGTCATATTATTTATTCAGCCTCTTTCAAGGCAAGTACAACAACGTGTTCATCATATTCCCCGGTAAGTAACAGCGGGCTATCAACATGACAGGAGGCATAAGCCAAGGCATGGGCTATCCCATTACCTTATCTCCTAACAAAACACAAATCAAAGGACACACAGACTCTAGATAGAGACTTCAACTGACGAACAAGCAAATCCACATACCCCCACCCCCATCCCCCTTCTTTGAAAGAATGCACTATTAGCAAGCTATCCATTTCTAAGATGATGTTGGAAAAACCCAGGTTGGTAGCGTCCTTCATGCCTTCTAGATCAGCCATTCCCTCCACCGAAAGCACTGAGAACGTACGCTCTAGTCGGCATTAGAAGGTCATACGTACCTGGCCCAACTCATCCCTCAACACCACATCACATCCCCCTTTCCTGATCATCGTAACACTGGCATCGATGTTCAACTTCAATCTGCCCCTCTCTGGTCTTTTCCATAGCTGTTGTTCCTAGTTTCAAATTGGTTGCCTCGTGCTCATGGTGGAAGTCATGTAGTTGTGGTGGTCTGTCACCATCGTCAAGAAACCTGCCACCAGCGTTGGATTGTATGGGGGCTTGGGCTCAAAAATCTGCTTGTTCCTCGTTGTCCATGCTACCCACAGAAGAGTATCACCTTCCGCCCACCATTGCTCACTTGCCATGTGCAGGAGATCCAAGATGAAATCTCACACCTCAATGCCATCTGTGCAGCTTGACCAATCCAGGTTGCCCGCCGCCCACACCACCTTTGTGTGCTAGCACGTCAAAAGAGCATGTGTGAGGTATTCTTTCTATTCCTTGCACCATTGACAAACCTCGTCCTATACTACCTGCTTCATGTACAACTCCTTCATGGTTGGGAGAATGATCCGTAGAGCCCACCAAATGAAATGCTTTAGTTTAGGTGGCCACTTTTCCTTCCAAATCCTCTGCCAGTCCTCCTCCTTTACCCAATCTTGAAGATGTGTGCCTTCCTGTAGAAGTATATAAGCACTTCGTATTGTGAAGCACCCATCCTCCTCCTTGTCCCATCATATCATATCTTCTTCCCCCCATGCCACAAACCGGAATTGAGCGTATCATTCTCCCTATGTGAGGCGGGAAGCATTCCTCTATCGATGCTTGGTCCCATTGACCCATCTCCTGATTAATCAACTGGCTCATGGTACTATACTCAATCGGTCCACTCACTAGATAGCGTTGCACCGGGCCCCCAAGTTGTGGGATCCACCTATATCTGTATAAGTCGATTCTCCTACGATTCCCCACCCCCCACAAGAAGCCTGGTTTGGTTGCCTGAGTTCCCCCCCATATGCTTCTCCATGTGTAGCTTGGCGCCCCTCCAATAGAAGCATTAATGACTGATGTATTTTTGTGGTACTTTGCCTTAAGGACCCAAGCAGTGAGGGTGTCTTCATTTGTTTCCAACTGCCAACCTTGCTTAGCTAACAAGGCTTGGTTAAATGCCCTTAGGTCCCTAAAGCCCATACCACCACATTCCTTTGGTTTGCATAAGTGCTCATAGCTCATCCAGTGGATCTTCCTCTCCCCCTATTTTGATCCCCACCAAAACTGTGTAATCATAGCCTGGATATCATCAATAAGACCATCTGGAAGTTTGAAGATGCTCATCACATATGTAGGTATTGCTTGAATGACGGACTTTATAAGGACCTCTTTGTCTGGCTTGGATAGAAGTTGTTCCTTCCACCCTTGCAATTTCTTCCACACTCTGTCTCTAATGGCAGCAAAAAATTGCTTTTTATACCGTCCAACCACCATGGGGAGCCCCAGATACTTGTCATGATTGTCCACCTCCTTCACCCTCAGTAGTGCCTTGATAGTTGTTTTTCTTTCCCCTGTCACATTGGCACTAAAGGAAACCTCCATCTTGTCATAGTTGATTTTCTGTTCAAATGCCCTCTCATATTGGTTGAAAATTTCAGCTAAAACGGAGCATTCTTCGGAAGTCACCCTCGCAAACACGATGTTGTCGTCTGCAAAAAGAAGATGGGATACTCGTGGTGCCCTCTTGCATGCTCTAGACCCATGTATTTTATTCATCTGTGCAGTAGAATTAAGAGAGAAAGAGAGAGCATTAGCACAAAAGAGTAATAAGTAGGGAGAGTGTGGGTCACCTTGGCGCAGCCCCCATGTGGGTTTTGAAAATCCTCTCGTGTTGCCATTATTGATGAACTTCTGTGACACACTTGTGAAGCACTCACCCACTTTTGATCTCCATATTGCCGGCAGCCCCATTTTATCCATAACTTTGTCCAGAAAGTGCCACTCTACCCTGTCATATTCCTTACTCATGTCGAGCTTAAGTTCCATCAGTCCTTCTCTCCCTTTCCTGCATTTCTTCATAGTATGGAATATCTCATATGCCACCAAGGCATTTCCAGTGATCATTCTTCCACCCACAAAAGCACTCTGCTATACCGAAATCATGTTTTCCATCAACGGTTTTATTCTGTTCGCCATAACTTTTGTGATGATCTTGTAAGATACATTACATAGACTAATGGGTCGGAACTCTATCATACGTGTCGGGTGCGCTGTTTTGGGAATCAACACTATATCCATCTCATTTATATCTTCTAGGTTAGCTTCCCCCCTCCACCAAGCAGCAAAAAATCTAGCAGGCTCTTCTTTACAATATTCCAAAATTTTTGATAAAAAAAAAAACTACTTCCATCCCATCTGGCCCTGGTGCGTTATTAGGATGCATATGTTGAACCGCATGTAGCACTTCGCTTTCAGAAGGAACCTAAACAAGTCCCACACAATCCTCTTCCGAAATGGAACCACCCATCCCATCCAGGAAATCCTCCTCCCCCTTGGATTAGAGGAACATAACAAAGAACTGAAAAAGGATGTGATAATATTTTCCACCTCCTCTGGGTCGGTTATCCAGGCACCATCTTCATTAAAAATACCATCAATCTGATTTATCCTTCTCCTTTGACTTGCCTTGTGGTGGAAATATTTGGTGTTCTTGTCCCCATTGTGCATCTCATTCATCCTTGCCCTTGCGAACCAGAAGCTTTCTTCCTGTCGATGTAGCTCTTGAAGTTCCTTGGAGAGATCTGTGCATTCATTAATCATGTCATTTGAAGGTGGCCTATTCTAAGCCCTTGTCAATTTCTTCTCTATTTTAGTAATCTTCTTTTTGATGTCCCCGAATTCCTTAGCGGCCCAGATACTCAATTTTGTAGTGCATGCCTCCGTCTGTTGTCTTAGTCTTCTTTGTTGGTTGTCATCCCAGGCCTGCTCCACAATAGTTTTGCAACCTGGGGAAGATAACCACAAAGTCTCGAACCTGAATCTTTTATCGTTTTGCTCTCTATGTTGGCCCCTTTCCACCCAAATCATGATTTGTCTGTGGTCCGAATTGCTGATAGGAAAATTTGTTACTCTCCTGATGTTGAATCTATCACACCACCTTCTATCTGCCAAAAAAAGATCCAACCTTTTCCTAATGAGATTATCTGTCTGCAGCCCTCGCCTCCATGGGAACTTGGATCCAACATTTCCCAAATCCACCATTTGACAGGTATCTATAGCCTCCCTAAAGTTTCTCATCTACCACTCATTTCTTGATTGTCCCCGTATCTTTTCCTCATCATTAAGGATCTCATTAAAGTCACCTCCAAAAACTTTTGGCCAATCTGAGTTCATGCACAAATCTTTCATGAGCTGCCACGTTCGCCCTCTGTCATGCACCGCTGCCCATCCGTAAATTCCCACAAAACAGAAGTTGTCCTACCTATCCTCATACCCAACCTCTACGCTAATGTGATGGTCTAAGAGGGACTTCACATTCACATCATCCCCCCTCCACCATAAACCCAGACCCCCAGATCCCCTACTGTCCACCCCCACACCGTTCTCAAACCCACATCTTCTCCTCACATCATCTTGATCTATACTTCTACACATAGTTTCCATAACAAAAACAATGTTGGGCAACTCCCTCCAGAACCTACTTTTAAGGGAATTCACCATCCCAGGGAAGCCCAGACTCTGAATGTTCCAACATAGGATTTGCATAGCCCTTCATGGGCCTGGTATATCCTAGCACCTGCTACTTATTTGTCACTAACAAAATGATTCTGTTCCTTCATTTTCTTGCTCTCCCCTCCTTGTTAACCCCCATTACCTGTATCAACCTCTTCCATAGTTGCGTCTCTACCCCTCTTCGAGCCTGCCCCCCATCAACAGACATCCTCCCTTCTTCTTGCCCTCCCTTCTTCCTCGCAAGCCTCGTGAATCTTTTAGCTTTCTTCTTTGTTCCCTATCTCTGTGTTGCCCATTCTTCACCCCTCGAACCCTCCTTCAGCCTGTTGAAAATTATTGTCGTCATGCATGTTGTTTGCCCCTTCTCTCCCTGCACCTTGGTTACCTTCCCATAATGTTTTCGGTTGAGTGACACTTCTCTATTGAGCTTCAAAGGGCCTCCACCAGCAGACGCATGTTCCTTTTTAGATGATTTCACGTCCTTAGCTCCTATTGTACACTTGCTCAATTCGGCCTCAGCTGCGTCCACATCGACGGCCTACCCCTGTGTCCCTCCTCCTCCCGTGCCCTTCCCTAAGAACACAGCTTCAAGCTGTTGATAAGAGAATGTGAACACTGACTCCCCCTATTCCTCTGTAGCTTTGCCTTCTTCTTGCTTTCTAGCTTTAGGTGCTTATTCATAGTGATTGTCTGAGTTCGCTTGCGACGACGCCGGCTTGGAGACAAACTTCAACTCTCTTGACATTCCCTCTCTACCGAAGAGTTCCACCTTGATCGGGACGATCCATTACTTGACCGGCGATTCCCTAGTCCATGGGCCCCATCTTCTAGGTTTGAGAGAGTCCTCCTCGTAGTCGTCTTCCTCTCCATAGTCTTTCTCAAGATGTCCCATGCGTCCGCAGAGGTAGCAGAAAGAGGGCACACATTTGCATCGAATTTTGATCACCACGATGTTCCCAGCATTGTCCCTAATCTTTTGTTTTTGCCTAATAGGCCTGGTTACATCAATATCGACTCAGGCACGGCATGAAGTATCCCAACCGAGGTCCTTCCTATCCACCACAATTACCCACCCGATGTTCTCAGCCACTGCAGCGATCGCTTCCTCCGACCTATACCCAAAGGGCAAGTTGTGCAGGAGAATCCAAAAAAAGTTGTTGTTTATCTTCACCTCGGTTGGTATGTCCTCCGATGTGATATCCTTGACAACTAGTAAGTGATTATTGAAATTCCACAGGCCCTTGGCTACCACCTTCTCCTTATCACTCCAATGTAGGAACTGGATAATGAAGAGGTTGTTAGCAATCTGACAGAAGCTCGCTTCCTTCTTCAGTGACTAGGCCATTTTTAGGGTTCGCTTTAGGGCGGGGAAGTTGTAAGGCATGTTTGTGATTACCACCCAACTAGGGCTAGTTAAAGATGTTCCGTTTCCATCTTTATATCTGTTGCTTTGAAATTGAGCACATCGTTCTCCTCTTTGTCTTGTACCTTGAGCGCCACATACCTGTCCACAAGTTCATCCGCCATGGCGATGGAGAGGACCTACAAAACCTAGAGAGTGTCACCTTGGTTTCCCAACATGAGGATGCCTGAAATCACTGATCGCCAGAGCTAACCCTAGCATCGCGTGTTCAGAGGATGACTCAAGTCGCGTGGATTGGACTAGAGAATTTAACTATGTATGAAAGGGATGTACATAGGAATAACTTGCATACTTTACCTAAACTAGTAAAGAAATGAAAGATAAAACTATCTATTAACTAGTAGATGGGAAAAAAACATCTAAACTACTATGGATCCTCCAAGATCCTTTACTATTGTCTTTTGATATTTTTCTCCAATCTAATTGTTCTTTGCACCTAGAGAGTACGTGAAATACTATATCATCACTAGAGGTGTTGTGCATGTGGGTATAAATATATAGACATATATGATTGCACATTTAAATAATTTGAGAAAAGAAAAGAAAGAGTAGAAGAATAGATTATTTATGGAAAAAATCATAGAAGCACATCATTGTAACCATATTTCAATGAAGTTGTATTACTATGGTGTACTAGCACATAATATATATTGTTGGGCCCAACTACCATGTCCCATATACTCTAGGGATATCCTCATATACCATGTACTCTAGGGAGGTACTAGTCAACATTAATTCTCTCTCTCTCATTTAGGGAGATTATTGAATGCCATCAGTAACTACAATCTATCATCATAATTAATGTTCTTAGTGGCATGGAAAATATCATGACTCCTTTGATATGACATAAAAGCAATATCCTCAAATAAAGAAAGAATTACATCATACTTAGGTTTCACATAAGAAAAGTAGTCATATACTTAGGTATCCCATGTACTTTATGAATCAGATCTTGTATCCTAAAATATCTAAAGAAGTGATGTAATGATCACCCTAAAAAGAGTTAATGGTCTGTTGGTATTATGTGTCAATAATACCCATGATTAGGGTTTTGGGGTTAACTTGGATTATTATATGTACCCTAAGGTTGCATCAGATTTTAAAATAACAATGGAATCTTAATTCAGATTTAAGTGATAACTTGGATAATTGTCTACTTTCATTACTAAGAGAGAGAACAATATAAGAGTTTTTGGAGGGTTTAGTTCATTATTAATTACATAGTTAGGGTTTCATGGTTTGGATAAATCAGAGGTGTCACCTAGGGTTTATGGTTCACATGTTACTAATTTCATATCACTTACATCATTTTTTATCATTTCATATTAAGAAAAGAAAGCAAAATCACCATTCATGCTTTATGTCAATACTTTAGGAATATGAAACAGATCTAGGTCATGATATTATTTTATTTAGAATATATGGGTTTTGTGATGAAATTAATGTTCAATTTTGCTATCATCCAATCTTATTACCATTTCCTATCATTTTTCTAACATAAAAGATTTCGATTAAATAAATGGAGAGAAAGGAAATTGCCGACTAAGATGGAAATTTAGGATTGGTACATATGGTTCTTGGTTTTGGGTATCTCTCCTTGCCTATCCCCTACTGACATGTAATCTGACCTACTCAAAAGGCATCTTTTGATTGTCTCCATGGAGTCCATATGGCTCCACATGGATCTTCTTCTAGATTGAGCAGTGGTATGGCTCCACTCTGATAATGGCCCTAATCAAGGGAAGAGAATTTGACTACAAGGTTAAGGTTCTATCACCTTTAGGAGGTTGCTCCGCACATGGGAAGCATAGTTTTTCACCCTATATCCCTATGGGATCTCATGTCTTTGAGGTATGGGAATAAGCTCACTGGAGGAAGAAGGTGTGTAGGGGGGAAGGGAGATGTAGTAATGGAGAGGCATTGTGATGATCTAATCAAGGTCCATGAGGGTGGAGGGCATGCTTGATTAGGATGGTCTAGGCATTTTCAAGGTGGAGTGGAGGTAAGAGGAGGTGGGTCATTCGTAAAACTTGGGACACTCTCGTGTTGAATTGAAGTTGTGGCATGAGTAAAGGGGAGTTTCAAGATCTGGTAGTTGCCTTAAATAGATGAGATGAAGAAAGGGTGGAGAATTCCTAAAATTAAGTGCACCGCCAGTAAGTGGTGTGAAGGTGTAGGAGATGGTTCTCCTCAATCTTAGGAAGAGTGGAGGTGCAGGAGATGGCTCTCCTCAACTTGAGAAAGAGGGAACATATGGTGAGGGGTTTAGAAATCTCTCCAAATTCATGGTGAGTGTGCTTGGTTTGAAACAAGAAAGATAGGGTATGGCAGGTGTGTGCCATTGTGCACCTATAGGGGGGTCATGGGTAGGAAAATCACGAGGAATGAGGAAACTTTCTCACCTCAAGATGTGTGATCTGTGTGTAGCCCGGAAAAAGCTCTAATTTGGACATGTCACCTCATGTGTTCCTAGGGTCCATGTGAGACATTATGTGTCATACTGATTGATTAGCCCCCAAACATAGGTCTAGGTTACTTAATTAGATAAAACAATGTTGATATGTTGTAACTATGCGTGCAAAATGCAAGTGTGCACGTTGAGTGGTATAGGCCTATGATGCTTGAATGTCAAGCTTGGGGAAACATGAATATACTACCTACTACTAAATGTAACTGGGTCAGTTAGACCTAGTGTAAAAGTGAATGATCGTTAATTACACTAATTCTAATAATTGAAATCTAAATTAAAGTGGATTCTAATCACGATTGGATGGATTCCCTAGGAATTCAGTTTCACCACGGCTCACACTGCAATTAACTCCAATTCATTAATAACTATTTATCCTAAATTTTGAACCAAGGGACCTATGGAAAATATTACCCGCTCACATAGTGTAATCCCCTACCTAGATTAAAAGCATAACAACCTACCTATACTAAAGAAAATCCTACTCATGTAATGACTTAAGAGTTAGATAGGAACATTAGTGATATATGTAGGTTATTCCCTTCACAATTGTAGGCCCTCTCACAAGGCACGGTCTTAACTATCTAGTTCTATGATAATTTTAACCATTAATCCCTCTCATGAAGCAATTAATGGTCTAACTAATTGATTGTGGTGATCAAGCACATAAAATTTGTTAAACTATCATAGTATTATGTCTAGATTCAGGAAAATATATGTATTAATTCATTGAAGTCAATTACAATGCAAAATCGGGTTACTCCCGGGTCCTAAGAAATAAAGGGGATTGGCCTTGGATGATTTCTATTGTCATATCCATAGAAGAAAAGAAGAAAATTGTGGGAAACATGAGAAAACTAATGTAACCCCTAGATAAACTTGTCTGCATGATCCCTTTTGGATAGTATCTTGATTTGTAGTGTTCTAGTTGCAAATAAATTCTCTAGAAGTGTCTGAATCACCTAGGAGGTGGTCGTCTCCTTCATTGTCTCCTCTCCCAGCTCTATGCTTGGCTGTAATAGATTGGAACGTGATAAATAGGTCTAGCTGAACTCCCCTTAGGTTATAAGTGGGACTTTAACTATCATAGTGTCTTAATCATCGGATCTACCTTAATCTAAATTTTGCACTTATTGTGATGGGTTGGGATGTCAGTGGCATCAAGTCTCTAAGTGACTCAAAATTCTTACTAAATATCAGTATGACTGGTGGTAAGGTCGGTAGCACTGAGTTGCTAATTTTTGGTTCTAGTATTCTCCTATTGGGAAATGTCAGTACTACCAACTAAAAATTCAGTAGCACCGAGCTGATAAACTCCATCCTTGTTGATTCTAGATCATAAGTTGGTAACACTGACTTATCGTTTTGATATCTCAAGTGATTTATTAGTAGCACCAAGTCTCATCTCGGTAATAGAGTTTTCTTCAATGAACTTGTTCAATTTCTTCCATAAGTCGGTACCACCGACGCTAGGGTCAATAGTGTTGAGTTGCCTTAAAAGTGTTTCAATTTCATAAAATATGGGAAAACCAACATAAGTCCGAACAAAATATGGAAACATGGAATAATTTGGTAAAGTACTTAAAATTTGATGTAATAGTATTTCACAGGCCAGTGATGATAAACAAAGCATACATGATACTAAATTGAGAAATTATGCATCAAATACATACCAAACTAGCCTGTGAAAAGTAGATAAAGTTCAATGCATCAAAATCCATTAAGCTTAAATGTTGCTCACCCTCGAGCAACACTACCTTTGGATATGTTTGAGACAATTCAACAAGATGACAAACAACATGAGCTACATTTCTCAAATACCCCCACCTGGTGGTCCTGAATCGGCCCTTACCGACCAATAAACAAATAACTACTCTACAATAACCAAAAATGTTCATGAAATATGTCCACCCTTAGATCAATGAAACACTATTAACAAAGTAGTTAATACCATAGTCAATAGGGCATTCACTATATGTATCATGTGATTCCCTATCTAAATTTATCTTATCTACCTACCAACTACATTGGAAGTAGTTCTCTATATAAAAATGAATGAGGGGATCAATCATATATGTGGCCTACCATAAAGAGCAATGGGTGGAATGAAGTAGGTGGTTGTGAACAAGAATCACAAGTAACATCAGAATCATATGTGCAGAAACAAAATGTGATGAACCTATAACATGAAGGAAATGAGAAATGCATGAGTTCTAATGCCTTCTACTTTGGTGGAATGATGCATGCATGGAAGATCTCATCTATGTGATGAGTATGGATAAAAGAACGCATACATGCAACTATTTTCACTTCTCCTTGAAGAAAAATTCAGATTTAAGTTTAAGGCATCCTTTTCTCTCTCTTTTTATTTGATTTTCTTTCTTCTTCTTTTTCTCTACCCTTTTATTTTAGCATGGTTGAGAATTTATGCTTGGGCTTTTCTTAAATATAGTAATTATCACTTCTTTTCACTTAGATATATGGATGTTTATCCTTTCAATTTATTTTTGCAGAGAAAGTTATATAGATACATGATGAAAGAATGATGCAAAAAAGAATGTGCAATCTACATGAAATTTATTATGAAATTACTTGATATGTAACTATGATTTTCTTAATCATTTTTTGACAGTGCAATAAAAAGACTAACTATCATGCCACCTATTATGCTATGCAATGCAGTCAAGAGGAAACAACTCGGGTTACTTGATTATCTTGAGGTGGTGGATGAAATGTAATGAAAAGTGGGTAGAATCACATGATTAAGAGACAATGTGTGTCTTAAACAATGATATATTTCTCTCCTATCAACCTATGTATAGGGTAACCTTAGAGATCCTTTCAAAATCCATTTAAGGTCTCGTTACTTGTTTGGTCAGTTTGGGCTCAAACTTCATCGTCATCCACAATTCTTAGATAAATTAAGATTTTAATTCATATTAAATGTCCTCAAACTGACTACCCCATACACTTCCTCTAGGTGGTGTTATCTTAGACTTTGCAATTTAAGCTTAATAGGATGTGATCATTTAAAATTTTCCTTTTCTTTTTAGTTCCATTGCAAAGGCACACTAGGCACACACATGAAAATGGTAGAAATCATGAATTAAGTTCCACTATTACACTAAATAGATGTGGATCTTATAATTTCAAAATAGGAAAACTAAAACACTAATAAAAAACAAAATAAAGATAAAGTCATTCTAGCACCCCCTAATCTTGAACTTGATCATGTCTGCATGGTCAAATTAAACTCGAAGGCAGAACTGAGGTACCAGATCATAAAGGTGATGGGTGGAATGTTCCTAGAGGCATCTTTGGATCTGGTGGCTAGTAGGAACATGGGTGGATGGGAAGGCATATCAGGTGGATGAAGGTAACTAGTATGATGGCCCTCACCCCAATAGTAGGAGTAGAGTGGTTGATGGTAGTGCTCAATTTGTTGTATGCAAGTATTCATATTCTCCTGGTTGGCCAGGAGACGGCGCTCATTGTCATAGATTGCTTACTGTTGGTGTAGTAGCTGCTCTTGGACTCTGGGGATCTAGGTCAGGGTAATTGATTGTTGTTGTTGTCCCTCCTAGATAGACTACAACATCTTGTACATGCCCTCCATGGAGAAGGCATCTCCATGCAATGGAGGTGGCTGAGCTGCAGAGCTGGATGTTGCATATCTATGAGGTGTCCTGTATAGATGCAACCTCTATGTGAAATGCATGGAGTCTTCCTCCTCTTATACTTCATCATCTTCTTCTTTGTCATTTTCCACAGCCTCAGGCTTGGGCTCCTCAACCTCCTCATCTTTTTTAACAAGTAAAGCATTAAATGTTGGCCATCAGAGGAACTGCACTCCTCATAGACGGAAGATACGATCAGGAAGTGATCTCTCCTTCAACTATCCCTTGATGATGAAACATACGTAAACTTTTCTGGCATACTTGGAGATGAGGTGGGACCATTGCTGACCTAAAGGTTATACATTATCCATATTTTGATAATGACTCAACCATTCCATTCATATGTATCTAATATGTGTATTCAAGATTGATCTTAGGTCTTAGGTAGATGAAAAGGATCAATTTACACAAGCCCTAGCATGTCAAATTTCAAGTCAAAAGCAATGCAAGTGTACTAATAAGGAAATCCCTTTAAATGACCTTAGAAGAATTTTGTAATCACTTGTATTGATGATATGACTTGTAACTAAGATGAGAAAAATATGTGGGACATTTAGTACCAAGTTTTAATCACTTTTTAATTAAATTGGAAAATTGATCACAGATTGTTGATCGGTCGAGTTTCAATCTCGATTGATCCCATGGATCAATTTTCTAATGATGTGCATCGGTCGAGTTGTGCATTCACAGAATTCGACCGAATGGCTTACTGACCAAATGTGATTTTAACTGATCGGTAGAGTTTCCCAGGACAAACTCGACTGATAGTTTGAACATTAGGTTTGTCTTTTAGCTGATCAGTCGAGTTACCTTTATTGAAAATCGATCGAATGTACTATACAGAAAATACAACAAATGTATAAAAAGTGATTCTAACCATTGGTGACTTGTTTGGATGAAAATAGATCGGTTGCCTTGAGAAAAAATGACTATATTTCGGCCCTAAGTGTTCCCCAACTCAAGGGGGAACCCCCAGCTATAAACAGGACCCCTTGGAGTTCATTCCAAGGTTGCTCATTCACTACATTCAAGGTCCTTGATAAAGTTGAGTGTGCTACTACTCCTTGATCCCCTTTCTCTCTCTAGTTTACACTTCATTTCATGATTTGTGAGTGAGCTAGTATTATTGTAAGAGAGTTCCACCTTTGTGCATGTAAAGCTCTCAATCTTCCACTACTTCCCTATCCCCTTCTCTCATGAAGAAAAGTTGAAGCAAGCTCCATCAAGTGAAGGAGTTGTATCTAGTCCTCTTCAAGGATGTTGAATAGGTGGTGATCTTCTCCAAGTGAAGGAGAAGGAAGAGGCTGAAGATCTAAGAGGAGAAGCAAAGTCCTTCAAGGTGCAAGACTTGAGCTTGAGTGGGTATGACCTAGGTGAAGGCTGAAGACTCAAGCTAAATGGGTAAGTTCCTTGTTAAGGTGGAGATCTCCCTGTGGTTGCATGGGTAAGTCCTTTGGTGGTCTATTGCTGTAAATCTCTGTGGTGATATAATAGAGAAAAGCACTTGTAAAGTCCTAGGGGTTGACCTCTCTAGGTAGTGGACTGACTCACTTCTAGTTTAAAGTATGGAACCCCTCTACATCCCTTTGTAAAGTGCTTGCTATCAATCTCTCTCATCCTTGATATGCTTGTTAGATAGGACTTCAAATTTCCATCAAGCTTTTGTTCCTAATTGATATAATTTGAAGGTATAATCTATTTTGTGAGAAATTTTGTAGCTCGATTCACCCCCCCTCTAGAGCTCTTAGATCCAACAAGTGGTATCAGAGCCAAGGATATTCTCCAACAATCTCCCATGAGACGAGAAGATGGGTGACAACCTACTTGGTTCCCTCAACCTAGAGGGATGCTTCTCCATGTGCCCTCCAGTCTTTGTTGGCACCAACTTCCTCTATTGGAAGATATGGATGTAGTTCTACATTCAAGGGATAAGCTTTGATATGTGGAAGGTGATGGTCACACCTTACAAAGAGCCAACCTGAGCTGTTGCAACATGGAGTGAAGCTACTCTCAATGAGGTTCAACTCAATGCAAAGGCCATTAGCATCCTCTACGCAGCTCTCACTCCCACGGAGTTCAACCAGATCTCATCATGGGACACCGCCTATGAGATTTGGGACAATTTGTTCATCACATATGAAGGTACAAAGCAAGTCAAGAAGGCAAAGATCTACACGTTGAACAGCCTCAGAGAACTTCAAGATGGGAAAGAAAGAAGGCATTGTAGAGATGTATTCAAGGCTAACTATCATCATCAACGGGTAGCTGCTTTGGGTAACACTTTGGATAGAGGCATCATCAACTCAAAGATCTTGAGAAATCTTCTAAATATATGGGAGTCAAAGGTCACCTCCATTGAATAAGTGAGGAGCCTTGGTGACATCCCAACTGAAGAACTCATTGGCAATCTTTAAGCCCATGAGCCTAGACTTGACAAGCAAGAAGAAGAAGCTAAGCAAGAAGAGAAGGAAGCCAAGAAGATCAAAGATAGTGCTTTCAAAGCACAAGTGGAGGTTGTTATCCTTCAACAACAACTTTCTTGTCGCACTTCTTCCCCCTCCTCTACTGAAGATGAAGGCCCTAGTGAGCATGAAGCCAACTACATCAAGGGCAAGCACTTCAAGGGAAAGCAAGCCTCCCCCTCCTCTACTTCGAGATGCTACAATTGTGGTCAAAAGGGGCACTACAAGAGTGAATGCCCAAAGTCAAGAAAGTCTCACCACAAGAGCAGCGAAAGTTAAAATCTTTGACTATATTCTATTTAATAAAGAGTACATCAAAATTTTCCCAGTAAGGGTGTACATGCTTTATACAAAAAGAGAAGCTAAGTAGAGGGAAACTTAACTACATCAATATGTCACCAAAAATAAATAACTTATAGTCCAAGGTGGAATGATGAACTCCTTTAGGAAAGAAGAGGATTACAAGAAGGAGAGCAAGCACAAGAGGAAGTACAAGAAGGAAAAGAGACACAAGAATGCGGCTTGGGAAGCTTCATCTTCAAGCAGCTCCAGCTCCAAAGAAGATGGAGAGTGCCACCTTGCTATCATGGCCTCTACAAGTGAAGACATTGGTGAGGTAAGTGAGGTAAGTTTGCATGAATTGCCTAAAGAAGCTATTATTGACATGCTCGTTACTACCTGTTCTTCCTTTTTGAAATGTAAATCTAAAAGAAAACAGTTAGGAAAAATCATTGATGATCTTTATGCTAAGCTTGAAATTTAGGAATTGAATGAGAAAACCAACCTTGAGAGTATTGAAAATTTGTAAGGGAAATACCTTGATCTTGAACTCCACTACAATGGGGTTGAATTTGAGAATGGTATCTACCTTAAGAACATTGAAAATCTTAAGGAAGAGAATGAAAATTTCCTAAAAGAACTTGAATTGCTTTTTGCTTTAAACTAAAAATGCTGAATTTAAGTTGCTTATTGATGCTCATAGAGAAGAGAGAGATGTTTATCTGAAAGATATTCAAATGCTAAAATCTAAAAATGCTAGGGAGATTAGTCAAGTAAATGATCTATCTTCTAGACCTTTGTTGCATAGTATTAATGTTGCTTCTATCTATCTTGAAAAGGATTCATAGCTTACTAAAGCTTTATGTCTTGAGGCTAATCTTGTGCATGCTAGGGATGACATATCTAGTTTATCTTCTACTATTATTTCTTTGAATGATGATAACTGTAGATTGAGAGCATCCCTGTAGAAATTCCTCAAAGGGAAGAACTCCCTAAATGAAATCCTTGATCATTCTAACCCAACAAAGTGGTACTCGTGGTTTGGGATTTGTAGGGGGAGCCTCAAAGGGCAAGAGTAAGGCCAAAGGTAAGAAAAAGAGCAAGGAGATCTCTTTCTTTGTAGGAGAATCTTTAGGCACTAAGAATCCTATGGTTTGTTCTTATTGCAAATGTGATGATCATTATTCCACTTATTGTCCTTACAAGCCCAAGGGGACCAACCCAAAGATGAAATGGGTCCCCAAGCTAACTCTGGATCCCAAAGTTTGAGTTGGGAACTGACATTCTCCTTTCTTGCATGGAAAAGATAGATGGATTGTTGATGGTGGCTGCACAAAGCATATGACCGGTGACGTAAGCCATTTCAACAATTTCACAAAGAAGAAAGGAGGATCTGTCATCTTTGAGGACAACAAGAAAGGTAAAGTCAAAGGTGAGGGTGATGTAGGTGAATCCTTATGCATCAAGAATGTTCTATTTGTAGATGTCCTACATCACAATTTAATAAGTGTTAGTCAACTTTGTGATAATGGTTACCTTGTACTATTTACTACTTTTGAATTTTTGATTCTGGATTCCCTCACCTACCAAGTTATATATAAGGGAACTAGAAGTGATAATCTTTATGTTATTGTTATTAACTCTATTAAGCATGTGGTTGGTAGATGCCTTGTATCCAAATCGAATGATATTTCTCTTTGGCACTACCGGCTTGGTCATGTAAATATGCATCAATTAAAGAAGTTGAGCAAAAAGGACTTAGTCAAGGGACTTCCTAAATTGGATTTTGAAAAGGATGAGGAATGCCAACCTTGTACAGAAGGAAAGAAAACCAAGTCCTCCTTCAAATCCAAAGGAGTCCTTAGCACTAAGAGAACTCTTGAGCTTCTTCATATTGATCTATTTGGACCAATAAGAATGCAATCGCTTCATGGTTCCAAGTATTGCTTTGTTATTGTTGATGGTTTCTCTAGATATACTAGGACTTTCTTTCTCATTTCAAAGAGTGATACGAGTGATGTTTTCTCAAGTTTTTGCAATCAAGTTGAGAATGAAGCTTCTTGCCGGATTGCTTCTATCCGTAGTGACCATGGGGGAGAATTTGAAAATGAGCTTTTTGAGCATTTTTGTCAAGAATCGGGTTATGCACGCAACTTTTCTTCACCTCGAACACCTCAACAAAATGGGGTTGTAGAGAGGAAGAATAGGTCTTTATGGGAGATGGCTAGGACCATGCTTCTTGAGTTTGATACTCCTAAGAAGTTTTGGGCTGAAGCTATCAGTACCTCTTGTTTTGTGCAAAATTGTGTTTTCACTCATCCCTCGCTTAAGAAACCCCACTATGAACTATGGTGGGGTAGGAAGCCTTCTATCGAGTATTTCCATGTTTTCGGATGTCCTTGTTTTGCTTTGAATACGAAAGATTCTCTCGACAAGTTTGATCAGAAATCGTACAAGGCTTTCTTTCTTGGTTATAGCACTACTAGCAAGGCATATAGAGTTTATAATGTTGATCTTGCTAAGGTAGAAGAATCTATTAATGTAAAGTTTATTGAGACTAACCCCTCTATTCCCAAATATATTGTTTCAAATGATGATGTTGCATATGAAGTAATTCCTATCCTTAAAGAACTAAACATCACCCAAAAGGGAAAGGAGGTGGTTGCTCAAGAAGAAGACAAAGATGGTGAAAAGAAGGATCCAACTCCCCGATTTGCAAAGAATCATCCTAAGGAGCTGATCTTAGGTGATCCATTTGAGAGAGTGAAGATGTGGGCTGCATTCAACAAAGAACAAGCCAACAGCACCTTAATCTCACAACTAGAGCCTAAAGATGTCAAGGAAGCTCTTGGGAAGAACAATGGATCTTACTATGCAAGAGGATCTGGAACAATTTGAGAAGAACAAAGTTTGGACCCTTGTGCCAAGACCAAGTGATAGAAAGATCATTGGCACCAAATGGGTCTACCGCAACAAGCTAGATGAAAGCGGCAAAGTGGTAAGAAACAAAGCAAGGTTAGTGGCTCAAGGCTACAATCAACAGGAAGGTATTGACTTTGATGAAACATATGCACATGTAGCTAGACTTTAGTGCATTCATATGTTGCTATTTTTTTAGTCATAAAAACTTTCTTTTGTATCAAATGGATGTTAAAAGTGTGTTTTTGAATGGTACAATTGAGGAGGAAGTGTATGTTGCACAACCTCTAGGCTTTGAACATGATAGTCTACCTAACCATGTTTATTTTATTGCAAAAAGCTCTCTATGGACTCAAAAAAGCACCAAGGGCTTGGTATGATAAATTAAAGAACTTTTTGTTAGATCATGGTTATATCATGGGCAAAATGGATTCTACCTTGTTTCTAAAGCACACTTCTAATAATTTTCTTACCATTCAAATATATGTTGATGGTATCATTTTTGGCGGAACTAACCTTGATCTTTGCAAATAATTTAGTGATCTTATGCAGAGTGAATTCGAGATGAGTATGATGGGTGAGCTCACATTCTTCCTCGACTTTCAAATCAAACAAACAAAACATGGGAACTTCATCAACCAAGGCAAGTACACCAATGAACTACTTAAGCGCTTTGGGATGGAGAATACCAAGCCGATGGACACACCCATGTCAAACACTGCCAAACTTGATAAAGATGAAGAAGGTGAAAAGGTAGATGAGAAGCTCTATAGAGGTATGATTGGA
Source organism: Alisma plantago-aquatica (assembly GCA_963693085.1). NCBI lineage: Eukaryota > Viridiplantae > Streptophyta > Magnoliopsida > Alismatales > Alismataceae > Alisma > Alisma plantago-aquatica. The sequence continues at coordinate 844,898,617 of OY856412.1, forward strand.
AGTTTACTTTACTTAACTGCCTCTAGACCTGACATAATGTTTAGCGTTGTCTGGTGTGCTAGATTTCAATCAAATCCTAAGAAATCTCATCCTATAGCTGTTAAGAGGATTCTAAGGTACTTAGCCAAAACTCAAAATTTTGGACTGTGGTATCCCAAGTCAAGGGACTTTACTCTTACTGCCTATAGTGATGTTGATTATGCAGGCTGCTTGATTGATAGAAAGTGCACAAGTGGCACTTGTTTCCTCCTAGGACCATGCTTGGTGTCTTGGTTCTCCAAGAAATAGAGCATTGTGGCATTATCAACCATCGAGGTTGAGTACATGGTAGCCAAGAGTTGTAGTTCCCAGGTCCTATGGATGAAGCAAATGCTCCAAGACTTTAACATTCATTTTGATGCTTCTCCTATCTGTAAGTGAAATTAACTTATCTTACAATCCTATATTGCATAGTAGATCTAAACATATATAGGTTCACCATAACTTTCTTCATGATCACATTTCCAAGAAGGATATTTATATCACGCATGTGGACACGGAAAATCAGTTGGCGGACATTTTCACTAAACCTCTAGCTAGAGAGCAATTTAATCTTATTAGATCAAAATTTCTTATAACTTCTTTGAATGAATTTGATATGCCTTCTAGCTAGTTGTCATCTATCCTATATGTTTTGCATCTATCTTGATCATCTTTGAGTGCTAATATGCTTAAAATTGGTTTTTCATGTTCTTTTTGCCTTGTTTTTCTCTTGTTTTTGGGATTTTTTTCGCAAACGCTTATTTTATCACAAAATAGTACCCAATGATGAGTGATATGTGCCTAAGTATGTTTAATATACATAACGGACTTGAAAAATAAATTTAATTAGAATTCAAATGGCTATAATTTAAGTTTGATGGTTTTAGGTCAGGTTGATCATCGGTCGAGTTTCCCCAGGACAAACTCGACCGATCCATGGCCGAGAACTTTTTTAAAAAGGACCAATCGGTCGAGTTTCCACCTCACAGAACTTGACCGATCAGTGGGCTGAAGCCAAATTAAGTTGGGTTCGGCCGACTATTCTCCATGTCAACTAGAGAATAGTCGACCGATTCCTCTCCTTCTAGCCCTAAGCTCTCAACCCTCGACCTTCCCTTCCCTAACCAAGCCCTAATCCGACCTAGGGAGACCTTCCTAGACCTTCCCCCTAGCTCAACCTAGGTGTGTGAATGTTTTTGGTGGAGTGGTTTGTGTGTTTGATCTCTTCTTCTCTTTCTTTTTGCCTCCATGTCTTTTAATAGGAGATAGAGAGATGCCCCTAGCAATGCACCATCCTCCTCCTCATCTTTCTGCTTGATTCCTTTTGATGAGACCCTCTTTGTCTCCATTGAGGCTAAAAATCAGTATAAGGACCTTCTTCCTAGGAGTCATTTTCCTTTTAGATCCCTTTTTAGCTTAGTCCTTGGTGTCAATCTATCATCGATCAAGTGGCAAGATTGCTTTTTGTTCATCACCTATCAGCCCTGGGTGTCGAGCGTGAGTGATTTCACAATTCTATGTCAAGCTCGAAAGCCATTCATGAATTCTACACAAATATGTGTTGGAATTATGAATCCCTTGTACCCCCTCTAAATACTCAAGTTATCCTTACTTCTATGATCTCTGGGAAGAAATTCCAAATATCGAAGGATATCCTAAACATCTTCTTTTCAGGAGCCGATGAGAATGATACATGGCGCAAGGATTATGGTGAGTATTTTGACATGTTGGAGCCTGAAGGTTTCTACAAGCAAAACGAGATCACACTTCCCAATTTCCATTATTACTTGAAGAAACCTGACGTTCCCTATAAGAAGAAGAGCACCCTAACCTCCTCCTCCTTAGATCTCAAGAAGGGTATATTATCCCTAGCGGTCAACTGCAACGTCCACCCAAAGAAAAACCAAACGAAAATTGTAGAGAACACTACGGTGATAATGTACTGCATCATAGAGAATGTCATAGTCAAGTGGTCCAGATATATCCTCCACTACATGACTTGCTTTGACTCTGGCAAGAACACCTGTGGCACCCATCCTCCATATCCTGCCCTGATATGTGGTCTTTTCCAATTCACCATTGAGAAATCACTCTTCTCTAACTTCCACTACAGACCTGCCAGGAAGGGAGTGTGTATCAGTGAGACCACCATTTAGAAATCCATGCCTATCCTTTCCTCCACCACACCTGGTGCCTCACCCTGTACCTTTGCCTCAGCTATATCTGCCTCAACCCGAGCTCCTCCACCTCCTCAGCCTACCCAACCTAGTTGTTCCTCATTTCGTGTGTCCAATGAAGCCCTCATGGGTTATATAATACACCAAAAGGCATACAACCTCCAGGTCTAGGAGCATCTGCGCCAGGATTTATGTTCAATCATGTCTAACATGAACTTATCCTGTACACACCCATACCCCACTTGTCAGTCATACCCCAGTAGTGATTATGCATCTTATGCATACAATCACTTCTACCCTACACCTGAGCCTTCCGTTGTTGCTCCCACACCCTCTGTTGTTGGTGGACCTACTCATGTCTTCCTACTGTTACCTATTGGTACCTTGGCCACTCCGCTTGTCAATCTGGGTGATTCTGCTCCCTCCTTCCCTCAGGCCAATGAGATTTATGCTCTTGATATGACTTGGGATGAGCAGAATGCTCGTTGGCCTGGTCGTCGCTTCGGTCCTTCTGTGGATGAGGAGATGCCTGACCATGCTAATGACGAGACTGTTGATGTTGATGAGGATGTTGGTGATGGTAAGGATGATGGTGATGGCTCTGGTGGTGACTCCGGTGATGAAGGTGTTGCTATTGCACCTTTAGATGGAGACAATGACTACGAGCCTGATGCCGAGGATGATGATGATGTTGTGTACATAGATAGCTTAGATGTCTAGATGTTCTTAGTTTTTAGTCTAGTTTTCTTATCAATATATATATCTTTCTAGGATATTATGTATTAAAAACATCTGGGCACATGATGTGAGATGTACTATTTTATCTTTAGCTTTCATCAACTCTCGCTTGTAGTTGTTCTTATGAGAACATGCTTCGTGAGTTGTACTCTATCTTCTATGCACTCTTACTCTTTGCTCGATTATATATTATGAGTTGGTGCCATATTTCACCATATTTTGATTATGACCTAGCTTGTGTGTTTCTCTCATCTCTATTTGATATATGATTATGAGATTGCATGTTTGAATATCTGCTTGGTTGTGTTTGAGAAGACTTATTTGTATGCTTTTCTACCCCCCTTCCTTTTTGATAATGTCAAAAGGGGGAGAGAAATTTAATGTCTTGAAACTCAATCATATTGCTATTATTGCTTATGTGATCCTTTTCTTGTTCATTATATGCTTTATCATGTGACTTGCTAAAGGACTATATAGTACATGCATGTTATATTGCTTTGTGTAGAAAGACTAACTATGCAGGTTAAAGTAAGCATAGATTAAGGGGGAGCAATTCACATTGTTCAAATCTTAAATCCCCCTAATTCACATAGCAAAGGTATAAATTCAATATCCTTTTCAATATGTTTGAGGAATGGTTTGTCATTATCAAAAAGGGGGAGAATGTTGACCTATAGGTTATACATTATCCATATTTTGATAATGACTCAACCATTCAATTCAAATGTATCTAATATGTGTACTCCAGATTGATTTCAGGTCTTAGGTACATGAAAAGGATCAATTTACACAAGCCCTAGCTTGTCAAAGTTCAAGTCAAAAGCAATGCAAGTGTGCTAATAAGGAAATCCCTTTAAATGACCTTAGAAGAATTTTGTAATCACTTGTATTGATTATATGACTTGTAACTAAGATGAGAAAAATATGTGGGATACTTAGTACCAAGTTTTAATCACCTTTAATCAAATTAGAAAATTGATCACAGACTGAAGATCCCATGGATCAATTTTCTGATGATGTGCATCGGTCAAGTTGTGCATTCACAGAACTCGACCGAATGACTTACTGACCAAATGTGATTTTAACTGATTGGTCGAGTTTCCCAGGACAAACTCGGTCGATAGTTTGAAAATTGGGTTTGTCTTTTAGCTAATCAGTCGGGTTACCTTTATTGAAACTCGAATGAATGTATTGTACGGAAAATGCAGAAAAAGTGATTCTAACCGTTGGTGACTTGTTTAGATGAAAATAGATCTGTTTCCTTGAGCAAAAATGGCTATATTTCAGCCCTAAGTGTTCCCCAACTCAAGGCACCACCCCCAGCTATAAATAGGACCCCTTGGATTTCATTCTAGGGTTGCTCATTCACTACATTCAAGGTCCGTGCTATAGTTGAGTGTGCTACTACTCCTTGAGCCCCTTTCTCTCTCTAGTTTACACTTCATTTCATGATTTGTGAGTGAGTTAGGATTATTATATGAGAGTTCCACCTTTGTGCATGTAAACATCTCAATCTTCCACAACTTCTGTATCCCCTTCTCTCATGAAGAAAAGCTAAAGCAAGCTCCACCGAGTGAAGAAGGAGTTGTAGCTGGTCCTCTTCAAGGATTTTGAAGAGGTGGTGATCTTCTCCAAGTGAAGGAGAAGGCAAAGTTTGAAGATCCAAGAGGATAAGCAAAGTCCTTCAAGGCGGAAGACTTGAGCTTGAGTGGGTAAGACCTAGGTGAAGGCTGAAGACTCAAGCTAAGTGGGTAAGTTCCTTGTTAAGGTGGAGATCTCCATGTGGTTGGATGGGTAAGTCCTTTGGTGGTCTATTGTTGTAAATCTCTATGTTGATATAATAGATAAAAGCACTTGCAAAGTCCTAGAGGTTGACCTCTCTAGGTAGTGGAATGACTCACTTCTAGTTTGAAGTGTGGAACCACTCTACATCCCTTTGTCAAGTGCTTGCTATCAATCTCTCTCATCCTTGCTATGCTTATTAGATAGGACTTCAAATTGCCATCAAGATTTTGCTCCTAATTAATATAATTTGAAGGTCTAATCTATTTTGTGAGAAATTTTGTAACTCTATTCACCCCCCTCTAGATCCCTTAGATTCAACAACCACTAAAAGTGATTGAAGTCGAGTGTTGAAGATGTCTTCATGGAGGCAACCTTAGATAGGTCCATGTGGAGGTGGAGAGCCAAGGGTGTGAGAAAAATCCCAAAGTGAATGTCCTTTGAGCTTGTATATTTAGCACTAGTATGTGCTACAAGAATAACGAGATAAGGTCGATCTTCTCCCTCCCAAGTTTGAAAAATACCCATAGAATGTATAGGTCTTCCTTTTTTGGCTTCCCTTGTCCATGAGTTAACCTAGAGAAAATAGTGTTTGTTAGGTAGCGATGCATAATCTGGAGGAAGGGGTGTTGATGTCCCATCAATGAGGCATGGTGCCAGTTGATGGTGAATCCCTTTGGTTGGGCCGTCATCTACCTCCAAGACAAGTCATAGTCAAAGTCGCTCAGAGTGAATCGAACTCCACCAATTGTTCAGTCGTATATGGCATTGAACTCTAACAGTGTGAGGTGGTGGGTGGTGGTGTAGAGTCAGAACTAAATCTACTCATCTTCTCAACCTTTCCCCTATTCGAGGATGTAACAGACCTCTAATGATGTGAGGAACTCACATACTATCTCCTGGTAATAAGGACACCTGCCGAAGAATAGGGGATCACCCACCCTACCCAGCCCTTGGCAGATCCGGTGGATATTGTCAACGAATCATGTTTGGTGAGGAAGGCACAGTCACCATATCATGTTGGTATGAAATCCCTTTTCATCATATTGGTGAATTTCTTCTTCTAGCATTCGTCTGCAAAAACTAGTTGAGGTGGCTTCAGTACCATCTGCTCGGATGACAAAGCTTGCCTCCTTGGAACAATCGATGTTGAAAGTGGGAAATGAGGTTTAGAAAGAGAGATCAATGAAGACTCAGGGAAGTCAGGGATATGAGGAAGCCTTTGGTATCATTGGGAACCTTTCTTGTAAGGGGAGTGAGTTGGGTGTGTTTGAACAACAATCCAAGCTTCCCCTTCTATATAATTGGATTGCCCTATTGCACTGAGTGAGTGCCACCGACACCTAAGGTTGATGGTATCAACTTGATCCCTATCTGTGGATTGTTGGTGTCATCTGTTGATACTGATGACCATGAACCAGCAATATACCGAGCCTCAGATATCCAGATGTCAGTGGTACTGACTACATGTGAGTGGTACTGACATTTGGTTTGTGCACCCAGATTAGTGACACTGAATCGTTGAATGAAAGCGATCTCATTCTTTGAAGTTAATGCCACAGATTGTGGTCTTGCAAGTCGGTACCATCAACATTTTGTCAGTGGTCCTGAGTAGATTGTGTCTCATAACTTTTGGCTTTGCTTAGTGCCACCAACTATATGGTCAGTGGTATCGAGTTTAATTGGGCTTGCTCCTATGATCTTTTGTCTGTGCCACCGACTTTTATGTTTGTGGTACTGATATGTGTCGTTTGGTCCTTATCTTCCTTGATGTTATTCAAATGCCTCCTCGATGTATCGAACATGGAGTACTCTCTGTGTCTCAGTGCTATCGATTCTCTTTCGATAGTACCAAATTTTTCAAGTAAACTTGGCTTTTATTCTACAGAGAAATCAATGTCACCAACTCCGAGGGTCTTTGGTATCAAAATATTTTCTACCTCCCTATTTGTTTTTACCTGCACACCAAACTAAACTCATCAAGGTACCTTTTTCACATCTAAAAAGAAATATAATCCAAAATGCAATTAAGAAAACTAATTCTACACATGATTAAATGAAAAAATAACAAATTGAAAACAAAACTATGGATTTCCTCCCACGAGCACCCTTGTTTTACATTCTAGGGTCAACGAGATTTCATACTCAAATCTCAAGGAAGCTCAATGAGCTTTAGATTCCTCCTCATGGACACCTCCCCTCCAAAATAATGTTTGAGTTGTTGTCCATTCATCAAGAATATTCTTAACCCCATCACTTATCTCAACAGTTCCATGAGGGATTACTTGGTCCCCACTCCATCGGGACCTCAATTTCCCCAGATGCAATTTCATCCTAAATTTAAACAATACCTCCTATTGTCCTGGTAAAAAGACTCTACGTAGAATGTGGCGGTCATGCATATTCTTTGTTCTTTCTTTATAGATTCTAGAACTCTCATAAGCATCTATCTTATTTTTTCAAACTCATTGAGTTGCAATCTACACTTCTTCTTTGCACTAGAGAGATAAAGTTTAATTTCCTCAATGCCTATTTGGCCCTATGCTTTAATAACATAGGAAAATGACATGCCCATTCATAAATAAGCATGTAAAGTAGTGCCTATTGGTGTCTTAAAGGTTGTTCTATAAGCCCATAGAGCATCATTCAATTGCATGCTCCAATTGGTCCTATTGGTTGAGACCATCTTCTCTAGGTTCATTTTGATTTCCCTATTTGAGACCTCAACTTGGCCTTGTGTTTGGTGATGGTATGGCATTCATACTCTATGCTTCACTCCATATTTTCCCAATAAATCCCCAAATTTCCTATTAGTGAAGTGGGATCCCCCAACACTGATTATTATCTGTGACACCCCAAACCTGCAAAAAATGTGGTCTTTGACAAATTTGCATACGATTTGAGCAACATTGGTGCAGGTAGGAATTGCTTCCACCCACTTTCATACATAATCAATGGCAAGTAAAATGTATAAATTAGAGTTTCAAGACACAAAAGGACCCATAAAGTTAATGCCCCATAGGTCAAATGACATGCATCACACCTTCGCACAAAATCATACGCATCCTTAAAAAGTGTCTGCCAATAAAATCTGCTTTATAGAACCTTAGTTGCTATCCTAGAACTTGCATGATGTCCCCCAGTGGGCAAGAAATGACAATTAGAAAGTATGATCACAAACTCACATTTTTTCACACACTTCCTCAAGATGCCATCCATGCACTGTTTAAGTAATATTGGGTCATACCATACAAAAATATCAAGGAATGAAATAATTATTTCCTCTCTTGAAATCCCCAGTCCTCAGGTAATTCTCCACATGCCAAATAATTCACAATGTGTGAAAACTAGGGATCCTTGTCCTTGATGGAAAAAGTCTCTCATCAGAGAAATCCATAATGATGGGTACCTCAAACCCTGATTCATCCACTCTCTTTAGTCTAGACATGTGATTGGCTACTACATTCTCATCTTCAGCCTTGTCCCCGATTTCTATATCAAATTCTTGAAGTAGAAAAATCCATCTTATTAGTATGGGATTAGCATCTTTTTCTACAAAAGATACTTAGTAGTTGCATGATAAGCCTACACTATCACTTCTGCCCCTATCAAATATTGTCTAAGTTTATCAAAGGCAAAAACTACAGCTAAAGTTATTTTTCTGTGGTTATGTAATTTAATTATGCATCATTAAGGGTTATAGATGCATAGTAAATGATCGAGAGAGCTTGATCCTTAAATTGTCTTACAACAACCCCTACAGTGAAAATAGATGCATCACGAATCAACTCAAACGGTTGTCTCCAACCTAGAGCCACCACCATAGGCATAGAAATCAGCTTTTCCTTCAAAACTTTAAAAGATTTTAAGCAACATTCATCAAACTAAAATTGTTGGTCTTTCTCTAAACGCTCAAAACTGGCTTGGAAATCTTTGAAAAGTCTTTAATAAAATGTCGATAAAAGTCGAAATGTCCCAAAAAAATTTCTAACACCCTTCATTGATGATGGTGGAGTTAGTTTAGAGATCACCTCTATTTTTATCGGATCGACTTTCATTCCCTTGTTGGATACTTTGTATCCCAAAACAATCCCCTCACTCACCATCATGTGACATTTTTCTCAATTCAAAACAAGGTGAGTATCTTCACGTCTATAAAACTCAGTTTAGACTTCCAAGGCAGTCCTCAAAAGATTCTCCTTGCACCAAAACATCATCAATAAGAATCTCTAGATAACGTTCCACCATGTCTGAAAATATTTCAAGCATGCATTTGTCAAACGTTATCGGTGCATTACATAAACCAAAGGGAATTTAGAGTTATGTGAATGTACCATAAGGGCAAGTGAAGGGAGACTTCTCTTGATCATATGGCTTGATAGAGTTCTGATTGTAATTGAAATACCCATCAAGAAAACAAAAATGCAAACAGCCAGCAAGCCTCTCTAGAATTTGATCAATAAATGGAAGAGGGAAATGGTCTTTCAAAGTAGAAGCATTTAAATAATAGTAATCGATACACACACGCCTACCAGTCACTAGCCTAGTAGAAGACAACTCATTAACAGCTTTTGTAGTGATCCATATGCCTCCTTTCTTAGGAATAACCTGTGTAGGACTAACCCAATTGGAATCAAAAATAGTATAAATTATCCCTACTGATAGAAGTTTAACTACCACTTTCTTCACCACCTCTATCATGATTGGGTTAAACCACCGCTAAGGTTGTGCAATGGGTTTTTCTCCTTATTTAATCTGAATCTTGTGCTGATGTAAACAAGGAGAGATACCATTTTTATCTGCAACAGACCAGACAAACACAGCCCTATGATTTTTCAACACAGTGACTAGTTGTTACTCCTCCTTGAGTTCTTAGTGATGTTGAAATTATCATGGGTAGTTTGTTGTCCACTGCTAAAAATGTGTACTTCAAATGCAGTGGTAGTGGCTTCAATTCCAACTTAGGAGGGAATTATAGAGATGGAACCAATGGTGGAGGTGGTGGTCCCCGGTCTTCATAATGTATAGTGTAGAAACACAGTAGGGTCCTCAGGAAAAAATCACACTCCTCTGATGTATGATGGTGTGTACAGTCATCCACCAGGTTCATGAGACAAGCTTCTACAGGTAGCTATGGATAGGCATGCATCATTGTAGAGGGTGTTGTATCTAAAACTGTTGTTGGGTACTCCTCTTCATTTATATCATCATGATACTTCACAACTTTCACTAAGGAATTTGCTTTGTATGCTCCAGTATGTCTACAATGAGCGTACCCTTATCCACCTTTGTCATGACTTGAGCCAAATCTAGAAATGGTTTTCCTAAAAATAGTGACACCGGATTGCCTAATTGTTGCATCATGTGGCACTGCTCGCTTTCCTTATCCAGTGTTTTGTAGTCGGGTAGCTTGATCTCAAATCGGTCATCCTGGATCCCCAATTTCAATATTCTTCTTTCCATCTCTAAGATGATGTCTACTATGGCTTGGAATAGACTACCCAGTAGTAGCTCGTTCCCATAGTCATCCTACATCTCCATGACAACAAAACATGCTGGTAATATGAACTTCTCAATCTTCACAAGTACATCTTCACATTACATAATTAAACTAATTGTCATTATTGATATCTTAACTAAAGTGGATTGTGATCACAGTTGGATGGATTCCCTAGGAATTTAGTTTCACCAGGGTTCACACTGCAATTAACTTCAATTCATTAATAACTATTTATCCTAAATCATGGACCAAGGGACATGTGGAAAATATTACCCGCTCATGTAGTGTAATACCCTACCTATACTAAACCAAATCCTACCCACATAGCAATTTAAGAGTTACATAGGCGCATTAGTGATATTGGTCGGCTATACCCTTCACATTTGTAGGCCCTAACATGAGGCATGGTCTTAACTATGTAATTCTATGATTTTTTCAACCCTTAATCCCTCTCACAAAGCAATTAATAGTCTAACTAATTGATTGTAGTGATCAAGCACATACAATTTGTTAAGCTATCATTGTATTAATGTCTAGATTCATGAAAATATATGTATCAACTCATTGAAGTCAATTACAATGCAAAATCAGGCTACTCCCGGGTCCTAAAAAATAAAGGGGATTAGCGCCACATGATTTCTATTGTCATATCCATCTAAGAAAAGAAGAAAAACATGGGAAACGTGAGAAAACTAACATAAACCCTTAATAAACTCATTCGTATGATCCTTTCTAGCTAGCATCTTGATATGTACCGTTCTAGCTGCAAATCCACTCTCTAGAAGTACCTGAATCGCCTGAAACATGGTTATCTCATTTGTCATTTCCTATCCTAGTGTGTGCCTGGTTACAATAGAATGGAACATGATAAATAGGTCTAGTTGAACTCTCCTTATGTTATAAGTGGGACTTTGTCCATCATTAAGTCCTGACCATCGAATCTACCATAATTTGAATTCTGCACTAATTGTGGTGGGGTCGATACCACTGACAAGATGTCAGTGGCACCGAGTTTCTAACTGATTCGAAACCCTTGCTACATTTTAGTACTAATGATGGTGAGTTCGATAGAATCAAGTTGCTAATTTATGGTTTTGGTATTCTCCTATTGGGAAAGTTCGGTACTACCGAGTCAAAAGTCAGTAGCACTGAGTTGATAAAATCCATCCATGTTGATTCTGGATCATAAGTTGGTGACATCGATTTATTTTTTCAATATATTGAGTGAATTCTCAGTAGCACTGAGTCTCATCTTGGTAACATCGAGTTTTCTTTGATCAACCTATTGGATTTTTGCCTTAAGTCAGTACCATAGATGATGGGGTTGATAGTACCAAGTTGCCTTATAAGTGTTCTAATTGCCTGAAATGTGGGAAAATCAACATGAGTCTGAATAAAATATGGAAACTTGGAATAATTTGGTAAAAAATACTTAATAATTGATACAATAGCATTTCATAGGCCAATGATGATAAACAATGTATAAATGATATCAAACTGAGAAATTATGTATGAAATAGATAGCAAATTGGCCTGTAAAAAGCTGATAAAATTCAATGCATCAAATTCTCAAATCATCCTTATAACTTTCATTTGTACACCCTATTACTATGAAATTTAGGTGAAACTTTATTATAGAATTATATTGCAATGGCAAAATTTTGATAATGAAACTTGATTATATGACCACAAGTGTTTCTATAGTTGAATTCAACATGTATCACCTTGATTATGTATCTAGGGTTTCATTTATCTCTAAAAGAATTTATCAACTAAAACATGAACAATTGAGAGTATCAAGCAAATCTTAATGGCTCATAATGATATTGAAGAATTTTAGAGAGAGAAATAATTATGTAAAAACTCACTTCATCACAGTTACCCCTCCTTTTAGGAATTTTTCCCTCAAAACTCAAGTATTAGAAAGAGGTGTTGATATGTCTACTTGATCTTGGACTTGAGGTCCCAGGTACAATCACTATGACCATGGTGGATCCAAAAGACTTTCACTAAATCAATGCTTTGATTACTATGAAGTTGTTTTGACTTGGGACTCAGCATAAGACATATCATCTTTCAGCTATAGAGTTTCATGGTTTTGAATATGACTATGATCGTTGACATGAGGATTCAAATTAGATACATGAATTTGCATTATGTGTTGCACTATACAGAGGTGGAAGAGCAAAATGGTAGGCACATTCACTAATCCTTTCCAAGATTTCAAAGGGTCCCACCAAGCTAGGGCTAAGCTTCCCTTTGCTTTTGGCCAAGGCTCAAATAGGCCTAATCTTCAGAAAACATGATCACCATCATTGAACTATTGTTCCTTTCTGTGTGCATATGCATAAGGATTCTGCATGTGATGCGCTTGCTTCATTTTGTTCCTTATCAATGCAACCTAATCAAGATAAAGTTTCATATCCTCAGATTTCATTAAGGTGTGTTTCTCTAACATCTCCTAGTGTAGTAGAGATCTACATGGTCTATCATAAAGAGATTAATATGGAGGCATCCCAATACTTTCCTAATAGCTATATTATATGCAAACTTAATCAAAGGTAAGTAATGGCCCCATGATCCTTCCCAATCAAGAACACAAGATCTTAGTAGATCTTCTAGAGTTTGCATAGTATGCTCTGAATGGCCATCGGTCCATAGATGATATATTGTGTAAAAGTTCAATTGTGTATCTAATTCTTAATGACACTATTTCCACATCTTGGATGTGAACTTTGAGTCTCTATTTGAAACAATGGACTCTAGAACTCCATGTAGATATACAATATCATGTACATAGAGGTCATAATGCTTAGAAACCTTTTATGTTGTCTTCAAGGGTAGGAAGTGAGCTGAATTTGTGAGATGATCCATTATAACCCATGCAACATAGTATCCTTTTGGTCCTGGGTGAACCCACCAGGAAATCCATGGTGATGTATTACCATTTCCATTTTGAGATTTTAAGGGGTTGTAGTAGACCACCTAGTCTCTAGTGCTTTGCTTTAATTCATTGGCACATAAGACATTTTGTCATGAACTTCACAATATCGTGCCTCATACTCCTTCATAAGAAGAGTCATTTCAAGTCCTTGTACTTTCTAGCTGTGTCATGATGAATTGTGTACTTTGACCCATGTGCCTCACAGAGAATTTTAGTCTTTAGTGTTGACTTCTCAGGGAACCACATTCTATTTTGTAATAGAGACCACTGTCAACACCCACTAACAAGTGTGTTTGAGGTTTAGACAAGAGAGAGGAGAGTTCTTTGAGATCATGACTAGCCTTTTGTGCCTCAAGTAGCTCATACTTTAATGTAAGGATTGTAGAAATATTTTTGAATTGAAGAAAAAAATCATGAATGAAATGCAGCTTCCAATCCAAAAGTCATCCATGTTCTTCCATTCAAAATAGATAAAGATGCACATACTTCCCTTTTCCTACTAAGGGAATCAGTGACCACATTTGCCTTACCGGTGTGGTAGAAAATAGTGAAATCATAGTCTTTTAGATACTTGAGTGATCGATGTTGATATGGGTTTAGGTGTTCTAATGTTAGGATGTACTTAAAGCTTTTGGGGGTGGTGAAGATATCAAATGTAGACCCATATAGGTAGTGCCTTCATATTTTGACAACATAGATAATTGCATCCAATTCCAAATCATTAGTGGGATAGTTAAGTTCATTTGGATATAGAGGGATAGTTAAGTTCATATGGATATATATGCCTAGATGCAAAAGCCACTACCTTATTATCCTTCTCCATTACATAGCCTAGCACATTCCTTGATGCTTCGGTGAAAATCACAACCCCTTAATTTCCATAGGGTAAGTTCATAATAGGTGTTGATGTCAATTTCTAATTTAGCTCCTACAAACTCGACTCACAATCTAATGACCATATAAAATGTTCATCATATCAAGTAATCCTAGTGAGAGGAAGTACAACTTTAGTGAAATTGGGAATGAAGCGATGACAATATCCAGCTAAGCCCAAGAAACTTCATATTTCAGAAGGATTTTGAGGAGGTCTCCAATCAAGAACATATGACACTTTTGTAGGATATAAAGATATACTACCCTAGAATGACATGACCAAGAAATATGACTTTATCAATCCAAAATTCAATTTAGACACTTTACCATTGAACTTCTGAGCTTGGAGGACTTATAGGACTACCCCTAAGTGTTCACAGTGTTTGTTCATAGAATCATACTATATCAAAATATTTTCACGAAAATGACCACGAACTTATCAAGATATGCTTGGAAGACATTGTTCATAAGGTTTAGAAATATGTCAAGTGTGTTGGTTAACCCAAATGGCATCACTAAGAATTCATAATGTCCATAACAAGTTCAAAATGCAATTTTAACAACATCACTATCTTTGACCTTAAGTTGATGATATCCAGAACAAATGTCAATTTTGGAAAAAACTTTGGTGGTACGAAGTTGATCAAGAGGTCACTGATGTAAGGAGGTACTTGTTTTTAATTATAGGTTTGTTCGACATAGCATAAAACTTTCTTTCTTCTTTACAAAGCGAACAAGAGCACCCCAAGGGGAAACATTGGGATGAATGAAACTCTTATATAAAAGTTCCTACATCTAGTTCTTTACCTCCAAAATCTCAACATGAGCCATCCTATATGAGGCCCTAGAAATCATAGTGATTCTAGGAATAAGATCTATACAAAAATTGATTCCTTGGTCAGGAGGTAGGCTAGGAAGCTCCTCTTAAAATATGTCAAGGAAATCACATACCACCTCTAGACTTTCTACAAGTCAGGTACTAGGGTTGGTCTCTAATACTAATGTGAGGAAGACTTTGCAGCCTTTAGAGTCTTGTTAGCTTTGAGAGAGGAAATTATAACATCATTGCATAATTTTATTCATCTAGAGAAGTCTCTAGATCATAGAAAATGTCTTCTCCTGTGCTCCCGGCTGCCGTGAACTTGAAGATGACAGATTCGTCAGCCGACGCAAACCAGCCTCCGATCTATGAACTTAGTAGGCAAGGACCTGGCAATGCAGATGGAGTCAAGCTCTCGGTAGGGGTGGCCACAAATCCTAACAAACTGAATGGTCCGAAAAGCTGGGAGAGCTTCAAGCCCATTTCTGCGGGAGGAGCGCTTTATCTGAGGAAAGCCGAGGTCAGGGTAGAATCTTATCTATCTGAGGAAAGAGGCGGAGGAGAATGCCAACAGATGGAAGAAATGTCTTATAGGCTATGTGGTGGATTTTCAACCGCACCTACCCACTCTGGCCAACCACTTTGAATTGGTCTGGAGAACTCAAGGATCCTTCGAAGTATTTGATAGGGGTGAAGGTTTCTTCGTCATTAGATTTGCAGAGCAAGTAGATCTGGACAATGTGATTAGAGGTGATTGGTACGTTCTTGGCAGACCAGTCATCCTGAGGAAGTGGAACTTGGGAGACAAGCAGGAGAAGATAGCGTTCTCGAGTATCTCGGTTTGGGTGAACATAAGTAATCTCCCTATAGAGCTATGGGATTCCAAAATGTTTGAGAGGATAGGGTCCTATCTGGGAGTTCCTATGAGGATGGATGAGGTGACACTGAACTGGAGGAGATTGGATCTGGCAAGAATTCAAGTTCTTATGAAATATGATGCCTCTTACCCGAGAAGGTTGGTTCTCAGTAGTGATGATGGTGAAGACATTCCTATCTTCCTTGATTACGACTGGGTGCCGTATAAGTGCAGGAGATGTGTCTTCTTGGGGCATGACGATTGTAAAATACTGAAGGTGGAAGATAAACAGAGTACTAGTAGAGTTGTTGGGGGAAAACAAGTTTGGAAAGTCAAGAAACCTGCTGTGGTCAACATTATTAAGGAAATGCCAGTGGTGCTAAGGGAGGAAGATGACGGGAATTTCTTTCTGGAGGAAGTAGGAGTCTCTGGTGAAGAGTTGGGGTATTATGCTGAGGCTGTTTTGGAGGTTTTGGAAGTAGAATATGAGAGACTTTCAAGAGAGGTAAACGAAGGGTTCTATCCCTCTCAAGTAGGCCAAATCAGTAACTTGTCGAAGGCTGTTGAGGAAGCAGATGCGAACAAATTTGGATGAGATGGCCCTGCTACTCCCCCTGTTATGACAACTACACCCAAGGGGTCTCCTGATAGTGAACAGAGTTCACAAGCTTCATCAAACACTGTGAAGTTAATCTCAGGTGAAAAATCTAGAAAGGACCACCCTAAATGCCAATCTAAGTTAAAGCTGGGTGCTAACCAAAGTTTGGATAACTCTGGGTTCTCACTTTGCAAAGGGAGCTTGAGCTTATTTCTGAAAACACTGAGGCTGTCAGTTCAACAGCCCCAAGTGAAAGATGAATTTTATGACCACTATCACCTCTTGGAATGTTAGGGGCATTAACAATAAGATCCTTGGCATCCAAGAGGAAATAAGGAGGGCTAACTGTGATGTGGTTATCCTCAATGAAACCAAGTTAAGAGGTAAGAAGGCGGATAAATTCATGAGAAAGCATTTTGAAGGGTACTCTTGGGTCTCGAACTCAGCTTCACACCCTCTTGGCAGGGTTTTTGTGCTTTGGAAGGAGGAGGCTTGTCAATTAATTTTTCTTGATGAATGCGATCAGGCTGTTAATGCCAAGGTGGTTAGAGAAGACAAGAGCTTCTATTTGTCTGCAGTATATGGACACAATGGTGATTATGACAGAGAAGGTCTATGGGTTAATCTGGATCGCTTTACGAGTAGGGTCGATGGTCCTTGGTTGATCATGGGTGATTTTAATGTTGTTAGGAAAGCGGAGGAGAAGCTCGGTATTGAACCTCCCTCTTTGAAGTCGATGGCTGATTTTAATAACTTCGTTCTAGAACATGGACTATTTGAACTGAATCTAAATGGCCCTTTTTATACTTGGGATAATAAGCAGGAAGGAGATAGATTCATTGCTTCCAAAATAGACAAGGTTTTATATAATGCTGATTTTCATTTGAAGCTTGAAGAGTTTCATGGTGAATGCATTTCTAATATTGTGAGTGACCACAGGAGATTATGCCTCTTCTTGGGAAAGCAAAGTAGAAGGAAGACCCCTTTCAGATTCTTCAATGGGTGGATGAAACAAAAAGATTTTTCTAGTATCTTGGAGGACTGTTGGAAGCTCGAGGTGTCTGGGTTTGCTATGTTTAGACTTTATAGAAAGTTGGACTGCTTGAAGAACAACCTGTGCAAATGGAATAAGGAGGTGTTTGGGGATGTCCACGAGAACTCTACTATCCTTAAGAACATTGATACTGAGGCCCAATGCAAGGCTGACATGAATCCTTTTGATATTAATCTCAGACAGGAAGCTAACTTAAAGAGGAAAGAAGCTAAGGCTGTTGCTGACATAGAAGAAGTCTTGTATAGGCAGAAATCAAGGGTGAAGTGGTTGAAAGAAGGTAATACTAATTCGAAATTTTTCTATTCTTCTTTGAGGTCCAGGAGGATAAGAAATGTGATCAAATGTCTTAATATCAATGGGTCTGTTTCCAAGAACCCGGATGATATCAAAGTTGCTATTGCTGATTTCTACAAAGACTTGTTCGGTAAAGAAAGCCAAGGAGAGGTTTGGAAGAATGATTGGAAAGGATCCAAGCTTTCTAGCACCCATAAGCAGCTTCTTACTAAAAATATCACTAGAAAAGAGGTTGATGACATTATTAAGGATCTGAATACGGACAAATTTCATGGTCCTGATGGGTTCAATAGTTTCTTTTTTAAGAATGCTTGGTCTGTCATTGGGGATGATGTGTATGATGCGGTGAAGGAGTTCTTTGATAATGGGGCTCTCTTGAGAGAGACCAATAGGACCTTCATTACCCTTATCCCCAAAGGCAATGATTCTTCTCTTATTAAGAATTGGCATCCTATTGCTCTTTGCAATGTTTTTTATAATATTATCTCAAAGGTGCTTGCCAATAGATTGCAGCTGGTTCTTCCCGATATTATTGACATCAATCAATGTGCTTTAATCAAAGGCAGGAGTCTCAAGGATGTGGTTTTACTAACCAATGAGATCCTTAGCGAGTTCAATAAAAGTGGTTGTCTTAACGTGTGCATTCAGGCTGATATATCTAAGGCCTACGATTCTATCAGTTGGAAGTATTTGTTCTCTATCATGTTCAAAATGGGGTTCCCTCCCAAATGGATTAACTGGATTGATGTTATCTTCAGAACCACTTCATACCAAGTGTTAGTTAATGGTGAGCCTTCCCACATGATTTTTCCTTCTAATGGAGTGAGGCAGGGAGACCCTCTTGCACCTTATTTGTTTGTCATTGCCATGCAAGATTTCTCGGAATTGATTAAGCAATATGTTGATGATAAAGTCATTGCTCCTATTGCTATTTTTAAGACTACTCATTGTCTGCATTTGGTTTTTGCTGATGATCTAATGATCTTTTCAAAGATTTCTAGTGATAATGTCGTTGGTATTAGAAGGTTATTGGATGAGTTTGGTAATATGTCGGGGTTGCAGGTCAACAAAGAGAAGAGTGTCATATTTGCTAATTGTAAAACCCATATCAAAGATGTGGCTGATATTCTTGACATGAAGTTTGGGAATTTTGAAGATACTAAGTATTTGGGCATCCCTCTGTTTTCTGGGAAGATTAGGAAGAAGCAATGTGAACTGTTGATTGACAAAATTAAAAAGAAACTGGAAAGTTGGAAGTCAAAGATGCTTTCTATGGCTGGGAGGGTGGAGTTGGTAAAATCTACTCTATCTACCATGCACCTTTTTTGGGTTATGGCCTTTCCTATTCCTAAGTCTGTTTTGGAGGAGATTGACAAGTTGAGTAGAGACTTTATCTGGGGTTTTTCTGACAATAAAAAGAATCTCCATCTTGTAAGTTGGGATGTTATCACTCTTCCTAAAGATGAGGGAGGTTTAGGTATCAGATGCAGTAAGGAGGTTGTGGATGCTTGTCTTATTCAAAATACTTGGGATGTGGCGAGAAAGAAGGATTCTCTTTGGGTGAAGTGGGTTAATGAGAAGTACTTGAAAAAGGATACCTTGTGGAGTTACGATATCTCTCCTAACCACTCATGGATGTTTAATTCAATGATGAGATGTAAAGCAAAGTTGAGGAATCTCATCTCTTTGAAGATTGGTTCGGGGCAGAATATTATGGTCTGGAAAGATCCTTGGGTTAACGGCAGATTCTTCAATGAGGTGGTTGATAAGAATTTGGTGATTAGGGCTGGTCTGCCTACAGATGCTCATCTTAGCAAGATTATTAGCAATAGAAAATGGTGTGTGAGTGACTCTAGATGCTCGAAGTTTCTGTTAAGCAAGATTAAAGATGTTCCTATCTGCAGTGATAGTGAGGATGATCACTGGCTTTTTATGGGAATGAAGAAGGTTCATTTCAATTTTGTTTGGGATAGTATTAGAACGAAGAGGGATGTCAATCCTATGTTCTCCTGGCTGTGGAAGAGTAAGGTTCATTTGAATAGCATCTTTCATACTTGGAAAGTGATGCATAATAAGTTGCCCACTATCGACTATTCGAGGAGGAGAGGTATTACTGTGGTGTCTGTTTGTGTTCTGTGCATGAATTTCTATGAGGATTCTAACCATATTTGTTTTGAGTGCTAGTATATTAAGGAGCTTTGGAGTTTGGCTATTAATAAAGGCATATGTTTTGTTTCTCCCTCGGGTTGGAACAACCTTATATCTTTTAATCAGAAGAAGGAAGGTATTATTTGCCCTATTGTGTTGTATCATACATGGTTGGAGAGGAACAGGAGGATCCACGATAATATATATAAAGTTGGTTCCAGTCTGTGGATTAGCATTGAGAATGATTTTAATATCTTGATTGGTGATTAAGATGGTTGTCTTTGGGACTGCAGTGTTTCCTTCTGGGTGTTGGTTCTGAGCTTTGAACCGTTTTTTATTTCTTCTGAGGTGCCTAGGGGTCCTTGGAGTTGGATGGAGGATGATGCTCTTCTGTCTTCTGCTCGGGCTTTGTTTCTGGTTGTTGTTGGTCTTAGGGCCTCTCTGTTCTCCTGCTTTTGTTCTCTTGGGATGTTTGGTTGTTCTGTATGCTCTTGTTTCTTGGAGGATCTGTGCTTGGCAGTATGCCTTTATGGTTTTCTGGTAGTCCTTCTGGGTGTTGAAGTTTGCCATTAGGTTTCTTTTTCTGGGTTGTGGGTTCTGATCTAGCTCATGAGTTGTGCTATGTTGTGCTTTTGTTCTTGTTGTAGATGTTCCTCTTAAGATGCTTGGAAGTTTGGTTTTCCTGGGATGATGGTGGTGCTGCTTCTATGTTGTCTTTCTAGCCTGACTTTGGATGTCTCTATTGTTGTTGTTCCTTTTGGTTCATCCTGCCGTGTTTTGTGTTGTTGCTTGTGATGGACTTTTCTGCTGTTGAGTGAGGTGGAGCTTCTGTTTTCTCCGTCTGGCTTGTTCTGGAGGTTTGGAGGTTCTTCCCCAAGCTGTTCTTGGGGAGATGAAGGTGATGCTGCCATGTTTCTTGCCTAGCTTGGTTTATGGATGGTTTACCTATGACAGTTTGGTGGAAGGTTGTTGAAGATGATCTTTCTTGGTTGTGCGCTAATGGTTTGGAGTTTGTTTTTTTCCTCTTGGGGTATGTGTCTTAGGCTTTCTTTATTCCTTGTAGCCAGGTGTAATGTTAGTTTTCTTTTCCTCTACTTTCACTCTGAAAGTAGATGTTTTGTACAGACACTACAAAGAAAAATACAAAAAAGAAACACGAGTTTTAGCCGACCAAAAAAACATAGAATTAGAACTAGGTGGAGAGATGTAACAACCCCCTCCCCCTGCCATCCCATATTCAGGCAGACCAAGAGGGCAAGGGCCATTACTCTAATACAGGATCGAAAGTTTAGCAATTAACCAAAAATAATTAATAAAATTCACTAAAATTGGGAGAATGGTTTTGTATAAAATATAACATGATTATAAAAAATATGGACTTCTAATGTTACCCTATGAAATTTTCCCTACCACTATATCCTCCATGATTACATTTAAGTCTCTTCATTTGGTGCCTTCTTTTCTAGAATTTCCATTTTCATTGTACTGGTAGAATAATAGCATATTACCCTAAAATGCTGACAAACAAAATAGTCGGTCAGTATAACACGTTATACTGGTATGTAGGGAAACAAAAGTTTGCATATATTGGTAACAACATATCCACAACAATTATTTTTACAGAATCAAAATTATTGTTTTCTTCATAACTTCTAAACCTATTTTACTCAACCTATGGGATACCCTCTCTTAGGGCTTCATCCCTACAGTGGACTATAGGCCACCTCTCTAATCAGAGCAAGGTGCCTATGTTGTCCACCTCTCAATCTAAAGTTGGGTGCCATGTTGGTCATCCCAATCTGGGGCCTGACTTCATATGACCTTCCCAATTTGGGTCCTGGTCTGACCTTATATGACATTCCAAATCTGGGGCCTGGTCATAAGTCATCACCATGATTTTTCATTCTTTTTCATCTTCAACCTGCAGAGTTGGTATGCGGGATTCGATCAAGTTATAAACATGATTTGTGATAGACATAGTAACTTTATAGTTTGCAGGAATTAAATAAACATGCAAGTAGTTAATTTCAAGAAATCCGAAAAACTTTAGTATGTTGTGAAACTAATGTGGTTAGTCATAGGCATAAACACATACCTTGATCAGGTGTTCTTGATGTCCAAGCAAGAGCAATCAAACAAGAAACCAAGCAAATTAGCCTTAAAGTTAAAGCAATACACCTATTAATTTATCCAAATCATCATTAAGACTGAATTGGGTCTCAAGTTAGGGTTTCATTAGGGTTTTGCCTTCATAAACCCTAGTTCCACTTTTCATGACCTTTTAGTCAACAAACCCTAGACTTATGATTAATTACACTTTTAATCTCAAGTAAATCCTAATTATCCAAAACATGGGTTTCTAAGTTCACATAAGTTTCAAGTTGCTCTTTTTATTCATAAAACACCAATCGTTTATCATCAATATCAATTGAACATATTAGGATCATCATATCTTGAAACTTAGGGTTCTAGTTCATTATCTACATTAAAGATAACAACCTCATGCACTTTTCAAACTAGAAGTATATTTAGGTAGTGTACATATTTTTATTGGATTCCTTACATTTTTCTGAGTAAAAATCATATATTACATGCCTTTATCTGATTATCTTGCTAATTACTAGGATTTTTACAAAATAATTCAATCTCAGTCAATGAGGGCTTGCCACCTAGGCAAGGAGCCCTAGGCCCTACCCTGCCCTGCCAACTCGGTTGGGTTGGCCTATCAGCTCTCGCCAAGTTGGCGACCCGCTCGTGTGGATTACTACTAATTAAGTGGGAAAAAGGGTAACAAAAGACTAGATTGCCCTTACCTCTTCTACGCATGGTCGAGGGCATGAGGGTCAATTGAAAACTCCTCATCTTCAACATTTGTTTGATCACAAGCACAGTAGGGCAGTCAATGGTGAGGTTGACTTTAGAAAGGAGGCCACCAACACATGAATCGAGACCACTCTCTCCTCAATTATGCTTCATCAAATCCACCAGCATCCCCTCGCTGACGTCAAGACAACAAAGAATAAGTCTGACGAGGAAACAAAGATGGACCAAGGTAAAGGTCGAGACCAACAGAGCAATTGAAGGTGCAGAAACAATCATGGAACTTGGCCAAAGATCTGGGATCGATTGGTGCATTTGCAAAGGGTCTAAGGCCCTGTATTTATAGTTGAGGTTCGACCATGGTTAGTTGTGGATTGGGATAATCTACAAGAGATACCCAAACTAGGTAAAAACTAGGGTAGGTAGGTTTGCTTCTTACTCCCAAATCCATTGGTCTAGTTTCTTATTCTACTCGTGCATTAAGTCTTTGGGAAATTGGCTTCAAATTTTACCAATTCAGCCTTTGTTTCCTTTCTTGGCCGAGGTAGGTGATGAACGCATCACCATTGGATCTCTGATCCAACGATCCATATTGTACGCATCGATTAGAAGGTTGATAATAGGAATTCTAATATGAATATAATTCATGACATTTAATGTCATTCCTTACACTTTAGGGATTTTTATAAAATTTATATCCCTCAACCATCCATTCTTTTAATCTTAAATTTTAATGGAAAGTCTTAAATGACTTTATAAAGACGTGTGCAAAGATTGGGACCAAAACTCAAAAAGAAAAGGGATTTTTCTTCATATGCAAGTCTTCTTCTAATTTTATCCTTTTATGGCATCAAAACAAATCCTTTTCTCTTTCTTTCTTTTCTATTTCCTTTATTTTGTCTATTCTTTCTATTAGAAACCATGTGCAAACGAATACTAATTAATAGTGACCATCCATGCCACTTTCTAGAGAATTCTACACAATTCTCTCATTTACACACAATTATCATCTATTTGCTTTTCTTTATGCTTATTTTGGGACCTTCTTTTCTCCTTTTTCCCTCTTATCTTGTATTGGAATAATAACACAGTACCAATCACATAATCATTCATTAAAGGGAAATTTGCAAAGAAAACTATTCTTTTAAATAAACCAAGCACATAAAATACCAACATGCCTCTTTTACTAGAATAATTGCATTTCAATCATTTAAAATACATGTGAAACTAAGGTTATAATAAGAGATGACTATCCTTTCTCTTTACAGTCAAGAAACGGTGGGGTACTTTGTGGAATCTTCGATGGTGTAGCAAGAACTTTGATGCAGTCACCCTTCTTAAGTAAGAATGGAACAATAGGATCTTTAATGTTCTTAGCTTCTCCATAAGACTTCTCTGGTAGTGGTTATTCTTCACAAACTGTGGTCACCTTATCCTCCCTTCCCATGAATTTTCCAACAGCCATTTCCCCCCATGTGACACATCAAATTCACTTGCTTAAGGGAAGAGGGGGGAGCTCATGAGGATGATGATGGTAGTGGTAGTGGCCTTTGGTGAGGGAGGTTTGGATTTTGGAGAATGAAATTTGGTTTTTGTGGGGGCTATTGTGAAGGTGATTGTTGTGGTTGTTGTGGAGGGGGTTGATATTGAGGAGGCAGTTGTTGGTGTGGTGAAGGTGGAGTGCATTGGTAGTTGAATGGGGTTTGTGGTGGTGGAGGAGCATAGGCGTTAGGAGTTCCTTGGTATTTTTGAAGAGTGGGTACTTGGCCTTGTGCTGGGGTATAAGAACCTTGAGTAGTTCTTGCATAGCCACCATCATTGTTTAGGTTGGTCGTGGGTTGGGAAGGGAGTCTTCCCTCCTCACAGTGGGCAAGTGAAAGTGAGATTTGATCAAGTCTTTACTTGAGGTGGCTAATGTTTTGCCCTTGAGTGGACACATGTTTCTTCACATCGTCAAGGATCCTCAATCTTCTCAAGATGTCATCTTCAAACCTTGAACTATGTCTTGGCCCTAGATATTGTTTCAGTTTCCCTTGCCCATTTTCACCTTGTTGTTTCTAAGAGAAATTGGGGTGATTCCTCCATTCTGGGTTGTAGGAGTTTGACATTGACCCTTAATAATTGTGGTTTCCAAAAGCTTGCAATGCCTTCACTTCTTCATCAATAGAATCAATGACCATGGAGGATTGGCTTGTGGAACCCCCAACTTGATCCGTCATCAGGTTCATCATATCGGCCAAGATCTTTACCATTTTAGGATTGACCTCACCTCTAACTGGAAGTGGAGGGGGAGGGGGAGGGGGAGGAACCCAGTTCCTGTTAAGGTGATCTCCTGTAATGCCCCTCCAAGAACATACATGACAGTGGAAGCAAACCTTATGTTGTCTATAACATGAGTCACTTGGCTCAGAGGAACATCACAAAACATGATAATCATTGCAATAAGATAAATGAAACACCATGCATTAACTCAAAATATAGATCCATACATTGTTCTGTGAAAGGGAAAAACATAAACTATCTCATCTTATTTCAAAATCTAATACATGTAGGCTAAGAAAATCTAAAGCATGAACTGAAACTAAACTAGATAATCTATGGAGCGGTAGATGGCACCCCACTAAGCTAAAGTCTCCTTGATTAGATACACTTGAAGGCACACTTCAATTCCCTATTGTTCCTTGATCTAGGGACATTTCATCCCACGGCCATGCAAAATAAAGAAACAACAATGTAAGCAGCACTATGCATGTTATAAGAATTGTAAGCGTATATACTTGAACTAAAATAAATTTGATATGGCTGAACATTATGAATTACCATTACACTTTATCTTTCATTACATCAAAGAATTAAGAAACATTACTATATGCGTTCTCTCTGCCACTTCCCACATGGGGCACATCATGCTCAAAAAGCCCATCATTGCTAGGAAGCCCCTAACAACCATAAATGTCCATCATTACGAGAAACATATAATAAGTTACTTAATTCTCCTAACTTAATCATTAACATCATTGTTCTTATCTTGCCATCAATGTAAATTGTCCTCATCCAACAATTGCACTAAAGTTCTCATCATGCTGGTTAAGGCTCATCTTAGTTGCACCAAAGTGCTCATCAATGCAATAAAGACAAAATAACATAAAGAGGAACAATTAAAACTTAAGTACATTATCTTAATCATCATGAGATTTCTCCCTCTTAATCTTGAAATTATCATTACATGATTTACATGAGTCTTTCTTCAATTTCTTAACCATTACATAATCATATCATTAAACTGCTAAGCATTAGTGATAAGAATAGTACTTTATGATTATAGCAACCAACAAGCAATAATAAAATCTCAGGCATCATCATTATCTTAATTTCATTCATCAACTTGGAATTTAAAGCATAATCTTAAATCATGCATAACATGAAATTCATCCAAAGTATATGCATAGTGGCATGACTCGTTTACCTGGAGAAAGCTAAATCCTAACTTAGTATCCCTGATCTTGATTGAACCCTATGTTCCTAAAAATACATGGTTTCTATTAATTATCATCATTAATACATCCTAAACCCTAATTTGGGTCTTCTAGGAAAACATGGTCAAATACTCTTGAATTAGGGTTTGAAAACCTGGAAATCATGTTCTCCGTTAAAAAAACCTTTTTGAAACCTATTTTTACCAATTTTTCTGATAATCCATTGATTTATTGTGAATTTATGAAAAATTGGCCAATAGGAAAAATAGAGAAATTGATCAAAAACTTTAGAGGGCAATTCTGACTCACGGGGCCCTTGCCCACTTGGCCCAATGGCCCAACGCCGCATGGATAGTGGAGACTGTGTGCAAGGCTTGCTCAAACAAGACCTATGGATGATAATAGCCATGACCAAAGAGTTACCACAATAAAATAGGGAGGAGCAGAGATGTAAAAACCCTCAGACACCTTCTCCTTCACTACAATAGTGTGAGGAACATCCTCAGGCACCTTGATCTTTGACCAAGGTCCCGATCAATGAGTTCTCATGAGAATATGAGAAAACTTTCAAGCACTTCCACTTCACGGGACCCCGACAAAGCCCAAAACTACAATATTGGTTGTGAATGGACCCTTGTGGCCCTAGTGCAGATCGTTGGGGCAAAGAAAATAGGGGAGGAACCAAAGTCTGAAACCATGACCCCCGAGTGAGAAAGCTTCAACGAAATCTTTAGAAAAGTTCAGGACACCTGGAGGGCTCGTCTCATGCCTCGCGATGGTCGTTTGAGCTCTCTGTCTCCATGTCAGTGAACGTCGAGGATGAACCAAAGGTGTGCTATAGGTCATGTCGATTGGTGCACTCGCGAGACAAACTAGAAACATGGAAAACAAGGTGAAGGTCCAGAGATGCTTACCTAGTGGTCAATTTGACTGTAGGCAGCGGAGGGGACCGGGCTCGTGAGGTGTTTTTCAGAGATGATAACTGAGTTCATTAGGGCACCTCGAGGGTATAGGAGGAGAAATTGGGAGGATCAGGTGAAACTTTGTTGCCCAAAGGATGTTGCTAGCCCCTTATATATAGGTGTGATGGAAAAGACAGTCGCCTGTAAAACTTGGGTAGGGAGAGGAGTCCAAGCCCTAATGGGTGTTTCTCAGTTAGGGAATGAAATCCCAGAAAACCTGGGATGCTTAGGTTTGGATCACGATAGCGGTTGCAAAGATCAAGAGATTGAGTGCCAACGAACTCTGTAGGGGAGAGATAGGGTTGGAGAGGGAGTCAGGCCCTGGTTTCCTGAATTCGGTATCCTACTCAAGGTAGGTGACAATCCTGCATCCCTATGATCAAAAATAAAATGACTAGGAGAGACTCGTCTTAAGTCAGGCACACGTGACACCTACTTTAGGCAAAAAATCAAAGAAACCATAGTGTGCCATTTAAATAAAATGGGATCTTAGGTTAAATCACCAAATTTTCAATTAATGTACCACTAAAACCATATATTAACTTCCCTAATTGATTTGAAGGGTCAAATGAAGCCCTATTGAATCCAAATTTGAACCACAAGATAATTAAGACCTCTAGAATCTCCCTATACAATTAGATTTAGGTTTTCATTAACTTTTGTTCATCAACATCATATAGGTCATTATTTTAATGCATATATTATTAAAAGGTGTAATTAATGAAATTATCATTTCTTTAATAAGTTGGTTGAGCCTGAATTTGAGGTTATGAGAATATTTCATTATATCTAGGACTTAGAGGTCACATTACATTCTACTTGTTAGATAAATTCATAAATTTGCAAATTAGTGTTTCAGATTAAGGATCATTGATAGGTTTAAGATTTTGAGGATGTTACATCTCCCTTACTTGAAGCTCAGCGGCGTAAGTTTTCAGCATGGTGCTTGAAGAGTGGCTAATACTCTTCTGGAGGTCTATCCATGAATGTACTACTGCAAGAGGAATCAACAGTAGTCTGCTCAACTCAACAAGTCCAGTGTAAAATGTCTGCACCAGTTTCCATAGAGGGACTTCGTGGTGGGGGCAGTCTCGCATGAGCTTTTGAAATATTTCCTAGGCCTCATGAAAATATTCATTTTCCCTTTGTGTGAAGTATGTAATGCATATCCTCATCTAAGTTAGCTTGGAGATTGGGTAGAAGTATTTTAGGAACTCTTTCTTTACCACCATCCAGGTTACTAGCTCGAGCTTGTACATGTACCACTCCATACCTTTTTCTTTGAGGGAGAAAGGGAAGAAGGTTCTCCTTATGGATTCGTCAGTGGCAGCTGACATGTTGAATGTGGAACATTTCTCAGAGAAAGCACCAATGTGGTGTATGGATTCTCATTCTCCATCCCATAGAAAGTGGGTAGGAGTCCAAGAAGGCCTAGTGGGATGGAGAATTGTTGACCCAGATTTGGTCAACAAGGGTTATGATGGGTTAGGTGTAGTTTCTAGGAGTGAAATACTCATGGAGGGGGTGGTTGGGTTGTGGATGAGCATCCCCATGAGGTTATTTCATTCTATCTCCCATTTCAACTGCTTGATTTTGTTTGTGGTGGTGTCGGCATCTTCTTCTACCTATCTCGGGTTCAAAATGAACCAAGGCAGTAGAATTTCACTATATGTCGAGAATGTACAACGGTCATCTATACAATACACAAACAAACAACAAGAGATAAGTTAGAATACAAGTATGCAAAAGTAATTAAAGAATAAAGAATAGCAATGGTGAGGGTAGTAGGAAAACCTAAGACACACTAACTAGCTAGGTCGGGCACATCTATACCCTGGTAATGGCACCAGAAAGCATGGTGTGTTTTTTCCAAGGTCACACACTAATCAACTACATGGTGACTAGATGCAACCTAGATCTAGGACAAACACACTGGGATCTTTCAAATTTATAAAGATGCCTAGTCTAAGACACTCACTTAAACCAATCACACGTACCCGCAAGTGCATAGGGTTGTGTTGTAGTATAGGCAAGTGGTAAGAAAAGGGTCAATCCATGGGGAGAGAGGAGGAACTAGGGCTAGGTTAGGGTGAGATATGTTCCTAAAGTGGAGTGTATGGTTTTTAGGGTTTGTTGGAGGTTTTGATTGATTACACTAATGTTTCAAGCAATTAAAATCAAGATAGGAGAACTAGATTATTGAACCCTAAGCTAACCTTACACAAGTTAATTATAAGTAACAAGACAATACAACTAACTAAATAAGAGAGAGGAACTATAGCTAAGTGACACTAGCAATGCAAGTTAACACTTAAAGAGACAAGTTAAGCACTAGAGCAATTAAGGACCTAGGTTATCACTAACTAACAAGATTAACACTAGCAAGCTTAAAAGAGCACTAACTACTCAAGCAAGGCCTAACTATCACGAACTAAGAAATTGACTAAGAAGCAATAAAGGCAGTTAACTAAACTAGCATCAACAAGCTAATTTAACAAGATGGGTTTCAAGAAATATTAATGATAGGTGGGCCGTTTGGGAAATGATACTAAGATAATATTTAGGGGGTTAACATAGCATCCAAGTTTTATATCTTCAATCTAGATTGCCAAACCAAACAACAAAGCAAGAGCTATTTGAATCTACCCTATGGTACTAGCTGAGAAACTAGGGCTAGGTGTAATTCTAATAGGACTTGATAGGTCTAGGTTTATAGGGTAAGTTGTATACGGAAATTGAAAGCCAAGGGTAGGAATGAGAGTAGAAATGAGGGTGTTTCACCTCATGTTACACACCATCTAGCCTTTAGAAAACCATAGGTAATTGCACTAATCACTCTTACACTAGCTACTTAGATCTCTCACCTACTTGTAGGATAAGGCATTTGTATGTAGGAATATAGGGTGTTATCTAGGGATCCACTATTTAGATCTAGGAGCAATTCCTAAGATAGCCAGATACAATCCATTTTTCCCTAAAATCTAGGTGTTTTCAAGCATCATGCAACAAGCAATCCATGTTTAAAAGCACAAATCACAAGTAAGATAATGGGAAATGAGACAGAAGCAAGAGACAATCATCATAGAATGGAAATATGTTCATTACAGTTTATTTTCCCCCAACATGGTATCAAAGTAACATTTTATCCCCAAAAAGTCCACCACAAGGGGCTTAGCTACACATAATCAAGCAAAAGAGCAAAAAGGAAAGAAGAAAGAGGTAGAAGTCCATGGAGCTTGTGGAAGCTTCTTCTTCTTCACCTCCTAGCTGTTGTAGAATGAAGCACCTCCTTTAAGGTCAAAAAGGGCATGAGAATATAGGGGATTATGGTGGAAAACCCTAGAAAACTAAGGTTTTGGGTGGAAATGAGGTGTAAATGGAGGGTGGGAGGTAGGTGAAGCTCTTGAATGCAAGGAAGGTGGCAATGAATGCTAATAGGTAGATAAGGAGTGATTAACCTCATGTTGTGGCCACCACCTGAGTATATATAGGTGGTGGGAAAGCACTAGATTAAGTGGGGGTAGAAATGGAAATGTAGTGTAAAAGTCGGGTAGGGTTAGGTGATCACCACCTCTGTGGTGAAGCACCACAGTTGTGGGGAGTATGAGGTGGCACAGTCATGGGGAATTATATGGGTGTGGTGGGTATGAGTTGTAGAATAGAGGTTAGGAGGGTGGAGTGGACACGGCCATGGCGGGTGCCACAGTCATGGTGGAGGGATGGCACCAAGGCCATGTTGTATGGCACGGTGGTGTTGGAGGGGGAATGACTCGATCATTCTTCTTCTTATACCCATTCTATCTTTAGCTTGCACGGTCATGGCAGACACCATGGGTGAGGTGGCCTTCATGGGCCACGGTCATGCTGATGGCCACGACTATGGCCTTTCATGTGTATTTAGCTTTGGATCCATGTGACTTTTGGTGCCTTGGGCCACGGAGTGGCGTGCGCCACCAGCAAGTTGTTGTTCTTTGGCCATTGTCATGTTGATGGCCATAACCATTTGTCTTCACTGACCACGGTCGTTTTGGATGACCACGGTCTTAGGCATTCACATACAAATCTTATGGTTTCCATGTGACTTTTTGGACCATTTCACTACTACCGTGGTGATGTAGCATGGCCAAGGTAGGGGTCCAAGCTACTTCGACTTGCTTCAAACTTCATCAAATGGATGTGATTGCTTTAGATCAATTCGTGTACCTCCAATATATTCTCGGGGAAGATTTAGACCCAATCTTAGAGTATGAGAACTCAAAGATGCTCTCCATCTCTCTCCTTTGAATCCAATGCATGCACAAGTGCCCTGAAAAACATGCAAAAAGCAGCCATAAGTGTATTTGACATGATAGTTTGTATTGGGGGAATTTATTTACAATCTACCATGTTTAGATTTGATTATAATGCAAAAATATACAGGATGAAGCCCTAAAATAGGGCTGCATCACCACCCCAAACTTAAAACATACTTTTCCTCAAGTATGCTCCAATTAATCTCTCCTTCAATTCAATCAAGGAAGTCATGGACAATGCAATCATTGTGATGTTTATAGGTTAAATGAGTTCACATAAGGAATTAGGCATGCAATGTACTACTCTCCATTCAATTTTTAGATTTCAAGTGTGAATCAAGCACAGAGCACAAGAACATAGAATATGGGGACACCACTCACATATGCAAGTGATGCAATTTTCATAAAGCTTTGGATAGACAGTATCATGCATATCATACATTCAAAAGACCAGAATTATTGTTTCACTTGCTAGAAATACCTCATACACTTCATTCCACTTCTCATGACCCACTTGGCTTGTGTAGGGGGATGAGGGATAGATTTGATTTTCCCTATACCTAGTAGGCATTAAAAAATGGTTATGGAAGGGATTGGAGTTTTATTACACTCATCATTTCTTTATTTGTATGCTCTTAAACAGGAGCACCCCTTATTTTCTTTTAGCTTTTTCTTTTCTTTTCCCTTGGTGTAGGTGGGGAATATGATGATAAGAACGAAGCGGGGAGGTAAAGATATGGTCACCCCAAACTTTTGGGGGTGGCCAAGGTCAATATGTGCACTTTGGCATCCTTTCATGAGCGGAGAGGTAAGAAGGTGGTGGAAGAAATGTTGAGTCAAAGAGGGGACACAAGCAGTGGAAATTCATGTATAATCTCACTCAAGAAATATATTCCATGTAACATTCACCAATAAAACAATACATGCATAAAATGAGCAGTATAGTAGATTGCATCCTTTTCATATAGAAAAAATAAATCCCAAATGTTCAAGACTTGCAAGACGCCCTTTTATTCAAAATAGAAATTTATTTCAAGAGGCTTGGAGAACATGCAAAATTCCTACATAGGACTCATTCTAGCCAAAAACATCAAAACCAAGTTACATTATCCAAGATTTAATCATTTTCATCACAACAGATAGAGATTGAGTTGATACATACTATTGGGTAAGAACATTCAAGTTTGGGCAAAATTTGGCCAAAATGGTGCCAATTTGCATGTAATCACATCCAAAGCTACTTTAGGAAAAAAGTAACATAAAGAAAACATTTTTTTAGCTAAAAACACACAAAATTAAAAAAAATACATGAAAAAGCAATGCATGACATGGAGTGGAGAAAAGAGCAAAAATTTTGAAAAATTACTCAAAATGCATGAAATTAAGCTACATGGTATGCATGAATACAAAAGAAGCACATAAATTTAGGATAGACAAGTATAAGGGTTAATCAATTGTTTGATCATCTCCACAAAAATGTAGAGCAAGATTCATAGATAAAAATGAGGTAAAGGAAGGGTTCACCGCCCTACCACTCCAAACTTTTAAATCATGTTGTCCTCAGCAAGAAATAGAGGTTTAGAATAGTAGGGTAGAAGGTGTAGAGTCATAGTAGACAACTGTCAAGATATGGAGTGATCAACGTAGCACTAGGTGAGTAGAGCAGGACCACCATAGTCATGTTGAGCAACACAACCGTTCTAGCTTGCCAGCCATGTGGCCGTGTTGTGTAGCATGGCCGTTCTGGACTTCTTCTTGTAGCTTTTTCACTAGTTTTAATTATTTTTTCAAACTCGATCATCTCCTTGGTTAGCTCCTTCATGCATCATCTTCCTTCCATTGTACCTTCTCTAAAATGATTCAAAAATAGAAAACTCTCAAGTATTGTGTGTGTATTTATTGGAAAAATGAAAATGCAACAAAATGATAGGGTTTTGAGAATCTCAAACTATGTGGGTTGCCTCCCATAGCGCTAAGTTTAGAGCCTTCATCCGAGCTTGTTTCTCTTCCTTCATCAAGCATTCATGTCCTATGTGTCTCTCACCTCTTCCACAGTAACCCTTTTTAGAGCTCTAATGACGTGGCCTTCATCTGATGGAGTGTACATTGATCGGAAATAAGGGCTTGCCAACCACTATTCTTGGAAATCATGGTAGTCCATGTTGGTACATAGATCCTCATCACTCAACTTTTATCTTTCTTCCTCAGTAAACATTAAGAAATGCATATTCCTCCTACTATGTGTGACTGTTAAAGTGCCTGCACACACATTGATCTTTGCACTTACTATGGACAAGAAAGGCCTTCCCAAGATGATGTAATCCTTCCCCTCCATTGGTTCAATGTCCATGATCAAAAAATCAGTTCGGTAAGCAATGTTTATCCTTCTATCTAATGCCACTATTTCACTTGTCAGCATGTCCATAGGCGATCTCCAGGATCCATCACCTAGTATTAGGATACAATTTGTTGGTTCCATTTTCTATAAGCCCAGTTGTAAGTATATGTAAAACAGTATGATGCTCAAGGTTGATCCCAAGTCTAGGAGAGAATGCAGGTCACATATTGATGTAGTAGGTGATAAGAGGGGTTCTCAGATCTCCCCCTTTATTCAATAGGTGACTTCCCATGATCAAATTCATGTGTTTTGTAGCAATGATTTCTTTGGGTGGCATCAACACCACTTTCCTCCTCCCCATGAAAACATCCTTAACCAAGGAAAGGAATGTTTGGATACATGTCATCCTTTGTTTCAAGGTCCCTAAAAAGTTCATTATATAACCATGTTTCTCTTGGGGGAAGGGGTCTTCTAGAGCTTCATGGAAATGTTGACCACTTGCATCAACCTCTTCTTTAGAAAGTTGTGGACCTTGGGGTGGTATGATGGTAATTCTTGTCTCGTGGGGTGGAGCTTGGGTTGTCATTGACTCCTCATAGAATGGCATATCAAGTGTTATCTCTTTCAAAATGGATGGGACGGTGAAACTTTGGGTACCCATGGCGCTTCCATAAAATGGTGAGGTAGTAGATTCTTCTTTTTCAAACAAGGATGAAACAAGTGGGGGTGCATCCACAGGCAAAGGTGTAATATTGGGAGTCATCTTCTCAACAAAAAGTGGGACACTTAGCATTGTCTTATCAAGAAATGGAGGGGGACTTTGTGGAATCTTTGATGGTGTAGACAGATATTTGATATGGTCGGCCCTCTCAAGCAAGAATGGAACAATAGGATCTTTGATACTCTTAGCTTCTCCACAAGACTTATCTGGCAATGGTTCTTCTTCACAAACCTTGGTCACCTTATCCTCCCTTCCCATGAATTTTCCAACAGTCAGTTTCCCCCATGTGACATGCAGCATATTCACTTGCTCAAGGTGGTCTTTGGTGAGGGGGGTTTGGGTTCTGGAGAATGAAAGTTGGTTTTTTGGGGAGCTATTGGGGAGGTGGTTATTGTGGTTGTTGTGAAAGGGGCTGATATTGAGGAGGCAGTTGTTGGTGTGGTGAAGGTGGAGTTTGACATTGACCCTTGGTAATTGTGGTTAATGTTTTGCCCTTGAGCGGACACATCTTTCATCACATCATCAAGGCTCCTCAATCTTCCCAAGACTTCATCTTCAAACCTTGAACTATGTATTGGCCCTTGATGTTGTCTCAGTTGCCCTTTCCCATCTTCACCTTGTTGTATCTAAGAGAAATTGGGGTGATTCCTCCATTCTGAGTTGTAGGAGTTTGGCATTGACACTTGGTAATTGTGGTTGCCAAAAGATTTCAATGCCTTCACTTCTTCATCAATGGAATCAATGGCCATGGCAGATTGGCTTTTGGAACCCCCAACTCGATCCTTCATTAGGTTCATCATATCAGCCAAGATATTTACTATTTTAGGATTGAACTCGTCTCTAAATAGAACTGGAGGAGGATGGGGAGGAACCCAGTTCTTGTCAAGGTGATTTCCCTTGCTTGAAGTTCGGTGGCATGAGTTTTCAGCAAGGTGCTCGAAGAGTGGCCAAGACTCTTTCGTAGGTCTAGCCATGAATGTACCATTGCAAGAGGAATCAATAGTAGTCTATCTCAACTCAACCAGTCCAGTGTAAAACATCTGCACTAGCTGCCATAGAGGGACTTCATGGTGGGGGTAGTCTCGTAGGAGCTTTTAAAATATTTCCTAGGCCTCAGGAAAAGGTTCATTTTCCCTTTGTGTGAAGGATGTAATGTATCTCCTCATTTGAGTTAGCTTGGATATTGGGTAGAAATTTAAGAATTCATTCTTTACCGCCATCCAGGTCACTAGCTCGGGTTTGGACATGTACCACTCCTTAGCTTTTTCTTTGAGGGAAAAAGGGAAGAGGGTTCTCCTTATGGATTTGTCATTGGCGGTTGGCATGTGGAATGTGGAACATGTCTCCAAGGAAGCATCAATATGGTGTTATGGATTCTCATTTTTCATCCCATAGAAAGTGGGCAAGAGTCCAAGAAGGGTTGGTCATATGGAGAATTGTTGACCCAGCATTTGGTCAACAAGGGTGGCAATGGGTGAGGTGTAGTTTCTAGGAGTGAAGTAACTCATGGAAGGGGTGGTTGGGTTGTGGATGAGAAGTCCCATGCGTTTATTCCTCTCTATCTCCCATTTCGTATGCTTGATGTTGTTTATGGTGGTGTTGGCATCTTCTTCTACCTATCTCAGGGTCAAAAGGAACCAAGACAGTAGAAACTGATCATCTTCCGAGCATGCACAGTTGTCGCCTACGCAATACACAAACAAACAACAAGAGATAAGTTAGAAGACAAGTATGCAAAAGTAAGAAAAGAATAAAGAATATCAATGGTGAGGGTAGTAGGAAAAAATAAGCTACACTAACTAGCTAGGCTAGCACCTCTACTCCCTGGAAACGGAGCCAAAAAGCTTGGTGCATTTTTCCCAAGGTCACACACAAATCAACTAAATGGTGACTAGATGGAAACTAGGGCTAGGACAAACACACAGGGATCTTTCAAATTTATAAAGATGCCTAATCTAACACACTCACTCAAACCAATCACATGTACCCACAAGCACATGGGGTTGTGTTGTAGTATAGGCTAGTGGTAAGAAAAGGGTCAATCTACAGGGAGCGAGGGGGCACTAGAGCTAGGTTAGGGTGAGCTAGGGTCCTAAAGTAGAGTGTAGGGTTTTTTGGAGGTTTTGATTGATTACTCTAATGTTGTAAGCAATTAAAAGAAAGACAGGAGAAATAGATTATCAAACCCTAAGTTAGCCTTACACAAGTTACTTCTTAGTATCAAGATAATATAACTAATTAAACAAGAGCAAGGAACTACAAATAAGCTACACTAGCAATGCAAGTTAACACTTAAAGAGACAAGTTAACTACTAGAGCAATTAAGGACCTAGGTTATCACTAACTAACAATATTAACACTAGCAAGCTCAAAAGAGCATTAACTACTCAAGCAAGGCCTAACTATCATGAACTAAGAAATTGACTAAGAAGCAATAAAGGTAATTAACTAAAGTAGCATCAACAAGCTAAGAGAAAAATATGGGTTTCAAGAAATATTAATGAGAGGCAGGATGCTTGGGAAATGATACTATGATATTAGTTGGGGGTTAACATAGCATCCAAGTCTTATATCTTCAATGTAGATTGCCAAACCAAACAACAAGGCAAGTGCTATTTGAATCTACCCTGTGCTACTAGTTGAGAAACTAGGGCTAGGTGTAATTCTAATAGGACTTGACAAATTTAGGTTTCTAGGGTAAGTGGTATTAGGGAAATTGAGAGCCAAGGGTAGGAATGGGGGTAGATATGAGGATGTTTCACCTCATGTAACACACCATCTAGCCTTTAGAAAACTCTAGGCAATTGTACTATTCACTCTTAGACTAGCTACTTAGATCTCTCACCTATCTGTAGGAGAAGGCATTTGTATGTAGGAATATAGGGTGCCATGTAGGGATCTACTTTTTGGACCTAGGAGCAATTCCTAATATAGCTAGATACAATCCATTTTCCCCTATAATCTAGGTGTTTTCAGACATCATACAACAAGTAATCCATGTTTAAAAGAAAAAATCATAAGTAAGATAATGGGAAATGAGATAGAAGCAAGAGACAATCATCATCGAATGGAAATATGTTCATTACAAGTTATTTTCCCCCAACATGGTATCGAAGTATAATTTTAGCTCCAAACAGCCCACCACAACTGGTTTAGCTACACATAATCAAGCAAAAGAGAAAAAAGGAAAGAAGAAAGAGGTAGAAGGCCATGGAGATCATGGAAGCTTCTTCTCCTTCATCTCATAGTTGTTTTAGAATGAAGCACCTCATTCCAAGGTCCAAAAAGGCATGAGTAGGGTATTATGGTGGAAAACCCTAGAAAACTAAGGTTTTGGGTGGAAATGAGGTGGAAATGGAAGGTGGGAGGTAGGTGAAGCTCTTGAATGCAAGGAACATGGCAATGAATGCTAAGAGGTAGCTAAGGAGTGGAAAACCTTGTGTTGTGGATGCCACCCATGTATATATAGGTGGTGAGGAAGCACTAGGTTAAGTGGGGGTAGAAATGGAAATGTAGTGGAAAAGTTGGGTAGGGTTAGGTGATCACCATGGCCATGGTGAGTATGAGGTGGTGCAGTCATGGGGAATGATACGGGTGTAGTGGATATGAGTTGTAGAATGGAGGTTAGAGGTTGGAGTGGACACGGCCATGGAGGGTGACATAGTCGTGGTGGAGGGATGGCGCCACGGCCGTGTTGCATGGAACGGCCATGCTGGAGGGGGGATGCATTGGTCATTTGACTTCTTATACTCATTCTATCTTCAGCTTGCTATGGTCGTGGCAGACACCACGGGCGAGGTGGTCTTCATGGGCCACGGTCGTGCTAATGGCCACGAACGTGGCCTTTCATGTGTATTTCGTGCTAGATCCATGTGACTTTTGGTGCCTTGGGCCACGGTCGTGGTTTGCACCACAGTCGTGTTGATAGCCACAACTGTATTGTCTTTAGTGACCATGGCCATTTTGGATGACCATGTCTGTGGGCATTCATGTACAAATCTTATGGGTTCCTTGTGACTTTTTGGACCATTTCACCACAACCGTGGTGATGTAGCATGGCCAAGGTAGGGGTCCAAGCTACTTCAACTTGCTTCAAACTTCATCAAATGGCTGCTAATTGCTTTAGATTAATTATTATACCTCTAAGGAATTCTCAGGGAAGATTTAGACCCAATCTTGGAGTATGACAACTAAAAGATGCTCTCCATCTCTCTCCTTTACATCCAATGCATGAACAAGTCCCCTAAAAAATATGCAAAAAGCAGCCATAAGTGAATTTAACATGATAGTTTATATTGGGGGAATTTATTTGCAATCTACATGTTTTAATGTGATTATAATGCAAAAAAGACACATGATGAAGCCCTAAAATAGGGTTGCATCACATATCCATTCCTAATATGGAATGTGTATGTCTCATCTCCCACACTCATAACAAGATGAAATAAGCATTTGGTTGCAGTCCAAATATGAAGCTCATCTCATTCCAAGAGTAGAGATGGTGCATCCACAACTTACCATTTAATTTCATATTCGGGTTGTGTCATTCTTCACCTTCTGGCATATCCTTAATTCTATGCCCACCTATAGGAAGGCTTCCTTATAACCTTTGAGTCTCATCATAACCTCCTATTTATGATCCTTAGTCATCCACTCAAGGTCTCTATGGTGCTGGTACTTTTGGATGATCTCACCTTTATGCACCTAGGGAGTGCCTCTCACATTTACCCCTTGGGCCCCATGAACTCATGAAGGTGGTCAATCTCCTCACTCATGAGCCTTAGGAAAACATAGTTGTTACCTCCTGACCATATGGTCTTGTGCACTTAGGGAATAATCAACTCCTACTCCCATCAGTCTCATCCCTACTTGACCTTAGGATTGACTTAGGGTTCCATTGAGAAGTCACATTTTATTTGTGGTTCCTCTAACAATATCCAAGCACATTATATCCTTAATCATTCTTTCACCTGAATTTCCTTCATCTCTTAGGGCACCCATAGTTTTCTCTATGCCCTTTGATTGGGATCATGGAAACCTACCCATCTGGGCATGGCCCCATTCTACCCCCACTAGAGATGGCATACATGGGAGTAAGGAATCATACTCAATCTACGTGCTTGTGCGCTTCATGCACTTAATCTCCCAATTTTACAAGTAACTCTTAATGTTACCTATTTTTTTAACCACTTTGTGAACTCACCCTTTTAGGAGGGGTCACATCCCAAGACAAGATATAACTAATACTTATACATACCAAGGATCAT
Organism: Alisma plantago-aquatica; assembly: GCA_963693085.1. NCBI lineage: Eukaryota > Viridiplantae > Streptophyta > Magnoliopsida > Alismatales > Alismataceae > Alisma > Alisma plantago-aquatica. Next base: position 844,938,298 of record OY856412.1, read on the forward strand.
AAAGACATACTTAGATCCAAAGTGTATTTCATCACAAGTGGACATGTCCCTTAGGCATATTTCCTATTATTCCATCCATGCATCTTATACCTAGAACAATATTATTATACCATATGGGTTATCATTCAAGAATTAGATCACTATTAAATGCTTCATTTCCAATTTGGTTATACAAGATATGATACATCTCATCTCACAACCATGCATTTATGTCACAAGGTGTACTACAACTTTTTAGGGAAGATCACTTCCTAGTAGTCGGTTTACATCTTCATGAGCTTCCTGATCATCAAAAGCAAAAACTTGAACATGTCGACGTTCTTCATTAATTGGGATTTCCCCTTATGGTGCTACAGTCTCTGTATATGCTACTACTAGGCTTGGTCCTCAAGGGTCAGGGAGAGGACAGTTGGACCGGATATGTCCTTCTTGCCAACAGAAATAACATACTCTATTCTCATAACGGCATCTGTCGTAATGCCTCCTCCCACAGCTATGGAAGGAGGGTTTGGGATTCTTGCACTGGGGTTTTCCCTTTCTGTCATTTCTATTCCATTTGTGATTACAGCCTTGTCCTTTTCCATTCCTTGGGGAAGAAAAGCCTTCCACGAACCTCAAATGCCTCAAATGTCCTTCAGGTGGGTCCTGAACTGTAACGCCCCTCCAAGCACATATATAAGTCAGCAGAAGCAAACCCTATGTTGTCCATAACATGTCACTTGGCTCGGAGGAACATTACAAAACATGATATACATTGCAATAAGGTAAATGAAAAACCATGCATTAACTCAAAACATAGATTCATACATTGTTCTTGAAGGAAAAACATAAACTATCTCATCTTAATCTCAAACCTAATACATGTAGGCTAATCAAATCTAAGACATGGAACGATAAACTAGACTAAAGGATCTACTAAGTGGTAGATGGCACCCCACCAAGCTAGAGTCTCCTTGATGTCTTCTACCTTGAAGCACTTACTTCAATTTACTTTCCTCCTTGATCTAGGGACATCTCATCCCACGGCCATGCAAAAACAAAGACACACATCAGTAAGCGGCACTATACATTTTATAAGAACTAAAAATAAGCATATATACTTGACTTGAAAGAAAACATTGACATGAAATTTAACTTAAGCATTCTTGATTACATGATTCTTATAACATGAAGAACTGAACAGTAATATATTCCTCTCTCTATGATGCCCACTTAAGAGAACATGATTGCTAGGAAAGCCCATAACGGCACAAATGCCCATGATTTGGCTATAAAAGCCCATAATTGGCACGAATACCCATAATGACCCCTTGAGGTCCATGATTTGAGAAGCATATAAAAACTAATTCAATTCCAATTAACTTGATCATTAACATGACTTTAGCATTAACATTAACATGATCCTTAAACTTAACATGATGGGATTTCTCCCTCTTGAGATGAACTTTAAAATCCATTAATCATTGATCATTAATCATAATCCATAATCTTAATGAACATGATAAAAATATGACATAAGATATAGAAAACATCAATCAATTTATATGATGAACATGACTTGAGCATTAAAGTTGAAATTGAAAGCATAATCATTAAATCATACATAGCATACAACTCAACCAATGTAAATATGTATAATGGAATGACCCGCTTACCTTGGATCAAAGTAAATCCTAACTTGGTCTCTCTGATCTTGAGTCAAATCCGAAGTTAACCTTCACTTGTCTTGATTAGGCTATAAACACATGTTCATAATTATTAAACATCATAAATCAATACATTGTATTGATCCTAGGTCGAATTAGGGTAAATTAGGGTTTGAGTGCATTAGGGTTAGGCTTACTGATCAATGTCATAGAGTTAGGAAATCTAGGTTGGATGATTACTGGTTTAAGCCTCGTTAATGACATATGGTACATATTTAGGGTTTCATGGGTTAAATTAGGGTTTCTAATAAAACATCATAATAGGAAGGAAAAATGCGACTTAGAAACCCAAAAATTGGATACTAATTAAAAAATCCTTTCCAATGACTATTTGTGCATGATTTTCTGATAAAGTATGTGATTATTGTGAAGTTTTAAAGTAGGGACTAATCAAAAAATTTAACCAATTAAAACACACCTTTTCTTCTTTTAGTTGGATTGGCCTCTCTACAAGTCCATTGTCTGACAGCCCATGACCACATAATACAGCCCATCACCCTTTCTTTCTCGCTTGATGTGCGACCAGGGAGAGCGTCGCTCCCCTGTTTCTCATGACCAGAAGAGGGCACCGCCTCATGGTGTCCAACCAGGGTTGCTAGCAGGTCGATCTGGCCTCAAATCTACATATGATGTCTTCCATATGGATGTTTGTAGACATGAATTCACAACCTATTATCCTCATCACCTGCAGCACCAAAGGACTCCTTGTATCCCCTATCCTATTGTGTGACCCTACTTTGTTTCCCCTGCTCAGAACAGAGCAGCGCTAGGGGGTGCGACCTCCTCTAGGTTGGGGTGTTGAGTGGCCACCCTAGGCTGTAGGAACAGCAGCTACAAGACCATCCTAAATGGCCAAAGACAATATCAAAATTCTAGAAATCTGGCTCGCCGTGGAAGGGTCCTCTATGGTCGTCGAAGTGCAATAAAATATCTATGATAACGTTGGAGTCGGAGCAGCATGCCTTCCCTTGGCACGATTGCCTTCACGGCTGGGGCGCATCTCCAAAATTGGCCATAGGGATAGGCAATGAAAAGGTGTGACGTATTCTGATTTTTTTCAATGTCCAAAAACACAATGACACCATTTATATAGAATAGGGTTTGAGGTGTGCTAGGTAGCAAATAAATCTGGTGTTTGAGATGAAGAGGACTCCTAGAACTAGATCCATGTGTGAGAAGGAGAGTCAGACAGGAGAGGGAGAATTTTGGATCCTAGAGTCCAACTTGAAACTGGACTCAGTTATAAAAAGAATCTTCTACACTCGAAAAGCTTGAGACTATAGGTTAGATTGCATTAAGTTGATTTGATTAATAATTAATCAAAACTATCATTTCACTAATTGATTTTTAGGGTCAAACAAAGTCCTAGAGACTTCAAATTTGAACCATATATTAAATCAAGAGTCCAATTTCTTTCTATACAATTATATTTAGGTTTTCACCATCTTTTATCTATAAAACTCATATTGGTCATTATCCTAATATATGTATAATTAAAAGATGAGATAAATCCTTTCCTTAGTGAGTTAGGTTTTGAATCAAATTTCGATATTGATATTAATTATCCACTCAAAGATGAAACTTGTCATATTTTATACTTCTTGGAGGAAATATACTTAAGGGAGAGAGAAAAAGTGAGAGGATAATGCTAGTTTTCCTTTTATGTATATTGGATTCATTTAATCATAAATAAGTAAAGGAAACATATTTCATTTTCTTTTTATGTCGAACTTTATATAAAGGGTTCAATATTTGGGATAACTTGCATTAAGGTCCAAGTTTTAACTTTATAATTGGAAATTTACAACTAAGATCCTAAAGTTATTTATTTAAAAATGGGATGTTACAATTCTACCCACCTTAAATAAATTTCATCCTCGAAATTTTCATGGTCTACTGCCCACCTTAGGGTTTCACTAATTCTACATATGATAATTGTCAATGTCATCTTAAAGTCTCATCCTCATGGTAAAACACTATTTAGACCTCATTATTAATTTCAACATGTCGGTATACTAATGAATCTATCACATTATCATTGACATGACAAAGGACCTCTCTTACCTCTTCTCTAGGGATTTTGATTCTACCATGGATATTACTTGTTATCTATGTCAAATATCTACTCTTTGTATGCATGAATGGTCTTACTATGTGTCTGATTAGGTCTAGGTGACTATAGGTCTCAAACTTTTAATGCCAACTTTTTTTTCCTGTCACCTTTGGATACATGTCGGCCGCTCATATCTGCAAAGGTGACATGATTTATCACACTTATCTTAGTACCTCTCGCATGCACATGTCCCATACCACATCCACTTGAAAGGACAAGACAAGTACGATTGTGCATATAACATTCTCTCTACAAAACCCCATGAGCATGTGTCCCATACCACAAATGCATGGGAAAAGAGAGAGTATGCTATATACAATTTCAAAGTTAACATGAAAGTCCAAAACCATATAGGCACATAACCTGAATCCTTATGCTAACCGATGTCTCCAAACTAGACCTCTACATTGGTTCCTAATATCTTTCACCTACTTCTCCTATACCTAGGGTTAGAACATATGAATCTTTAGCTTAGTGGCCATCTACTTGTTGCTCTGATACCATATTGTAACACCCTCCAAGAACATATATAAGTCAGTGGAAGCAAACCCTATGTTGACCATAACATGGGTCACTTGGCTCGGAGGAACGTTACAAAACATGATATACATTGCAATAAGGCAAATGAAACACCATGCATTAACTCAAAATACATATTCATACATTGTTCTTGAAGGAAAAACATAAACTATCTCATCTTAATGTCAAAACTAATACATGTAGGCTAAGCAGATCTAAGGCATGGAACGATAAACTAGACTAAAGGATCTACTAAGTGGTAGATGGCACCCCACCAAGCTAGAGTCTCCTTGATGTCTTCTACCTTGAAGAACTTACTTCAATTTCCTTTGATCCTTAATCTAGGTACATCTCGTCTCAAGGCCATGTGAAAAAAAAGACACACATCAGTAAGCGGCACTATACATTTTATAAGAACTGAAAACAAGCATATATACTTGACTTTAAAGAAAATGTTGACATGAAATTTAACTTAAGCATTCTTGATTACATGATTCTTATAACATGAAGAATTGAATAGTAATATATGCATCTCTCTATGACGCCCACTTAAAAGCACATGATTGCTAGGAAAGCCCATAATGCTAGGAAAGCCCATAATGGCACAAATGCTCATGATTTGTCTATAAAAGCCCATAATTGGAACGAATGCCCATAACGATCCCTTGAGGTCCATGATTTGAGAAGCATATAAAAACTAATTCAATTCCAATTTACTTGATCATTAACATGACTTTAGCATTAACATTAACATGATCCTTAAACTTAACATGATGGGATTTCTCCCTCTTGAGACATGAACTTTAAAATCCATTAATCATTTATCATAAATCATAATCTATAATCTTAATGAACATGATAACCATATGACATAAGATATAGAAAACATCAATCAATTTATATGATGAACATGACTTGAGCATTAAACTTGAAATTGAAAGCATAATCCTTAAATCATACATAGCATACAACTCAACCAATGTAAATATGTATAGTGGCATGACCCGCTTACCTTGGAGCAAAGTAAATCCTAACTTGGTCTCTCTGATCTTGAGTCAAATCCTAAGTCAACCTTCTCGTCTTTATTAGGCTCTAAACACCTATTCATAATTATTAAACATCATAAATCAATACCTTGTATTGATCCTAGGTCGAATTAGGGCAAATTAGGGTTTGAGTGCATTAGGGTTAGGCTTACTGATCGATGTCATAGAGTTAGGAAATCTAGGTTGGATGATTACTAGTTTAAGCCTCATTAATCACATATGGTACATATATAGGGTTTCATGGATTAAATTATGGTTTCTAATAAAACATCATAATAGGAAAGCAAAATGCGACTTATAAACCCAAAAATTGGATACTACTTGAAAAATTATTTCCAATGACTATTTGTGCATGATTTTCTGATAAAGTATGTGATTACTGTGAAGTTTTAAAGTAGGGACTAATCAAAAAATTTAACCAATTAAAACACACCTTTTCTTCTTTTAGTTGGATTGGCCTCTCAACAGGTCCATTGTCCGGCGGCCCATGACCACATAATAGGGCCCATCACCCTTTCTCTCTCGCTTGATGCGCGACTAGGGAGAGCGTTGCTCCCCTGTTTCCTGTGACCAGAAGAGGGCACCACCTCATGGTGTCCAACTGAGTTTGCTAGAAGGTCGACCTGGCCTTAGATATGCATATGACGCCTTCCATCTGGATGTTCATAGACATGAATTCACAACCTATTATCCTCATCACCTGTAGCACCAAAGGACTCCTCGTCTCCCCTATCCTACTGCGTGACCCTGCTCTGTTTCCCCTGCTCAGAATAGAGCAGCACTGGGGTGTGACCTCCTCTAGGCTGGGGTGTCGGGTGGCCACCCTAGGCTGTAGGAATGGCGGCTACAAGACCATACTAAATGGCCAAAGACAAGGTCTAAATTCTAGAAATCCATCTCGCCATGGAAGGGGCCTCTATGGCCGTCAAAGTGCAGGAAACTTTCTGTGAGAACGTTGGAGCCGGAGCAGCATGCCTGCCCTTGGCACGATTGCCTTCATGGCTAGGGCGCATCTCCAAAATCGGCCAGAGGGATAGGAAATGAAAAGGTGTGACGTATTCTAATTTTTGTCAATGTCCAAAAACTCAATGACATCATTTATATAGAATAGGGTTTGAGGCGTGATGGGTAGCAAATAAATCCAATGTTTGAGCAGAAGAGGACTCCTAGAACTAGAGCCCCGCGTGAGAAGGAGAGTCAGACAAGAGAGGGAGAATTTTGGATCCTAGAGTCTAACTTGAACCTGGACTTGGCTATAAAAAGAATCTGCTACACTCAAAAAGCTTGGGACTATAGGTTAGATTGCATTAAGTTGATTTGATTAATAATTAATCAAAACTATAATTTCACTAATTGATTTGCAAGGTCAAAAAAAGTCCTAGAGACTTCAAATTTGAACCATATATTAAATCAAGAGACTAATTTCTTTCTATAAAATTAGATTTAGGCTTTGACCATCTTTTGTCTATAAAACTCATATTGGTCATTATCCTAATATATGTATAATTAAAAGATGAGATAAATCCTTTCCTTAGTGAGTTAGGTTTTAAATCATATTTCGATATTGATATTATTATCCACTCAAAGATGAAACTTGTAATATTTTATACTTCTTGGAAGAAATATACTTAAGGGAGAGAGAAAAAGTGAGAGGATAATGCTAGTTTTCCTTTTATGTATATTGGATTCATTTAATCATAAATAAGTAAAGGAAACATATTTCATTTTCTTTTTATGTCAAACTTTATATAAAGGGTTCAATATTTGGGATAACTTGCATTAAGGTCCACGTTTTAACTTTTATAGTTGGAAATTTACAACTAAGACCCTAAACTTATTTATAAAAAAATGTGACGTTACATGAATAGTCATAACATTTTTGGTGAAATAGGCAGAGATGATGGTGTGGAAGTCCTTCCAGACCATCGGTTTTGTGGATAGATCTCAGTTTGTGATATAATCCTCTCACTAATGTTTTACAATTCCCTCAAGTAGGTGAACAGTAAAGAGAGCCTTCATGTTGGGTTGCACTCCCAGAATATGAAGACCACTTTCCACAACACGAAGCCAGGCTTCCACATCACAGTTGTCTTCAATCGAGAACTTTTCTATACCCAACTTGATGAAGTTGATGATAATGAATTCACGATGAGGGAGGACATGTAGGGGTTCACCATCCTCATCTCTGACAACATCTTTGGGTGCAAGTGCACCGACATTCTTGGTGAGTTCCTTTTTTTGTCCTAGCTGGAGATCACTGGGGGCATGAACTTGCCCAACTGTAGGTTCAAGATTGGCATCATAGCTGAGGTCCTCCTTGGGTTCATCTTCTATTATAGTCTCGCACCTAAGGTTTGGATCATCTTCCGGGTCTAGGTTGTCATAGGGGTGAATTTGGGCTCGAAACCTTCCCCTTCTAGCCTCCTTTGTTTCTTGGTCGTCTCATCTTCCATCATCTCTCTTGGAGACAACCTATCCTGGTAGGAGGGCCTTCTCTCTTGGTGGTCAAGGATGACAGTGATCTTGGTGCAGGATATGTTGTTTCACATAAGCTAACTTTATTAACCACAATTTATACGTACGATATTAATGCATCCTAAAATTATGTCCATGACATCTTGTATACATGTGTTTTATCATTTGGAAAAGGATGTCTTAATCCCTAACAACCATAACCCTAGTACTCAGAAAGGGATAAAGAGAATAGTCACAGATACCTAGGGTGTGGTGAGTGAAGGAGGTAAAGAAATGATGAAATCATATGAGAAGGGACCCTAGAGGTATTTTATTTCGAGGGAAATCCTCTGACTTTGGCCAGGCCGGATGCACAGGTCCGGGAGTCCTCACTGAGTAAAGTATTTCCAGTCCCCAGATCGTGGTCCTTTCTAGACGCCATTGTCTTTAGAAAACACTCTAATAATTCCCTTTGGCTCTATAGAATCCTAAAAATTTAATAATTAATTATTAGCAGTTAAATGGTAAATCAGGCTCTAATACCAAATGTAACGACCCCCTCCCCCTGTCATCTCCTATTCTGGCAGACTGAGAGGGCAAGGGCCATTGCTCTAATACAGGATCGAAGGTTTAACAATTAACCAAAAATAATTAATAAATTTCACTAAAATTGGGAAAAGGGTTTTGTACAAAATATAATGCAATTCTCAAAAATATGGACTTCTAATGTTACCATACAAAATTTTTACATCCACTGCATCCTCCATGATTACATTTAAGTCTATTCATTTGGTGCCTTCTTCTTTTCTGGATTTCCATTTCATTGTACTGGCAGAATAATAGCAGATTGCCATAAAAGACCGACAAACAAAATAGTTGATCAATATATCAAGTTATATTGGTATCTGGGGGAAACAAAAGTTCACATATACTGGTAACAACATATCTACAACAATCATTGATATAGAATCAAAATTATAATTTTCTTCATAACTTCTCAACTTGTTTTACTCAACCTCTGGGATACCCTCTCTTAGGTTTTTATCCCTATAGTGGACTATAGACCACCTCTCAATTTAGAGCTAGATGTCTATGTTGGCCACCTCTCAATCTGGAGTTAGGCACCATGTTGGTCATCCCAATCTGGGGCTTGACCTCATATAACCTTCCCAATCTGGGGATTGGTCTGACTTTTTATGACCTTCCCAATCTGGGGCCTGGTCTTAATTCATCACCATGAGTTTTCATTCATTTCCATCTTCAACCTCCAGAGATGGTATGTGGGGTTTGAGAAAGTTATAAACATAATTTGTGATAGCATAGTAACTTTATAGTTTGCAGGAATTAAATAAACATGCAAATAGTTAATTTCAAGCAATCCAAAAAACTTCAATAAAACATTGTAAAACTAATGTGGTTAGTTATAGGTGTAACAACATATCTTGATCAGGTGTTCCTAATGTCCAAGCAAGAGCAATCAAACAATCAACCAAGCAAATTATCCTAAAAGTTAAAGCAATACACCTATTAATTTATCCAAATCATCATTAAGACTGACTTGGGTCTCAAGTTAGGGTTTTAGATTCCTAAACCCTAGTTTCCACTTTTCATGACCTTTGGGTCAACAAACCCAAATATTATGATTAATTACACATTTAATCTCAAGGAAACCCTAATTATCCAAAACATGGGTTGCTAAGTTCACAGAAGTTTCAAGTTGCTCTTTTTATTCATAAAAGATCAGTCTTTTATCATCAATATCAATTGAGCATATTAGGATCATCATATCTTGAAAATTAGGGTTCTAGTTCATTATCTACATTAAAGATAACAACTTTATGCACTTTTCAAACTAGAAGCGGATTTAGGCAATGTACATATTTTATTGGATTCTTTACATTTTTCTGAGCAAAAACTATATATTACATACCTATATCTAATTATCCTACTAATTTCTAGGATTTTTACAAAATAATTCAATCTCAGCCAATGAGGGCTTGCCACCTAGGCAAGGAGCCTTGGGCCCTGCCCTGCCAACTCAGTTGGGTCGGCCTTTTAGCTCTCTCCAAGTCAGCAACCTGCTCATGTGGCTAATTGTTGATTAAGTGAGAAAAAGGGTAACAAAAGGCCAGATCGCCCTTACCTCTTCTACACAGGGTCGAGGGCAAGAGGGTCAATTGGCGACTCCTCGTCTTCAACTTCTATTCAATCACAAGCATAGAAGGGCAGTCAACAGTGAGGTTTACTTCAGCAAGGAGACCACCAATGCACGAACTGGGACCACTCTCTCCTCCACTATGCTTCCTCAAATCCACTAGCACCGTCAATTCCTTCATCAAGGGTCATTATCATCAGGACATAGAAGAAGTATGGCGAGGAAATAGAGATTGACCAAGGTAACGGTCAAGACCAACAGAGAAATTGAAGGTGCAAAAACAATCATGGAACTCGGACAAACATCTGGGACCAATTGGTGCCTTTGCATAGGGTCTAAGGCCTTCTATTTATAGTTGAGGTTCATCCATGGCTAGCTGTGGATTGGGTGAATCTACTAGAGATCCCCAAACTAGGTAAAACCTAGGGTAGGTAGGTTCATTTCTTACTCCCGAATCCATTGGTCTAGTTTCATGTTCTACTCATTCATTAAGTCTCTGGGAAATTGGCTTCAAAGTTTACCAGTTCAACATATGTTTCCTTTCTTGGTCAAGGTAGGTGATGAACGCATCACTGTTGGATCTCTGATCTGACAATTCATATTGTGTGCATCAATTAAAAGGATGATAATAGGAATTCTAATATGAATATAATCCGTGACATTTAATGTCATTCCTTACACTTTAGGGATTTTTATAAAATCCATATCTCTTAAACCATCCATCCTTTATCTAGACGTGTGCAAAGATTGGGACCAAAACTCAAAAAGAAAAGTGACTTTTCTTCGTATTCAAGTCTTTTTCTAATTTCATGCATTTAAGGCATCAAAACAAATCCTTTTCTCTTTCTTTCTTTTCTATTTCTTTTATCTTGTATATTCTTTCTGTTAGAAACAATGTGCACACGAAAACCAATTAATAGTAGCCATCCATGCCACTTTTCTAGAGAATTCTACATAATTCTCTCATGTACACACAATTTTCATCTATTTCTTTTTCTTTGTGCTTATTTTGGGTTTTTTTCTCCTTTTTCCCTCTTATCCATTATTGGATTAATAAAATAGTAGCAATCACAAAATCATTCATTCAAGGAAAATTTGTAATGAAAACCATTATTTTAAAAAAAATCAAGAACATAAATTTCCAACATGCCTCTTTTACTAGAATAATTGCATTTCAATTATTTCAAATACATGTGAAACTAAGGTTATAACAAGAGATGACTACCTTTTCTCCTTACAGTCAATATGTGCATAATACGTGTACACCCATTCATACCATATATGATATCAAAGTCTTCCATAGACAAAAGGATAAATTCAAAGGGCATATCATGATTTTCGAAATTTATTGGCAAGAGGTCAGTTTTCTACAAGGTAGTAAATATTTTGCCACTTTTCACATCAAGAATATATCCCAAATATTTTATAAGTATATGTACAATAGATGTGAGATTCCGTGATATGAATGTATTTGTAGATCTAGCATCAAATAATTATTTGGCAGGATGATCATTGAGAAATAAAATGCCTACACAAAATAATTATAATGATTAATTGAAGGCATGAGGTGGGATACTTACATGAAATGGATATGGTTTAGGGTTCCTTCAATCAGTTGATTTGGTTTTTCCTTAGCCTCTTCAGCAGTAACGAAAAACACCCTTGCATTGTGGTTCCCTTGTGGAGGTGGAGGTTCCCTTGTGGAGGTGGAGCACATGCCAGATGGTTTCCAAAGATGTGATGAGTAGAGCATTTGGCAATGAAATGGCCTTCTTTCTTACAATTGTACCAAACTAGCTTGGTGCAATGACATACACCACCATGATGCCGCCCACAAGTCTTGCACTTTGGGTGAGAAGGACTCTATTGATTTTGGTTATTTATGTGACATCCTTTTCTGAACTCACTTTCCTTTATCCCTTTTTATGTCTAGGAAAGAACTTCCTAGACTTATCCTCATTGGTGGTGGCTAAATCCAGATATTCCAAGCCCAAAGATTTCTACGTACCCTGATCCCTCTCCAAACTAAGGCAAGGTCTAGAGCCTCATCAAAGGTTTTAGTATGGGAAGTGATGACTATGGTTTTTAGATTGGAAGCTATACGATCAATATATTGCTCCAAGAGATGTTACTCATTTTAGTGGGTGCATAATGTTCCAGAAGTCAGAAAATTCAAAGTGTAGTCAGCAAGTGAGAGGTTGTCTGGCTTGAGCTCACTGTATAACCTCTCCTTCCTCTTCCTCTCATCTATGGTCATGAAACGGTTGGTGAATATGGTTTTCAAGGTTTCACTCTCTAGGATGTCAACCTATATCTCCTTATTCCCATGGAAATCTTGCCACCAAATTTCACTCCCCCTTTACTAGGTACATGTCAAACTTGACTTTCTTCTTATATTGGACTTCCATGATGTGGAAGGTATTTGTACATACAAGATCCATGCTTCAATTTTACTGATTGGCTCGAGTTGGCCCTCACCATGAAAGGTATTGGAATTTAGTTTGACAAAGTCAAGCAATGTCACGCCCTTCTCAAATGAGGTGGCATCAAAGGATCCTTTTTAGGGAAAAATCCTCCATGAAATCACTAGGATATTTTTCTATTCCTTGGAGGTCCCCTTGGCCAAGGTTTCAGGATCAAGATCTTTATGTTTTTTAGGTTATTTCCTTTTTCTTAGAGGAATATTCCTCAGATACCTTGGAGTTACAAATTTTTGGAGGTATCTTGAAAATTAATGAAGTAGAATAGATATTTTCAACTTTTTTACATATTTCATACTTTTCGTTAATCATTATTCATGAGCTTTGTTGTTATGGTTTTTGGAGGATGTCCTAATAATACCTTAACAATAATATGTCATCCATAGGACCCTAATAGAGTATGCGTAAGAGAGAGATGAGAGGGAATTTCAATAGATTAGAATGATCATTAAATTAGGTATTTCTAAGAAAAAGGGACACTTAGGGTTTGAACGATGTAAGACTTACACTCCCATAGGTAGCCTCGTGTACTAACCAAAGTAGCTTGAAGACTTTAGCCAAACCTAGAAAAATCTTGCCTAGAAACCCCCACCATACATATCCCTACTCAAGACTACCTTATGACTCAAAAGTGGATGAATGATGTGTTCATGCAACTATGGTGTGTGATCTATGGCTCTAATACCAATTTTGATGAACCCAAATCCAACATACTTTCCTTAAGGAAATTTTATTGGTATGTTTTCACCCATACCAATAGGATGTAAATAAGGAAAACAAGTGAATTTGTGGTTATTGACTATTATACAATGGAAGCCATATCAGTCCACAACATGATATATATGACACAAAAACAACCATCATCAATGAAAAAGATAGAGTTTACATTTTAACATAAGACAGTTATAAAGGATCTTGGAGGATCTAGAGTAGTTTAGATTTTTCTTTCCATCTACTAATTAGATATTTTTATCTTTCATTTCTTTCCTAGTTGATGTATAAGATGCAAGTTATTCCTATGTACTTTCCTTTTCATTTACAGTTAGATTCTTCATTCTTTTCTCCATTTAAGTGTTCTTTGTGCCTAGAAAATATGTGAAACGTTATATCAACAAGTGGGTGTTGTGTATGTGGGTGGAAAGATACATACATCTATGCTTGCATATTTGAATAATTTGAGAAAAGAAAAGAAAAGAAAGAGTAAAATAAAACAATATTTAAGATAAAATTAGGGAAACGCATCATTTTAACCATATTTCAATCATTTGTATTAGTATGGTGGACTAACACATAACATATATTATCAGTCGTGTTCCCCATGTATTGTGTAGTCTAGGGATCTCCTCATATACCATGTACTCTAGGGAGGTACTAGGCAAAACTAAACCCTCCCCTGAGTTTTGGTGAGATTATGAACACTAACAGTAACTACAATTCATCATAATAATTAATGTTCTTAATGACATGGGGGAAATCAATACTAAGTTTATATGGCATACAAGCAATATCTTCAAATAAAGAAATCAAGAGATTGTATTTATATTTCCCACAAGAAAATAGTCATATACTTGAGTATCCCACACACATAATCAGATCTTGAATTCCAAAATAGATCTACTAGAGTTATGTAAATTGATCACCCTGAAAAGAAGTTAATGGTATATTGTTATTACGTTTACATAATACCCAATGTTAGGGTTATTAATTTGGGTTATTATATGTACCTCTAATGTTGAATTGGTGTTAAAAATGATCATGGGATCTTAAGTTAGAGTATTTGAGTAGATATATGGTATAATTAATCACTTAGCTAATTAACTAATTTCATGACTAAGATAGAGAAAATATTAGGGTTTTTGGAGGGTTTAGGTCATTATTGATTACATAGTTATGGTTTCATGATTTGGATAAATCAAAAATGTCACCTAGGGTTTATTGTTTGAATATTACTGATATCATATCACATACATCATTTCCTATCATTCCATATTAAGAAAAGGAAGCAAGTCATAATTTATGCTTTATGTCAGTACTTTTGGAATAGGAGTGGGATCTAGGTCAAAGTATTAGTTTATTTAGGATCTATAGATTTTTTTGATGAAATTGATATATATTTTTGCTATCATCCAATCTTCCTATTGTCTCCTATGATTTTTCTAAAATAATTAGATTTATATTAAGTAAATGGAGAGAAAGACATTTGAGATGGAAATTCATAATTTGTCCAACTAGTTCTAGGTGATAGGTGACTCTCATTTCCTTTCTCCTATTGGCGTCTAATGTAGCCTACTTGAAAGGTGCTTGTGATTTGCTCCCTAGAGCCCAGTTGGCTCCATGTGGATCTTCTCTCTCTCAACCTTCCTCTAGCTCGACCAGTGCCAAGTCTCCAACTCTGGTGAGGGGCATGATCGAGGGGAGAGGCTTCAGCTCCAAGGTTAAGGTGTTATCACCTTTGTGAGGTCGCTTTGCTCCTGGGCAACACGATTTTGCAATGTGGATACCTATGGTATCTCATGCCACTGAGGTGTGGGAAGAAGCTCACTGGAGGAAGGAGGCATGTGAGGGGGAGGGAGATGAAGGGTTGGAGAGGTGCCCTTGTAATCCACCTAAGGTACATGAAGGTGGAGGGATGCTTGACTAGGATGGTTCTTTGTCTCTGGGCATTGTCAAGGTGGAGTGAGGGTAAGAGGATGTGGGATTGATGATAGAGAATGGGATGCTCTCATGATGAGTTGGGGTTGTGTCCTTGTGGAATGACTAAAGGGGAGGTCGAGGAGTTGGTAGTGGGATTAAATAGCCAAGAGGAAGTGAGGGTGATGATGCTACAACATGAAGTGTGTCGCTAATGAGAGGCGTGGAGGTGCGGGAGATGGTTCGCCTTGATCAAGGGAAGAGGGAAGACATGGCGGGGGTCATTGGAATCTCTACAACTTTGCGATGAGGTTGACTTGAATTGAAATGTGTGAGATTGGGTTTGGCAAGTGTGATCCCTTGTGCACCTAAAGGGGTTGCAGGTGGGGAAATCTGAAGGAAGGATACGGCTCCTTCTCCACTAAATCTCTGATTTGCATGCAGCCCAGCAACGGCTCTAATGTGGAAATTTTTCCATGTGTGTTTTGGGGGTCTGTATGACACATTATGTGTCACATTGATTAATTACCCATCAAACTTAGGTCTAGGTCACTTTTGAAACAATGCACAAATTATCAATTGCTTATAACTTCTCATTGGTATATCCTATTACTACGAAATTCTAGGTAAAGCTTTCTATAGAATTATATTTATATGCTAACATTTTGGTAGTGAAATTCGATCATAAGGCCACTAGTGTTTCTATAGTTGATTTTGACATGTATCACCTTGACTATGTAGTTAGTGTTTGATTTATGCCTAAAAGGATTTATCAACTAGACTCAAAATAATATATATTTGAATACTTGATAGTGTCTAGAACACAATTTATGGACTTATAATGATATTGAGAATTCTAGAGAGAGAAACCATTATGTAAAAACTCACTTTTTCACACAATCATGCATAGCTCAGTCCAATATGGAATCTGAGTTTATTGCATTAAAAAGGTTGAAACTGAAGTTGAATGGCTAGGACATGTTCTACTGGGTCTTCCCGTATAGGGAAACATTCTCTTTCAATGTATATACATTGTGATAATCAAGATGTCCTAGAAAGAGACAAAAACAAAGTTTATAATGAAAACAATAGACATAATCACCTAAGTCATAACAATGTGGGGCAGTTTATATGTGTTAGCATGATCTCAGTGGAATTCATAGGTTGTGGCCACCTCTCCTTATCTACCTTCTCATAACTCGATGTTTTTGTGGCCCACTGTATTATTACTTTTGAGTGAGTGAAGCCTACACAAATTTTTGGCTCATGCATATCGTATGCACAAGCCAAAAAATTGTTGAGCACAACAAAGTTGAAATCAAAGAGTTTTAAAGTCACCTTATATCTATAAATAGTGTGTCTCTTCCACTTGTGTAAGTGGGCAATCATAACATAGACGTGACCAAGTGGTATGAGCATAATTATATACTTTGTAGTCTAGGTAAGCATTTGATTGTGCATTCGTTGTATAAAGGTTTCACTCATAAATTATTGTGAGATTAAAAGTCATTGGATTGCACATATCACCTTGTTAGATTCTTTTTTAGAAGGTGGAAATACAATGCAATCATTTCCATCATTCGGGAAAATATATATCATTTACATCACATCCTAAGAAAAAGTTTTTTCGCACCTATTATCATGCTAGATATGTCGCCAATGCACCATTAGAAATTGAATCCTAACTCTACATCCAATAATTTGAGGAGTAATGGTCTTTTCTTTTGTCTTACCTTGCATAGGAAGTCCATCTAGATGGTGTGTTTTCCCACACAAACTATATATCCTTTCATCTTTGAATCGTTCCATGAAATTAAAAAGCTTTGCGAATTGCAAGAGTCTTTGTCACACATCACTTCATGGAGTACCCACCCACATGCCAACTCAAATTAGTGTTTTAGAGTCCATATTGTTTCATGCAAGCATAACATATCGACCTTCTTCCATTAACTATCTTTTATTGTCCTCCCTTTATCATGTTTTTTTAATCTGATACAATGCAAGATAATATTTTCATGAAGAACCAAGTTTCTTCCTTATACTAAAGCTATTGAGTACCAAACAACAATTATGCATACAAAATAAAAACTTTTAAGAGAACTTGCCTTACAAATTATTTCTACGTAAGCCTATTAAATAATCTCAAATATCCTTGATATATCTCTTAGTGGAACTTCGGTCTCCTCACCAAGTTCCATAACAACTTGGATTGTCCATCTTGCATGTCAACAATTTTTGTGGTGGGAAGGGGTGTCATCACATTCGTTCATGTTCTTCCCAAAAACACCATTGTTGATTGTATTATAAATGTTTAGTCATTTGTGGTCTCTCATTTATAAGATCAATAAAATGTTGTGGGGTGCGAATAGAGAAGCATACAAGCAAATTATATGCAGTTAGAAAAGGAAAGAGAACTAACCACTTCTCACAAGTTGGACGTGTCATCAAAGACAAATTCAAGGAATCTAAAAATGTTGACATTAAATCTACATAAGCTATCATAGAAGGAAAAATAATCTGCCACCACATGATGTTGTTCATCATTGCATGACATGTAGGTGCATGAGTTGCAATGATTAGTACATCCTAATTGACAAGAGCGGCAATAATGAGAGCATAGAGAGCACCCCCACCGCTAGGAAAACAAGGTAAATATTTGACCAAGTGGGATGGAGCAAGACCTCAACTATGCTTCCTACTCGCTAGGGCCTCACCTCTAAACCACATCTACTATGACGCATTTGAAATATAAAAATAACTTATTGGCCGTGCAACATGAAAATCCTCTAAAAGAATATCATGTGATGTCTCTCCACAAAATTTAAATTGAATGGCTCTCATCATTTTATCAACCTTAAACCTCATAACGCATGCAAGATTGCACAAAGGATCTAATTTCCCTATTTGTCATGTGAAGCTTCTAGATATGTAACTAGTGATAGTATAGCTTAACCTACCTTTTAAGGTTTGTGTTTTTTCATAAAGCATAACTCCTTCCGCCTCCAAACTCAAATATAGAGCACATTTTTCTCCTCACAACGGCCATGGTTTTGTTCTCTTCAAATAGTCAGAAGGCCAAGGTACCAACTTTGCTTTACAATCTTCTTTGTCATGGTTTTATAGTACCTCCCAAATCTAAGAACGAAAAATGTATTCCAATAATCCCAAACCGCATCTTAAGTTCACAAGTTCCTTGACTTCCTTTCAACATAGACTTATATATCTTTATGTTTAGAGGCATTGTCAATAATATGCCTTACCACATGTACCTAGACTTCAAGCATTTATGAGTAGCTAGGTCCCGTATTGTTAAGATGTCACTCATTTTCAATAACTTGCTGCACATGACGCAGAACAGGTTGACAAAGATATCAGACGAACTGGAAATTTCTTGGAAGTACCATAATCGCAAGCAATGATGACACATTAACATATGGGTAAGGGAAAGCAATGTTCATTAAGGTGTGTTTCCACCTTCACATCTCAATGTCGATGTTAATGAATAAGCACCCATCCCCATCATCTATTTAGAAACATATGAATGCAATCAAGCCCCTCATGTAAGCTAGTGCTTGAAGTACCTCGTTTCCTTGCAACAAGAGGATCCGATGGCACTTTGTACTCCTCTTGTATACCACCTCTAGTAGCTAAAACATGATAGTTCCGATTCTTAAATTCACTACCACTTTCTTGATTGTGCAAAAATGTTGCTATAATCTGCTTTGTATGAGTAAATTCAACAAGTCATTCAATCTTCTCATGAAAAAATAATGTTATATTTATACTACAGAGCTGAGTGGACAAATGTTCTCTATTTTTAAGGATATGTATTCTAAATTTGCTTAGTAAGAACGACTATTCTGTGAGCTTATAGTTCAAATCACAACTCACGTTCATGGATAGCTTTTGTCAAGGCCATAATTTGGACCTAGTATATACTTCACCCTTTATAATTCAAACTTGAATATTCTTTATCTAATTTTGACAAAACTGATATTCTTAGATCTTATGTGACATCAGATATATTACTAAGTAAACATTTTCCTGCACATCAGTAGATACGTGAAGCAGGATAAATTACAAAGTCATATGCTGCTAAAAAGATATATATAACATTAAAATATATTACTAAGACGATAAGTTTGCTCTCTCTCCCGCTACACATTCTGAATTTTTGTAATGGTGTTGGGGCTGCACATTCTGAATCTTTGTTACGGTAGGTTACCCCCTTACTCTTACAACAACAACAAAAAAGACAAATTCCAATAGACGAAAGTAAATGAAACAAGAGAGGATCGGCTCTGTCTTTCTTTTCAATTTTAACGTCATCGTACTATATCCTTGTCATGTATGTGTACATGTGCTTCCCAATCTTCTGCTGAACTGTACAGCAAAAATTAAGAATAACGGAAGGAGATCGAGATCAAGTCTGGAGATTCAAGCAACAAAAAGTCAAAGATTCCAGTGACAGCAGTTGTCGATTGTTACTGTGATTGTACAAACAACCTTCATAAATGAATTTCCTAGTCAAGTGTCACTCCCACCGCAACAGAGTCCAAGAATTGCACCCACCCCATTTTGACATCCTCAGGCAAGAGAAGGCAGGGTTAAATAGCACGCTCGTCTGTACAGCTTTAGATGTTCAAGAAATAATCTTATGAACAGCACTTGGGAAGTGGTTCCCTTTCAGGTTCATCATCAATGATGACCAGACCCTTCCTTGCTGGGGCAGGAGCAAGGCCCTCACCACTAGATTTTTTCTTTTGCAATAATCCTGTAACAAAAAGTAACTGTGACCCAAAACTATAAAGATGATTATTTTCCCAGTTTAGCAGCAGTGAAAACAAGTGGCATAAAATTACAACGACGTTGCTTGATGTTTCCAATATCATAGAATTGTAAACAGTATTATCAAGTGGATATAATCTACAAGTAACACGTTCAAATCCACAAATCACCATATTTAACCGTGAATATGTAGTTGGAGAACCTACTAAATTGTTGCTCTATATGGAAGATAACTTGGTTGATATAGCAACTGTTATCTGTTGACAACAGATTACTTTAGGCTGTCATTTATACTTCACATACAAAGTGGTCAGTTTATGGGAATTATAAGTCTACACACTCTGAAACTGGAAGGTACCTTAAACAACACCTTGTAGCAGTCACGACCCCAAACTAGTTAATGGGGACACACTGCAAAGAGTGAAACTCGAGGAGGTCTGAAGACTTTTAGGGAGTGGAACCATGAGAATAACTATAAAGCAGGAGGCACTATGGAAAAGAGAATAAAAACAAAATGAAAACAAACTTCAGGACCCGTGAGTGTGGTTAGTTATGTAATGGCACTTCACGAGATTATCTCACCGGTCTGCACTTGTCAGTTAGTTAAACTGGTAAGCCCAGTTGGTTTGTCAGCCGCAGATTGCGGGTTCAATACCCAGCTGAAGCACCGAGACTCTCTTTCATGGTTCTGTGATAGGGCTGGATCTCTCCTCACAAATGAAAAATCACCAAAAAGAAATCTCCTCACAGTCTCGCCTCCTTTAGAATTTATTTTACATGTTCTTGCCACCTAGGATGGTAACAGAATGCCAGGCTAAGCTACCTCAGAATGGAAATTTGTCTGTATACGTATTACTGGGAGTTTATATAGAAACTCATTTGAGACGTGGTTCGTGAAATCATGAAGACTAAACAACATGGAAGATTGTTAAATGATAACTTCAGGAACTTGATGCACAAAACAGTCCTCCAAATAATGTAAAAAATGTTAAGAGAGATTTAACGTGGATTAGTTAGGCAAGGTAAAGACCATGCAGAAAACAGATGCCAAACTAACGATATACACAACCCTAGCGTAAATGTATAGGAAAAAAGAAAAAAACTGATTATGTGGTTTTCATTTAGCTGACTTACGATTGCCAATATCAATGAAGACTTCTTCTATGCCAGTTCCAAGCTTAGCTGATGTAACAAATAGACCACAATCAATAGATTCAGCATAGCTGCAGGTAGCAGAATCTTGGGTTAGGATTTTAAAAATAAGATTTTGGTTTCAAACAAACAGAATAAAAGTCGAGCGAAATGGAAGAACAATGAAGTGAACAATGAATAAAGCTTGATAAAATGAAATTTCTGACATAATGTTATTAGTGAAACTTTTGGTAAAGGAGTAAAGAAGTTATACAATCATATTATTCAGCTACAGCTCCAATTTCAAAATAGACTTGTCATTTGTACTGTCCATTATATACATCGGAGTCCCTTAGAAGGAGTGCCCTAATGGTTCATAGAACCCCTAGAATAGGTTCTCTAACCAAATGTAAGAACTTCAGCAAACTGGAACTTTGAAAATGAACTAAATTTCTTTTTATTTGAGTGGGCAGCTTCTTTTTGGTATGCGGCATGGTTTGAAACATCATCAGCAATGGGCAATAACCGTCCGTATATAGTGATGTTAACATCAAAACCTGCTATACATTTCAGTTTCCCCTTATCACCCCCACTTGAGGATGGGTTGACAATCTCACCCCTGTCAATGATAATGGCCCCGCCAGTTCAAATTTCCAACAGGGTGACCAGAGTTTGAAACCCGGCCCTAACCTGACCGGAAGGGTTGAACCATCACCCTGTAGGTTTACAAGGTCAGGTGGGGCTGAAAGCCATTTTTGGCCAAGACCCGGAGTTGATCCGGCGACCCAGTCAGTACAACCACCGACCCATTGACCCAGCCGGGTTTTGTTGTATTTTTCCTTCCCTAAATGACCATTGGACTAATTTTAATGTCCTTTTGTGCAACCCCAACTAATCCATACAAATATATATTCACTTATTAAGTAACATATAGCTTGTTTTAAGCATTGCAAAACCATTTGTTTGCTTTTTTTATGAATCAATCCTTTGGTCTGTGTGTTTGATGTTTCACAATTTAACTCTCATGCTTTCATATAGTAGATTACATACATACACTCCCTTATATAATTATACATATGGGAACATACACATTACATGTATATAAACTTGCTGATGTCTTCAGTCAACAATTACAAGCATCATCAACATGCAAGGTTTTCATATCTGACCCAGAGGTCGACTCGGCAAAGCTTCCTGGTCATAAATTTCTTGTTTAACTGTCGGATCGACCATCCAAAGTTGTAAAATAAGTTATAACATGGATTTATGGAAACAAACAGAAAAGGATATAATCAAACCCAAAGTCTGATTAAATATGCATGCAAGCTTTATAATGTGAATAATTACGAAGTTATCCGGGAGTGCCTCTTTCAGGGGGGAGGTTACTCGAGGGATTTTACGTGTATGGATAAGATGAGGGTTATAGCAATACCCCTTTTTCTCTTTGTGCTTCTAGGGGATTGCGTTATAGCAATACCCCTTTTTCTCTTTTATAGAATGCAATATTTTACCTTCTCCGGACAAAGAACAATTACGAAACCAATTTGGTTACATTATTAAATCAAACATTATACAGAGAACAATTAATCCATAATGCATCTACTGTAAGAAATCAAATATTGTAACTGGAGAATGTTGAGTTATTATAAATTTTCATGACAAATTCCTACAACAGACTCTATAAAGGCAATGAATTGTATCTACAACAAGGATGTATAGTAGACATTTTCAATGGCAAATAGTGTAGGAGAGACTTGATGGGTACAGAGGAAGAAAACAAAGGGAAGAGACATTGTTTTATATCTTTTATAGGGAATTAGTATGGGTTTACGGCATCCATGACGTGCCCATGTCATTTTCATGTTGGCTAAAGGCCTAAAAAAGAAAGTGGACACATCTAAGCCATGTCTAGTGCATGTCGAGTTGCGTCCATAGTGTGTCTGTGTTGGACACGTGTTCAAGACATCCACAGTTGCCCTAAGGAGGTGTTTGTGCTTCCTAGATGAGCACATGGTGAAGACTTGGAGAAAATGGAGCGAAGCTATTCTTAAGTTCGCTAAGCTTAATAGTTCAAACATTTACAGAATCTACCTCTTGTTTATAGGATTTGGTGTTGATCTAACACACTCCGTCCATCACTTTCATCTCACCCCTTTTCAAAAACTCAATATTTTTAAATAAACTAATGTTTATTTTGTTACTCTAACACCTATACTATTACAACTTTCGTAGAGCAATAACAAGAATCATCAAATTAGTGTAGATCCACACAAATTGTGAAACAATCTAGTTCATTATGAGTTTTGAATATAAAATACAGCACATTATTGAAAATGTGACACTAAATAGATAACATGTAGGATAAAATGGAAAATCTTGATAGATTTGTCGTACTAAGAACCATTTCTTACATTGATTTTACATATAATGAATATTTATTTTTGGAAAAAAGGCACTTAGTCATTTACTTATCATTCTGAACATTATTAATGAAGTATTATTGTATATATACAACATGTATTGTATATTACATAATTAGGGGGGGGGGGGGGGTTGCGACATTGCTAGGTGCTGCACAGATTGAAGAATTGACAAGCTCATTCGACACCCGTTGGCCGTTGGTATCTTGGTGAAGTCTGTGAAAGGAAGGTATGGTGAATTCAAAGGTTCTGACTGCCACTACAATGCTTTCGATTGTAGGGACTGGAGAAACTCAAACAAAGTGCAAGGCAAGATACAACACATGTACATACTGGATAATGAGGGTGATTGGGATCTTTTGGACCCCATGAGTAAGCCTTGTTCAGGGTTCGTCCCTTTACATACCCTTGGTTTAGCCTCGTGGGACAAAGGGCACACTCCTAAACGGAGTACCCTTTCTTTCGGAGCCATTTTGGGCAAACTGTCCATGAGGGACAAGATGGGGAGTTAAAGCTTGGAGGTGGAAAACTTGTGTGTGCTTTGTAAGGAGAGATGAATCTCACACTCAAATCTTCTCTAACTACAAAGTCACCAACTAAGCCTGAGAAATGAGTGGGGTGGAGGACCACCTTCTAACCTTGACGATACTATGGAGTGGATAAAAGATAAGAACGTCAGTAACAAAGGTATGCTTAGGTCCGTTGGTTTGTGCCTCATTGCCCTATTATACAACATTTGGAGAGTAACAAACAATCCGATCCATGCAAAGGGGATTCAGATATGATGAAGTTACTTGAAAAAGTTTCCAAGGACATTACTTTGTATGCTAGATCGATTTCCTTCATTATAACTAATATTCTCAGGATCGTTAAACTACATTGGAATTTTGTAGCCTCACATGTATAGTGACGTTGATAGATAGATAGATACCATTATAGGCTGGAAGCCAGTGCACTTTGTGCTTCTAGGGGATAGCGTTATAGCAATACCCCTTTTTCTCTTTTATAGAATGCAATATTTTACCTTCTCCGGACAAAGAACAATTACGAAACCAATTTGGTTACATTATTAAATCAAACATTATACAGAGAACAATTAATCCATAATGCATCTACTGTAAGAAATCAAATATTGTAACTGGAGAATGTTGAGTTATTATAAATTTTCATGACAAATTCCTACAACAGACTCTATAAAGGCAATGAATTGTATCTACAACAAGGATGTATAGTAGACATTTTCAATGGCAAATAGTGTAGGAGAGACTTGATGGTTACAGAGGAAGAAAACAAAGGGAAGAGACATTGTTTTATATCTTTTATAGGGAATTAGTATGGGTTTACGGCATCCATGACGTGCCCATGTCATTTCCATGTTGGCTAAAGGCCTAAAAAAGAAAGTGGACACATCTAAGCCATGTCTAGTGCATGTCGAGTTGCGTCCATAGTGTGTCTGTGTTGGACACGTGTTCAAGACATCCACAGTTGCCCTAAGGAGGTGTTTGTGCTTCCTAGATGAGCACATGGTGAAGACTTGGAGAAAATGGAGCGAAGCTATTCTTAAGTTCGCTAAGCTTAATAGTTCAAACATTTACAGAATCTACCTCTTGTTTATAGGATTTGGTGTTGATCTAACACACTCCGTCCATCACTTTCATCTCACCCCTTTTCAAAAACTCAATATTTTTAAATAAACTAATGTTTATTTTGTTTTACTCTAACACCAATACTATTACAACTTTCGTAGAGCAATAACAAGAATCATCAAATTAGTGTAGATCCACACAAATTGTGAAACAATCTAGTTCATTATGAGTTTTGAATATAAAATACAGCACATTATTGAAAATGTGACACTAAATAGATAACATGTAGGATAAAATGGAAAATCTTGATAGATTTGTCGTACTAAGAACCATTTCTTACATTGATTTTACATATAATGAATATTTATTTTTGGAAAAAAGGCACTTAGTCATTTACTTATCATTCTGAACATTATTAATGAAGTATTATTGTATATATACAACATGTATTGTATATTACATAATTAGGGGGGGGGGGGGTTGCGACATTGCTAGGTGCTGCACAGATTGAAGAATTGACAAGCTCATTCGACACCCGTTGGCCGTTGGTATCTTGGTGAAGTCTGTGAAAGGAAGGTATGGTGAATTCAAAGGTTCTGACTGCCACTACAATGCTTTCGATTGTAGGGACTGGAGAAACTCAAACAAAGTGCAAGGCAAGATACAACACATGTACATACTGGATAATGAGGGTGATTGGGATCTTTTGGACCCCATGAGTAAGCCTTGTTCAGGGTTCGTCCCTTCACATACCCTTGGTTTAGCCTCGTGGGACAAAGGGCACACTCCTAAACGGAGTACCCTTTCTTTCGGAGCCATTTTGGGCAAACTGTCCATGAGGGACAAGATGGGGAGTTAAAGCTTGGAGGTGGAAAACTTGTGTGTGCTTTGTAAGGAGAGATGAATCTCACACTCAAATCTTCTCTAACTACAAAGTCACCAACTAAGCCTGAGAAATGAGTGGGGTGGAGGACCACCTTCTAACCTTGACGATACTATGGAGTGGATAAAAGATAAGAACGTCAGTAACAAAGGTATGCTTAGGTCCGTTGGTTTGTGCCTCATTGCCCTATTATACAACATTTGGAGAGTAACAAACAATCCGATCCATGCAAAGGGGATTCAGATATGATGAAGTTACTTGAAAAAGTTTCCAAGGACATTACTTTGTATGCTAGATCGATTTCCTTCATTATAACTAATATTCTCAGGATCGTTAAACTACATTGGAATTTTGTAGCCTCACATGTATAGTGACGTTGATAGATAGATAGATACCATTATAGGCTGGAAGCCAGTGCACTTTGTGCTTCTAGGGGATAGCGTTATAGCAATACCCCTTTTTCTCTTTTATAGAATGCAATATTTTACCTTCTCCGGATAAAGAACAATTACGAAACCAATTTGGTTACATTATTAAATCAAACATTATACAGAGAACAATTAATCCATAATGCATCTACTGTAAGAAATCAAATATTGTAACTGGAGAATGTTGAGTTATTATAAATTTTCATGACAAATTCCTACAACAGACTCTATAAAGGCAATGAATTGTATCTACAACAAGGATGTATAGTAGACATTTTCAATGGCAAATAGTGTAGGAGAGACTTGATGGTTACAGAGGAAGAAAACAAAGGGAAGAGACATTGTTTTATATCTTTTATAGGGAATTAGTATGGGTTTACGGCATCCATGACGTGCCCATGTCATTCCCATGTTGGCTAAAGGCCTAAAAAAGAAAGTGGACACATCTAAGCCATGTCTAGTGCATGTCGAGTTGCGTCCATAGTGTGTCTGTGTTGGACACGTGTTCAAGACATCCACAGTTGCCCTAAGGAGGTGTTTGTGCTTCCTAGATGAGCACATGGTGAAGACTTGGAGAAAATGGAGCGAAGCTATTCTTAAGTTCGCTAAGCTTAATAGTTCAAACATTTACAGAATCTACCTCTTGTTTATAGGATTTGGTGTTGATCTAACACACTCCGTCCATCACTTTCATCTCACCCCTTTTCAAAAACTCAATATTTTTAAATAAACTAATGTTTATTTTGTTTTACTCTAACACCTATACTATTACAACTTTCGTAGAGCAATAACAAGAATCATCAAATTAGTGTAGATCCACACAAATTGTGAAACAATCTAGTTCATTATGAGTTTTGAATATAAAATACAGCACATTATTGAAAATGTGCCACTAAATAGATAACATGTAGGATAAAATGGAAAATCTTGATAGATTTGTCGTACTAAGAACCACTTCTTACATTCATTTTACATATAATGAATATTTATTTTTGGAAAAAAGGCACTTAGTCATTTACTTATCATTCTGAACATTATTAATGAAGTATTATTGTATATATACAACATGTATTGTATATTACATAATTAGGGGGGGGGGGGGGGGGGGGGGTTGCGACATTGCTAGGTGCTGCACAGATTGAAGAATTGACAAGCTCATTCGACACCCGTTGGCCGTTGGTATCTTGGTGAAGTCTGTGAAAGGAAGGTATGGTGAATTCAAAGGTTCTGACTGCCACTACAATGCTTTCGATTGTAGGGACTGGAGAAACTCAAACAAAGTGCAAGGCAAGATACAACACATGTACATACTGGATAATGAGGGTGATTGGGATCTTTTGGACCCCATGAGTAAGCCTTGTTCAGGGTTCGTCCCTTCACATACCCTTGGTTTAGCCTCGTGGGACAAAGGGCACACTCCTAAACGGAGTACCCTTTCTTTCGGAGCCATTTTGGGCAAACTGTCCATGAGGGACAAGATGGGGAGTTAAAGCTTGGAGGTGGAAAACTTGTGTGTGCTTTGTAAGGAGAGATGAATCTCACACTCAAATCTTCTCTAACTACAAAGTCACCAACTAAGCCTGAGAAATGAGTGGGGTGGAGGACCACCTTCTAACCTTGACGATACTATGGAGTGGATAAAAGATAAGAACGTCAGTAACAAAGGTATGCTTAGGTCCGTTGGTTTGTGCCTCATTGCCCTATTATACAACATTTGGAGAGTAACAAACAATCCGATCCATGCAAAGGGGATTCAGATATGATGAAGTTACTTGAAAAAGTTTCCAAGGACATTACTTTGTATGCTAGATCGATTTCCTTCATTATAACTAATATTCTCAGGATCGTTAAACATCATTGGAATTTTGTAGCCTCACATGTATAGTGACGTTGATAGATAGATAGATACCATTATAGGCTGGAAGCCAGTGCACTTTGTGCTTCTAGGGGATAGCGTTATAGCAATACCCCTTTTTCTCTTTTATAGAATGCAATATTTTACCTTCTCCGGACAAAGAACAATTACGAAACCAATTTGGTTACATTATTAAATCAAACATTATACAGAGAACAATTAATCCATAATGCATCTACTGTAAGAAATCAAATATTGTAACTGGAGAATGTTGAGTTATTATAAATTTTCATGACAAATTCCTACAACAGACTCTATAAAGGCAATGAATTGTATCTACAACAAGGATGTATAGTAGACATTTTCAATGGCAAATAGTGTAGGAGAGACTTGATGGGTACAGAGGAAGAAAACAAAGGGAAGAGACATTGTTTTATATCTTTTATAGGGAATTAGTATGGGTTTACGGCATCCATGACGTGCCCATGTCATTTCCATGTTGGCTAAAGGCCTAAAAAAGAAAGTGGACACATCTAAGCCATGTCTAGTGCATGTCGAGTTGCGTCCATAGTGTGTCTGTGTTGGACACGTGTTCAAGACATCCACAGTTGCCCTAAGGAGGTGTTTGTGCTTCCTAGATGAGCACATGGTGAAGACTTGGAGAAAATGGAGCGAAGCTATTCTTAAGTTCGCTAAGCTTAATAGTTCAAACATTTACAGAATCTACCTCTTGTTTATAGGATTTGGTGTTGATCTAACACACTCCGTCCATCACTTTCATCTCACCCCTTTTCAAAAACTCAATATTTTTAAATAAACTAATGTTTATTTTGTTACTCTAACACCTATACTATTACAACTTTCGTAGAGCAATAACAAGAATCATCAAATTAGTGTAGATCCACACAAATTGTGAAACAATCTAGTTCATTATGAGTTTTGAATATAAAATACAGCACATTATTGAAAATGTGACACTAAATAGATAACATGTAGGATAAAATGGAAAATCTTGATAGATTTGTCGTACTAAGAACCATTTCTTACATTGATTTTACATATAATGAATATTTATTTTTGGAAAAAAGGCACTTAGTCATTTACTTATCATTCTGAACATTATTAATGAAGTATTATTGTATATATACAACATGTATTGTATATTACATAATTAGGGGGGGGGGGGGTTGCGACATTGCTAGGTGCTGCACAGATTGAAGAATTGACAAGCTCATTCGACACCCGTTGGCCGTTGGTATCTTGGTGAAGTCTGTGAAAGGAAGGTATGGTGAATTCAAAGGTTCTGACTGCCACTACAATGCTTTCGATTGTAGGGACTGGAGAAACTCAAACAAAGTGCAAGGCAAGATACAACACATGTACATACTGGATAATGAGGGTGATTGGGATCTTTTGGACCCCATGAGTAAGCCTTGTTCAGGGTTCGTCCCTTCACATACCCTTGGTTTAGCCTCGTGGGACAAAGGGCACACTCCTAAACGGAGTACCCTTTCTTTCGGAGCCATTTTGGGCAAACTGTCCATGAGGGACAAGATGGGGAGTTAAAGCTTGGAGGTGGAAAACTTGTGTGTGCTTTGTAAGGAGAGATGAATCTCACACTCAAATCTTCTCTAACTACAAAGTCACCAACTAAGCCTGAGAAATGAGTGGGGTGGAGGACCACCTTCTAACCTTGACGATACTATGGAGTGGATAAAAGATAAGAACGTCAGTAACAAAGGTATGCTTAGGTCCGTTGGTTTGTGCCTCATTGCCCTATTATACAACATTTGGAGAGTAACAAACAATCCGATCCATGCAAAGGGGATTCAGATATGATGAAGTTACTTGAAAAAGTTTCCAAGGACATTACTTTGTATGCTAGATCGATTTCCTTCATTATAACTAATATTCTCAGGATCGTTAAACTACATTGGAATTTTGTAGCCTCACATGTATAGTGACGTTGATAGATAGATAGATACCATTATAGGCTGGAAGCCAGTGCACTTTGTGCTTCTAGGGGATAGCGTTATAGCAATACCCCTTTTTCTCTTTTATAGAATGCAATATTTTACCTTCTCCGGACAAAGAACAATTACGAAACCAATTTGGTTACATTATTAAATCAAACATTATACAGAGAACAATTAATCCATAATGCATCTACTGTAAGAAATCAAATATTGTAAGTGGAGAATGTTGAGTTATTATAAATTTTCATGACAAATTCCTACAACAGACTCTATAAAGGCAATGAATTGTATCTACAACAAGGATGTATAGTAGACATTTTCAATGGCAAATAGTGTAGGAGAGACTTGATGGGTACAGAGGAAGAAAACAAAGGGAAGAGACATTGTTTTATATCTTTTATAGGGAATTAGTATGGGTTTACGGCATCCATGACGTGCCCATGTCATTTCCATGTTGGCTAAAGGCCTAAAAAAGAAAGTGGACACATCTAAGCCATGTCTAGTGCATGTCGAGTTGCGTCCATAGTGTGTCTGTGTTGGACACGTGTTCAAGACATCCACAGTTGCCCTAAGGAGGTGTTTGTGCTTCCTAGATGAGCACATGGTGAAGACTTGGAGAAAATGGAGCGAAGCTATTCTTAAGTTCGCTAAGCTTAATAGTTCAAACATTTACAGAATCTACCTCTTGTTTATAGGATTTGGTGTTGATCTAACACACTCCGTCCATCACTTTCATCTCACCCCTTTTCAAAAACTCAATATTTTTAAATAAACTAATGTTTATTTTGTTACTCTAACACCTATACTATTACAACTTTCGTAGAGCAATAACTAGAATCATCAAATTAGTGTAGATCCACACAAATTGTGAAACAATCTAGTTCATTATGAGTTTTGAATATAAAATACAGCACATTATTGAAAATGTGACACTAAATAGATAACATGTAGGATAAAATGGAAAATCTTGATAGATTTGTCGTACTAAGAACCATTTCTTACATTGATTTTACATATAATGAATATTTATTTTTGGAAAAAAGGCACTTAGTCATTTACTTATCATTCTGAACATTATTAATGAAGTATTATTGTATATATACAACATGTATTGTATATTACATAATTAGGGGGGGGGGGGGTTGCGACATTGCTAGGTGCTGCACAGATTGAAGAATTGACAAGCTCATTCGACACCCGTTGGCCGTTGGTATCTTGGTGAAGTCTGTGAAAGGAAGGTATGGTGAATTCAAAGGTTCTGACTGCCACTACAATGCTTTCGATTGTAGGGACTGGAGAAACTCAAACAAAGTGCAAGGCAAGATACAACACATGTACATACTGGATAATGAGGGTGATTGGGATCTTTTGGACCCCATGAGTAAGCCTTGTTCAGGGTTCGTCCCTTTACATACCCTTGGTTTAGCCTCGTGGGACAAAGGGCACACTCCTAAACGGAGTACCCTTTCTTTCGGAGTCATTTTGGGCAAACTGTCCATGAGGGACAAGATGGGGAGTTAAAGCTTGGAGGTGGAAAACTTGTGTGTGCTTTGTAAGGAGAGATGAATCTCACACTCAAATCTTCTCTAACTACAAAGTCACCAACTAAGCCTGAGAAATGAGTGGGGTGGAGGACCACCTTCTAACCTTGACGATACTATGGAGTGGATAAAAGATAAGAACGTCAGTAACAAAGGTATGCTTAGGTCCGTTGGTTTGTGCCTCATTGCCCTATTATACAACATTTGGAGAGTAACAAACAATCCGATCCATGCAAAGGGGATTCAGATATGATGAAGTTACTTGAAAAAGTTTCCAAGGACATTACTTTGTATGCTAGATCGATTTCCTTCATTATAACTAATATTCTCATGATCGTTAAACTACATTGGAATTTTGTAGCCTCACATGTATAGTGACGTTGATAGATAGATAGATACCATTATAGGCTGGAAGCCAGTGCACTTTGTGCTTCTAGGGGATAGCGTTATAGCAATACCCCTTTTTCTCTTTTATAGAATGCAATATTTTACCTTCTCCGGACAAAGAACAATTACGAAACCAATTTGGTTACATTATTAAATCAAACATTATACAGAGAACAATTAATCCATAATGCATCTACTGTAAGAAATCAAATATTGTAACTGGAGAATGTTGAGTTATTATAAATTTTCATGACAAATTCCTACAACAGACTCTATAAAGGCAATGAATTGTATCTACAACAAGGATGTATAGTAGACATTTTCAATGGCAAATAGTGTAGGAGAGACTTGATGGTTACAGAGGAAGAAAACAAAGGGAAGAGACATTGTTTTATATCTTTTATAGGGAATTAGTATGGGTTTACGGCATCCATGACGTGCCCATGTCATTTCCATGTTGGCTAAAGGCCTAAAAAAGAAAGTGGACACATCTAAGCCATGTCTAGTGCATGTCGAGTTGCGTCCATAGTGTGTCTGTGTTGGACACGTGTTCAAGACATCCACAGTTGCCCTAAGGAGGTGTTTGTGCTTCCTAGATGAGCACATGGTGAAGACTTGGAGAAAATGGAGCGAAGCTATTCTTAAGTTCGCTAAGCTTAATAGTTCAAACATTTACAGAATCTACCTCTTGTTTATAGGATTTGGTGTTGATCTAACACACTCCGTCCATCACTTTCATCTCACCCCTTTTCAAAAACTCAATATTTTTAAATAAACTAATGTTTATTTTGTTTTACTCTAACACCTATACTATTACAACTTTCGTAGAGCAATAACAAGAATCATCAAATTAGTGTAGATCCACACAAATTGTGAAACAATCTAGTTCATTATGAGTTTTGAATATAAAATACAGCACATTATTGAAAATGTGACACTAAATAGATAACATGTAGGATAAAATGGAAAATCTTGATAGATTTGTCGTACTAAGAACCATTTCTTACATTGATTTTACATATAATGAATATTTATTTTTGGAAAAAAGGCACTTAGTCATTTACTTATCATTCTGAACATTATTAATGAAGTATTATTGTATATATACAACATGTATTGTATATTACATAATTAGGGGGGGGGGGGGTTGCGACATTGCTAGGTGCTGCACAGATTGAAGAATTGACAAGCTCATTCGACACCCGTTGGCCGTTGGTATCTTGGTGAAGTCTGTGAAAGGAAGGTATGGTGAATTCAAAGGTTCTGACTGCCACTACAATGCTTTCGATTGTAGGGACTGGAGAAACTCAAACAAAGTGCAAGGCAAGATACAACACATGTACATACTAGATAATGAGGGTGATTGGGATCTTTTGGACCCCATGAGTAAGCCTTGTTCAGGGTTCGTCCCTTCACATACCCTTGGTTTAGCCTCGTGGGACAAAGGGCACACTCCTAAACGGAGTACCCTTTCTTTCGGAGCCATTTTGGGCAAACTGTCCATGAGGGACAAGATGGGGAGTTAAAGCTTGGAGGTGGAAAACTTGTGTGTGCTTTGTAAGGAGAGATGAATCTCACACTCAAATCTTCTCTAACTACAAAGTCACCAACTAAGCCTGAGAAATGAGTGGGGTGGAGGACCACCTTCTAACCTTGACGATACTATGGAGTGGATAAAAGATAAGAACGTCAGTAACAAAGGTATGCTTAGGTCCGTTGGTTTGTGCCTCATTGCCCTATTATACAACATTTGGAGAGTAACAAACAATCCGATCCATGCAAAGGGGATTCAGATATGATGAAGTTACTTGAAAAAGTTTCCAAGGACATTACTTTGTATGCTAGATCGATTTCCTTCATTATAACTAATATTCTCAGGATCGTTAAACTACATTGGAATTTTGTAGCCTCACATGTATAGTGACGTTGATAGATAGATAGATACCATTATAGGCTGGAAGCCAGTGCACTTTGTGCTTCTAGGGGATAGCGTTATAGCAATACCCCTTTTTCTCTTTTATAGAATGCAATATTTTACCTTCTCCGGACAAAGAACAATTACGAAACCAATTTGGTTACATTATTAAATCAAACATTATACAGAGAACAATTAATCCATAATGCATCTACTGTAAGAAATCAAATATTGTAACTGGAGAATGTTGAGTTATTATAAATTTTCATGACAAATTCCTACAACAGACTCTATAAAGGCAATGAATTGTATCTACAACAAGGATGTATAGTAGACATTTTCAATGGCAAATAGTGTAGGAGAGACTTGATGGTTACAGAGGAAGAAAACAAAGGGAAGAGACATTGTTTTATATCTTTTATAGGGAATTAGTATGGGTTTACGGCATCCATGACGTGCCCATGTCATTTCCATGTTGGCTAAAGGCCTAAAAAAGAAAGTGGACACATCTAAGCCATGTCTAGTGCATGTCGAGTTGCGTCCATAGTGTGTCTGTGTTGGACACGTGTTCAAGACATCCACAGTTGCCCTAAGGAGGTGTTTGTGCTTCCTAGATGAGCACATGGTGAAGACTTGGAGAAAATGGAGCGAAGCTATTCTTAAGTTCGCTAAGCTTAATAGTTCAAACATTTACAGAATCTACCTCTTGTTTATAGGATTTGGTGTTGATCTAACACACTCCGTCCATCACTTTCATCTCACCCCTTTTCAAAAACTCAATATTTTTAAATAAACTAATGTTTATTTTGTTTTACTCTAACACCTATACTATTACAACTTTCGTAGAGCAATAACAAGAATCATCAAATTAGTGTAGATCCACACAAATTGTGAAACAATCTAGTTCATTATGAGTTTTGAATATAAAATACAGCACATTATTGAAAATGTGACACTAAATAGATAACATGTAGGATAAAATGGAAAATCTTGATAGATTTGTCGTACTAAGAACCATTTCTTACATTGATTTTACATATAATGAATATTTATTTTTGGAAAAAAGGCACTTAGTCATTTACTTATCATTCTGAACATTATTAATGAAGTATTATTGTATATATACAACATGTATTGTATATTACATAATTAGGGGGGGGGGGGGTTGCGACATTGCTAGGTGCTGCACAGATTGAAGAATTGACAAGCTCATTCGACACCCGTTGGCCGTTGGTATCTTGGTGAAGTCTGTGAAAGGAAGGTATGGTGAATTCAAAGGTTCTGACTGCCACTACAATGCTTTCGATTGTAGGGACTGGAGAAACTCAAACAAAGTGCAAGGCAAGATACAACACATGTACATACTGGATAATGAGGGTGATTGGGATCTTTTGGACCCCATGAGTAAGCCTTGTTCAGGGTTCGTCCCTTCACATACCCTTGGTTTAGCCTCGTGGGACAAAGGGCACACTCCTAAACGGAGTACCCTTTCTTTCGGAGCCATTTTGGGCAAACTGTCCATGAGGGACAAGATGGGGAGTTAAAGCTTGGAGGTGGAAAACGTGTGTGTGCTTTGTAAGGAGAGATGAATCTCACACTCAAATCTTCTCTAACTACAAAGTCACCAACTAAGCCTGAGAAATGAGTGGGGTGGAGGACCACCTTCTAACCTTGACGATACTATGGAGTGGATAAAAGATAAGAACGTCAGTAACAAAGGTATGCTTAGGTCCGTTGGTTTGTGCCTCATTGCCCTATTATACAACATTTGGAGAATAACAAACAATCCGATCCATGCAAAGGGGATTCAGATATGATGAAGTTACTTGAAAAAGTTTCCAAGGACATTACTTTGTATGCTAGATCGATTTCCTTCATTATAACTAATATTCTCAGGATCGTTAAACTACATTGGAATTTTGTAGCCTCACATGTATAGTGACGTTGATAGATAGATAGATACCATTATAGGCTGGAAGCCAGTGCACTTTGTGCTTGTAGGGGATAGCGTTATAGCAATACCCCTTTTTCTCTTTTATAGAATGCAATATTTTACCTTCTCCGGACAAAGAACAATTACGAAACCAATTTGGTTACATTATTAAATCAAACATTATACAGAGAACAATTAATCCATAATGCATCTACTGTAAGAAATCAAATATTGTAACTGGAGAATGTTGAGTTATTATAAATTTTCATGACAAATTCCTACAACAGACTCTATAAAGGCAATGAATTGTATCTACAACAAGGATGTATAGTAGACATTTTCAATGGCAAATAGTGTAGGAGAGACTTGATGGTTACAGAGGAAGAAAACAAAGGGAAGAGACATTGTTTTATATCTTTTATAGGGAATTAGTATGGGTTTACGGCATCCATGACGTGCCCATGTCATTTCCATGTTGGCTAAAGGCCTAAAAAAGAAAGTGGACACATCTAAGCCATGTCTAGTGCATGTCGAGTTGCGTCCATAGTGTGTCTGTGTTGGACACGTGTTCAAGACATCCACAGTTGCCCTAAGGAGGTGTTTGTGCTTCCTAGATGAGCACATGGTGAAGACTTGGAGAAAATGGAGCGAAGCTATTCTTAAGTTCGCTAAGCTTAATAGTTCAAACATTTACAGAATCTACCTCTTGTTTATAGGATTTGGTGTTGATCTAACACACTCCGTCCATCACTTTCATCTCACCCCTTTTCAAAAACTCAATATTTTTAAATAAACTAATGTTTATTTTGTTTTACTCTAACACCTATACTATTACAACTTTCGTAGAGCAATAACAAGAATCATCAAATTAGTGTAGATCCACACAAATTGTGAAACAATCTAGTTCATTATGAGTTTTGAATATAAAATACAGCACATTATTGAAAATGTGACACTAAATAGATAACATGTAGGATAAAATGGAAAATCTTGATAGATTTGTCGTACTAAGAACCATTTCTTACATTGATTTTACATATAATGAATATTTATTTTTGGAAAAAAGGCACTTAGTCATTTACTTATCATTCTGAACATTATTAATGAAGTATTATTGTATATATACAACATGTATTGTATATTACATAATTAGGGGGGGGGGGGTTGCGACATTGCTAGGTGCTGCACAGATTGAAGAATTGACAAGCTCATTCGACACCCGTTGGCCGTTGGTATCTTGGTGAAGTCTGTGAAAGGAAGGTATGGTGAATTCAAAGGTTCTGACTGCCACTACAATGCTTTCGATTGTAGGGACTGGAGAAACTCAAACAAAGTGCAAGGCAAGATACAACACATGTACATACTGGATAATGAGGGTGATTGGGATCTTTTGGACCCATGAGTAAGCCTTGTTCAGGGTTCGTCCCTTCACATACCCTTGGTTTAGCCTCGTGGGACAAAGGGCACACTCCTAAACGGAGTACCCTTTCTTTCGGAGCCATTTTGGGCAAACTGTCCATGAGGGACAAGATGGGGAGTTAAAGCTTGGAGGTGGAAAACGTGTGTGTGCTTTGTAAGGAGAGATGAATCTCACACTCAAATCTTCTCTAACTACAAAGTCACCAACTAAGCCTGAGAAATGAGTGGGGTGGAGGACCACCTTCTAACCTTGACGATACTATGGAGTGGATAAAAGATAAGAACGTCAGTAACAAAGGTATGCTTAGGTCCGTTGGTTTGTGCCTCATTGCCCTATTATACAACATTTGGAGAATAACAAACAATCCGATCCATGCAAAGGGGATTCAGATATGATGAAGTTACTTGAAAAAGTTTCCAAGGACATTACTTTGTATGCTAGATCGATTTCCTTCATTATAACTAATATTCTCAGGATCGTTAAACTACATTGGAATTTTGTAGCCTCACATGTATAGTGACGTTGATAGATAGATAGATACCATTATAGGCTGGAAGCCAGTGCACTTTGTGCTTGTAGGGGATAGCGTTATAGCAATACCCCTTTTTCTCTTTTATAGAATGCAATATTTTACCTTCTCCGGACAAAGAACAATTACGAAACCAATTTGGTTACATTATTAAATCAAACATTATACAGAGAACAATTAATCCATAATGCATCTACTATAAGAAATCAAATATTGTAACTGGAGAATGTTGAGTTATTATAAATTTTCATGACAAATTCCTACAACAGACTCTATAAAGGCAATGAATTGTATCTACAACAAGGATGTATAGTAGACATTTTCAATGGCAAATAGTGTAGGAGAGACTTGATGGTTACAGAGGAAGAAAACAAAGGGAAGAGACATTGTTTTATATCTTTTATAGGGAATTAGTATGGGTTTACGGCATCCATGACGTGCCCATGTCATTT
Source organism: Alisma plantago-aquatica (assembly GCA_963693085.1). Classification (NCBI taxonomy): domain Eukaryota; kingdom Viridiplantae; phylum Streptophyta; class Magnoliopsida; order Alismatales; family Alismataceae; genus Alisma; species Alisma plantago-aquatica. The sequence continues at coordinate 844,976,646 of OY856412.1, forward strand.
CCATGTTGGCTAAAGGCCTAAAAAAGAAAGTGGACACATCTAAGCCATGTCTAGTGCATGTCGAGTTGCGTCCATAGTGTGTCTGTGTTGGACACGTGTTCAAGACATCCACAGTTGCCCTAAGGAGGTGTTTGTGCTTCCTAGATGAGCACATGGTGAAGACTTGGAGAAAATGGAGCGAAGCTATTCTTAAGTTCGCTAAGCTTAATAGTTCAAACATTTACAGAATCTACCTCTTGTTTATAGGATTTGGTGTTGATCTAACACACTCCGTCCATCACTTTCATCTCACCCCTTTTCAAAAACTCAATATTTTTAAATAAACTAATGTTTATTTTGTTTTACTCTAACACCTATACTATTACAACTTTCGTAGAGCAATAACAAGAATCATCAAATTAGTGTAGATCCACACAAATTGTGAAACAATCTAGTTCATTATGAGTTTTGAATATAAAATACAGCACATTATTGAAAATGTGACACTAAATAGATAACATGTAGGATAAAATGGAAAATCTTGATAGATTTGTCGTACTAAGAACCATTTCTTACATTGATTTTACATATAATGAATATTTATTTTTGGAAAAAAGGCACTTAGTCATTTACTTATCATTCTGAACATTATTAATGAAGTATTATTGTATATATACAACATGTATTGTATATTACATAATTAGGGGGGGGGGGGGGGGGGGGTTGCGACATTGCTAGGTGCTGCACAGATTGAAGAATTGACAAGCTCATTCGACACCCGTTGGCCGTTGGTATCTTGGTGAAGTCTGTGAAAGGAAGGTATGGTGAATTCAAAGGTTCTGACTGCCACTACAATGCTTTCGATTGTAGGGACTGGAGAAACTCAAACAAAGTGCAAGGCAAGATACAACACATGTACATACTGGATAATGAGGGTGATTGGGATCTTTTGGACCCCATGAGTAAGCCTTGTTCAGGGTTCGTCCCTTCACATACCCTTGGTTTAGCCTCGTGGGACAAAGGGCACACTCCTAAACGGAGTACCCTTTCTTTCGGAGCCATTTTGGGCAAACTGTCCATGAGGGACAAGATGGGGAGTTAAAGCTTGGAGGTGGAAAACTTGTGTGTGCTTTGTAAGGAGAGATGAATCTCACACTCAAATCTTCTCTAACTACAAAGTCACCAACTAAGCCTGAGAAATGAGTGGGGTGGAGGACCACCTTCTAACCTTGACGATACTATGGAGTGGATAAAAGATAAGAACGTCAGTAACAAAGGTATGCTTAGGTCCGTTGGTTTGTGCCTCATTGCCCTATTATACAACATTTGGAGAGTAACAAACAATCCGATCCATGCAAAGGGGATTCAGATATGATGAAGTTACTTGAAAAAGTTTCCAAGGACATTACTTTGTATGCTAGATCGATTTCCTTCATTATAACTAATATTCTCAGGATCGTTAAACTACATTGGAATTTTGTAGCCTCACATGTATAGTGACGTTGAAAGATAGATAGATACCATTATAGGCTGGAAGCCAGTGCACTTTGTGCTTCTAGGGGATAGCGTTATAGCAATACCCCTTTTTCTCTTTTATAGAATGCAATATTTTACCTTCTCCGGACAAAGAACAATTACGAAACCAATTTGGTTACATTATTAAATCAAACATTATACAGAGAACAATTAATCCATAATGCATCTACTGTAAGAAATCAAATATTGTAACTGGAGAATGTTGAGTTATTATAAATTTTCATGACAAATTCCTACAACAGACTCTATAAAGGCAATGAATTGTATCTACAACAAGGATGTATAGTAGACATTTTCAATGGCAAATAGTGTAGGAGAGACTTGATGGTTACAGAGGAAGAAAACAAAGGGAAGAGACATTGTTTTATATCTTTTATAGGGAATTAGTATGGGTTTACGGCATCCATGACGTGCCCATGTCATTTCCATGTTGGCTAAAGGCCTAAAAAAGAAAGTGGACACATCTAAGCCATGTCTAGTGCATGTCGAGTTGCGTCCATAGTGTGTCTGTGTTGGACACGTGTTCAAGACATCCACAGTTGCCCTAAGGAGGTGTTTGTGCTTCCTAGATGAGCACATGGTGAAGACTTGGAGAAAATGGAGCGAAGCTATTCTTAAGTTCGCTAAGCTTAATAGTTCAAACATTTACAGAATCTACCTCTTGTTTATAGGATTTGGTGTTGATCTAACACACTCCGTCCATCACTTTCATCTCACCCCTTTTCAAAAACTCAATATTTTTAAATAAACTAATGTTTATTTTGTTTTACTCTAACACCTATACTATTACAACTTTCGTAGAGCAATAACAAGAATCATCAAATTAGTGTAGATCCACACAAATTGTGAAACAATCTAGTTCATTATGAGTTTTGAATATAAAATACAGCACATTATTGAAAATGTGACACTAAATAGATAACATGTAGGATAAAATGGAAAATCTTGATAGATTTGTCGTACTAAGAACCATTTCTTACATTGATTTTACATATAATGAATATTTATTTTTGGAAAAAAGGCACTTAGTCATTTACTTATCATTCTGAACATTATTAATGAAGTATTATTGTATATATACAACATGTATTGTATATTACATAATTAGGGGGGGGGTTGCGACATTGCTAGGTGCTGCACAGATTGAAGAATTGACAAGCTCATTCGACACCCGTTGGCCGTTGGTATCTTGGTGAAGTCTGTGAAAGGAAGGTATGGTGAATTCAAAGGTTCTGACTGCCACTACAATGCTTTCGATTGTAGGGACTGGAGAAACTCAAACAAAGTGCAAGGCAAGATACAACACATGTACATACTGGATAATGAGGGTGATTGGGATCTTTTGGACCCCATGAGTAAGCCTTGTTCAGGGTTCGTCCCTTCACATACCCTTGGTTTAGCCTCGTGGGACAAAGGGCACACTCCTAAACGGAGTACCCTTTCTTTCGGAGCCATTTTGGGCAAACTGTCCATGAGGGACAAGATGGGGAGTTAAAGCTTGGAGGTGGAAAACTTGTGTGTGCTTTGTAAGGAGAGATGAATCTCACACTCAAATCTTCTCTAACTACAAAGTCACCAACTAAGCCTGAGAAATGAGTGGGGTGGAGGACCACCTTCTAACCTTGACGATACTATGGAGTGGATAAAAGATAAGAACGTCAGTAACAAAGGTATGCTTAGGTCCGTTGGTTTGTGCCTCATTGCCCTATTATACAACATTTGGAGAGTAACAAACAATCCGATCCATGCAAAGGGGATTCAGATATGATGAAGTTACTTGAAAAAGTTTCCAAGGACATTACTTTGTATGCTAGATCGATTTCCTTCATTATAACTAATATTCTCAGGATCGTTAAACTACATTGGAATTTTGTAGCCTCACATGTATAGTGACGTTGAAAGATAGATAGATACCATTATAGGCTGGAAGCCAGTGCACTTTGTGCTTCTAGGGGATAGCGTTATAGCAATACCCCTTTTTCTCTTTTATAGAATGCAATATTTTACCTTCTCCGGACAAAGAACAATTACGAAACCAATTTGGTTACATTATTAAATCAAACATTATACAGAGAACAATTAATCCATAATGCATCTACTGTAAGAAATCAAATATTGTAACTGGAGAATGTTGAGTTATTATAAATTTTCATGACAAATTCCTACAACAGACTCTATAAAGGCAATGAATTGTATCTACAACAAGGATGTATAGTAGACATTTTCAATGGCAAATAGTGTAGGAGAGACTTGATGGTTACAGAGGAAGAAAACAAAGGGAAGAGACATTGTTTTATATCTTTTATAGGGAATTAGTATGGGTTTACGGCATCCATGACGTGCCCATGTCATTTCCATGTTGGCTAAAGGCCTAAAAAAGAAAGTGGACACATCTAAGCCATGTCTAGTGCATGTCGAGTTGCGTCCATAGTGTGTCTGTGTTGGACACGTGTTCAAGACATCCACAGTTGCCCTAAGGAGGTGTTTGTGCTTCCTAGATGAGCACATGGTGAAGACTTGGAGAAAATGGAGCGAAGCTATTCTTAAGTTCGCTAAGCTTAATAGTTCAAACATTTACAGAATCTACCTCTTGTTTATAGGATTTGGTGTTGATCTAACACACTCCGTCCATCACTTTCATCTCACCCCTTTTCAAAAACTCAATATTTTTAAATAAACTAATGTTTATTTTGTTTTACTCTAACACCTATACTATTACAACTTTCGTAGAGCAATAACAAGAATCATCAAATTAGTGTAGATCCACACAAATTGTGAAACAATCTAGTTCATTATGAGTTTTGAATATAAAATACAGCACATTATTGAAAATGTGACACTAAATAGATAACATGTAGGATAAAATGGAAAATCTTGATAGATTTGTCGTACTAAGAACCATTTCTTACATTGATTTTACATATAATGAATATTTATTTTTGGAAAAAAGGCACTTAGTCATTTACTTATCATTCTGAACATTATTAATGAAGTATTATTGTATATATACAACATGTATTGTATATTACATAATTAGGGGGGGGGGGTTGCGACATTGCTAGGTGCTGCACAGATTGAAGAATTGACAAGCTCATTCGACACCCGTTGGCCGTTGGTATCTTGGTGAAGTCTGTGAAAGGAAGGTATGGTGAATTCAAAGGTTCTGACTGCCACTACAATGCTTTCGATTGTAGGGACTGGAGAAACTCAAACAAAGTGCAAGGCAAGATACAACACATGTACATACTGGATAATGAGGGTGATTGGGATCTTTTGGACCCCATGAGTAAGCCTTGTTCAGGGTTCGTCCCTTCACATACCCTTGGTTTAGCCTCGTGGGACAAAGGGCACACTCCTAAACGGAGTACCCTTTCTTTCGGAGCCATTTTGGGCAAACTGTCCATGAGGGACAAGATGGGGAGTTAAAGCTTGGAGGTGGAAAACTTGTGTGTGCTTTGTAAGGAGAGATGAATCTCACACTCAAATCTTCTCTAACTACAAAGTCACCAACTAAGCCTGAGAAATGAGTGGGGTGGAGGACCACCTTCTAACCTTGACGATACTATGGAGTGGATAAAAGATAAGAACGTCAGTAACAAAGGTATGCTTAGGTCCGTTGGTTTGTGCCTCATTGCCCTATTATACAACATTTGGAGAATAACAAACAATCCGATCCATGCAAAGGGGATTCAGATATGATGAAGTTACTTGAAAAAGTTTCCAAGGACATTACTTTGTATGCTAGATCGATTTCCTTCATTATAACTAATATTCTCAGGATCGTTAAACTACATTGGAATTTTGTAGCCTCACATGTATAGTGACGTTGATAGATAGATAGATACCATTATAGGCTGGAAGCCAGTGCACTTTGTGCTTCTAGGGGATAGCGTTATAGCAATACCCCTTTTTCTCTTTTATAGAATGCAATATTTTACCTTCTCCGGACAAAGAACAATTACGAAACCAATTTGGTTACATTATTAAATCAAACATTATACAGAGAACAATTAATCCATAATGCATCTACTGTAAGAAATCAAATATTGTAACTGGAGAATGTTGAGTTATTATAAATTTTCATGACAAATTCCTACAACAGACTCTATAAAGGCAATGAATTGTATCTACAACAAGGATGTATAGTAGACATTTTCAATGGCAAATAGTGTAGGAGAGACTTGATGGTTACAGAGGAAGAAAACAAAGGGAAGAGACATTGTTTTATATCTTTTATAGGGAATTAGTATGGGTTTACGGCATCCATGACGTGCCCATGTCATTTCCATGTTGACTAAAGGCCTAAAAAAGAAAGTGGACACATCTAAGCCATGTCTAGTGCATGTCAAGTTGCGTCCATAGTGTGTCTGTGTTGGACACGTGTTTAAGACATCCACAGTTGCCCTAAGGAGGTGTTTGTGCTTCCTAGATGAGCACATGGTGAAGACTTGGAGAAAATGGAGCGAAGCTATTCTTAAGTTCGCTAAGCTTAATAGTTCAAACATTTACAGAATCTACCTCTTGTTTATAGGATTTGGTGTTGATCTAACACACTCCGTCCATCACTTTCATCTCACCCCTTTTCAAAAACTCAATATTTTTAAATAAACTAATGTTTATTTTGTTACTCTAACACCTATACTATTACAACTTTCGTAGAGCAATAACAAGAATCATCAAATTAGTGTAGATCCACACAAATTGTGAAACAATCTAGTTCATTATGAGTTTTGAATATAAAATACAGCACATTATTGAAAATGTGACACTAAATAGATAACATGTAGGATAAAATGGAAAATCTTGATAGATTTGTCGTACTAAGAACCATTTCTTGCATTGATTTTACATATAATGAATATTTATTTTTGGAAAAAAGGCACTTAGTCATTTACTTATCATTCTGAACATTATTAATGAAGTATTATTGTATATATACATGTATTGTATATTACATAATTAGGTCACTCTCTTTGCAATGTTTTCTATTATAAATTAAATTAAATAGAAGTATTGAATAACTATTTCAGATATGAAAGAAATTAGTTGGTAGATTTGAATATAATGTCTATTTTTTAAAATCGACTTTAAAAATGTAATTTTTCCACTATAATGCTAAAACTTAGTATGTTGTCAATAGTTTTTAGTTATGTTTTAGGTTAGTATTTACTAAGTTACACTCTTATTTACATTAATTTTGTTATTTTTTCTTTGATTGTGGGAACCAAACTTTACAAGCTATTTCTAGTCATGCTTTGGCTTATGAGGGTGATAGTGAGAGTGGGGAGCCTGGTGGATCTAGCACTATCACTTAGGAAGCACAGACACGGACACTGACACGGGTATAGACACGGACAGGGACACGTCAAATTCCAAAAATATAGGATACGGAGCACTGTACACGGCAAATACATAATAAATTATATATTTGTAGAATATATTATGACATATAATGCTATATGTATAAACACACAATATGATCTAAATAGATTATCCAAATGAGCAATCATCATGAAATCCAACAAGCAATCAACACACAACATTATATCCACAAGTCACAATATGGATTGAATCACAACATATATTAAGATGCTTGATTATAAATTGTGGCAGTAAAAATATATGTAATTGTAAAAATTAATAGTAGTCGAATGTTTTTAGTGGAAGTAATGGTGTTAATATATGTCTTTACTTATTGTCTTGTTATTTTATTTTTCTATAAGGACCTACCTATAATTGTTCCACTAATAGATATATATATATATACCAGGATACACACATTGAGTAACACTACGCTTTCTCAATTTACTATTTAACATGGTATCAGAGCAGATCTAGATCCGGGCGCCGCCTCTCCTTCCCCTCCCTCCCTTCCCTTTCTCTCTCGTTGCCGCCCGCCGTAGTGCCCCGAAACCCGCCGGTCGGCCGCCGCGCCGCCCAGCTGGCTTAGCCACCTCCGCATCGGTCGTTACTGCCATGTGCTCTCCGTAACGTGATCTTCATCGTAGCCCACGTCTTCCGGGTGACTGTGTAAGCCTCTTTCGGCTCCGTCTTCTACCTGCTCGTGTAGGCTCTTAAGCCACCGGGTTTTTTGTTGTGCCTCGGCGTAGCCCGTATGTAATTGTCCTCCAATCTTTCTACTGTGCCTACTGCCGCCTAACTGAGGAACTAGGCGGTCGTCTTCTGCCTGTGCCTGCCTGTTCATACTCACCTTCGGTGTCGGTGCTCTTCCTGCCATGGCGTCTTCACATGATGATCTGCGTCGTCAGGTTACGATTGTTAAGCTGGATGGGCGCAACTACCAGCATTGGATCTGTTCTATGCAGATTTATGTAAAATCCCAAGGGAAACATTTTCATCTGACGCGTGATTCGCCTCCTATGCTTGCTGCCAATGCTGACTCGAAGGATGTCAAAGCTTATAATGATTGGATAAAAGATGATTCCACCGTGATGACCTGGATTCTCAACAGCAGTGAGACGAAAATCAGTGTCACCTTACTATACCTGCCTACAGCAAAGCAGATATGGGATCAGCTTGCTAGTACTTACTCTCACAGCCAGAATCCCAAGGCGTTTGATATCAACAAGCAGTTGATCCGTCTACACTTCTCAGGATCTGACATTGCTGACTACTTCTCTACCTTTAAGGGACTCTGGAGAGAATTGGAGGCCTACCATCCCTTGTCTACTGACTTGGCTACCATGCAACGTCAACGCCAAGAGTTGCAGGTGGTTCAGTTCTTGTGTGGTTTACCTGAATCCTATGATGGGGTTGTGGATCAGATTCTTGCCAGTGATCCACTGCCTACATTACAGAGTGATTTTCAACGTCTTCAGCGGCTGTCGTCATCCTCATTTGAATCATCTTTTGACACTGGAGATACTACTGTCCTTGCTGCTATGCCCGACCGTGGTCGTGGCCGCGGATGTGGTCATTTTCAGGAGAACCGCCCTCCTCTTGGAGCTGGAAGGGGGAGTTCTTCTGGACGTGGAGCACCCTCTGGTCCTCCCAACGTTGCTCGTCCTCCGACTGGTCAGCGTTTCTGCAGTTTTTGTGGCCAGTCTAATCATATTGAAGAAAAATACTAGGAGAAATATAGGAAGTCGGCCTGGGCTAATGCAACTTTCGATGCCCATGCTACCTCTGAGGTAGCATCACAGCCTACTACCACTGATGCATCCAGTTCTACTACTGCTGACTTTATCCGTTCTGAGGTGGAGCGTCTACTACTCGAGCATACTGGATCATCCTCTGGAGCTACCACTGGAGCTCATGCTGCTACAATGGGTGATTGATTCGGGTGCCTCGTCTCATATCTCTGGAAATCGGTCTCTTTTTAAAACCTTATCTAGACCGGTCTCTAACTCCTCTATTATGCTTGTTGATGGTTCCAAGACTGTTGTATCTGGGATTGTAGACATAGTTTCTCAATTTTTGTTAAAATATGCTCTATATGTGCCTCGCTTTCCACTGAACTTATTATTTGTTTAGCAAAATCGTACGTAGCCCGAACTGCAGTCTCACATTCATTCATGGTACTTGTATTTTTCAGGACTTTCGCACGAGGATGAAGATTGGTGGGGGGCATGAAGGATCTGATGGCCTATATTATCTGGATGAATTGAAAAGGACTGACAACTTGGCGCTAGCTTCAGCTCTATCTTCATCAGTTTCAGCATTGCAGTGGCACTACAGACTTGGACACCCATCTTCTAAGAAGCTGAAACATGTCATCTCTGGTGTAGGAACGCACGGTTTTCAGTGTGAGTCGTGTCAGTTAGGGAAACAGTCTAGGACTGTCTATCCTAAACGATCCCAGATTAATAGTAAAAACATTTTTTATCTTGTTCATGCTGATGTATGGGGTCCGTGTCATGTTCCAAGTCTGTCAGGCAATAAATACTTTATTCTGTTTATTGATGATTTTTCTCGTGTCGCTTGGTTGTTTCTGTTGAAAAATCGATCTCAAGTGCTATCTACAATAAAAATCTTTTTTGCTGAAATAAAAACTCAATATTTTATGCTTGTTAAAATTTTGAGAACCGACAATGCTTTAGAGTTTGTTCAGAAAGAAGTTGGATTGTTTTGTCGATCGGTTGGTACTATTCATCAGATATCGTGTGCCTATACGCCTCAACAAAATAGAGTTGCAAAATGAAAAAAATAGACATTTACTTGAGGTTGCTAGAACTATAATGTTGCATTCTAATGTACCTAGACTTTTCTGGCCAGAAGCTATCCTGACTGCCTGCTTTCTGATTAATAGAATGCCATCTTCTGTTATTGACAACAAGATTCCTGTACAGGTTCTACATCCTAATGTACCTCTATTTTCTGTACCTCCACGGATATTTGGTTCTACTTGTTTTGTGCGGTTACTTGGACCGAACTATGATAAATTATCTCCTAGAGCAGAAAAATGTATTTTCGTGGGTCATTCTCGTACTCAAAAAGGGTATCGGTGTTATAGTTCTACTACAAAAAAAATGGTTCACGAGTAGTGATGTGGTCTTTTTTGAGGATACACCGTTTTATTCTGCTAAAGGAGATATCCTAAATTCTGACATAATCACAGCACCATTGCCTGTCACGAGTGATTGCATATCTGATACTTCACCTGCTGAAACTACTACTCCTCCACTTATTGTGTATAAACGCAGGAACAGGTCCCAACCTACTCAAGACCCCCCCATGCAGCCCCAAGCTTCTCCTCTAGAAGGTCCTACCCCTGCTGAGGTAAACTCTGACTTAGATCTACCTATTGCTATCAGAAAAGGCACTCGTTCTTGTATTTCTCATAATATTGCTAATCATGTTTCTACTGCACATCTGAGTATTCATGCTAGTAACTTTGTGTCTGTCCTATCTGCTATTGTTGTTCCCAAGACTGTACATGATGCCTTACAAAGTTCAGCTTGGACGACTGCCATGAAAGAGGAGATGACTGCTCTTGCTGATAGAGGAACTTGGGAGCTGGTAGATCCACCTCCTGAGTGCAAACCTGTTGGCTGCAGATGGGTTTATGTTGTGAAGTATTAACCTGATGGAACAGTAGAACGTCTGAAGGCAGCCCGGTAGCAAAAGGGTATACTCAAACTTATGGCATTGACTATTTTGAGACGTTCTCGCATGTTGCCAGACTTAACTCTGTCAGAGTTCTACTTTCTATTGTTATTAATTTAGATTGGCCTCTTATTCAACTGGATGTTAAAAATGTCTTTCTGTATGGGGATCTTCAAGAAGAGGTTTATATGGAGCAACAACCTGGGTTTGTTGCTCGGGGGGGGGGGGGGGGGGGTCACATAAAGTTTGCAGGTTAAAAAAATCTATCTATGGACTCAAACAAAGTCCTCGGGCATGATTTGACAAGTTGAGTATAATCCTGACTACCTTTGGTTTTCTGAGATCACAGGTTGATCACTCGGTCTTAACGAAAAAGACCACTTCTGGTATTGTGATCTTGATTGTTTATGTTGATGATATCGTTCTATCTGGCAGTGATCATTCCGAGATTCAGGCTACTAAAGCACACTTGTGCAAACATTTTGCTACTAAAGATATGGGGAGGCTAAGATATTTTCTGGGCATTGAGGTGTCTAGGACCTCTAATGCTCTTGTATTACTCAGAGGAAGTATGTTTTTGACATGTTATAGGAGACTGGGATGCTTGGTGCACGTCCGGCTGATACTCCTTTGGATCCCAATATTAATTGGGATGATGACTCTTCTCCTATGTTTCCAGACAGTAAAAAATATAGGAGACTGATTGGTAAGATGATCTATCTGACTGTTACTAGAGCCAATATATCTACAGTTGTTGGTCTTCTTAGCAGGTACTTGGATAAGCCTAGACAGTGTCACTGGGATGCTCTTTGTAATATTTTGAGATATCTTACGAAAGCACCTGGCAAAGGCCTCTACTATAGAAAGCATGGACGCTGATCTCTGGAAGGCTACTCTGACTCTAATTATGTTGGAAGTAAGATTGACAGAAAATCTACTTCAAGCTACTGTATATATGTTGGAGGTAATCTGGTCACTTGAAGAAGTAAAAAACAAAATGTTGTTGCTAGATCCATTGTTGAAGTTGAATACAGGGTGATGGCCCACATTGCTTGTGAACTCCTATGGGTACAATCTCTCTTGAAAGACTTCGGGGTTGAGTCTTCTGCTGCTATCCCTATGCATTGTGACAATAAAGCTGCTATCTTCATTGCTAATAATCATGTATATCATGAGCGCACAAAACATATTGAAGTCGATTGTCACTTCATTCGAGAGATTATCTTATCTGGCAAGATATGCACTCCTTTCACCCGCTCAGAAGATCAGGTTGCTGATATGTTTACAAAGTTGCTGGCCAAAAAACATTTCAACTCGCTTGTGGACAAGTTGGGCATGATTGATATCTATGCTCCAACTTGAGGGGGTGTGTTAATGTATGCCTTTATTATTGTCCTGCTATTTTATTTTTCTATAAGGACCTCCCTGTAATTGTTCCACTAATATATATATCAGGGTACACACATTGTGTAACCCTACGCTTTCTCAATTTACTGTTTAACAAATGGTTAACAACATGTACTATCAAGAGGAAGACGGGAAGGGGTGAGGAAATATGTTGTTGTTGGTGGTGGAGGAGATGAAAAATGAAGGTGTTTTGAAGGTTGAGAGGGAAGAAAAGGAAGGGGAACACATTGGAGAGCTATTTAAGATGGAGGGGCAAGAGAAGAGGAGGGGAGATGTAGATGCTGATTTATAGAAGCAAGAAAAAGAATAGGCTTGTAGAGAGGACAGTACCCTGCTACTTTTACCTGGAGGAGCAAGAAGAAGAGTGTAGGAGGAGTAGCAAGAGTATGTAGAAAGAGACGTGAGGACCCATTGTGAAATAAGAGAAGGGGGATAGGGAATAGTGTTACGGTTGTTGCCACATTCAAATAGGAAAAAGAGGAGCAGCATGAAAGAGAAGAGAAGCAAGAGTGGGAGAACGAAAAGTAGATGACGGAGAAGTAGACGTAGAGTAGAAAAAAGAGGCAAAGGAACATTTTTGCAGCTACTCTAGCTTTAGAGCAGGAAAAAGAAGAGGGGGACAAGAAGAAGCAGGAAGTGGAGCAAGGGAGGAAGCAAAGGAGGAAGAGTTACATGGAGATGGAAGAGAAGGCGGTGTCCAACTGCTTTCCTCATGCTTGATGTGTCGATTCTTGAATGTTGTTGCAGTTGGTGGAGATAATGTGTTTATGATGGCAGCTTCAGTTGTTAAAGAAGGGTGTCAACGACTTCCATGTAGCAACTGAAGCTTAATTAACTAATGTTAGTAGGACAAGGAGTAGCGCAGGATACAGGAGACAGAGATTTAGAGAAGGCTCGAGATTTTTTCATATGCTTAGGCTTAAGTGGGCTGAGACAAGTGTCTTGGATGTGTCCATGGAGTGTCTAAGTCATGCCTGTCACTTCAATGGAAAAAAAATCAAAGTGGACATGTCGGAGGCTTGTCTGCAACCATAGAATTAAATGTCTGAATTTGATGTCGTGTCTGATGGCCCAGAAATAGAAATTTTTCAAAAATTTGGCGGAAATTTCAATATTTATTGTTTTAACGATTTTGACGACCAAATAAGCGAATTAAATCATAACATTTACCAAGACGATCTAAACGCCAAGATCCACTCAAATATGCAATAATATTTCATATTGGCTATGTGGGGGTCTCCCACATTTGTAAGTGAAGGAAACTGAACAATTTCGACAGAATTTCGATGGCAAATTCGATGACAAAATGAAGGAATTAAGTTATGAAATTTTGCAAACACAATGTTTAAACATAGACACACTACATTATATAATAAATTTATATGTTTAGAGGTTAGGGTAGGATCCATGTCTTGATGAATGAGTGCACAAATGAACAGAATTGTCAAGTCTGTTAGACAGTTAGAGTGTTACAAACTTGCAAACTTCAAGTTAAAACAACTAGAGTACTAGACTTTATAACTTAGATTTACAACTTATAAGTTACAATATTGTAGGTTAATATATTTATTGTATAAGTCTACTATTATAATATATTTAGGGTTAGATAAGTGAATAATAAAAAAAATATTAAGGGTTACAAGTTACAACTTACACTTAACATTTTGTATAAGGCTACTATTATAATATATTTAGGGTTACACAAGTGAAAGTTACATAAATATAAGAACTTCTATTAAAAAAGCTTTTGTAGCCATTTAGTGTATAAATACAAAATATATTTATTAGATTTTCAGAATAAGTAATAGATATACGTATTTCACAATATTGTTTCTCAGATTTACAAGTTCACTTCAAGATCTTGAGAATTTTAAGAAAAATGTCACTTAGAAATTTAGGATTTTTGGAGTACTTATTAAGATATGTCTAAAAAGGAGTAGAGATAGAAGGAGTAGATGGGCTAGGGAGAGGAATTACATACCTTAGAATCAAGTACAGCAGTCTTCGAGAGCAAGATACCACAAAAAAAATCGCTAAAAGATCAAAGTCCAAGCAAATCCAGTCGGCGGAACACTGTTTTGCAAAACAGGTGCTGCATTTCACATTGATTTCGCAATATCAAGGCCCAAACTCGACTTTTTGCACTAAAATACCCCCTATTTTGCGAAATTTCGACTGTAGCTGTGAAATTTTCCCAAAAATTGCGCACCCATTCCTGCTACTGATGTTTCGATGTCCGACTGCAAAAAAACAAGTGAAATTTCACAATTTCGATCAAAATTGTGTTCCGTGTCTGCAACGTGTCCAAGCATGTCCTGGGTGTGTCCATGTTGGACACGCGTTGGACACAGACACGGCAGCCTCAGGGAAGTGTATGTGCTTCCTGGACTATCACTCAATATATATGAACCAATTGGACCAACTATGAGATGGTTGATTGCATTATTTTCTAACAAAGTCATTGCAAGTGGTAGTATATCATGATACAGTAAGCACCTTATAGGGGTAAGAAATGTTTAGATGTGTGGCAATATTTCATGAATTGAGGAAATACATATAAATATTCAAGTGAAAGGACTAACTTATAAATATTTAAGTGAGTGGACTAAAAAGAGAAGTGATTGTCTATATAGATCAAAGACTCAAAAGTGATGATGTTTGACCCAAGTGTCACATGGACAACAATGACCTTGATGATAATTGCAGTGATGACTTTCAGAGTACCTCAATACAATGGCCACGGGGAAGCAGCTAGTGTGTCTATACGAAGAGAGGTGTGCCACCAATATATCATAATGCTTGGTTTCACTATTGGTGTCATCGCTATCTTTTAGTCGTCATCTATAACATATAGGGTAAACATTGAAGGACAAAGTGGTGGTTGGCGTGTGCAAGGACCAAAAAAAAATCCCAAGGGGAACCTTTTTCTAGCCTCAAAAACTTATGGCTAAGGGTAGAAGAATTTTGAGTAAATTGTTCAAGGATTAAGTAGTTGTGTGCATCTAATGTGATCAAATAATGTCTGACTGGATCTAAGGACCCCTACGACCTTCCGATTGTCAGGGCAGAAGGTTGTCGAGTGACCAAAAAATAGGTTGTAGAGGATCAAGCACAATTAAAAGAAGCAGAGGCCAGTGTTTTAAAAATCGGTGTATGCGCCCGCATAAGCGGCCGCATACAAGGTGCATACCTCCAAAAAAACGCATAATGAAAATCGGTCCAAAAAGCGGTCCAAGCCGCATAATCGGTTGTACGGCCGCATACAAGGCCGATTATACCTCGATTTTTAGTTAGAGATATTCTGATTTCTTCTTTTATACATTTACATTCATTTATATTTGTTTAAATTTATATTATAGTGCATGTTTGTATTTATTTAAGTTGTGATGATTGCATATTTGCATAATTGCATCCATTATTCTTGTAATTGTACTATTTAGATACACAATTGCACAAATTAAATATGTAAATCATAATTAATATATATATATAATAATTAATTAAAAAATCCAAAACCGCATATACTTCCGCATATACTCCCGCATACCGCATATACTCTACAAGGTGACCTCTCCGAACGCATAACGCATACCGCTTTTTGAAACACTGGCAGAGGCAGACCTAAATTAACCTGGGAAAAGCTTATAAAGAGAGATTTCAAATCTTTACATCTTGATCAGAGTATGACCCATAACAGAGCTGATTGGAAAAGAAGGATCCATGAAGCCTACCCCAACATGGTTGGGATTGAGGCTTAGATGATGATGATGACGATGATGTAGAGTATCAAGAGTGATGCAACTATTACAGGGAGAGCATAATGTAAAATGTCTTATTTCAATGATGTTCCTAATGGTTCAGAAACATAAATTTACAGACATTTTGAGGTATGTTTCTATCGACACGATCTTGATGACTAAATTAAGGAATGAAGTCATAAATCTTACCATGAGATATGCATAAATAGATAGACATATTTATGCATCATAAATTGATATTAGAATCCTACACGTGTGAGTGAAAGGAAACCGATTAACCAATCTGTTTGATGGTAATTTTGACGATAAATTACTTTATGAAACTTTTCAAACACAATCTATACGTAGAAATACACTCTATGCAAGATATCTTATGTCGAATATGTTCGGGCCATCATCATGTGTCACGTGTGTTGTTATTTGTTAAAGGGGTTCAGTTTATATATTACTATCATGTCCAAAATTATTAAATGAAATAGGTCAAAGTACTACAATTAGCGACTATTGATAATTCAACTATTTTGCTAAATGCAATCACATAATTGATATTGATACATTGAATGCAGCATATATGATTCAATTAGGACTCATTCCCATAGCTTAGCATGGTGTGTCTCTTTCTGGATAGCAACGAGAAGATTTAGCCCCCCCCCTGTGGGGTGTGGGGCAGCACCCAGACGCGAAACAAGAAATATCTAACTTATTGAATCGTACACTATATTTCCTATTTTTATAGTTTCATTTTTATCCATGAAATTGCTTACTAATTCTAAGTGTGCATTTCTATTTTTGGTCCTCACTAAAATCAAAATTTTAAACAAAATTTCACAAATTTAGGTTGAACTTTTAAAGCATGAGTGAGAGTAGAAGAGCAGGGGGTGTTTTTTTGGTCGATGATGACATCTTCATCAATCCCTCATATGCTTGTAAACATAGATAGCCCAAGCTCAAAGGCCCCGAACAAAGAGTTGGCAACAGGTTGACAGTCAGCCATAAAACTTTGACTTCGCACAACATGGATCCTCATAATTTGGCTAGTATTAACGAAAAAATAGTACATGGCCACCTTTGATGGTTTGGGCATGGGGAACGGTGATCAACATATGACACTAATTCAAACTAAGGTTATAGAATAAATCAAAGTACAAGAGAAAAGAGGTAGACCTGAATCATCTAGGGAGAGTTGATAAGGAGAGATCTAGATTTTTGCAGCTCAATGGAAATACGACGAAAACTAGAGCTGAAAAGAAAAGAAGTATTGATGTAGCTTGCCTTAATATGGTTAGGACTATGGTTTAGATGATGACGACAATGACATCTTTATTGCTGACATTATCTCTATGTGAAGGGAATCGTCAAGATAGATATCCATTTATTATCAAGGGATGCGGGGAATCAGAGGAAGCTTGGTCATTTCTATAAGGAGAGGAGAGTGGGTTTTGATGTTGAAGACTCTCATGTTGTTTAAATCTCATAAAGACTAGGACATATTAGAAAAACTCAAGAAACTCAAAATGGATGTGTCGGGAACTTAGTTGAAGATGGGAGGTGGTCGAGGATTTCACCTTTATCCTTATGCATAATGAGAAAGGTGTTCCTGCTTCCTAGTGTTAAGGAACAAGGTATCTGATTTTGATGTTGTTTAGATAGTGTGGAACTGGAAACATAAATTTAGCAAAATTTTGATAAATGCAATCTTAGTCGTTTTAAAGCCAACATGAATGAATTCAGCCATCTATTTTAAATGTGTGATCTCTACTCCTAAATACACTCATTAATGCATGAAATTTTATATGGGGTGGGTTTGGGGAGGCATGCATTTTTAGGAAAGGAAACCAAGTTGTATCGTGAGGATCTCGATGAGATTTTTTGATGAGCAAATATAGGAACTGAGTTATGATTTTGCAATAATGATGTATGTACATACTAGACAAGTAGGGCATCCCCCCACATATATCACTTCGGTTGACAGTTTGTAGTTGATATTGACACAACAGTGAACCATTTCATTGGCCTTGGGAACAACAGTGTGATGTTTCCAAGCAAAATCATTATCATTTGGTGTGGTTGGCTGCCTAGCACCCTCATTGCCAAGTAAACCACGACCATAAGATAGGTTGTCCCCACTGAAGAAAATAAAAACAACATAGAACATGATTACATTGAATAGCACATGCTAGGGATTAGGGAATGCAATGCAGTTATTATAATACATCGAGTATATACTAGGTATGAGTATTAGTATATACTAGGTATGAGTATTATAAAATCAATAACACATTTTTTTCTAATATTTTAAGGTTTCTTTATATATTTAGGTTTGGAATTATTGTAATTAAAAGAACACTAGTGATCATTTATACATAACTAATATCACACTAACAAGCACATTTCAGAAGTAAAAAAATCATTTCATATATTTAAGCAATTTTTTAATGTATAACTACTTAATAAATACATTAAGACAAAATAATATTTTATTTGTGTCCATATTAGTGTTTGTTGCAAGTTCTAGTAAATCTAAGTGAAAAGACTAATATTAACAAGTATATATAATTATTCTAATACTTGTTCTATTATCTGAAAATATTTTTATTATAGCTAGCAGTGAAAATCTAGTGATTATGTTATGTTGTTATCTGCCTTGGATGTCTAGATCTATGTCTAGAATACATAAATCGTGTAAGTATTAAAGTAGATAGTATTATATAGATCAAAGATATAGTGTGTATCAGGATGCTAAAATAATTTTTCAAGGTGAGAGTATGAAAATGGAGAAAAAGGGGTTGGAAATGATGGAGAACGAAAGAAAATTTACTTACCTTGATTTAGAAGGATTTCAGCTCCAAATGGTGAACTCACCTCAATCCCCCTTTTCTCCTCCTCAGAGGGCAGCACCAGCACCAAGGCTCGCAATTGTCAAAATTTTATTGAAACTTCAATTAACTTTCTATGATTTCCATGGGTTTTGACACTATAGTGTTGTTTGCATTAAAATCATCCAAATCCATCAAAATTTGCGAAACCCATTGAAACTTGGCGAAATATTTCAGAAAATTTCAACAAATGTGGTTTTATCGAGTATCAACACAGACTCATGATTTCATAGCGGATCCCACCAAATGATAAAAATGAGATTTTGATTATTTAGACAATTTCTCATTCCTTGTCTAATATAGCTTCAGTGGAGTAAGGGAGTAGCCTTGCGTCATGATAGGTTGTTATAGAACCTGACTTTACAAAGTAGATGGCATGTGAAAACATCAAGACGACTCCCAGTTGAAGTTGGGTAATGGGGAGGCACAAGAGTCCGCTACTTCAGTCCTTCAAGCCTGGACCAGCTTGAGCAAAATGATCATGATAAGACAATCGCCCCTCCACAAGCAGTAGAAGACCTATAATTTTATGATAGGAAGGGACCAAAGTTTGGGCTTTAGCCTCCAGCATAGAATGTACCTTTTCCTTGAGCTGCAAAATCAACAAATTAGAGCTCTTTAAACAAACCAACACCCTAGAATTTTGGTTGGCAAGGGTGTGACTAATTTAGTCCCCAACCTGAGTCTTTCCATTTTAGTGGTAAATCGAAGAGTCGAGGCGAAGATCTAGATGTGGCAATGTGAAGACTGAAGAGTGGTGGGAAGAGGCTTGATAGGTTCAAGTAATTGACTTGCTTAGATAAAGTTGAAGATACACATCACAGGAGTTGTGGTCTTGTAACAATCCTCAAATATCCACCTAATAAGTCCTCTAATACCTAAATGGTATCTAGAACCCTAATTCTTCAATTCGATCTCATATGTATACAGCCAATCTTAATTTACTATACTTTTGAGACCAAATAGTGTAATTTCGACAACAAGAGGGAAATGGAAAGGATGCCTGATGGTTTATATCATGAGAGTAAGAATAGGTTCAATATTGTTTAACATTTTCCACTCAATTGAATGTACCTTTTCCTTGAGCTGCAAAATCATCAAATTAGAGCTCTTTAAACAAGCCAACACCCTAGAATTTTGGTTGGCAAGGGTGTGACTAGTTCATTCCCCAACCTGAGTCTTTCCATTTTAGTGGTAAATTGGAGAGTCGGGGCGAAGATCTAGATGTGCAGGGTGAATTTCCTTTGTAGATAAAGGCGGGGTCTGATGGATGGCAACATGAAGGCTGATGGGAACAGGCTTGATAGGTTTAAGTAATTGCTCTTGCTTAGATAAAGTTGAAGATGTAATAGAACATATCACAGAAGTTGTGGTTCTGTAACAATCCTCAAATATCCACCTAGATAGTCCTCTAATGCCTAAATGGAATTTAGAACCCTAATTCTTCAATTCGATCTCTTATGTATACAGCCAACCTTAATTTACTATAATTTTGAGACCAAATAGTGTAATTTCGACAATAAGAGGGAAATGGAAAGGAAGTTGGATGGCTTAATATCATGAGTAAGAATAGGTTCAATATTTTTAACATTTTCCACTCAAATGAAAAGATATGAAGAGGGTCTTTTGTTCTATTTGGTCATTTTTTAGGTTTAATTATTTCTGAATATTATTCTTGATGTTTATTATGGTATAATAATGTAATGCCCCTAGTACTACGAGATTTTTAGAAATATTTTGATATGGAAACTAGCATACAGATAAAGTTGGAGATAACAGGAATTATTATTGGATATTGAGGATAACTAGGAAGAGGTTTTGTGGATATCTCAAGATCCAAAGTTGGATTTCTCTCAAATTTGGAGACCATTGAACTGGGATGCAATGGCTCCTGTGGAACATGTGTTTGCAATCCATATAGGACTGTCGCAACCTTTTCTGTGAAGAGAATAATGGATTGAGAGAGGGGTCCAGGGAGCGTACCTATAAATAGGAAAAGGAGAGACCCCAACCTAAGTCATTGATGAGAGAAGGAGAAATTGCAAAATAAAAGAGGAATTGTGGTAGAGAAGATGAGAGGAGTCAGTGATGGGAGTTAATTTGGTGTTTGGATTGAAAATCCTTTTCAGACGGCAACCTTGCACAAGTGGGGACCGGTGGACAAAGACTTTTTAAGAAAATTAATAGCTGGAAGTGTGTGGGTGCATTGTTAAACCATCAAACAAAATTGCAGAAAATGTGGAGGAATGGACAGAGCTTTTAAATAATATCACAAAGCTGAAGCCCACCTCCTTTAGAGGTGTCTTCCGTTAGTGTGGGTCGTTGCCCGTCAGGGATTATGGCTTCGTGGCAGCTCACTTGAGTCATTTGCAAGCCTGGCAGGGTAGGTGACAACCTAGCGGTCGTTGGATCATCAAACTAAGGAAAATTTTGATCTATCATATCATTTCATTCTAATATCCAAATAATACATGTAAGATATTGGTTTAAAGCTTATTTGCACTCATGAATGCTCAGTATAGGAAGCCCCTTTGTGGGCTTTCCAGACCGATGTGTTAAGCAAGTTGCTTCCAGGTGACGGTACTTATATTCATTAAATATTATTCATCATACACCAAATGCTAATATTTTTGGCATTAATGTAGTTAAACAATGTAAATAATTGCTAAATCTCCATAGTAAACTAATATTAATGGATCTCATCTAATTCTACTCTTTGATCTATAGATGGGATTCACAAAATATTATTTCTTTAACCTAATACCCTTGGAGGGCATTTTGGTAATATTGAAACTTAATTATGTGATATGATTTTGTAAAAGATGCTAAAATTATATTTTGATATGAGAAACCCTAATATCTTATTAGAATTGCATTTTATTTATATTTATGACATTATGTCATTTTTGTGGTGACATTAGGTTGATGAAGCAAATAGATGGATTAATGCATCAATAATATTAACAGTATTTTTTCGGGTTTTTTGGATATTTCTACACCATAATCATTGTTCGGAACGTTTTGGTTCAACATGAACAAGTAACATTAGTTTAATGTAGTTAAACCCTATATTAATCTAAGATAGTCATATATGCGTTGATAAGAATGTAATTACACGTATAATGGCATTGTATTTCAAATATGAATAATGAACAACAAATAATGATAATAAGATCAGAAGAATAATATACTTTAAATCTTAGTATTTATTAGTATAGGATGTATTTTGTGTAGATGTATAAGAATGTGACTATATGTGACAATAATATGATAACAAATATGATTAATGAACCAAAAATATATTACGAAAGAATAATTTAAAATGAAGTTGAGATGTATTACAAATCAATAACTCTAACTTACATCTTTTTTTTTTATCAGTAAGCGTGCCACTGTATTCATTCACAAAAAAAACTCTACAAAGAGGAGCAAAGTTCAAAAACGTCCTATCTGTGCAGGACTTTATAATCACTATCTATCCTCCACACAACATTGATAGAGGGGTTAGCATTCTCAAAAATGGTTCTGTTCCTATCACACCAAATGTGGTATATGATAAGTATGCTAATAAGTTTGCTCCTTTTGTCTGTGAGGTTCATGAGATCTGAAACGGAACTTGGCCTGAACAGCAGCATAGAGCTTGCTCTGTCCCATATGGCTTTCGCAAGGTCACATGACCAGAAGATATGGTTGGTTGTCTCCATCTGGTTGTTACACAAACAGCACCTAGAGGCCAGACTAAACCCCTTCTTCTGCAAGTAATCTTCAGTAACCAGCCTTCGCTGAAGAATCTTCCATGCACTCACCTTAATGTGGTTAGGGGCGGGAGAACGCCATAGCCAGCAAGCCCATTCCGCCCTGTCCCAATGTTTCCTGCATAGCTGCCATGCTTTTTTTAAGGAGTAGGTCTCAAGACCTTTAAAGTAACTTAAGTCATTTTCAGAGAAATTTATAGTATTGCAGCAGATTTGCAGCTTTCGCATCCTCTGCGGCTTGGTATATCCCAAGAACCATCAGCTATGATAGAGCTGACTTTGGCATTGCTGCTAGTTCTCGTTCTAAGCTTCATAGCGTTGGGATCAGAGACCACCTGCTCCAAGAATTTACCTTGTAGCCACGGATCTTTCCACAAGGAAATGTTGCTTCCATTGCCTATGGAGAAACGAACCAAAAACATGAAATCATCTCTCGCTTTGAGAAGAGTACGCCACATCCAGCTGGCGGTCTGTTTGTGAGTACACATCCACAGGGTTTCCTCTTTAAGGTATTTGCTATGTATCCACCTGACCCATAGCGAGTTCTTCTTGTTTGAGATGTCCCATAGGAGTCTAAGCATATCGGCCTTACTCCAGTCCTCCACCCTCCTAATGGCGAGACCACCTTCCTGCTTGGGTCTGCAAATATCTTCCCATGCTATCGTATGGAAGTGCCTACAATCCTCCTTGTCACCCCACAAGAAATTGCGGCATAATCTTTCAATTTCCTCCATGGTTGCTCGGGGGAGAGGGAATACACCAGTCCTGAACATGTGGTAGGAGGACAGTGTTGAGACAATCAGCTCCAGCCTTCCCGCCATTGATAGGAACAAGGTCTTCTAAGAGTCCAATTTCGTCTGAATCTTGTCTATAAGTGGACTGCACATTGACTTGGTAAGGCGACCTGCAAAGAGGGACAAGCCCAAGTATCTTACTGGAAAATCGCATTCAGCAACATTCATCCTAGGGGCTGAGCTACTCAAGAATAATTGACTTTTGCTTGGATTCATTTCCAATCCAGAAATTCTTTTGAACTTCTCCATGCAAGCTTGCAGCCCTTTCACACTTTCCTCATTTGCTTCCGAGAAGAGAAGGAGGTCATCTGCGAAAATTAGATGGGAAATATTGGTATCTCCAGCTGCCAAAGGGACAACAAAACCTGCTGCCACAGCATCCTTAATGATGGTGGACAGACCTTGCATACCGATCACGAAAAGGTAGGGGGCCAAGGGATCGCCTTGTCGTATACCCCTAGATGCTTGGAAAAGATCTGAAGGAGTGCCATTAATCATAATTTGAAAGGAGGTCGTGCTAAGACACTCACTAACCCACTGTATCCAGCACTCAGAGCTTCTTCTTTGATGTGGGTTTTCTTTGATGTGGGTTTTCTGAAGTCGTGGACTAATTCATTTGCCAGGAGAATCGCATCTGAGATGCGCCTGCCTTTCACGAAGGCACGCTGGCTAGTGTCTATCAGAGAAGGCATGATATTCCACAGTCTATTTGCAACGATTTTAGCAATCACTTTATAAACAAAGTTGCATAAGGATATAAGCCTCCATTCCCCAATATTCTGAGGTTGTTTTATCTTCGGGATCAGTGCTATGAAGGTTTTATTGACCTCTCTTAAGAGTCTCCCTTTTTCAAAGAAGTCTTTGATGGCAAGGCAGAAGTCAGATTTTATAACCTCCCATGAAGCTTTGAAGAAACACGCGTTCATTCCGTCTAGCCCCGGAGATTTATCTTCATTTGCATTTTTAACCACATCGTATATCTCTTCATCAGTCACTATAGCACATAACCCCTGCAACTGGTGACTTTGGAGCTTTGGCAAATTTTCCGAGTTTGTTTTCTCTGTAACCCCCCTTCTATTGAAGAGGTCTTTATAGTGAAGGTCAAAGGCATGTTTTATCTCCACCTCATTGCTGATGTGAGTGTCATTGTGCTCTAAGACTCTAATCTGGTTCCTGCTTCTTCGGGTTTTCAAGGATGCATAGAAGAACTTAGTATTAGAGTCACCATTTTTTAACTAGAAAATTCTTGACTTTTGCCTTGCAATGGATTCCTCAATGGCCTTCGCAGTTAGAGCTTCCTCCTTGCATTTAGCAATTTCCCATTGCAAGTGATCATTTGGGTCAGCATCAGATTTAGCCTGTGCTTCTAGGGCCTCCTTCTCTTTGTTCTTAGCGGAGTCAGTGAGGTCACCCTTGCTTTCCCAGTTCCACGTTTGAAGGAGACGTTTAGTCCTTTTTAGTTTGAACATGAGCCTATACATAGGCGTGCCAGTGCATTGGACATCCCAGGCCTTCCTCACAATGTCGTGGTAGCCATCCATGGCAGTCCAAGCATTAAAGAACCGAGTAGGATATTTTGCTTTTTGCCTCTCTTCGTCCAGATGGATGACCTGTGCATAGTGATCATTGTAGATGGTGGGCATGATCTCCAACCAAAGATTAGGCAAAGCCAACTACGCCCGTGTGCTGAAAAAAGACTTATCAATTTTGTTGCGAGTATTGTTCAGGCCTTCTTGTTGGTTATTCCATGTGAAGTAGGGTCCATTTGCCTCAATCTCCATTAACTCATAATCGAGGATGCAGCTGTTGAAGTCATTCATAGATCTGGCGGACGGGGCCGATCTTCCCAGTCTTTCTTCATTCATTCTCACTGCATTAAAGTCTCCAGTAACGAGCTAAGGTGCCTGCATTGTCGCCTTTATACGGGTGATATCAGACCAGAGATTAACTCTCTTGCTATCTTCATTGTCAGCATAAATGGCAGTGATTTCCATGTAGAAATCGCCACAAGTCAGGCCGAAATGAATGTGTTGTCTAGATTGTCCCAACGGGGTGATATTGTAGTCAACCCTCTCCCAGAGAATGAGAATTCGGATTTTATTGCAGCTAGCTGAGTTATCTATCCATCTATAACCCGGCCATGTGTGAGCAATCGCCTTTGCGATCTTTTTCTTTCTTATCTTTACTTCTATTAGGATGGCTATGTCCACCTTTGCCCTCCTCAGCTCTGCCCGGATGACATGTTGCTTGTCCCAGTTGGACAAGCCTCGAATGTTCCAGGCACAGATGATGGGTTTGTCAACCATTGAAGGGGGGGGGGGGGGGGGGTGTTGGCTTGCTGCCAACCACAGCCTCCGAGTTTGGTTCCAGGTCCTCGAGTGACTGGTATCTATTGTTTGCTTCTTTCCCTGTCTTCTCGTTGCTTGAAGCATTCTGGCTTCTCGTGCTCCGTCTCTTCGGACTTCTGGTCCTGCGAGGCTTCTCGAAGCCATCATTGTTGGCAGTAGCACCCACGGCAGTAGTGGCCACTGCTATTATTGTATCCCCCTATTCTCCTGCATCCATCTGCTCTACATCCCTCTGCCTACTGCCTTCAGCATTTTCTCGAACACCCTCCGGGTGAGTGTTCTCCCTAGCAGGAGTGGCGGACAGGGGCTTCTCCACAGCAGGCGATGGCGCTTCCACAGCATGCTGGTCCTTTTTCTCCTTCGACGAGCACAGAGCCTTGTCATGTCCAAAATTCCCACAATGTGGACATTTCTCAGGCACCCACTCGTACTCAATCTTCACAGAATACGGGGCCCCTTTATCAGTTCGGAGCTTAATGGTGGTTGGGAATGGTGAGGAGGCGCTCATCAGCACATTTATCCGCGCATAATCAATTCTGCTGCGTGCCTTCGTCTGCCTATCCAAGCATTGCGGTCTGCCGAGGAAAGAAGCAATGCGGGCCATCATCTTCTCGCTCCAAAGCTCCAGAGGAAGGTCCAAGATTTTGAGCCAAACCAGAACAGAGGACAGCTTATCCTGCTCCAGCGGCTCTCCCTTCTCCCATTTCTTCAATATCATGGGCTTGCCCTTGACATGCCACGGCCCTCCTTCCAAAGCATTAGCCAGATCGGTACCGTCCCGGAATTTGATCACAAAGCTGCCGCAGGCGCGACCCATAACCTCGATCTTCCCTGTCGGCTTCCACACTCGCTGGAGGTGTTCCTGTAAGGTTGGGATATGAGGCCTGAAGCCTATTATGTACCCCGTAGCAGTGTTCTGCCATAGCGCGACATTGGCGTCCACTTCCTCTTGAGACATAATGATGGTGTCTTCCTCCACCGTGAGCTCAGTTTCCTGTAGCCTCGTATTGGCATCTCCCACAGGCTTCTTGAATACCGTTGTCCACTCCTTGGATCTCTCTGCCACCTTGACAGCCTCCGCAAAAGACCGCCGTCTAGGTTGGGCATGCTTGTTACCTTGGTTGGGTTGTCGACAGCCATCGCCTCCTCTACTGCCGTTACTGCACGCAGCCATCGTGTCTTCTTCGGATCAAACTCTAACTTATATCACATGTAATACAATCATGATATAAAGAATAATAGAACTTATTTGAGACCAGTGTTGATAAAACCAAACCAAACTAAACCAATTAGTTGAACCGGGACCCAGTGGCTGGGACGGTCTGGTTCACTCACAAACCTGGAGATGACTTCAAATCAACCAAATCAGGACAATGGACCAATTGAATCGATCCCAATTTTCTCCAATCGGGCGGTTCCTGCCCATGTGTATGCCTTGACCCTAGACCCAATTTTGCATTTGTTTCCACATGCTCCTTCCATGTCTCATCCCCCTTTGTTCTTCTAACATATTTGGATTAGGAGATGTCGTATTCAGTAGTATTATTGTCGTTTTAAGTTATTTTCTCTCTCTCTCTATCTATCTATCTATCTATATATATATATATATATATATTATTTATTTATTCTCCTTGATATTTTCATTTTTCCTTGATTTTTCATAAGTGCAATTTGTTTTAAATATAATTTATGATGTCATGCTAACGTCACTGGTTGAACCTGTGAACCAAGAGCTAAATGTCTCATCAGTTCGCTCATTGGTTCTATTCTAACAACCTTGATAAATAAATCTATCTAGTCACTAGTGTCCTCAAGGAAAAGAATAGGTCGTAGAAAAGGAGATTAAGTAAAATCCAAGGCAACGGAGGGGGCAATAGTGCTAGAGCAAGGTTACTAAATACAAATTAACCCAACTCAACTGGTTCAACTAGTTGACCGCCACTCGAGAGACCTAACGGTAGGGTTGTCAATGGGGAGGTTATGGGAAGCTTAGGTGCTCACCCTTACCCTTACCTACCAGCCGTTGTGGGTAAGGGTTTGGGTAATTCCCCACTCCACTGATATTTGTACGTCCCTTACCTTTAAACGGGGAGGGTAAGGTGAAATGAGGAAGTCATGTCTATTAAAAAATTATGTTGATACCAACAACAACGGCTTGCCTAATACATGTATATGCTTGAATGAAACATCAAGGTGGTCTAGAGCGGCTATTACCAATTCAAAATGATTCTAAATAATATTTTATAACCTTAGACACATAATTTTTATTGTATTCAAAATATTTTTATCAAGACAATAGTTGTTGCGTATACAAATAGTAGTACTTTAAATGTTGTTTGAAGAAATAAACCATTCCCAAGAGAGAAAAAAAGTTTTATTGACATGGTAGTAAACGATCATACATTACATACAGTTTTATTGAAAACATGTTATATCGTATACCCTCGAAGATGTTATTGTATAAACACAAAATCAGCACAATCGAACTTGATAACACTACCACAAATATGCATCAAATGGTACATCTACAACTAAATCTTGTTATATACATGTGTCTTGCGCCGGCATATTCGGTTGTATACACGATCAAATTAGACCCAAAAGAAGTGAAAAAACACCACACAAATGAGTTAAGTGGTGCATAAACCGTAAAATCTTGTTATTTTATACATGTGTCTTACACCTTCGAAACGATGTTGTATACAAGACCATATCAGCTGCATAAGAAGTTGATAACAAACTAATTTACTATACCACTTAATGACTACATTATGTTGAAGAATTCATAGACTTAAACCATCCAAAGACTATATGCTTATTATATTATGCATAAATATTGGGCAGTATCGGGTTAAAGGATATGGGTAATGGTTTACCCTTACTCTTACCCATTAAGGTATCGCTTAGAGGGTAGTGGTTTCAAGGGTAAGGGGTAAGAAAACCCTTACACTATATGGTATGGGCAAAGGGTAAATGGGTTTGGGTAAGAAAATTGTTACCCTATATGGCATGTGTAAAGGGTAAATGGGTTTACCCAGACCCATTAACCACCCTACCTAACAGTTTGGTTTGCTCGGAATCTTTTTTTAGGCCAAGCACAAGGTTGATATGGTGACCCAGACAGTTGATTCATTCACCCAACCGCCTGATTTCAAGTTTGTTGACCTAGGTTTGCTTTTCATGGATAAAAATAATCCCAAGTTGGGCCCCCAATCTAGAAACGAGGTTCACAATGATTCCCCCCTCCAACAGTTGATGTCCCCTACCCTCTCAACATTAAATATCCAAACCTTCTCACCTAGGGTTCTAAATCTAGCCCAAGCTAGCAAGGGTCTATGCTCCCTTAGTTGTGACGGATGATTGAAGTAGCCTTCTCCGACTAGGCAGGACAAAAAGCAGACAACCAAATCCATCTCCCACCAACTGACATGCTCCATTAGCTTTGAGTTGTAATGGGAATCCAAACCATCTAGTTAGGGTGTAATGGGCATTGGTCTTAAGACTCCACAGTTGTGCATCCATCATCCATATCCACTGAATCGCGAGGTGATGCTGGAAAAATATTACACGCATATAGTATACTACTATCTTAAGGAAATCCAAACATTTTTTGTACTCCAATTCTAACCCCCTAACCATAGACGGTCATACCTTTTGCTTCACCTTTTCCTTCCGTAAATGTTTGCCATTCTTAGCACCTTCGATAACTTTTGATTGTCTCTACAACACTCCATCTCCAATTTGTGTTGGTGGTTGTTGCATATTATGAAATAAGTTGGGTAGGTGATTGCACACTTCCAACGACATTTAAGTTTTCCTACTCATCCATTATCTATATTGGCTCCGTCGTAGACTTCCATCAGTCGTAATTGCACATCCAAATATTGCCTCGCCTTTAGCATTGCTTCACAACATAGCACGAGAAAATAACTACATGAAAATGGAGAAGGTGTTAAATAAGGTACTACAAATTTACCACAGATGCACTGTATACAACATCAACGTCTTGAACAAAGGGTGTTGAGCAGACTAGCGACGAGGATGGCTTGCTTGCACCCTCGCTCAATCACTTGGTGTGTACGAGGCAGTTGTCACAATCACGGCCCTTCTAGTGCTTTGTGGTTGCATGATCCACTGGTTTCTCATTGTCCATGCCGTCTACGGTGTCAGGATGAAGGACGCATCATTGCTCAGCCTTCTATCCCTCTTGGTGACAACATGTGCGAAGGAGTTTCCTTCCCTTCATTGTTGTGGGTTACCTCTCCTCTATTGTCACCCCCTTCTGCATTACTCTCTTTCCCTTTTGCTCTCTACTCTATGTTCGGATAAAAGAGAAGGAAGTCATTGAATTTAAACTCGCAAACTTTGTATTTTATTTGTATGACAAGGAGAAGCTAGCAGCGTCCAGCTGTAGATTGGAGTCGTCGTGAGAGCAGGAAGCGTTTGGCGACCACTATTAGCGAAAAAGAGTAAAGTTGCTCAATTGTTTGCATTATTCTCTTTCCCTTTTGCTCTCTATTCTATGTTCGGACGGAAGAGAAGTAACTGAATTCAAACTCCCAAGCTTTGTATTTTTTCCGTATGACAAGGAGAAGCTAGCAGTGTCTAGTTGTACATTGGAGTCATCATGAGAACAGGCAGCGTCGTAAAGTTGCTCAATTGTTCTTAGTTGTAAGAACATGGCACAAAGGATGAAGCTATAATGTGATACTACATGAAGGTTTCCATACTCCTTCATGATGTGGAACACATCTTGAAGAAGAAGAACAAAGAAGATAAACGACAATTCCTAAAATTCAATTCATATTCAAATGCTTGGACAAAGGCCCCAAGGCTGGCTTATATAACACTACATGATTTGACCCTCAAGTAATGGAAAAAAAATCCTATTTAATAAAATTCGAAATCAAATAAAACCTAAAATAAAGAAAAACATAAAACATTTAAGACTAAGCACACAAACTAAATAATTTGCGCTTAGGTCCCTAAATACTAAAAAAAAGCAAAAACAAGTAGAATAAAGCCTAATATGTCCTACATCACATCACCTTCATGTGTTTTTACGCCAACAACAAAATTGACGAGTTGGGATTGGTAAAAAGTGTAGTGGTGTTTGTCACACACCATGTAATGGACACTGATTGGGTGCACCTACAACCGATCCATATCCATGATTGACGAATAGAGATCTCGCCCATCATCCAAGCATGCACTAGACAACCGAACGGAGGCGAGTCACAACAAAGGTGGGGGTGTGGATTATAGATGCATAGGATGATATTTTCATCCCTATCTCCAACATTGTTCGAGCCATACATCCACATTGCCACCACAGCTAGGGCTTTGCGTCCACACAGTTAGTGTCATTAGGCCTGGTGCCCAAATTGCCACCGTTGTTAGGCCACTTGTGCCCACACCGCCACCACAGCTAGGGCCTTGGGCCCACTCCCTTCTATCGTTGCAACCACCAATCTAGTGGATTTCTGGTATATGTGGCCCTCTTCCTAGACTTCCAGTTTACTCTTTTTCCTCCTATCTCTCTAGTTCCTTTCTCATGCACAACTATACCTAGTTGTACCCTCGGGAATTCCTAAGCATGCCCTTTTCTTTTGGGCTTTGTACTTAAGATAGAGCCCTAGGGAGTGAAATGTTGACAGGTGGAGTATTGGAGGATTGTTGGGGTCTACTTATTGGAGGATTGTTGGGGTCTACTAAACGTTGTGCTTGGAAGGGGTTGGATGCTAAAGAGATGTTGAAGTGTTTAATGGTGTTTTGGTTCTTTCCTCCATAAGGGTTTTATCTTCCCCCTATAATTTCTACAAATTTGAATTATCATCTATTTTGGCGATAACTAATGCAATGATTCATCTTCCTCCCCCTCTAAATTGGTTTTTCTACAAAACTTATTTGAGCGTTGTAATAAGTTTTGGTCATTTGTTTAGCGTTGCAAATCATTAATTTGCCTTACTTTGTGTTGGACCCATTGATTGGCTTGGTTCCTTGATCCTTATGCATGTTTTGATTTCTATTGCATATTATCCCGACACCATGAAGCTCTTCTGATTGACCTCCGGATTGGGTCCGAAAACCTTGTGTCATTGACACAAAATAACACTTAGGGTGTATAACAAGTTTTCAATTCACACTACAGGCCAAAACTGGTTATATGGGCTTAATGGTTTTATGAAAACAAATATAGTACTACATTTTAAAGCCAATCTATATGTTTTGTGATGTAGCCAAGTATCACTAAATGATTATGATGCCTAGTACTTAAGCCTTGTATGATATAAAATATATTTCTTAGCGAAGGTAGAATTCATCCTTAAATACAATAACCATTGTAAAAAGTTTTCAAGCTCCATTGTTTTTAGGAATATTGATAATGTCATTTGCACAAACTATAGAGGTATCAAGCTGATGAGCCACACTATGAAGCTTTGGGAGAGGATTATTGAGCAAAGGCTAAGATTGATAACACAAATATCAGACAGCCACTTTGGTTTTATGCCTGGAAGATCAACTACAAATGCTATTTTTCTGATAAGGAGGCTTATGGAGAAGTAGAGAGAAAACAAAAGAGATCTTTATATGGTGTTCATTGATCTGGAAAAGTCCTATGATCGAGTACCCAGGGAAGTGTTATGGAGGGTTATGCATAAAAAGGGTGTGTCTAAGCAATATATTGACATGATTAAAGACATGTATGATGGCTCAACTGCAAGTGTTAGGACTCCTAGAGGAGAGGCAAACTTTTCCTATCACCGTTGGGGTACATCAAGGATCGGCACTCAGCCCTTATCTATTTGTTCTTGTTATGGATGAGTTGACAAAGCATGTTCAAGATAATAACTTGTTTTATGTTACTTGTTGATGATATTGTGTTGATTGATGAAAGAAAAGAAATATTGAATGATAAAGTTGAACTTTGAAGAAATGCATTGGAATCTAACAGAGTTCCGATTAGTAGAAGCAAAACTGAATATATGCATTGCAATTTTAGCCAATCTAGAATTGTAAATGGTGGAGTCAAGTTGGATGGGATAGATGTACCAATATGTGATAAGTTTCGTTACTTGGGTTCCATTTTTGAAAAAGAGGGTGAGGTCCAAGATGATGTTTGTCACAGGATTGCAGCAGGATGGTTGAAGTGGAGAAGTGCAAATGGAGTAGTATGTGACCAAAAGATCCCTCTCAGATTAAAAAGTAAGTTTAATAGAAGAGGGGCAGCCATGCTATACGAGAGTGAATGATGGGCAGTGATGAAACAAGGTCTCAATAAGATGAATGTGGCCAAAATGGGTAGGCTGAGATAGATGTGTAGGAAGATAAGAAAAGATCGTTTGAGGAATGACTACATCAGGAACAAAGTGGGGGTGGTGAGCATCGAGGACAAGTTGCGTGAAGGTCGTCTAAGATGGTATGGACATGTCTAGTAGCGCAGATCGAGAAGTGCACCTATCCGAAGTAAGCTTATTAAGGCAAGCACAATTAAAAGAAGCAAAGGAAAACCTAATAACTTGGGAAGAGCTTATAAAGAGAGATTTTGAATCTTTACATCTTGATCAGAGCTGATTGGAAAAGAATGATCCATGTAGCCGACCCCGACATGGTTGGGATTGAGGCTTAGATGATGATGATGATGATCGATGATGTCATTTGCATTATGCCCAAGAAAAACAACAGCATATGACGTAAGCAAAAATAAGAACTTTAGTAGAATGAAGAAAACAACATAGACTAATGGCACAAAACAAGTACTTCACTTACAAATATAAATTGTACAAGTTGCATCACAAATCTAAGTATTGCAAGATTTTGAAATGGTAGGTGCTTAACTAGAGGGGGCACTACTTGGTGCTTAGGATATCCATGTAGATAATGCAACAAAAACAAAGGTTTCGCTAGAAAAAATAACTTAATACTGGGCTCAAACCAAGAATCTGCAGTGCATGTTGCCAACTATGATTATACCATTTCTAATGACCCGCAAGAATTGTTCTCTCAGTAGACCTTGTAACTTTTTCATTATTTTAGACTCCATATAGTCATAAAAACTCATCTATTATGTAGTGCTTGTACGGGCCACACATGTGATTGTGATCACTAAGTGCACCTTTTATGATTTGATATTCAGTGTGGAATCATAAGTGGCCATGTGTTATGGTTTGATGAGTCATAATTGTTCAGGATTTATGAAGATTCTAGACTGCTAAAAAAAGTGTTTTCGTGCAATAGAATAAGGAGGGTCCACAATTGACCAATTCAGGATTCCGACCAAGGTTGAAGCCTTCATTTCTCATGAGGCATCAAAAGAGTCGCTCACAATACCATTCTCATGCCAACCTCCTTCCTCGGAGCTCTACTCAACTTGTGCACATTATTGTCATTTCAAATGATGTTCCACGCCAAGTTCATCCTCTACTACTTTACTCCTTGTTGAGCTGCTTGTTTGCCTCATCTAATATGTTACCCGATATTTACCAATTCCCTCCTAACCTCTTTAGCTTACATCAAAGTTGTTGACCTACTACTCGCCTCCAACTTGTTGATGTTCACACTAGAGTAAGATCTAATGCTGCAATTTACCTCTTGCCCCTAGCATGGAGGGTGATTTGTTGCTTTATTGCTCATTGTTGCTATTTCAAGGGAGAATTAAAGTCACCAACATAGTAATGAATCTTATCAATCTTTTGATCGATTATACTAAAATACAGAACGTCTTAACAAATATATTCTATAATTTTCAAATTAATTATGAGGATAAAGTTTATTGTTTCATTGTCGTTTTATCATTAAATATGATGGCATCGTCCACCCATTATTGGATTGCATGATATTTTGTGCAATCAATCCCCCCTTTTGATGCTTCTATCCTTCTCCCATCCCACTTTTCTCGTTCCAATCTATGGTCCGTACAGAAAATAGTGTTGATCAAACCACCCGAGGGGAGATGTGGGGGTGGAGGGAGCTAGTGCACGAAGATGTGTGGGTGGCAAAGAAAACAAAAGAGCATGACATGCTCAGGATCCCTATAGGCATGTGCTCCCAACAGCCAAAAAAGTCTAGAACTTCCGAGACTCATCTATCCTATTACTCACACAATTAGAGGTCTTTTGGGTGATCTATTCCAAGACGAACTGGACTCACTCATTTGTATAAGTGGCATGCGTTATTCAAAGGAAACAATGCAACCATTAGCAATTAGGCAACTTTATAGCAACGCCCAAGGAAATGGTGATATGAATTCAAGAATTGTAAACTCCGCATATTTGTGAAACAAGGCACGGGCTCCCCATAGGGTCTTGCAAAGTCAATATTGTTAGTATCTAGCACTTATTTTATGCTTCTAAGCAATCCTGCAACTATAATATCACTTTGTAATGACGATTTAACTTCGCCTCTTGACATTATCAAAGGTATGTATGAAGGCAAGTGTTGTGTTTGCATTTTGAATAAATAACGTAGGGCAATTTATTAAACTGCACAAGTGGACATTGCTTGTAGGATGAGTGTCACTGATACAACTATGCCATGTTGGTAGTCATAGGAAATCAATACAGCTGCATATTTCTCACTTACTAACAACTATAGTGATGCAAGCTGGACATGCGTCTTAGTAATTGACGCTACAGAATTTCATCTACATGTAAGCAGACTTGTCAAAGAGGCTAGGCAATCCTCCTCACCCAAGGGGCGCCTAGGACCCTGGCGAGAGAGTAATCATTTTTTAGGTAAGTATCGTTCAATATACATATATGCTACTGAGTACATTTACATTGGCTTTGTCAATACTCAAAAATCAGAAGTTGACATAATTCACAAATAACATAAACTAAAAACTAAACATGTGGCAATAATTTAGCCTAACTTGACCTAGATCTGACCTAGCTTACCCTACTTTGGCCTAAATCAAACCTAATTGACATAGCATAACCTAATCAGACCTAACTTTCCCTAATTTGCCTAAATTGGCATGTATCAAGCCTAATTTTGCCAAATCAAACATGCTTTTGGCCTAAATCAGACCTGTTTCAACACTAAAGTGACTCAAGTTGATCTAATTTGACCAAATTCAGAACCAACTCATTCTAATTTGGCCTTTAAATGGCTAAAATTGCATCTAAAGGCCATAGGCTCCCACTTAGGTCACCTAAGGGCATGGGTGCCAAGTTTTAGCCCCCCTACCCAACACCTAGGTGGGCAAACATTAAAACAATCAGTATAAGTGGTTATTGGGCCAGGGCCCATTTGTATTATTATTCGCTATGTATTTCTCTTAACCATGATACACTTTATTGAGGATCCACTCACCACTTGAGTGTATCCATATAATCTTTACACTCCTAAATATAGGAGAGCGTGTATTTTTGTACCAAAACTAATGAGAATTGTGTTTGTATTTTCTTCAACTATCAGAGCAATTTTCTCTAAACCTTAGCCTCAAGCTCCTTTCCTTAATCCTCCCCCCTGCCAGCTCCATCGCCGCAAGAGGGCACCACTGCCCGTTGTCGCCATTGTGCCAACAGCAGCACCACAAGGGTGTCACTGTCGCGTCTAAGGGCAGTAGGGTAGGAGGCCATGTTGTTGTCATAGGCTAGGGATAGCAAGTAGTTGTTCCTTGGTACATGCATGGCCTAGCCTCCCTTCCTCTACCCTGGATATTGACTTCTCCACCTCCATGTTTCTCTTCCTAACAAAAAAGGAGCAAAAGACCCCCGTTCTTTTGAAAGCAATGAAAAAGGGGGAAACGCAGTTTTTTTTCTTATTCCTCTCCATACAAGTCCCCTAAACCATGTGGTTGGGTGCTTTATGTACCAACATAGGGGTCTTCATGTTTTCTTTGAAATCACAATGATATAATCTTGTGATTTATTCCTACCGTGCCTTCCATTCTGATAGGGCATCTTCTATTTTATTTTCTTGTTGTGCTCCTGTTTGATAGTGCTCCTTTTCCTTTGTGTATCATGCTTCTACTGTGGTACATATATATATTATCAATGTCATTGTTGAATATAACGACTCCACTGTAATTTATAATGACATGCCAACTATTTCTGCTATCAAAATGTAAGGCAACTTTTTGTTGTTATGGATGCAAGCAGTTCACTTGAAATGTTCCTCGAATCCCGCAGCAAACGGAAGTACAAAAAAGAATCGGCACCAGCCAACCCAGACGACACGTAAAGTGACGAGTAGTAATCAAGTATTATCATGGCTTGAGGGGAGCATGGAACCACACATCATCATGAAGTACATGTGGCACTGCAATGCCAAAACAATGTAGGATGAGATGAAATAATTCTACACCCAAGAGGGAACTGCCTTCACCTCTACAACATTGTGGACCGATTGCATGGTGATCAGGCCCTAGAAATCTACTACGACTTCATGAATGCGCTCGCAAATCAACTCAACTTTTTCTCACCAACTATGTAGCACGAAGTCACCCAAGGGACGGGTTTCACTCATCATAAACCAATTTCCTAACGGTCTCCATCCTTGTTACTTAAGACCAGTGTTTTAAAAAGCGTCCTAGGCGGCCGCTTAATCGCCACAAGGTGATGGCCAATTAAAATGTGCCATAAGCGCCGCTTGAGTGGATTTGAGAAAAGCGGCCGCTTTTTGCCCGCTTTTTTTAAAAAACTGCTGTAAGCATATAACATTAAGTACATTATATGCCCAATTAGTATTGACTATAATATATTAAACTAGCACATATTAAATGTTCTATGATATACCTAGTTCTAATTTAGAATGCATACTTTGCATGTAAGCTGTAATGATATGGTACTTTTGTGATGTATCCAAGTATATTATAGGTAACTATTATCTAATTTAGAATGCATACTTTGATTAAATTTACTGTTGTAAGGTATGACTATTTGATGATGTGCAAATGTAACAACACGTTTGTAAGCTAGCTATGATAGGTTTATTGTATACTGTTTAACTATGTAAACATGTGATACAAAATTGTTGTTGCATCTTGTATATACACTTATTATTTTATGTGTAGGGTGCTTTATCTATGACAAGTATATTGTTTACTATATTATATAGATACAATCATTGTTGTACAGTTGTGTTATAAACTATTTGGGTGTTTTATATTGTCTTGTACAATGTTTAGATATGTATAAAAAATTCAAAAATATACTATTTATATACATATGTATGTAATTTTGCATAAAAGTTTATAGGGATTAAAAATACGCTTTTCTAAAAAGCGCCCACTTAATCGCCCGCCTGGCGATTAATCGGCTACAAGGTCTCGTCCGCACGCTTCCCGTTTCATGCTTTTTAAAACCTTGCTTAAGACATTTGACAGCTCCTGCCCGTCAACACATTTGTACCTTCTATGGATCAAGTGTATGCTCGCCTATCCCAGTCCAATATGGAGCCAGCTAGCATCACCCACGCTAATTCCTTTGAAGCTCAGGATGTCGTGGTCGCGGCAGCATGGGGTCCTAGGCGTGGATGTGGACTACATCCGAAATACACTTGGCAACAAGCTCAGTCCAATATGGAGCCAGCTAGCATCACCCACGCTAATTCCTTTGAAGCTCAGGATGTCGTGGTCACGGCAGCATGGGGTCCTAGGCGTGGATGTTGACTACATCCCAAATACACTTGGCAACAAGCATATCTCCACAAAGACGTCTGTCACTTCAATCATTGTTATCCCCTCACTATGGGCAAGGATGGCATGCCAATATGGCTCGAACTCCGTCATCCCATTTAAATCAAAGTCTGACCAAAATGAGCAATGCCTCTAGAGCTTCAATTAGAAGCTTCTCTCATGTCTCACTAACTACTAAAGAATGGAAACGCATGTTTCATGCCTCACAGCAATTTGGCGACTCCCACTACATTCAGCACAATCTTCTACATACACATCAACAAGAAGGATGGTGGTCTGCCAAATGCCTTACCTTTAACAATCTTGCAACAACTCATCTAGGGCACCTTGGGACATGTATGCTCGCCGCCCGCCGACTCCACCTAGATTGTGAACTCCAGTGCTACCCAGCATGTAAGGGGCATGCCACACTTACACATGTCGACATCTCTCGCATTCCATTGCCACTTTCGTAGATAGATATGCTAAGAGAGTCATAAAATGTGGAATTGTTTTGTAATCCCCCACCTTGAAACTATCCTAGGTTCACTTTGTCCCTAATCTTCCTTGCAACTTAATGTTGGCGGCTAATCTTGTTGACTCCTTTCAATGTTATGCAACCTTCGGACCAACTGGTTTTGTCTTGCAGGATATGTTGAATATGACGATGATTGCGGGAAGTGCACTCTGGTGATGTCTACCATTTCTCTTCCCTCCACCATCCCCACCCATTGCCCATGTCATAGCTACGTCTGTACAGTTTTATTTGCGTTTGGTCATCCATAATTGGAAAAACTATAACATTGGATTCTTTTGTTCTATCTTGTTCTTATGTTTTATGTGAAGCATGTCATCAACTAGGAAACACCATTGTCTTTTCCTACTCATACTACAAAGCAGTCTAAAAACCTTTTGATATTACTCATATTGATATTTGTGTATAATTTCAGACACCTAGTTATGATGTTGAACTTTGTTCCCTCTAGCTTCTTAAAACACGTGATTAGGTCTTTCCCCTTATTTGTACTTTTCGTACAATGATTTTCATTCAATTTTTTCCACCTATTAAAATTCTTTCCACCGTTAATGCTCTCAAGTTCAGCTTGTTTTATCCTCATTTAATCAAGAAAAGGGGACGATCCATCAGCGGTCCTACGCCTACTTCCTAAAAATGATATTGATGGGCGCAAGATTTGCCATCTTCTTGACATTACTCGCCCTCTTGCCATCCTTGCTAAACTTTTAAACCAATTCCAGACCAAAGATGTCTTAATCGCTTGATTCCTTACCAATCACCATCCTTCGTCTATTCTCAAAAAGAAATCCCTATTTTTGTCATATATCCTTAGAAGAATCGAAAATGACGTTTGTCACAGGATCACTGTGGGATGGTTGAAATGGAGGAGTGCAATTGGAGTATTATGTGATTGGAAGATCCCTCTCAGGTTAAAAAGTAAGTTTTATAGAACAGCTATACGGCCAGCCATGCTCTATGGGAGTGAAAGTTGGGCGGTGAAGAAACAAGGTCTCAACAAAATGAACATCGCTGAAATGTGTATGCTGAGATGGATGTGTGGGAAGACAAGAAAAGATCGCTTGAGAAATGACTATATCAGGAATAAAGTGGGGGTGCCAAGCATTGAGGACAAGTTGCGCGTGGGCCGACTCAGATGGGCGAACATGTGCAACGCAGACCGACTAATGCACCTATACGAAGCAATGCTATTGAGTCAAGCACAATAAATAGAAGACGAGGAAGGCCTAAATTAACATGAGATGAAGAGAGATTTTGAATCTCTACATCTCAATCAGAATATGGCCCATGATAAGCTGAATGGAAACGAAGGATCCATGTAGCCGACACCAACATAGTTGGGACTGAGGCTTAGATGATGATGATGATGATGATCCTCAGAAGAATCGGTTTTGGGTTCGTCCTTGGATTTGGATGTATCGCCTTTGTGCAAAATTTCAAACCAAAGGTTAATAAACTTACCTCAAGCGCTTCAGACACTATTTCTAGGATGCTCTCATATACAAAAAGTTTATGATTGCCTCTTCCCCGTGACTAGACGCCTCTATGTCTTAGTTTATATCACCTTCCATGAAGACATTTTTTTCTTTTCCTCTCCGCCGTCAGAAGTGATTTCCAATGATCTCCCGGATCCTTATCTATGATCTACCATCATCTCCGTCACCATCGCCTCCCCTCCCCGCGGCCATCGTTCTTCTACAAGGTTTGTTATTGGCGCAAGGAAGTTGATCCATATGCAGCTGCCCCACCATCTTCCAATACAATCCGATGGACTAGTAGCTCTTGGCAAAAGGTATACGATTTTGTACAATGAAACGTCCCATTTCTAACAATTGTTGCTTTAATCGCCTATCTCTTCCGCTTATGTGTTTGCCACAGTCTTGGACGCTACCTATATTTAGAAACGAATTGTCGATGCCCTCCAGCATCCTAGGTAGAAAGTCGCAAATGCATGCAATGCGCGACAATGAGACTTGGGATCTACTAGATCCACCTCCGGGCAAGAACATTGTTGATTGTCATTTGGTACTTTTATTAACATAATTCTCATGAATTTATCAATATGCTCAAAGAACAGTTGATTTCCAAAGGATTTACCCTAATTATTGGTTTTGACTTCTTTGAGACATCCTCGCCAGCCACCAGGATTGCCTTTGTCCGTACCTCGATCTCCTTGGTTGCATCCAGATTGGCCTATGGTTTAACTAGACATTAAAAATGTTGTTCTCCATGGTAAACTATCTAAGGAAGTATAAATACAACAACCTCTTGGTTTTGTTGCTAAAAGGGAATATTCTCACAAGGTTTGTAGACTTTGTTGCTCCTTATATGGTTTGAACCAGTGTCCATGTTCTTGGTAATAGAAGCTAAAAATTGCCCTTGAACAACTAGGCTTCAAAAGTTCTTTTATGGGTCATTCTTTA
This sequence comes from Alisma plantago-aquatica, assembly GCA_963693085.1. Lineage (NCBI taxonomy): Eukaryota > Viridiplantae > Streptophyta > Magnoliopsida > Alismatales > Alismataceae > Alisma > Alisma plantago-aquatica. Next base: position 845,017,745 of record OY856412.1, read on the forward strand.
TTTTACTCCCACTCGTATGGGGGTCACATTCCTTCGGTTGTAAATGTCAAAGGTATTGTAATAACTAACAATGATACCGAGGGTATCTCTAGTCTAAAGAAATCCCTCCAATCTCACTTTCATACCAAGGACCTCGGAAACCTTCAGTATTTTCTCGATATATAAGTTCTTTTCAACACAAAAATTAGTCTATTCAAAAACATTGTCTTTGACCTAGTGTAGGAGACTGGATGACTTATGCCAAACATGATTTCCATTCCGATGGTCTATCACACAAAAGCTCAAAATGAGGCGGAGCTCTTTTCTAATCAAGAGAAGTAACATCACACCGTTTGGAAACTGATTTGTTTGACAATCTCCTGACAACATTAGATATTTTTTGTTATCGGAGTGGTTAGTCAACATATTAGTGCTCCTCTTTAAGCTCATTGGTGCAGCATTCAACATATCATATGTTAAAGACTGACGCGTGAAGAGGATTGTTTTAAAACCGACCTACAAATAAGATGGCAGTCTACAATGCACATGTCGACACCATCTCAGGCGACCCTCATGTAACTCGTCATCGATACTCGCCACCCCCACCAATCTTTCCTAGTCTTCCCACATGTGAAACTTTTAGCATGCATGGTGAGCATAAAACCATAAACATGATGAGTTCCAATGACACAAGCACACATTATATGATTACACATAGTTTGATAAACAATTACTAGAAAAGTATTGCTTCTTATTCAGTGAATAAAACCAATACAATGCTCTCTCTTTTATAAGATAAGAGAGTAGTACAGCGTTTAGAGATAAGCAATATGGGATAAAGAAACAAGTGACTAAAAGACAAATAACCAAAATACACTAAGTAAAAACAGCAGTAAAGTGTATATACTAATACTCCCCCTCAAGCTGGAGCATAGATGTCAATCATGCCCAGCTTGTCAGTCATAACAGTGAATCTAGATTTTAGAAATATTTTGGTTAAGATGTCAGCCACTTGATCTGAGGTATGTATGTAGGGCGTAGATATCTGGCCAGATAAGACAGTTTCTCGAACAAAGTGACAGTCAACCTCAATATGCTTTGTTCGTTCATGGAAGGTAGGATTACTGGCAATAAAGGTAGCAGCCTTGTTGTCACAGTACATAGGGATAGGAGTAGAATCAGAAATGCCAAAGTCTTTCAGCAGACTCCGTATCCAGAACAGTTCACATGTAGTATGCGCCATGGCGCGATATTCTGCTTCAGCACTCGAGCGAGCAACAACTATTTGTTTCTTACTGTGCCAGGTAACCAGATTTCCACCTACAAAAGTTCAGTAGCCGGAGATGGAGCGTCGATCGATCTTGCTCCCCGCATAGTCAGAATCAGAATACCCAACAAGGTTACAGTGACCATGTTTTTTATACAGCAGACCTTTCCCAGGGGAGCTTTTCAGATATTTGAGAATGTAACAGACCGCATCTCAGTGACATTGTCGGGGTTTGTCTAGATATCTGCTAACAAGTCCATCTGCAGATGTGATATCAGCACGAGTGACAGTAAGATAGATGAGCTTGCCAACCATGCGTCGATACTAATGGTGATCAGGATAAGCAGGAGAATTCTCATCATCCCAGTTGGTGTTTGGATCTAGAGGAGTACTAGCAGGCTTTGCACCAAGAAGACATGTTTCAGATAGAAGATCCAGAACATATTTACGCTGAGATAGGCACAATCCAGAGGCTGACCGAGAAACTTCAATCCCAAGAAAGTAGCGCAAGGTGCCTAAATCTTTGGTGACAAAATGTTTCTCCAGATAACGTTTAGTCACCTGAATGCCAGCAAGATCACTCCCTGATTGAATGATGTCATCAACATATACAATCAGAATAACAATGCCAGAAGTAGTCCGTTTAACAAAGACAGAATGATCAAATTGGGAACGTCTAAAATGAAATTTCTGAAGAATGGTACTCAGTTTATCAAACCAAGCACGGGGACTTTGTTTTAAGCCATAAATTGCTTTCCGCAAACGACAAACTTTGGAGGACTCCCCCTGAAGTACAAATCCGGGAGGTTGTTCCATATAGACTTCCTCATGCAGATCTCCATATAGAAAAGCATTTTTCACATCAAGCTGAAATAAGGGCCAATCAAAATTAATTGCAACAGAAATAAGTATGCGAACTGAATTCAGTCGGGCCACAGGTGAAAAAGTCTCAAAATAGTCGACGTCGTAAGTCTGTGTGTAGCCCTTAGCAACAAGCCTAGCCTTGAGACGCTCAATCGTGCCATCTGGTTGATATTTAATAGTAAACACCCAGCGACATCCAACCGGAGAACAATCAGTGGGAGGATCAACCAACTCCCAAGTGTTACGATCAGTAAGAGTCTGCATCTCAGCTTCCATGGGCTGACGCCAAGCTGGATGTTTAAGAGTCTGAGAAGCATTTTTAGGAATAGAAACAACAGAAAGAGCAGCAGTAAAATTGGCAAAGTTAGTCCCCAGGTGAGCAGCAGTACAGAAATTCCCAATCAGATGTTTGGTACATGTTCTAGTTCCTTTCCTTAAACTGATAGGAATATCTAAGTCAGAGAATACCTAAGGTATTGACTGATCTGGCATTGAGGAAGAAGATTCTGGAGGGGCCATAGAGGGAGTTGTCGTCTTCGGTCTTCTTTGATAAACTTTCAGCTGAGGAGTAGCAGCAGCAGGAACAGTATCAAGGGAATCAGAATCATCAATCATTGGTAATGGTGCCTCCATTAATAAATCTGACGTAAGGACAGACCCAGCAGAAGAATAGAATGGCATGTGCTCGAAGAAAACAACATCAGTCGAGACCATCCATTTTTTTTAAACTGGATCATAACAGCGGTACCCTTTTTTAGTCCTAGAGTACCCTAAGAAGACACACTTGATGGCACGAGGATCAAGTTTGGTTAAACTAGGACGTAGGTTTTTAACAAAGCAAGTGCTCCCAAAAATACGAGGAACAGAAAATAAGGGTGCATCAGGGTACAAGATTTGATAAGGGATTTGATTCCCAAGAACTGAAGATGGCATGCGGTTAATGAGATAGCACGCAGTGGAAATAGCTTCAAGCCAAAAACACTGGGGAACATTATAGTGAAAAAGTAAACTACGAGCAATGTCAAGAAGGTGGCGATTCTTACGTTCGGCAACTCCATTTTGTTGAGGGGTGTAGGCATAGTAGGTTTGGTGAATAGTACTCAATTTGCAACAAAAACTGCTGACCGAGGATTGCATGAATTCAAAAGCATTGTCAGTGCAAAAAAAAACTATAGGTTTGCTAAACTGGGTACGTATTTCAGCAAAATAAGCAGTAATAGTCTCAAGAATATTAGACCTATCTTTTAGCAAGAAAATCCAGGTGGTCCTAGAGAAATCATCAATAAAGCTCAGAAAGTAACGGAATCCAGATATACTCGAGACAGAACAAGGTCCCCAAACATCATATCAAACGGCTGTTTTGAACCAATACATAATTTCTTTGAAAAAGTTGCTCTAGTTTGCTTGCCCAATTGATAAGTTTCACAATGAAAAACAGAATCTGAAATATGAGGTAGTAAATGCTTTAATTTGGCTGCCGACGGGTGTCCCAACCGATAGTGCCACTGGATGCCGGTCACAGAAGATGTCAGATACGCCGCAGTCTTTGGAACATCCAAGTAATATAAACCATCTGGTCCCTCACGGCCCGAACCAATCTTTGTCCTCGTGCGCAGATCTTGAAAAACAACACCATCCGGGTCAAATGTAATAGAGCACCGAAGGCTCTTCACAGTTCTATTGACAAATAACAGATTTATAGGGAACTTAGGAACATATAAAGCAGAGCGCAGAGGCAGACATCCAAGAGTGCATATATAACCAAAACTAGTAACTGGCGTTTGAGAGTCGTCAGCCAGAGTAACAGGAGGTATAACAGTAGTGTTATGTAAATGAGAAAATAATGTAGGATTGCCAGAAATATGGGATGTCGCACCCGAATCGATCACCCAAGTGTTTTTACCGGACTGAGTCAGAAGAGCAGTGCTACCATCAGTGGAGGCCTCGGTAGAGGAAGCAAGCCGTGCTTGTAGTAGTTTCTCAAACTCCGATCGGATCCAATCAACAGACGGAGGTGCAGAAGTAGTGGCAGTGTCAGGCTGATCTGTGGTGACTTGATTCGCCCAGGTTGGCTTCCCATGCTTTATCCAGCAACAATCTTCATTGTGATTGGTACGGTTACAGAAGGTACAAAAGCGTTGTTCAGTAGTCTCAGCAGGAGAAGAGGAGCCACGTCCTGGTCCAGAAGAACGCCCGCAGCCACGTCCCCGACCACGGCCGCGTCCACGGGAGGAGTTACTAGTTCGAACAGCAAGGGTTGTTCCGTCAGAAGAGTCAGGTAGGTTTTGCGAAACGGAAGGAAGGCATTGAACACGCTTCTGAACGTCTCTCAGGGTAGGAAGGGGATCACTAGAGAGGATCTGATCGACGACTCCTGCAAAAGATGAAGGCAGACCAGCGAGGAATTGGACAAGTTGAAGCTCGTTCCTTTGACGCTGGATTTCCGTGATATCTGCAGACAGAGGATGGTAGACCTCAAACTCATCCCAGAGAGCACAGCAGTTGTTGTAGTAATCCTCCACGGAGTCAGTAGCAGAGTACTCCTGTTTGGCCAGTAGCTTGAAGATTTCAAAAACCTTCTTCGAATTCTGCTGGTGAGAGTATACGTGGGAGAGCTGATCCCACATATACTTGGCAGTCTTGAGGTGAAGGAGAGACTGGCTGATTTTAGGTTCCGCACTATTGACCATCCAGGTCATAACACCATAATCTTCCTTGGACCAGAGATCGTAGGCCTGTTTGGTCTTATCATCAGCATCAGCAGCAGGGATGGTCGGACCCTTGGTCGACAGATGAGAGAAACGCCCTTGAGCCTTGACGTATAGTTCAAAGGAGGCTGCCCAGAGATGATAGTTGGGGCCATCCAACTTGACGGTAGTGACGCACAGATTGCGAGGAAGGTCAGGAGTCGCCATCCGAGATGATAAAGATAGTCAGAATCAAGGGCACAGATCAGCGATTTAAAAAGAGGACGCACCAGCCGCTATAGCGGCCGCATACGCTCCAGATCCACTTCTCCACTTCAAATATGCATTTTGCGGCAATTTTGCATTTTTTACTGTAGCGGTCGCTTTGGGCCGCTTATCTAGAAGCCGCTTCAGCGGCTGGAGCGAGCGCCTTGAGTCATTTTCCTCGTTTGGGCCCTACATTAACATTTATGAGTTGTTGCTCTGTATTTTCGGAAACCATGCGAACACGGAACTTCACTACTCCTCGACGCCTCCGTTCCCTTTCGAAAACGGACGCTGACCTAGGGGACTTTCCCGATGAGGAAAGGATTCCCGTCAACTGGCTTTACTAAAAGTCGTCTTCCCTACGGTTTCTCTCCACACTAGAAACGTGAAGCAGAGACGAAGCGGCGAGTATCAGCAACCCACTGCCAGCGGCGGGGTGGCGTAGAAGGCTCAAAGGTTGAACAAGTTCTCTATCAAGCGCCAAGCAGAGACGAGTCAAGGAGAGACCTGCCAAGGAGAGCGGTCGACTCCAGCTGAAAGGTTTCAAGTAAGTATTCTTACCCTATTCTCCACCTGATTCCAAATTCGATAAACCCCAAGTCCCCAACCGATCATACAGTTTATTCCCTGTTCCTTAATCCTTGTTCCTTCAACCTCTCTTCCTTTCTAATGTGGATGACATTGCTGACTGATCCATATGTACACGACTTTGACAACTAGTAACTACTATAGGTTGTTAAATTGAAATGCAATATGATCTCCAAAGTTGTTGATTTGTTCTTTTCTCTTCCGTGCTAATGCTAAATGATCCAATGCTAACTAGATAAAAAACACATGTTGTCAATGTAAAAGTTTTACCTTGCTGATTGTGAACGTACACCTGCTGAAGTGCAGCCACTTCTAATATTGAAAGTCTGAAATCATGTATCTAATCTTAATCTAATATGTACTCATATGCGTTCTGTTGTCTTGATCAGTATCATGGTTTGACCAGTAGGATACATTACTTTGCATTGTTCTAATAAGTACCTTGTTACGGTTAATTGTCCGATTGTTGTGTACAGTTAATCAGTTAATTGTCCCTCTTCCTTGTTGCTTGTTCCCTTACTAATAGCCTAATGCTATCGCTAACTGATCCATATGAAAACGGCTGTTGTTCTAATGCTATTAAATCATCTATTGTAAATGTACACCCAGTCACCTACTAGCAACATCCTAATAATCTATTCTTAATTCTTACACTTATTGTAGGTTGTATAAAAATTTCCCTTACCTACTGTAATAAATTTGGAGCAAGTTTGATGTATGAAGTCATTTGATGCAATGATATCTCATTCAAAATATGTGAATGTTGAGAAATTTTTTCTTTTTGTTGGTAGTATGGAAATCACTAAATTTTTCTCAATTTTCCTAAATTTTAAAATTAATGCAAACCGCTTTTTCATAAAGCGTCCGCTTCAAAACCCGCTTCGCGCTTCCCGCTTCAAGTAGGGAAATCCGCACGCCTCGTGCTTCGCGCTTTCCAAAACCTAGGCGCAGATAGCAACAGAGGTAGTAGTCACTAGTCAGCAGCAGAAGTCCAACACATGGACTAGAAGTAGCATATAGAACATCCAAGCATGGATCTCAGAAACCCTCGTAGGGGTAGCAGGAGAAGATAGAAACCTACGCCAATATGGAGGAACAATCACTCCACCATGAGGCGCAGGCAAACAGAGCGAAAGACGTCTTTTACGACGTCAACGTGCCAGAAACTGGAAAGTTACCGAAGTTGTCCGGAGGTTTCAGGGAAGAAGATGGGTAGAGGATTGGGTGTACTTGATGGATTAAGCCATGGTAATGGAGTGGGTTAGGGTGTTGAAAGGTGGTGGAGGGTTGCCGGAGGGGTGGGTGGTGGCAGGAGTGGTGGTGGTGATGGTTGTGGGCGGCGGCAGGGTGGTTGTGGACGGCGACAGGGGGGTGGGCAGGTGTGGCGGCGGCGCAAGGGGGCTGGAGAGAGAGAGGAGGGAGAGGGGCAGCTAGGGTTGGGGGGGATGAGAGGCGGCTAGGGTTTAGAGAGGATCCGGACGCTCAGATACCATCTAGAATAGAAAAGTATTGCTTCTTATTCAGTGAATAAAACCAGTACAATGCTCTCTCTTTTATAAGACAAGAGAGTAGTACAGCGTTTAGAGATAAGCAATATGGGATAAAGAAACAAGTGACTAAAAGACAAATAACCAAAATACACTAAGTAAAACAGCAGTAAAGTGTATATACTAATAATTACTAAATGCCACAACCAAGATGCTCACAGAAAATTGTGCTTCTATGCACAAAATTTGAACCACAAATGATGCTTTGGGTATGTTTGTGGATATTCTAACTAATGTAACCTTACTTAAACATGTATTGAATAGCTAATTGACCCTTAAACCGCCAGACAAAAAGGTTGTTTTAGGGTGGGAATTTCTAGATGCAATAAAGAGAAATAACAATTCTTCTCAGAAGGGGAAAGGATGCTCATAACATTTATTAGGGATGTGGACGAACTTATTTCCAAAATGATATAAATTGTTAACCAGCAAAGTAACATAAAGGTAAAAGAATGGCTGGATAAATGCTACATAAATTAGACAATTTTTCCAGTGTTATACACTAATTTCTGGATATAGTTTTTCTTATTATATCAATAAACATAAGCAGGAGGGAAAATGACATACTCTTTGGCCTCTTGAAGATCTAATTCCCTCAATCTAACCAGGTCACATTTATTTGCAGCGATGGCCAGCACAATGCCCTTTGGCGCCATTTGCTGGAGTTCTTTTACCCATTTTCTCACTCGAAGAAAAGTATCTTTGTCTGTGGCGTCATATACTAAAAGAGCAGCTGCATGCTTAGTAAGAAATCAACTAGTATCAGACAAGCGAATGTATTTTGATAATAGCAGAAAAAAATCATTTAGAGATCTCCATAGGTAACATATGATAATAAGGCACAAACCATCAGCATCACGGTAGTAGATGGGACCCAAAGCGTGAAATTTTTCTTGTCCAGCAGTATCCTGCTCACAACATAAAATGGTTTCTCGTTAACTCCTGGGTGATTCCATTATTCCAAAAACAACACGGAAAATAAAGTGCAAATAGACTAAAGGAAAAGAATGCGCACCCAGATAGAGAGGGTAATAGGTACACCTTCAATGGCAACACGTTTGGTGAGATATGAGGCTTGCACAGTTGCTTCTTGTTTGTCAGAGAAGATGTTGTTCACATATCGAAGAACAAGAGAGGTTTTTCCAACCCTACCTGATCAGAACATCAATACTTAAAATCAAATTAAATGGGTCAATAACCTATCCGTGAAGTGGTGTGTTCTAGATCTAAACTTAGTTAATAACTTTCTAGTGACAGCATATTCTTACTATATTTAATAATTATAGCAAAGGACACATGCAAGGTATATGATACAGCAGATAATGCAGTAAAAACTGGGGCGCTTTCCATCCAAAGCAAAAAAACAATTAAAATGAATAAAATGGGGGTCAATACTTCACCAATTGGTTGTGGTATTGACTTTGATTTGTTTGGCTATTTGGGTGGAGTGAATTTATTTTGACAAAGATTAAACGTCAATTTTGTGATAAGGTACAGATAGCTGGCTATCAAGCTAATTGTTTCGAGAGGCATACGGTTGAAGTGGAGATTTTTGTTACGGGTGTGGAGCTCTTCGTGTGCTAACAGAGAGAGGGTGCAGAACTACGAAAAAGAGCGAACTTTATCACCCAATTAAAAAGAGTCGGACACAGTGATTAAAGCCAAATATATAAGAGATGCGCTCGAACTGAGCGTTTGGGTTTGCATGTCAGAAATTACTCTCTTTCTGCTGAGAGAGACAGGGTACGATTCGAGCTTATATAAAAAAGTCTGACTACCCGGTGAACTACGTCAGAGTCTACACTAACCCGAGTTCCTACCGAATCGGAAGCAGCGTTCATCGATGATCCATGTTAGAATAAAGGCACAGAGGTGGACTGCTAGTTTTCTAGTGGTCGCTCACACTTAATCAGTCCAAGATGCTCTTTGCGGTAACCATTCAATCAAACACAAATTAACTTGACTGGAGAAGACAGCGTATGGAAGGAAAGGAGAAAGGCGTGGAGCCAACCATCCCCTAATAGGACAAGCTTGAAATTAAAACTGGGCGGCTTCGAAGCCATCGCTGGCGGTGACCCTTCTTTACAGCAGGTGCCGCCGGAGATCTGGGGAAGACTAAGGTCAAGGCCTAGTCGATGGCGTTTGCGCTTTTTTTCTCATAACCGCATTGGGTTCAAAATTTGTCTAAATTCGTGCCCTTTTTTTTTACCCGCCGTCAACGCCGCATTACGTTTTGACAGGTTCTTGGGTGGGCTGGGGCGCTCGAAGTTTGTGAGGATTCATAAAAATGGTGTTTATACGGGAGCGGTTATTTCGATAATTATAAAAATCCACGAATAAGATTGGGAAAAGATTAAATTTGAGTTTAAGTTGTGACATTCCGGTCGGTTTTGTGTTTAACATTACTTGTCTGATATTAAAACCACAGGTTTAAAATGGACAAAATCAATTTCTAAATACTTAATTATATACCTAGGAATGAGCGGAGCTAGGGCGATTCCAGAAGCGAACGGAGAGGCGATTATGACGCCGGACGGGGATGCTGCGGCGAGCACATCTGCTCTCCTTGAAGCTTCGCAGATCGGAAACGTGGTGGACCTGAACAATGTGGTGAAAATTAAGGATCCAGGGAAGCAGGGAAACATTCAATTTGGGTCGATCGGAGTGTCGTCGCAACCGAGATCGTGGGCGGATCTGGTGAGTTCAAAGAAAGAATCCATGGACAAATCTTTCAAAAAAATGGAAGTCCAAGTCGAGAATGGAAAACTTCTGTATCCAAAATCCATTGCGGAGCGGAACGTTCAGAAGTGGAGGTTGGCAGCAGCAGGTTACATCGTTGGGCTCACGCCTCATTGGACTTCTTTGGTGTGCTTCCTTGCACAGCTATGGAAATTGAAAGGATCTCTGGAGATTAAGTCAAGAGGAAAGGGTTTTTTCGTTCTCCTGTTTTCGAATGAGGAAGATTTAGCCACTGCAATCGATGGAGGTCCATGGTTCATTGTTGGCAAGCCATTAATCATTAAGAAGTGGGAAAGGGGTGAACCAATGGAGAATGTAAAAATGATTGAGATTCTGATATGGCTGAAGATCTATGATCTACCACTAGAGCTATGGGATGAGGAAATGTTTTCGAGAATCGGATCATTTCTGGGTAAGCCGTTACGAACTGATAAACTGACATCGGAGCTTGTTCGCCTGGAGTATGCCAGACTTTAAGTTCTAGTTGATACGGAGTTCACCTTTCCAGAAGATCTGGAGCTGCAAAGCGATGATGGCCAAATGGACAGGATTCGGTTTGATTACGAGTGGATGCCTGAAATATGTAATGAGTGCGGGAACTTTGGGCACAAACCTGGACTATGTTGGGTGAAGAAGAAGAACACTGCAGCGGTGGTTGTTCAGCCGATGTCGAAGCAGGTTTGGGTGCCGAAAAAGAAGCTAATGCCTAATTCAAAAATAGAAGAGGAGGTGGAGGTCTTCAGTGATGCGGTCGAGGACATTATTCATGTTGGTGACAATTCTGGAAGTGTTGCGAAAGGACAGGTTGTGGAAAAAAGGCGGAGTGATCAGTTAACTGTTGTTACGCCTGCTTCTTCGTCGGAATGGGTACAGCAGAGAAGAAGGTCCAAGTCTCCCCCAAGAGTAGCATTGAAGCCTGTGTCTGGGGTAAGGAATATTCAGTTGTCTCTGAACAAATTTTCTCTACTAGCTAATTTGGGAGAAGGTGTGGATGGAAATGGCAGTGCGGGAGGGGAGGATCTGCTTCGTCCAAATGGATAAGCCCCTGTCAATTTGTGCCTGGAATGTGCGGGGGATTCACAAAAAACTACCCCACATTCGAGGTGAGATAGGTAGGGTGAATTCGGACATTATGATTATTCTGGAGTCTAGAACCAATAAGGACCTGTTAAATGTTGTCGATGATACGTGGAATGGCGCTTCCTATACCTCTAATGAAGATTATTACACGTATACTATAATTCTGATCCTGTGGAGAGATCTTGACATCAGTGTTAAGAAGATGTTGGATAATGATCAAGTGGTTCATTGCCGGGTTGATATTGCTAGCAGACACACTGGTTTTTATCTTTCTGCAGTCTATGGTTCTAATGATGACGGTGAAAGGGAAAGATTGTGGGAGTCTCTAAATTCCATTTCGTGTTCGAAGGATCTGCCTTGGTGTGTTCTTGGAGATGTCACTGCGGTTCGATTTGTGTCTGAGAAGCTTGGAAAGCAACCACCTACTAATAGAAGTATGAGGGATTTTAATGCCTCCCTGGAGTTCAACGGCCTTATTGAGATACCTACGAAGTGCCAATTTTTCACTTGGGACAGCCATAGTAAGCAGGGTGTTAGCACTTTCTCTAGAATTGATAGAATGTTCTGTGATCTCAAGTTTTTATCTCTCTTTCCTGCTATGTGGGGTGAAGTGGTTTCTAATACTATTAGTGATCATTGCTCGGTGGTGTTACACCTGCAAGCTAGTAAAAGGAAGGGTACTCCTTTCAGATTCATCAACAGTTGGATCACTCATTCGGGGTTCCATGATGTGGTGGATGAAGCTTGGAAGAACCTGATTGTGGAGGGAGCTCCTATGTTTAGAGTATATAGAAAGTTGAGTGATGTGAAGGATGCGCTGTCGAAATGGAACAGGGAACATGTAGGTAATTTCTCTTCTAAAATGAAGGAGTTGGAGGTTGATGTTTTAGAGATGCAGAAGGCCATTGAGAAATCTCCTAACGATCCTGACTTGCATAATCAAATAGCAGGGTTGAAGAAATCTTTAAGTAAAGTTGTGCTTGATGAAGAGTTATTTCTGAGACAGAAGTCCAGAGCTATTTGGCTTAAGGAAGGGGATAGGAACACCTCTTTCTTCTATGCTTCTCTAAAGACACGAAGGATTCACAATGGTATTTTTATGCTTCATGATGGTGGCAACGTCATTTGTGATGAGAAAGGTATCTTTGATTATGTTGTGGGTTTCTATAAGGAGTTGTTCAACTCTTCTGTTAATAGTATAGTTGATTGGGAGGTGAATTGGGAGATCCCTACTCTTTCGGATGAGCAAAGAATGAATCTGAGAAGATGGGTTACTAGAGAGGAAGTTGATTATGTGGTTAGGAGTATGAATGGGGACAAGGCCCTGGGTCCAGACGGCTTTAATGGATCTTTCTTTAAATGTTGATGGTCGACTGTTGGAGAGGAGGTCACTAAAGCTATCCTTAGCTTCTTTGACACAAGCAAGCTTCTTCATGAATGCAATAGGTCTTTTATTACTCTTATCCCTAAAGTCTAGGGTGCTTCCAGTCTTAAAGATTTCCATCCTATTTCCTTATGCAATGTAATCTTTAAGATTATAACAAAGATCATGGTTAATAGGCTGTGTGATGTTTTTCCTAACTTGATTTCTAAGAATCAAGTCGTGTTTGTCAAAGGAAGAGGTATTACTGATGCCATTCTCCTAGCTAATGAGTTGCTGAGTTCTTTTTCTACTCCCAAAGGCTCGTCTATGATGTGTTTCAAAGTTGATTTATCGAAAGCTTATGATACAGTGAGAAGGGACTATGTGATGTTTCTTATGGAAAAGATGAACTTTCCGTCTTGTTGGATTTCTTGGATAAGGGCTTGTTTCAATACGGCTTCTTTCCAGGTTCTTATCAATGGCTCTCCTTCCAGTCATTTTAAAGCCTCTAATGGGGTAAGGCAGGGTGACCCTTTAGCCCCTTATTTGTTTGTGATTGCTATGCAGGGGTTCACCTCAGTTATGGAGTCTGCTGTTAGTGCCAAGCTTATTACTCCTATTAGAGCTTCAGACAGTTTTGGGGTGTCTCATATTATTTTTGCAGACGATTTGCTGCTCTTTACCAAAGCTGATATGAACAATGCTTGTCAGATTATTAAAGTCTTGGATACTTTCTGTCATATCTCGGGCCTTAGACTCAATAATCTTAAGAGTCAGTTGTTCCTTAGCAAAGGTGCTGCTAGATTGGCTGACGATCTGGAAAAAAACTCTTGGTGTGAGAAGGTGTGACTTTCCAGTAAGATATTTGGGTCTTCCTATTTTTACGGGCCAATTAACTAAATCTATGTGTGTACCTATAATTGATAAGGTTAAGAAAAGGTTGGATGCTTGGAAAGGCAAATTACTTTCTTTTGCAGGGAGGGTGGAATTAGTCATTTCGACTTTGTCCACTTATCACATTTTTTAGTCAGTTGTTTTTCCTCTACCTAAAGAAGTGATCAAGGATATTGAAAGACATATGAGAAACTTCATATGGGGTGATTCTGATGATCATAAGAAGATACATACGGTCTCTTGGGAGCAGATTTGTAAGCCTAAAGCTGAAGGTGGTTTGGGTGTTTGTTTGGTGGGTGATTGGTCAAAAGTTGGTCACTTAAAAATCTATGGGATGTTGCTAATAGAAAGGAAACGTTGTGGGTTAAATGGTTGCATGAAAAGTATATCAGGGAGACATCCGTTTGGTCGATTGGATGTAAACCCACGACCAGCTAGATGTGGAGGAAAATGCTCAATGCTAGAGGTCTGCTTCGAACTAATATCGACTTTTCTGTTGGAAATGGAAAGAAGTTTCTGTTCTGGTATGACCCTTGGATCCCTGGAAAGAGGTCTCTGCTTGACATATGTGATGATCACCTCATTCTAAGATTGGGGAAGGGGCCTTTCTGCAGAATCCATGATTGTCTGCTGAATGATAAGTGGGAACTCCCAAATATTAGAGGTGTGGAAATGATTAGAAGGGTTGTTTCTATCATGAATGATCTTAACGAAAAAGAGGACACTGTTCTTTATAAAAGAAGGAATGAGTTCAGGTTAAGGGATGGTTGGGATATTGCCAGAAAAAGTAATGGAGAGGTTAGTTGGGCGAGATGGGTGTGGAAGTCAAGTTTTCCGAGGAGCTGCTCGTGTTTTCTTTGGAAGTGCTTTCTGAGAAAGCTTCCTAGTTGCAATTATCTGATGAGGATTGGTTTTTCCATGGCATCTAGATGTGCTCTCTGTTGCTCTGATGAGGAAGATATGGAACACTTGTTCTTCGGTTGTTGCTCTGAGATTTGGGCCTCCTTTTATAATGCGTATGATGCCAAACCTGAGTGTTTGGAAGATATCTTGAGATACTCTGGGGAGAGGAAGACTGCTGCGGGTCTTATCTGTCAAAGGTTGTGGCTGGAAAGGAATCAAAGGATCTTTTGCAATTCTAATAGGAGTTCGGGAAAGATTTGGAAGCAAATCTGTATAGATACAAAATCGATTCATGGGTGATTCTGTACAGTTAGATTAGTTTTCTTTCTGTTGTTTGCCTTTGTTTCTTTCCTTCTTTTTTGGGCTTTGCCCTAGGCATTGTACATACTCGTTTCTTCTCATCAATGGAAAAGGGACACACACTAGGTTCACCAAAAAAAATTATATACCTATATTTATGGGACGTTGGCTATGTGTTGTTTGGTATAATATATATGATATGATATATGTGTTATTTCCAATAGTATTATGAGATTCTTAGTGTTAAGTAACAATGACGATGGTTTTTTGTTATAAAGATATTTTTATGATATGATATAAATATTATTTTAATATGGTATAGTCACCTTAATTGGTTTGATTGATTATATTTTGATGTGAATATGTGTTATTTTGGTATGTTATAGGTGATGTAGCGACAATTTTGATATGATATTTATGTTGTTTTAGTATGATATATGTGATGTTTGTCCCTATGTTGAAATTTTCTTGGATTTAGGTGATATTGATATTTTGTTATTTGTATTATTTTCTGTAATAAAAGCAAAAAAAATAACATAATAATTATTTTTTATCATGGTAGTTTATATTAGATGATTAAATTATTTATAATTAGAAAATTCTATCACAAAAGTTTATTTTTGTAAGAAATATCCTCAAATATGGGTTTGAGTTTGATTCTGGGTTTAGATTTTTCAATCTGGATCGGTCTGGATTGAGAAGCATGAGTAAAATATGAACCCAGATTTGAGTTTAGATCTGAAAGTCAAACAAATCAGACAAGATTTTTTGACCCAAAACACTCGAAACTGTTGTTTTAACACCTCCTATAACCTCAATAGCGTGTCTCAGGATTGGGCTCTGCATTTTACTACCATCTCATCCACGAGAGGCCACGAGGCCCATCGCAATTGTCAAATTTCTTTGTTCTTTGGAAAATGCTAAGGCAACTCTAAACCACACACAAAATTATGCTCTTAGCGATCCATACAGGACTGTCACGACCCTATATTTCAATTCCCTATTTTGAGTAAATTGCAATTTGTACCAAAACTAACATATAAAGCACAAACATCATCCAAAACAAGCTCAAACTTGAAACTTAAGATCTACACATGCCCTAATTACATATCAAAAGATTAGATCAAGGTTCTAAGTAGAAGACTAAGCCAAAGCAAATAGGGTTACCCAAAACTTAGGCCAGGGGTCTTACATAAAGGACACACAGTCTCTTGCATCCGCACATACTCAACAGTATGTGACTCCGTGCCTCCCTTCTAAAACACATGTTTCCCCATCCAGCAAATCCTGACACTAGAATGGTTCCACGACACATGACAATACATGATTAGGGTTTCACTTGATTAGTTAATGATGATTAAGTGTCTTTTAACTGCATCAATCAAGTTACATACAAACGCTAAAAGAGTTCTACAAAAACATGGGTATATTACAATTTCAGAAGATATAAAATGTATGAGATATAATTCTTGTCACATCACAGAATACAAATCCTTGTCATTTAGAGAAGAGGGTTATACCTCCATCAAGTCTCATCCACGCCCAAAGGTCAATAAAACCATCACATCATTCCTTGTAAGAACATCATTATCTTTCTATACCTTATAACAAGGCTCAACAAACCATCATTATTCATGTCATACATAGGTTCAGCATAACATTGCATTAAGGAACTATGATGTTCATATGGTAGCATATTAACATTACAACAACATTGAGAGAGTATTCTTGCATCATACTAATCATACAAGGAAGTAAAGTATGATTAACCATCATCACCATTTGTATTAGGGTTAGGTTTAACAAGATAGGTTGAATTGAAAATACAAATCAACACTCAAAGATGAACCCTAGCGCTTAGCATCCCCATCAGATCATGGATGCATAAGGTCAAGACTAACCATCAGATCAGAATCATCAAACCCAACCCATTGTAACATGAACCTCACCAAAGACCAATAGATGTTGGATAAGCAAAACCATCAGATGTAATACAAGTAAAACCTTGGACCATTCATCTAGGAAAATAATCGAGTTATGACCTAGAAGAGACATCAAACATGACCTAGTTAGGCCATCAGTTCTGGACATGAGATCCACCATTGAATGTGGAAGCCAAAGTCACCATCGAATGTAGAAAATAGAACCACGATCAAATGTGACATCTAGTGAACCCATCGGTTGTGGACCATCGGCCAAAGACCCAGAGAAACCATCGACCCAAGAGTTAGAAAAGCCATCGAGTGTGGAACCAAAAATCCATTTATTGATGACCCGATAAAACCATCGAGTGTGGATTCAGTGGAACCATTGAGTCTTGACCCAGTGAAGCCATTGGTTGACAACACTAGGTGAAGAATAGGTCAACAAAACCATCATTTTAAGGAACAAAGGAACCATCATTTGGTCAGACCTAAGACCATTGTTTGAACCACTTGAGAGAGTACCACTACCATGATTTAGTGAAGATAACATGGCCATCAATTTTAAGTTCAAGAGAAGGACCCAACTAGCACCTAAGTAACCACCATAGGTTGGCACAAGGAGTCCAACCATCGGATCATGAACAAGTTAGAAATTAGTTCAAAACACTAAGGAGAAGCCATCGTTTGTCACCTCAAAGAAACCCTAGAATCAAGGAACAAAAACCATCGACTTGCACCACGTGAGAGGGCACTAAACCATCATTTCTCAAACATAAGAAGGTCCAAAACAGAAGCTAAGTCAAAGCCATCGATTGACACAAAAAGTTCAAGCAAAATAACACCAAAACCCAACCACCAGGTTGCAAAACAAGAAGGAAAATCATATCAAAACCCTAAGTATAACCATCGGTTGAGAGAGTAAAAGCCATAGATTTCCACATGAATTCAGGGTCTAAAGCTTCCTATACCAAGGAAGGTTCATTCGTAAGGATAAGGGTTCATTCAAGAAGATAAACTACTCAAGAATCGTCACATAAGCCCAAACCCTAGACAAATATATCATCTTTCTACTTAGAACTTTGTTTTAGAGAAAGATCATGTACATACAAGCTAGGAGTAAGTAATAAACATAGAGAAAGTTATATAAATCACCTCTAGGATGAATATGAAGCTCCAAACAACAAGGTATCTCTAGGAAAGAATGAAGAAAACCCTATCTGGAGCATTCCACTCAGCCAAGCTTCTTCTACCTTGTCTCCTTCTTCTCCACCATGCAAGGGTGACAAGCTCCGAGCAGTGAGGAAGAAGAAAGGAGCGAGCTAGGTGTGTAAAGAACTCATTTGCATGCAAGGAGGAAGGTATATATTTTGGTATGTATGCCCAAAGAGCCAATCATATGATGATTGTAATGTCATATCCTGTAAATGATTTGATTAATAATAAAGGCAATATTCTAATTTATTCTGTTATTCAGTTATGAGATAATGGTGTAACACAATAAATGTCTAAAGAATGATATTACTTAATGAAATATGTCTTCGAGTTGAGGATCTAAACGATGAGATTGTACGGATGTCAAGAGTATATACATTCTTGTTATGTTCCTAGTCGGATGTTATTATGGAAGGATAATAGACAACAATAACACTTAAGACTAGAGTGTGTGTTGGTTGATGACAGAATCATTAGTAGTGATATGTGACATCAAACCAAGCACATAGATACTTGCTAGAGAATAGTATATCAGACAGACCCACCATGAGAGTGACACACGGAAACCATGATTGGTGGTTAGAGTCATCTCTCTTAGTGATGGTGGTGATTATGGTTCTTAAACCTGAAGTCACTACACTCATCGCTTGTCGTTCGGTGTGCTTTGACATCATCCACTATGATCTTGAAGAAGGGTTGCCATAAAGGTGGTTCTCATGTGCACTGTGACACATGGGGATGACTATGAGTGATGTAGATGGGTTTTGTCCATCCTACAGGAGTTTGATATCATGGCCACTTGATAAGTGAGACTAAGAATGCATGGCCATGTTGGTGTGAGTCAATATGTGATATCGAGCTTACACTATCTCAGACAATCTACTCTAGTTCAAGGAACATGGATTGAATGTTGAAGAGGATGATGATTCCATCCCTCTATTTCAATTTAGATATCATAGATAAAGGAACTATACATTTACTACACACTATAACACCAGTCACATATGATATGTTAAGTTATTGTAAGACCCTTGACCTAGCTTTATGCTTAATTGTAATTACTTTGCATAATGAGATGCTTAAATCTTGATATAATCTTTTGAGATGTCTTAATATCATGTGACATGATTATATTTATATTTTGGTCCAAATTGATTGGTGTTTGAGTTATCTTGTAATATATGTGCTTGTTTTGGACTAAATTGCAATTTACCCATAATTGAGGGTTATCTTGAAAATTGTCACATGAAAAGAGTGTTTCTTGTACATTAGCACCATGAAAGAGAATATGATGCAATGGGGCACCTTGTTTGAATCATGTTGACGATGTGACATCTCATGGCAACTCTAGGGTTTATAGGGTTTGCTTAAGTTTATAAGAGTGAATAACATCGACGTTGGAAGCGGAAGTCCAGAGCATTCTCTGTGCCTTGGAACTCTACAAAACTACGGGATGGCACTCCCCTACCATTCTGTCGGATGCTCTCACTATAGTTCACATCACTGCTGAGATCACTCCTGCAACAACCATGCTTCGTCCACATATGAGGCGTCTTCGGATGATGTGTGAAGATGTCGGGAAACCATACATTTCCTATGTATCTAGAAAGTACAATAGTGTAGCTGACTGCATAGCATGACACTCAAAAATTTCTAATTGTCCTTTCTCTTTCTCCTCTAGTACGCCTCCTTGGCTTAATATAGATTTGAATGTATGTTGTTCTGCAATTTGGCCTGCAATAGAGAGCGGGATGAATGAAATTTAATCTCTATCCTTTTCAAAAAAAAAAACTTAGGGTTTGATGTTACAAACCCTACACCAAACACATACCTTGTGACATGTGGTATTGACTGAGACAACCTAGAGGTAAGGATGGTCGAGACAGTTTGTCCTCTACTGTATCGACCATGTACAATGGTGACTTAGGGTTTTGACCTAGATCAGTTGATGGATGTGTCTCGACCAAGACAAGGAGGTAACCGACCTAGTTGGTCATGACACTCTTTTTGGATAAACATTAACCTTTTGAAATATGCATGTAAGTGGAAATAAGGTTATTTATTTGAAGGGCATGTGTCCCTTGGTGATCTATTATGTTGACACCTCAAAATCTCTTACTTCCCTCCTTTGGGTATATAACCCCTTCTCACAAGAAAGTAATATTTTTCGGCCCCACACTCCTTCTTCTTCCTTTGTATCATCTTTGGAGTTTGAGGAGAAAGAGAGGTCATATCTTTAAGCCCTAGTGGTCGATCTACCTTGCTTAGGGAAGATCTTATGATGGATCAACATCTTGGTGGTGATTTCTTAGAGATTTTTTTCTCTTGGTAAGTGATCTTATTCTTTGGATCACGTTTTCTCTGCTGAAACCCCCGTCTTCTTCTTCCTCCTTGGATGTAGACTGTGGACTATCCATGGTGGCCTTCTTGAGAGAAACTCCTCCTCACAAAGGCCTTAGATTGTGCTTTGACATGGTGGTATCTAGTGAGAGGATGATTTCATCTCTTTCCCCTTTCTTTCCTTGGTTCGACCTAAATCTGTTTTCCCTCTATCTTGAACTCCCTTGTGATCATGGTTTTCTTCTTCTTGGAGGTGATCCTTCATCTGAATATTTGAAGGCTGGTTGAAGCTTTTGGAGCTTAAGATTTTAGAAGATAGTTTCTCTTCAAAACATGTGAATTATATAACCTTTCTTCACATCTATTATTGGCATCTTAAACCTGATCTTATTGTTGTTGCTCCAGATCTTAAAATCACGTTCTTTATGATATGAAAATGATGAATTTTAGGGTCCATCTTGTAGTATTCTTGAATGTATTATTCTTGTTATAAACCCTAAATCCATAGTATATACCTAATTTTGTTAGTAAAAGAAAGATTGATGTGTTACTTTGGATTATCATTTATGGAACAATAATCTATGATATATGGTTTGTTTGTTTAGTAGGCTTGAAGATGATGACATGCATACAAATATTCATTTTCTCTATGTAAACATAGTCCTTTTAAAAATCTTCTTTGACCCATAACTTAGGGTTGATAAACAACTTTGTATAGATCTATTTTACTTATGTGACAGTTAGTATCCCCAGCTGTTACCCACCTGTTTCGACCTTGTTCAAATCTGCTATGGTGTTGGACATGTGGTCAAGACTTCCTTTGGTCTTCCATCATGGTCGATACCCTTTAAGTGGGTGGTTTTGACCGCGACACCCCCTAAACCTTAGGATGGTCACTGCATTGGTAACACAATGTTTCAGCATGGTCTCCCAACCTACTGGTTGATGTTGTGACTAAGTTTGACCAAGTATGATGGTTGAGACATGTTGCATCGAGACACCTACAAGTGTCTCAGTCATGAGTATGACGTTAGGCTTTGGTTGTGAACCATGTATAGGAGGTGGGTTGAGACATCTTGACGTGTTACGGTCACGACATGACGTTGCAGGTGATGGTCATGACACACCTTCAAGTATCTCAGTCACGACACTCTATTGCTGATCAAGATTGTGACACCATGTTGCATGTTTTAGTCATGACACACCTAGGAGTGGTTTCGATCACGACGATGCATTTAGGTGTACATAGTATCATGGTCACAATGCATGTCTAGGTCGTGACCATGTTGGAGTGTCTCGGTCGTGACACATCTTGTTGTCTCTTGGTCATGACATATTTTTTTGTGTGATGGGTCAAGATAATGTTGAATAGTAGTCGAGACCCATATGTTATGACAGGTTGACACCAGGTGTTAAAGGTGGTCAAGACCATGTGTTATGAAGTGGTCAAGACACCTATACACATATATGTACATGATCAATACATAGTGCAACAGTTTACACAAGGTGATGTAATTATGGATGGCTAATCATTGACGATAGTGCTTAACCCTAGAACTCTCTAACTGTAACACTTCATCCTCGACAAAACATGATTACATGTTAACCAGCGGATTACCGAAAAACACGGGAAATTAAAACCGATTTACATCAAGCACCACAAGATGGAACATGTAATATCTGAGCCAACACTTTGCATGTCACAGTGTATTTCCAAGGTGTTACAACATAATTTCCCATCATCTCATTACATGAAATAATTGTTGCAGGATTGCTTTACATCAAGATACATATCAGAAACCATACATCGATCATTGTACAAGACACATCGAAAAACTCTCCTGAAGACCTGAGTGTACAGGGACGACACATAGGACTCTACTGCTAGCTAGACACTATCTATCCCACCAGGTATGATACCTCTGCGTAACATCCGCATCCACATGATCTACATCTCGCCAGGCACGTCCACCTAAAAAGGGTTATTAACCAGCGGGGTGAGACACACAGTCCCAGCGAGAAACATAACCCTCTACCAACTATATTATGATCACAGATAACTGACATCAACAGATTATAAGAGCAGTATACTGAGCAGGGTTATTCTTACCAGCAACCTTACCAAGATATTCATGAGGCCTATAACCAGACAGTCTGTATGGAACATGATTGACAAGATAAACTTTATACGATATTATCACATGATATAAGGAATGTATGATAAACTGCAAGTGTAAAACCAGAGCAACTATACAAACAAGGCCTCGACCAATGTTTCGTATTTGTCCTAAGCAGTAAGTACTAAACGAATGGATTACATATTATTATGCCCTGAGGAAGTGAACCGTACCATTCAAATCCAAACTTCGGCTGCGAAGCCCATATCCGGTGCCATACAAGGTCAATGGAAGAGCCGGACTCCACGACCTCACCCCTCGTGGTCAGTGCACGAGAAACAAAGCAAGACCGCAGTCTCATGCTCAAGTGGCCTTAGCCACAGGGTCAGCTCCACAGGCTACCCTTCCTCTAGCCCGCCTTGGTACAGGTCACGACGCTAGTAAATTTGAGCCACGGGCCTGATCACCGTGCTCTTAGCCATGAACGCATTCATGCTCTTCATATCACATATCCGGAGCCATGGGCATGTTCACCATGCTCATTACATATCTCGAGTCTGCAACCACAACTACACTCGTTTTCCTCTCTATTTGAGGCTAGGAGAAACCTCACATATTCAAAAATATGTGCTCCGGGTTAACCTGCAGGAGAACCCGTTTCACCATCACCAATTCCTGACGATGATGGATCTATGGCCAGGGCAAACTACATGATATATTCCACTGTGATTAATTAGTATCTTTTATATGGATTGCAGGATTCAACCAAGTTGTATAACATGCAATATAACAAAAGATAACAATATCAAACTCAACATTTTGCTTTTACTATAATTCACATCATACTGATCCATTACGAGGATCCCGCATCACATGTTATCATTTGGCCTCTTGCCAATCATCCAGATCCATCTCGAGGATCATCACATACCATGGGATCTCAATCCCTTATCACATAGTGCCACTGCCTCTCAAGGCTTACATCATCAACATGGGATAGCAATCCCCAACACTTTAGTCAAATACATCATACAGATTATCTCAATATCAAGAGTAACCATCACAATAGAGTTACTCAACATATATATATCCCTCATAGCCCTTTTTACTTGGCTATGCATCATCTGCATGGTTAGTGTACATAATAATCATAGGCTTAACAGAAAGACCATGCTATCAATATAAGATGACATTAATAATTATATGCTTTATCAAGGATTTAAATGTACAGGATTGGAACAACATCCATGTGCATAGTTGTGTATGTAGTTAATTTAGATTATCATTATCCAACTGCGAGCATCCATCATGCCCCATATCTCAAGAACATGTCTTTTATTATCATATCACCAAGATTAAAGTTATAACATTGGAATATTATGAACATATGCGGATTAATGTCATAACCGGTGTATAAGTCAACACACCATCACTATCGAGTCATCATCCCTAAGGATTATCTTAAGGATCATACACCATAATCCACCATCTAATCTTAGCAAAGGTTCATCTATCATTACTCATAATTAACCACCGCACAAAGGTCCGCAACCCATTTCATCTTGGGTTCATCATACTTTATTATTACATATGAACACACATCATGGCCCATACTCGTAGTCATACACCTGTGTCATAATGACGTGTAGAAACAACATCTCCTCTCAAACATACCGTGGTCACAACCTATCTAACATAGGTGCAGGGTTCAAGGTGATCACGTACATTAGCTATATGCATTTTGGATCATCAAAACCCTCACCAAAACTCCCTCAACCCTCACTAGGGGTCTAGCGGCAGCACCATCCCTCACCATAGGATATGCCCGGTAGCAATATCCTTACCCAAGGTATCACGACTAGGGTTTCCAACCCTAAGACAACTCACCACAATATCGGCCAACCACTACACACCCTCTATCGTGCATCAAGGTCCCATCATCTCTCATGGTATCGGGCAAGGTGTATCGTCCAAGATCCAACTCCACCAAAGGGGTAACGACCAAGCTCAACTAAAGGAACATCACCACAACAACCCTATCGGTCAAAGGGGTGTCGCTCAAGGTGCCCCTACTACACAAACATCTTTGTATCGTCCATGGACCACCTCTATCGGCCAGGGCACCAAGAACCGTGTCATGCATAGCCATGATGCTTCATAATGGCTAACATCTACGGTTAGCCTGTCGGGCATCATGCCATGTCGTCCATCCCCTCATCTCGGCCCATCTCACTAAGACAAGGTGGTGTCGTCCAAAGCTTGTGTCGGGCACCAAGCTAGCACCACCCACTAACCAAGTTCATCTCAAGACAAGGGAGGTGTGTCAGACATCCACTGCACATGGGGTATCGTCCCACCATATTGACTAGGTGTGTCGGGCAACCACCTCTACAAGGTGTATCGGGCAGGTTAGTCAACATAGTGTATCACCCATCCATCATCTCCATAAGGGATATCGGCCAAGGGACCATAACGGTTACCAACTCATCTTTACTAGGTATAATGACCAAGGATACAAGGATCAACCTAACGCCCAAGCAAGCATACATACCAAGGATTCCACCTCAAGAACATATCATGCCACAAGGGTAGACCACTTATGTTGCCCAAAGCAACTCTAACGCCCAAGCTAGGGTTGAGGCTCTATATCGGCCAAGATACAAGGTTTAGGGTCGTGTCGGCCAACTATCATCGTCTTGAGTAGATGTACATATTGGTCATAAGGTCACTAAAGAGTTCACCTATCATATCACCCAAGGCTCAACTCTAGAAGGGGTATCGGGCAACACACTTGAAGGTTCATCATGGAAACCTATCGGCCAAGAGCCCATCCAAGGGTCTAGCAACCATGTCGTCCAAGGCTTGTCTCTAGGATGGATAGGGAATATCGGGCATCAAGGTGCAACTATTACCAACTCATCATATCATCCATAGGTCTAGGTCATAGGATCATCTTTCAAGTCCAAAGGAGAAAAAGGGGTGTTTCCATAACCATCAACTAAGGCATAGGCTATAGAACATGGTACTGTATCGGGTAGAGACCCATATCGGGCAACCTAATTGTATCAGCCAAAGATTCATATCGTGCAAGTCATCTTCAACATCTAGCCACGCATTACCATATTGTACAAGGAAAAATAAGCTAAAGATAGTAATAAAACGTAGCATTCTTATTAGATCAGATTCCAAGTCCCATATATATATCTATCATGGAGAAAAGGTAACGATTTAAGTACAAGAACCATCATATACATATATGGAGAGAGTGCATAATAGAGATGGTTTAGAGTTATGTAACCCGCTTTAAGAGGATCTCCATGAAAGGCGCAAAACTCCATGATCCAAGCAGCAAGCACACGTTCTCTTCCAAGAACAGCACCCATCCAAAGCTCCAAACATGCCTTCGGCACCATCATCACCACCTCAAGAAACAAAGGAAGAAGAAGAAGAAGAAACCATGGTTATGTATAGCTCAAGAAGAAGAAAGGAGGGAAGATGACCACGTCCTTGATTACTCTTATAAAGGGCCTATCCATGGCCGAGAGGGAAAGAGGAAGGTGAAGAAGTAAGCACAAGGAAAAACTAGCAAAGAAGCATGACTCACCAAGGTCGGATCTTGAGCAAAGAGTTTTCATGGCCAAGGAGCTCGCCCCTCCATGCTCCATGGGAGTCTTCCTTAGCTCCCAAGCTCCCATGCCCGACACAAACAGATAGGAGAAGGTAGGTGGCCGAAAAGGATTGTTTGGCTAAGGAGGAAGGGAGTTATATACACCAAGGAAGAGAGAGGTAGCAAGAGAAAGGTGTCATAACCACATAAACCAAGGTGCCACTTGCTCTAGCTCATAACGCCACTTGTTGCCACCCTAGCAGCTCATACATGGCCTGGTGATACACTCTAGGAAGTGTATCGTGAAGCTGGGCAGCAGACATGGCCGAAACACCCCCTGCTGGGCGACACACCTTCATGTCCTAGCCGATACTCTAAAGGACAAGGTGACATATGTAACACATATATGTTATAAAGACCATATAGTATGCCATTCCTCATCTATCAACCAAACAAGGCGTCCCATCATCCATACTCATTCTAGATGATGTCACACACAAGAAAGAAGACTCTAGAGCTGATAAATTGCACATTGACCCCTCCACATTGGGTAAATTGCAATTTACACCAAAACTAGCACAAAAAGCATAAACATCAACCAGCCTAGCTCAAACTTAAAACATAGGTCCTCCACAAGGTGCCCCATAGCATCATTCTCTTTCTAATGATGCAAGATAACTAAAAGCATGATCTACATGTGACATATTACAATATAACCCCTTACTTTGGGTAATTTGCACTTTGGTCCAAAACAAGCAAACATTGCTCAAACAACATCCAAACGGGACCAAACTGGAAACATGAGCTTGTCACATGATACCAAAACATCTTAGAAGATTAGATTAAGGTTCTAAGAACCTTTCATAAGCAAAGCAAATAGGGTTAGCCCAAAACTTGGGTCAGGGTCCTTATAAGTTATAAACCCCTAACAAGGATTTCGTCCCCGAAATCCCGAGCAGAAAGAAGACAGGTGTTACTGGTGCATCACATCAAAAAACTCCGCAAGGCTCCCAGGTGTCATAGATCTGAGACCAACATACTTTCTCTTTTCCCATAGCCACTCAGAGCTTCCTTGTACAGGTCACACACTCAAACTCTCAGCTCATCATCCTTTGCCTGGTAACACTCTTAGATATTAGAACATTATATACAACTCGTATTACTCAGGTATCAGTTCCTTCTACTGATATATCATATTCCTCGTTATGTTTCCGCTGCGCTACTCTGATCTCACAATCTTGGCACTTTAAGCTTTGCATAACTTGTATCACTGTCTTTCTACTATATTGTTTCAACTGTTCCTTCTCTTTGCACAAAGGATGTCTCTACTCCAGGGGGGAATCTTTCTCAGAAGAGGTTATCACAAGGCACATACTCTACAAAACACATGTATACACATGATAGGGCTTAACTAGATGAACTTTCCCAGGATGACCTTACATCACTTCCTTTCCTTAGGTACATACCTTCCGATGTCATGTTTATACGGAGCATAAACCCCTAACATATGATAGCCGATCTATAGGCATTTAGCCGGATCAAACCAAAGCCAATCTTTGCATCTGAGACAACTTCACACTTTTCCAAGGATATCCATACCCAGGGTTACCACGATCTTTGACATATCTCATAGTAAGGGATTTACCCGACTATCACATCTAGGAAAGGAAAGGGTACGGAGAAGGGTATACTTCATCCTGCACAACCAGATCATCAACAAGGTATTCAACAACAGCCTATCTCTCTCTGACTCACAGGAAAGAAACATCTGCCAAATGTACAACAAGCACTTCAAAGGAGGGTACATCCTGAACTGGATCAACTAGAGCATATAAGAGGCAAGAAGAAGACAAGGCAGAATGGAGTGACTCCATTCGTCCTGTCACCACACACTGGTCATTCTATCGTTTCTGGTCAGCTCATGCCTCGAGGTCTAACTGTCTCCTGTTGCCATCTGCTGCTGATCAAACCATCCTGTCCTCACTTACTTATCCTTATAGCGTTCCTTTGTGATGTTGAACTACTACTTCGAGGGTCACCCCATAGATCCATACTTCCAAAACTATCTTCCATCTTGTAGGTTCAAGGTCAAGGGCGATCGATCAAGACAGTTCACCTTCATACCTCCATGATTCTAGGCATCTTGATTCTCAACCCCTTCTCAGAAGGCATGCCAAGAGGATCCTACCTTCATCATCCATCACAGACATCCTCGTCTTGGAAACCAAAGTCCAAGATCAGCTGATACTTTTCGAAGTATCCAAACAACGATCACTTCAAGGGTACACATATCAAGTGACACAAGGTCCACTTGACTGCCACTCCCTCGAAAGGAAGGAACACAAAGGAACAAACTCCTCCCATCACCCCATCAACACCTATGATTTCATATCAAAGGGGAGGGCATTATCACTTTCTTTGATCCTTACATGAGTTTCCAACCGTTTGTACAACATTAAACCTTGTTCCATATGGTTTTATCTTGTATCTTCTTGGGTTCCTTGCACTAGGCACAGGAAACATCAAGACCATTACATGTCATTATTCTTCTTCTCTGGTTACCATTTTATCATAATCATGATTAGTTCCTGATTATATCAGATTTTTTTTATCTTCTTTGGTTGGTTGAGATTATATCAGGTTCCATCTTGTTTAATCATCACTTATTCTTCTCTTTCTTCTAACTTTTCCTTTGCTTTCAAGTATATTCTTCATCTTGTATAAGTTCTATGTTTCAAATTACGTTGTTATCACAAGTTAATCTATCTTTTATCATATATATCTCTTGAGATTATAGTTTCAAGAACTTATCTCATCATATACTTATACAGATTTAGGTTTCAGAGAACCATTACTTCCTCTTTTGATTATCAAGCATACATGTTTTTTGTAAAGAGTTATGGTGCATTCACTTACCTCTTTTATAGCATGATTAAGATATTGACGTTGTATTTCTAACTTGTTATGCTAATTAGATTGCTCCAGAATGACTACTTGATTAGAGTAATCAAGGAGGAAGCAATCTAATGCTCCATACTTACCTTTGTCTTCAATATTTGAATACCTGGCCAGGGCATCAAGTATTGAGATTAGGTAGTATGCATCATATATTATGTCACGGTCCAACCTTAGACACCATCCTATTCCTAGTCCTAGTGTCCCTGTAGACTCAGAGAACCTATAGCTATGATACCAAACTTGTAACACCTCATCCTCGACAAAACACGATTACATGTTAACCAGCGGATTACCGAAAAACACGGGAAATTAAAAACGATTTACATCAAGCACCACAAGATGGAACATGTAATATCTGAGCCAACACTTTGCATGTCACAGTGTATTTCCAAGGTGTTACAACATAATTTCCCATCATCTCGTAACATGAAATAACTGTTGCAGGATTGCTTTACATCAAGATACATATCAGAAACCATACATCGATCATTGTACGAGACACATCGAAAAACTCTCCCGAAGACCTGAGTGTACAAGGACAACACATAGGACTCTACTGCTAGACACTATCTATCCCACCATGTACGATACCTCTGCATAACATCCACAACCACATGATCTGCATCTCGCCAGGCACGTCCACCTAAAAAGGGTTATTAAACAGCGGGGTGAGACACACAATCCCAGCGAGAAACATAACCCTCTACCAACTATATTATGATCACAGATAACTGACATAAGCAAATTATAAGAGAAGTATACTGAGCAGGGTTATTCTTACCAGCAACCTTACCAAGATATTCATGAGGCCTATAACCAGACAGTTTGTATGGAACATGATTGACAAGATAAACTTTATACGATATTATCACATGATATAAGGAATGTATGATAAACTGCAAGTGTAAAACCAGAGCAACTATACAAACAAGGCCTCGACCAATGTTTCATATTTGTCCTAAGCAGTAAGTACTAAACGGATGGATTACATATTATTATGCCCTGAGGAAGTGAACCGTACCGTTCAAATCCAACCTTCGGCTGCGAAGCCCATAGCCGGTGCCATACAAGGTCAATGGAAGAGTCGGACTCCACGACCTCACCCCTCGTGGTCAGTGCACGAGAAACAAAGTAGGACCGCAGTCTCATGCTCAAGTGGCCTTAGCCATAGGGTCAGCTCCACAGGCTACCCTTCCTCTAGCCCGCCTTTGTACAGGTCACGACGCTAGTAAATCTGAGCCACGGGCCTGATCACCGTGCTCTTAGCCATGAACGCATTCATGCTCTTCATATCACATATCCGGAGCCATGGGCCTGTTCACCATGCTCATCACATATCCCGAGTCTGCAACCGCAGCTGCACTCATTTTACTCTCTATTTAAGGCTAGGAGAAACCTCACATATTCAAAAATATGTGCTCCGGGTTTACCCGCAGGAGAACCTGTTTCACCATCACCAATTCCTGACGATGATGGATCTATGGCAGGGGCAAACTACATGATATATTCCACTGTGATTAATTAGTATATTTTATATGTATTGCAGGATTCAACCAAGTTGTATAACATGCAATATAACAAAAGATAACAATATAAAACTCAACATTTTGCTTTTACTATAATTCACATCATACTGATCCATTACGAGGATCCTGCATCACATGTTATCATTTGGCCTCTTGCCAATCATCCAGATCCATCTCGAGGATCATCACATACCATGGGATCTCAATCCCTTATCACATAGTGCCACTGCCTCTGAAGGCTTACATCATCAACATGGGATAGCAATCCCCAACACTTTAGTCAAATACATCATACAGATTATCTCAATATCAAGAGTAACCATCACAACATAGTTACTCAACATATATATATATCCCTCATAGCCCTTTTTACTTGGCTATGCATCACCTGCATGGTTAGTGTACATAATAATCATAGGCTTAATAGAAATACCATGCTATCAATATAAGATGACATTAATATTTTTATGCTTTATCAAGGATTTAAATGTACAAGATTGGAACAACATCCGTGGTCATAGCTGTGTATGTAGTTAATTTAGATTATCGTTATCCAGATGCGAGCATCCATCATGCCCCAAATCTCAAGAACATGTCTTTGATTATCATATCACCAAGATTAAAGTTATAACATTGGAATATTATGAACATATGCGGATTAATGTCATGACCGGTGTATAAATCAACACATAATCACTATCGAGTCATCATCCCTAAGGATTATCTTAAGGATCATACACCATAATCCACCATCTAATCTTAGCAAAGGTTCATCTATCATTACACATAATTAACCACCGCACAAAGGTCCGCAACCCATTTCATCTTGGGTTCATCATACTTTATTATTATATACGAACACACATCATGGACCATACTCGTAGTCATACACCTGTGTCATAATGACATGTGTAGCAACAACATCTCCTCTCAAACATACCGTGGTCACAACCTATCTAACATAGGTGCAGGGTTCAAGGTGATCACGTACATTAGCTATATGCATTTTGGATCATCAAAACCCTCACCAAAACTCCCTCAACCCTCACTAGGGGTCTAGCGGCAGCACCATCCCTCACCATAGGATATGCCCGGTAGCAATATCCTTACCCAAGGTATCACGACTAGGGTTTCCAACCCTAAGGCAACTCACCACCATATCGACCAACCACTACACACCCTCTATCGTGCATCAAGGTCCCATCATCTCTCATGGTATCGGGCAAGGTGTATCGTCCAAGATCCAACTCCACCAAAGGGGTAACGACCAAGCTCAACTAAGCTTATCAACTAAAGGAACATCACCACAACAACCCTATCGGTCAAAGGGGTGTTGCTCAAGATGCCCCTACTACACAAACATCTTTGTATCGTCCATGGACCACCTCTATCGGCCAAGGCACCAAGAACTGTGTCGTGCATAGCCATGATGCTTCATAACGGCTAGCATCTAGGGTTAGCCTGTCGGGCATCATGCCATGTCGTCCATCCCCTCATCTCGGCCCTGCTCACTAAGACAAGGTGGTGTCGTCCAAAGCTTGTGTCGGGCACCAAGCTAGAACCACCCACTAACCAAGTTCATCTCAAGACAAGGGAGGTGTGTCAGGCATCCACTGCACATGGGGTATCGTTCCACCATATCGACTAGGCGTGTCGGGCAACCACCTCTACAAGGTGTATCGGGCAGGTTACTCAACATAGTGTATCACCCATCCATCATCTCCACAAGGGATATCGGCTAAGGGACCATAACAGTTACCAACTCAGCTTTACTAGGTATAACGACCAAGGATACAAGGATCAACCTAACGCCCAAGCAAGCATACCTACCAAGGATTCCACCTCAAGAACATATCATGCCACAAGGGTAGACCACTTATGTCGCCCAAAGCAACTCTAACGCCCAAGCTAGGGTTGAGGCTCTATATCGGCCAAGATATAAGGTTTAGGGTCGTGTCGGCCAACTATCATCATCTTGAGTAGATGTACATATCGGTCACAAGGTCACTAAAGAGTTCACCTATCATATCACCCAAGGATCAAATCTAGAAGGGGTATCGGGCAACACACTCGAAGGTTCATCATGGAAACCTATCGGCCAAGAGCCCATCCAAGGGTCTAGCAACCATGTCGTCCAAGGCTTGTCTCTAGGATGGATAGGGAATATCGGGCATCAAGGTGCAACTATTACCAACTCATCATATTGTCCATAGGTATAGGTCATAGGCTCACCTTTCAAGTCCAAAGGAGAGAAAGGGGTGTTGCCATAACCATCAACCAAAGCATAGGCTATAGAACATGGTACTGTATCGGGTAGAGACCCATATCGGGAAACCTAATTGTATCAGCCAAAGATTCATATCGTGCAAGTCATCTTCAACCTCTAGCCACCCATTACCATCTTGTACAAGGAAAAACAAGCTAAAGACAGTAATAAAACGTAGCATTCTTATTAGATCAGATTCCAAGTCCCATATATATATATCTATCATGGAGAAAAGGTAACGATTTAAGTACAAGAACCATCATATACATATATGGAGAGAGTGCATAATAGAGATGGTTTAGAGTTATGTAACCCACCTTAAGAGGATATCCATGAAAGGCACAAAACTCCATGATCCAAGCAGCAAGCACACATTCTCTTCCAAGAACAGCACCCATACAAAGCTCCAAACATGCCTTCGGCACCATCATCACCACCTCAAGAAACAAAGGAAGAAGAAGAAGAAGAAACCATGGTTATGTATAGCTCAAGAAGAAGAAAGGAGGGAAGATGAACACGTCCTTGCTTACTCTTATCAAGGGCCTATCCATGGCTGAGAGGGAAAGAGGAAGGTGAAGAAGTAAGTACAAGTAAAAACTAGCAAAGAAGCATGACTCGCCAAGGTCGGATCTTGAGCAAAGAGTTTCCATGGCCAAGGAGCTCGCCCCTCCATGCTCCATGGGAGTCTTCCTTAGCTCCCAAGCTCCCATGCCCGACACAAACAGATAGGAGAAGGTAGGTGGCCGAAAAGGATTGCTTGGCTAAGGAGGAAGGGAGTTATATACACCAAGGAAGAGAGAGGTAGCAAGAGAAAGGTGTCATAACCACATAAACCAAGGTGCCACTTGCTCTAGCTCATAACGCCACTTGTTGCCACCCTAGTAGCTCATACATGGCCTGGTGATACACTCTAGGAAGTGTATCATGCAGCTGGGCAGCAGCCATGGCCGACACACCCCCTGCTGGGCGACACACTTTCATGTCCTAGCCGATACACTAAAGGACAAGGTGACATATGTAACACATATATGTTATAAAGACCATATAGGATGTCATTCCTCATATATCAACCAAAAAAGGCGCCCCATCATCCATAATCATTCTAGATGATGTCACACACAAGCAAGAAGACTCTAGAGCTGATAAATTGCACATTGACCCCTCCACATTGGGTAAATTGCAATTTACACCAAAACTAGCACAAAAAGCATAAACATCAACCAACCAAGCTCTAACTTGAAACATAGGTCCTCCACAAGGTGCCCCACGGCGTCATTCTCTTTCTAATGATGCAAGAGAACTAAAAGCATGATCTACATGTGACATATTGCAATATAACCCCTTACTTTGGGTAATTTGCACTTTGGTCCAAAACAAGCAAACATTGCTCAAACAGCATCCAAACGGGACCAAACTGGAAACATGAGCTTGTCATATGATACCAAAACATCTTAGAAGATTAGATTAAGGTTATAAGCACCTTTCATAAGCAAAGAAAACAGGGTTAGCCCAAAACTTGGGTTAGGGTCCTTATACTAACAATGTGGGAGGTGGTAGAATTAACATTTAGTGGTTGCATGATAATTATGAATCCCTACTCTGATAAATATGAACCCTAACCCTAATCTTGTGACAACATGATGTATGAATTCATCCTACTTGAAGTGATTATTATGTGATTGTGTTTTCTCTCTCTCCTACTTGTGTAACACTAACTTGTAGGTGAGATGAATGTCATGTCTATGAGAATGCTATACTGGTCCTATGTATTTGATTATGAGTAATGTTGAGACACATTGTGATATTGATTGTATAAGAGTCATATGAATTGTCCTAATGACCTGGTAAGTGCCTTGTGCTTAAAGTGAGGGATTGATATCCCATTGAGATGTGATATTATTGATGACCTTGTAATGGTTGTGATACAAGTGTCATGTGGTGATGAGACAAGTTCTCACTTTGCACATTTTATATCTTCTGAAGTTGTATCCTACCTTTAATTTTGTAGAATCTGTTTAGGGTTTATACGTTGTAATATGATTGATGCATTAAAAGATATCCAATTGGAATATCTAATCAAGTGAAACCCTAATCATGTAGTTTCCATATACCATAGATCCACCTTCAACGTTAGTATCTAGTTGGATGGTGAAACGAGTAACTCCTATGGGAATCTCGAAGTGCATATTGTTGAATATGTGAGGTACCAGTGGAGATAACTCATTGTATCCTTAAATTGTTGAAATTGTGATATATTGTTTATTATAGAATTGCCATACATGAGCCTACTCTATAGTGTTGTGCCATGTATCAAGGCAGACTAGTTGTTTACAAGACCATATCTTTGACTATGAGTTGTTGTCTCTATAGGATTATAGCTATGGCTATAAGTTGTTGTTTAACAGTTTGACTGTTATGTCACTGCGTTGTAGACTCAAGTTGACCGAGTAGTGTTGGTGTTGATCATGGAGTCTGACTCTTCCATTCATCTTGTATGGTACTAATTTTGACTTAGCAGTGGCTGGTTGGATTTGAGTGGCACACATCAAATCCTCAAGGCATAATAATAAAAGTGATAATATAGTCATGTAATATATTTGCTTAGGGTCAATTACGAATCACATTGAATGACCCCATGCCTTATTTCTTGTATTTTTTAGTTTATAATAGTTATACATGTTCTTCATATTCCTTTTAAAAAAACATAAGATGTTCTGCTGCTTAGTGGTAACTGCTTAAACTACTTAAATATTAATACTTGCTCTATTTAATTGCTTTATTATATTATTATGCTCATAATAGTTGTTAGTGAAGAGTTATATCTCTCATTGGGACGTTTGGTCCCACCTCGTGGGTTCTACAACTTTTTAGGTGGTCGTGGACGAGGAGGTAACGGTCGTGGTGTAGTAGCTAAGCAGCAAGGAGAACAATAGTTTTCAGAAGGTTGGACATGCTACTAGTGTTTCATAGTAGAGGAGTCCTATGTGTCATCCATGTACTCTCAGGTCTTTGGGGAGATTTTTTTGTTTTATATATCGACACGTAGAATTTGGATTTGTGCCATGATTGTATGAAATGGCATGCATATATAAATAGGTTGTAGTATGTAACAGTTGTGGCTTCATAGCCTTTGAACTTGGTATGTAATATATTTTGGCATATATGAGATACATATAGCCTGAGTTGAAGGCTTGTTTATAAAATACTTCTGCTTGAGATATTGAATTGCAAATGGTTTCAGTTTACCCTGTTTGGAGGTAATATTGTTATTAGTGGTAATTCCACACTTTCTTTTGAGTAAACTTGCTTTGTGTGGCAAAGGGTGTCACAATTGTTCTCCAACTTTTCCAATTACTTGGGTAGCAATGAAGTCTTTCTAGATACCGATCATTGCTTGTGAAATCATAATATGATTATGAATATCACTATCAACATAATGTGGAGCCTACCGGGTCACACACATAGGATGTGATTGAAATAGGAGTATAATTGTGGACATGATTGGAAATGTTATGAATCAAACTGATCACTAAAATGTTTAGGTAATCTACTATAATTATATTACATTGTTAAGTTGGCTGGCTGATCCAGAGAGATTAACTAGAGATGGATAACAAAAATCAGTTTCAATAAATGTGATTCACTAAGTGATTCCATCATATTCTTTTAATTGTCTACAAGCGGCTTGTTTTAACGAACCCCCAACCCTTTTGTTTACCCGAGGGTTTTGGGAAACCTACTTCCTTTCTTCTTCTATTTATTGGGGCAGGATTATCGTATTTTGATACACATTTTTGGATACACGCTCTTGTACAAAACCCTAGTCGTTAGCGTCCCTAAGAGATAGAGAAGTAGAGCAACCAATGCTAGCACATTGTCAAGTAGAAGGCTATTCCTTCCTATCGGCTTACAAAGCGTGACGTGGAGTTTTAGTCCATCCACGTGGATGAAGTAGAGACGCAAACTGTGACACCCTTTGCCACACAAAGTAAGATTACTCAAAATAAAGCGTGGAATTATCACTAATAGCAATATTACTAGAAAATAGGGTAAATTTAAACTGATCTTCTGACATGATCTCAAGCTAAACAAATACCAATTGAAGCCATAAACTTGTGCCACTTGTATTTCACTCATAGCAAAGGTATTACATATCATTGTTCACTGGCTCACTAGCCACAAATTGTTACATATGATCACCTATTCACGTATACAAAACATGCATGTACCACTATGGCATGCATCCAAAAACTCAAATTGATGTACAACATTCACAAAACACCTCCAAGGACCTGAGTGTACAGGGATGACACATATGACTCTATGACTAGACACTAGTTGTATATTCATGATCCAACAACTACAACTCCTTCTATTATCAGTCTTAGCAACTCAAACTCTGTTTCAGTGTACACGTACACCTGGTAAAAAAATGGATCCCATAGAGTGAGACCAAAGTCTTAGCGAGAGATATAACTCTCCACCAACATCTATTATAAGCAGAAACAGGCTAAACAACAATTTATTCTATTAATAGATAAACATATTCAACTAAACAATATAAGCAAGTCAATTATCATTGTTTAAGAAGTTCAAGTATCCACAATTGAGTAGTAGATCATCTTATACTTTAAGAAGAAATATGAAGAACATGTAAAACTGTTATAAAATAAACAATATAAGAAACACAGAAAGGGGGTCATCCGATGTTATTCGTATGACCCTAAGCAATAACACTACACAGTTGTGTTACATATTTAATTATTATGCCCTGAGGATTTGAGGCATACCACTCAAGTCCAACTAACCACTATTAAGTCAAAACCAGTACCATACAAGATCAATGGAAGAATCATACTCCATGACCATCACTAGCACTACCCGGTCAGCTCAAGTCTACAACGTAGTGACTTATAGTCATACTGCAAAGACAACAACTTATAGTCAAAGCTATACTCCTATAAAGACAACAACTCGTAGTCAAAGCTATGTCCTGTAAAACAACTAGCCTGCCTTGGTACAAGACACAATGCTAGAGAATAGGCTCACACATGGCCGTTCTATAATAAAACATCATACCACTATTTCAACTATTTAAGGATACATGGAGATATCTCCATTTTTACTCCGCATATTCAACAATACGTGCTCCGAGTTTCCTGTAGGAGTTACTTGTTTCACCATCCAGCTAGATATTGATGCTAAAGATGGATATATGGTACATGGCAACTACATGGTTAAGGTTTCACATTATTAGTTATGCCAATTAGGTGAATTAAGGCTCCATCATACAAGTGGACATACAAAACCCTAATTTAGTCTAGCAAGCATAACTATGAAATGACTTCATAAGATATAAAATGTATAAGGTATAAACTTATCACACCATCTTAGAGCAACACTATCTCACTGCCTTAAGCAAGTCCATAAACATCACCGCATGTTAATATTGCCATATCAGGCTAATCATCATTATCACATCATTGGGGATAATAATCCCTTATCACACCACTGGAGGATATAACCTCACACTAGGCATCAAGCCTTCACTAGGTCATAAGACCAATCACATCATTCTTGTAACTGATTATTATCTCATCATTCTTCATCAGGCATATAAGCATCACTTGTATTGCATCACATATATACCATAGCAATCATTAGCTATGATAACCATCAATCATCCCTCATGAGGCATATAAGCATCACATGTGTCACATCACATATAAAACATAGCAATCATTAGCTATAATAATCATATTACCTTTAAAAGCAGCGTTATACAAATAGAGAGATAATACTCATTGTTATCTCATAATAGTATACACTTAGGGCAATGTAAGCAATGCCTCATATGTCCCTTCAATTTAGGGTTATGGATTCATAATTAACCACATAAGATTCCATGACATTATTTATTTACCAATCTCTGATTTCAGTACCTCCCACAAATTTGGACTGTATTAGGGTTAAGCACTATAGGTTATAACTAAGTGTGCACATTCACATATTTACAATTCTAGTGGACCTCATCAAGGCTCGTGGCCATCTTCTAGTATCATTTAATCATCTTTATAGCATTCAAAAGCTATGCAACTCAATTAACCTCCAAGTTTAGAACCATACCAGTAGGAGAGAGAAAACAACATAATATGATAACCACTTCAAGAGAGAGAGGCAAACAAATCATATGACCCAACGTTTGGGTTAGGGCTCCTTATTTGTCCTATTAGGGTTTTATAACTTTATTCAATCACCAAACCCTAGGTACACCATTTCCCAATTTCTTGGAGCATATTAGGGTTAAGGATCATGATTAGGGTCAACCAAACAATCATTCAAACAACACTATACATGAATCATTACTTGCTTACTCATGCACATGTGTTGACTATATGTTCATGTATATGTCTCGACCATCCATCACATAGGTGTCTCGACCACTCATGAAGCAAGTGTCTTGATCACCCTCAAACAAAGTGACTTGACCACCTTCATGAAAGGTGTCTTGACCATAACATGGCTAGGTGTCTTGACCTACCATCAACATGGTGTCTTGACCATTGTCTTGACCGCCAACTCATATGGTGTCTCGACCATTGTCTCAACCAACAACTCATATGGTGTCTCGACCATTAATGTCTCATCCACCAACTCATATGGTGTCTTGACCATTGTCTCAACCACCAACTCATATGATGTCTCAACCACCAACTCACATGAATCACAACCAACCTAATTATTAGGGTTTTGACCTTCAACAAAAGTACATGTCGTGACCAAGATCAAACTACGTGTCTCGACCAAACAAGATCATGTCTCAACCAAGGTCAATCAAAGGTGTCACAATCACTTCACGACAAAGCATGTCTCAACCCAAAACATCGAGAGGCACATATGTCTCAACCCAAAATAGAAATCTAAACGACAAGAATACCAAGAGTCATTATGTTCAAAACTTAGGAATCAAGATCATTCAAACCCTAGAACAAGTCACCGTGAAAGTTATCAAGCCAAACCACTTAGGAGAGAGAAAGTTAAACTTCAACGCATATAAGAAATCATCCATAACTCTATAGACAACATGATGACTGAAACTTAACACACGGTAATTAAACCAAAGCTTATGATGCATACAAGATCATCCTCTCAAGAACACTTTAGGAATCGAGTATATGGATTTAGGGTTTAGAAAGAGAGCAACCTACATGAGAATGTTGTAGACTCATAACCCTAAAATCATAAGGACCTCATTTACCATCTTAACCATCATGTTATTAGAACCAAGTATTGAAATACTTGAAGGGTCATCACCTCCACCTTCTCTAAACAAAACATGGTTGTCGACCACTAACCAAACATATAAAACTAAAATATAGGTGTAATGACCGCCGAGGTCAAATGACCATAAGAACATATAACCACACTCAAAATAGGGTTGAACCATAACCAAATAGTAGGTTATCACTAAGTGATACTCATCAAAACCAAAGAGGACGACTCCATACAAAGATGATCACCAAACTCCCTTAAACATATATGATAAAGTCTTCATAAAAGAACCTTATTAAGGGAGATAAATTCTTGCATTCAACATGTGAAAAATAGCACCAAAACCCATGTTACATAAAGGTTCATGAATACCCATTCATAAGGATAGAAATCATTAATTAGGAACAAGAGAACTTATCCATCTATCATTCATCAAAAAAATCAGGTACAAGAAGATTAGGGTTTAGGATTAAAAGCAAATTTCATAAAACTATCATTACAGATCAAACCCTAAATCATGATAATCCTTTTTAGCATGTTAAGATCATATTTTAGAGATAGAAATAGTGCTAACAAGCAAGATTATGGTGCCCAAAATTGAATAGAGGAAAGTTATATGACCCACCTGATTTGTAGAGAATCATGCTCCAAAACACAAGCTCCAATAGAAGGAAATAAGCCCCAACTTGATTAGCACTTCAGACACAAAATCAAATCAAAAGAAAAGAGCATAATTAATAAAGAGATGGCTCAAGAAAGAGAGCAAGAAACCCTAGGCCGAACCCAAAAAAAAGGGGAAAGAGAAGGAATCATCCTTTCACTCAGGTTCACCATGTCAGAACATAGTCTATGACCCCTTATGATGAGGAGTTCCACTCAAACGGACCCCATGGATGATCCAAAGTCCATGACCAAGGAAGAATAAGAAGATGGTGGAGATTTCAGAAGAGGGAAAATGTTATTAGAGTTTAAGATCACTTACCAAGAAGAAATCTCCAAGAATCACCACTACAAGAGTTGATCTAGCACAAATCATTCCTCAGGCAAGGTTGATTGGCCACCATAGCTTTAGGATCAAATATACTTTGCTCCCAAAGCTCCAAGGTCAGTTATAAGGGAGAGGGAAGAGGATAGGGCCGAAATAGTTGCTTGCCTTTGAAGAGAAGGGGTTATACACCCAAATGAGGAGGGAAGTAGGGTATATGTGAGGTGTCAACATAATAGAACACCAAAGGGACACTTGACCTCAAAGGAAACCAACATGCAACCACTATATGCATTAATGCACGAGATGATGATACAACCAATGTTGGGTCTCGACCTCTTTAGGTCTTCGACACATTGGTTTGGGTCGAGACACACCAAGGCACTTGCCTTGGTCGAGACAAAAGGGTCATCAACACACTAGGTTGAGACATACCACAAGGAGACAATTGTCTC
This sequence comes from Alisma plantago-aquatica, assembly GCA_963693085.1. NCBI lineage: Eukaryota > Viridiplantae > Streptophyta > Magnoliopsida > Alismatales > Alismataceae > Alisma > Alisma plantago-aquatica. The sequence continues at coordinate 845,058,886 of OY856412.1, forward strand.
AACCCCAAAAAACAACCAAGACCATCAAGGTCGAGACAAGATCATAAGGAGAGGGTGTCTCGGTCGAGAAACTCCCAAAATATACCATAAGTTCGAGACAAGGCTTGCTACACTCAAGCAACACAACAATGTCGACATGAACAAGGTCCCACATGATGCCACCTCATTAATTAAGGTCCCACAAGGCACCCAATAGCATCATTCTCTCTCTTATGATGCCAAAGCATTAAGGGCACACTCAACATGTGAAAAATTGCAAGATAACTCATCAACTTGGGTAAACTGCACTTTGGTCTAAAATAAGAAAACATAGCTCAAACAACATCCAAACATGACTAAATTGAAAACATGAGCATGTCACATGATAACAAAGCATCTCAAAAGATCAAGGTTCTAAGCATATTATTATACAAAGCAAGCACGATTTAGCCTTAAGCTAGGTCAGGATCCTAACATAGACACTGAGTTGCCTACATTTAGAGGATGGATGACGACTGTCTGTGCACGCTAGGAGCGACACACATCACCGTGCAAAGGGACGTCACTGAACTTACTCCGGGATGAGGTATATCCATGCACCCTCTTTTTGAATACATTGTTGTCGATGGGATCTGCTTGTAGGGTATGTGAAGAAAATTTTATCATTTCCTCTAATTCTCCTCCACAAAACCAAACAACATAAAGCTATGGGTGAGAGAGAAGAGAAGGTTAAGGTGTCTAGCCATGTTTGTCATGTGTCCCATGGCTAAAGCATCACATCCATACAAATCAGTAGGTCCATTGGTTTTGGGAGATAGGGAAGCCATACAATCTTGAATCCTAGGTCAGTCATCAACCTACAACAACACGGTGACCATCGAATCTTGACCCTTTGGTTACAAGGATAAAAACCCTAACTCCATCATCAGTTTGCACTCTACATGGTGAACCATCGATCCAGGGAGCTTCAAGAGGGAAAACCATCAACCCTCACATCTTAAGGGACCACTATATGATCCCAACACTCGAGGAAAGACATATAATCCCAACTAACAAAAAAACCATCGACTTTTAGCACTCAAGGTAGCCCATCCATGAGAGGTAACCCTAAGTTCAACCCTAGGTAGATGTCACCACAAAAGCCAAGGTGTAACAAGGTGCCCCAAAGTACAAATAACTAAATCATGATAATAAAACATGTGAGGCACATCAAGAATGTAAAAAATTCCAAGAAAAATCATAGATATGAATAAATTGCAAAAAATCCAAAAACAACCATATAAATGCATAACTTGCTCAAACAATGTCCAAACAAGACCAAATTTGAAACTTATGTTTGTTACATGACATAAAAACACATATTAAGGTTTGATTAAGGGTTCAAGAATCCAATTAGGTTAATTAAACATGTTCATACATAAAGCAAGGTCAGGGGTCTTACAATCATAAACCCCTAATCATTGCCCACAATATCCTGCGTGAACAAAGACGGGTACTTCCTATGCATATCATACTCTAATTCCCATATGGCTTCTTGTACACCACGGTGAAGCCACAAAACCTTCACTAAGTATATATCCTTTGTGGCAAAGCATTCGAATAAAATGTCACTAACTAAGCGGAAGCGAATCATGTACAACGGATTAACGAAAATCACTAAAAATTTAAACCTTTTACAAAGAGTTCCATACATTGGAAAACTCTTTCAAAAAGAACCAAAGTAATTCAATTACATTCTGGTTCCCGAGTACATCTCTTGTACCATTCCTTCTCGAAGATTACAAGCATCAACTGCCCTGTTAAAATTATACATAAGCAGCATAAGAACATTAAGGCATCAAGCCAAAATCTCAGATCGATTCATTAAACTATTACTGACTCTGAGGACTTGAGAGAACATAGACGACACATAGAACTCTATGTACAAGACATGACAACCAGTGTCTCCACCTGAGAATTCACTACTGTCTCTGCTGCTACTGCAGCTCTTCCCCTGTTGTAGGGTTTCTGCCTCTTCCTCCGCGTCTACCTAAAAAGTTATACCCCACGGGGGTGAGACAATTGTAAATTGTCCCAGCGAGAGATATAACTCTCTGCCAGAAATATTATTATTGTGGTTTATTAGAATAAAACTGAGCAGAGGAATCATATATATTCAACAACAGTTAAATCAGTGTCTAAACAGGTTAGAGCAATATTCTTGTTCTAAGCATTTCAGCTATAGCTTAATAAAGCAGCATGTCACTTATCCAATAAGGTATTTGAAGAACATGTATAACATTTATCCGCTATACTAAGCAAGATAATATCAGCCAGTGATTCTCGTATTTCAACCTTAAACAATTATGCTACATGACTGATTATATTTTACAATCAAACTTAATGCCCTGAAGAGATGAAGTATACCATTCATGCTCCAACCGACCATGTTTACGTAAAGCATCGGTACCACAGAAGGTCAATGGAAGAGACAGACTCCAAGACCTCAACCTTCTCGGTCAGTAAGAGATTATGTGCCAGAGACATCACGTGTCAAAATGCAATTAGCTTGCCAGGGTATATTGGCATCTTCGCTATAGAGTTATATCCTATACATATACTCTCTTCAAGGTTATGGCCCGTAGCCAATGCCTGGTATCATATCATGGAGTCATGGCCCGTAGCCATACTCATACTGGGGTATGGTCCGTAACCAATCCCGTACATAGGATATAGCCCGCAACCATTCCTATGGGGCATGAGGATATAATTGCCCAATTACCCCCACAAATTCAAAAATATGCGCTCCGAGTTTAACTCATTTCACAATTCAGTAAATTCTGACGCTGATGGATCTGTGGTCAAGGCAACTACATTATATGATATCACTTGATTAATTAGGTGTATTACCATATTCTTTTAGCATCAAACAAGTTTCCAAACATTAATTATTTTAACAATTGCTACAAAGAATGTGTAATACTTTCATCAAGTATTGTTCAAATCTTTAATAAAGCATTGGGATCTCAATCCCTCATCTCATCAGGAGCACTTTCATCATTTCACAAACTCATCATCATGATTATAATAAAATGGGTATTCAAACCCTCAGTTCATCAAAGAACACTTATTACCACTTATCAGGTAACTAAAACACCTTCAGGTCATCTGACCAAGGTAAACATGTTACTTATTATACAAGCATCTCACATGGCTCTCAAAGCCCATTTCATCTCTTGTTACCTCTCACTAGGCAACAAAGCATGTTATGACTCACAAGGCCCAATAACAATAATAAATGAAACATCATAGATCATACCTGGCTATGCTCATCATCTCATGATACCTGCATGGTTAGTAATCATGACAACAACTATATCAAATACTTATTTGCACTATGCAATATAAGGATAACACCACTATTCCCTTATCAGGGTTAGGGTTTCTCAATTCATGTCAATTAGGGATACTCATCCCATTATCCATCATTAGGGCTATGGTTAATCATCTTATTGCCCAAAATTAGGGTTTCATGTACTATAACCCAAAATTAGGGTTTTATATCACATTACATCACCCTGTATTAGGTTTTTACACATCATTACCCTGAATTAGGGTTAGAGCTCCTTAACTTTCTTAATTAGGGTTTCATGATCTCATCATCATGGATCAAACCCTAATTACATATTTTATTCATATAGAAAGTGTTGAGGATTGATCACTACATGATTATCACTCATGTATAAGTTTCTCTCTCTCTCTTATCCTCTCTAGGATATTAACTACATCAGAGATGATTAGATTAGGTTAACCCTTTATTCAAATGCATTCATTTTAGGGTTCACATAGTGTATTGAGGCATTTCTTTCCTAAGCATCAGAGGTTAACCACTCAAAAGGTACTAATCACTTAAGTACCTTGAAGGTACAACCATTGTAATTACCTTTGATAAACATCATCAACGATCATGGGGTTAATTATACTTACATGGTTTGAGTCAATTAGACCTTCAAACGGTTTTGACCAATTGTAAATCGAATCAACTCATTTAGTCTTGAAACCGAATCATCCCATTCGGTCTTGAAACTGATTCCATTCATTCAGTCTTGAAACTAAATCATCCCATTCGGTCTTGCAATCAAATTTATTTGATCTTGAAACTGAATCATCCATTCGATCTTGAAACCAAATCCTTCATTCGGTATTGAAACGGAATCCTTCATTTGGTCTTGAAACTAAATCCTCCATTCGGTCTTGAAACCAAATCATCAACCTTTGAATTGAAACTGAATGTTCATCCCCAACATTGAAACCGATTGAGTGTTGAAACCAATTGGACAATTTAAAAGGTTTGAGATCGTTTGCTCTCCAAATGGTCCGAGGAACATTAGATCCCAAACGGTCTCAAGACCATTTGGACTCAAATGGTCTCAAGACCGTTTGGTCCAAACTACCTTCAAACCGAATGGACCAATTAGGGTTCCTTCAGTCAAATTGATTTAGGGTTTGTACTCATTAAATCATCAATCAATTGAATTATTGAAGGTACATCAGATTGTATCCCTTGGATCTCTAACCATCCACCACAATCAACCATTGACCTCCAAACGGTCTTGAGACCGTTTGACCTACAAATGGTCTTGAGACCATTTGGGTCAAACCACCTCAAAACCGATTCCCTCAACTAGGGTTTCACTCAATTCAATCGATTAGGGTTTGCAATTAGTGGATCATCCATACATAGAGCCTTTTAAAATTGAATCAATTGATATCATTGGATCATCATACATCCACATCAGCATTGATCCTCCAAATGGTTTGAGACCATTTGATCTCAAATGGTCTTGAGACTGTTTACTCCCAAACGGTCTTGAGACCGTTTGGTTTCAATCGATCTTGCAACCGATTGGTTCCAATGTTGAAACCGTTTGCCCAAGATATTCATTGAGGTGTGTGTGCTTATGATGATGTCATAATCCTCAAGATTCAATCCTTCAAAATCTACTGCCATTCTTATGGTAATTCTATCAATTTGATCAAAGAAATTTCAAGAAGAACAAAATGATCAACAAAAGATGAAGAATTGAATGTAATAATAACATTTAAGGGTTTAAGTTATATAACCCACCTTCAAAGTTGAAACCAACCTTCAAGATTGATGCCTTGAATGGTGAATGAAGCTTTCTCAACCTCATAAGGTATGTCCTCAAGCTTTTGAGTGAAAAGAAATGGCTAGGATTGAAGATTGTACAGAGAAAATAAGAAATTCTAGCATTGATTTTCGATTTCCACCATGAAATCAAGGTTGAAGATGATTAAGGAGATTACATATAGGTTTGTGTTCGTACTCCTGTTGCTCCTTAGCTCCCTTGTGCTCGGCCAAAGCAAGGAGAGAAAGAAAATCTGAAAAAGAGTCCTTATGTGGGTGGAAAATGAGGTATATGTAAGGGAATTTCAAGAGAGAGAAAGTCTTATAATAATCCTTCAACTCCCCAAATTGGTACTACTTAATCCCCTCACTTACTTGAATATGAAGATATCAATTCCACCTTTGAATTCCTCTTCATTATCCATGAATTAAAGGAAAGCAAATTAAGCACCTTAACCATTATAATAATAATATCCAAAATTGAGTGGATATTACTTTTCCTTTTACTAATGTGAGTGGGCTCTCCACTCACTTAGGATATTTCGTGGCCTTTGAAAGGGACAAGGACGTCCAAATTTAGCCAAATTCATCCTTCACATATTTGGTTGGAGGGCACTTCAATTAATATATTTATTTTTTTGCATTAAATTGAATTAGGGTTTCAATTATGCTTGAATCTTGATTATTTTAACATTAAGATTCTCTCTCCTCCAAAGTGATTCAAATGAGATGAACCTCTTATTTTATTGTCTCTACATGATTCCAAGAAACATGAGGGACTGTCTAGAAGTGGTATTTTTGTATATTGAACCCTAGGTTTTGGGTAATTTGCACATTACACCAAAACTAGGTTTTAATGCACAAACATTGCTCAATAAGCTCTTTCTTGGTGCTTAGGCTATCACAAGCCATAACTTTGCATCATTATCATTCTCATGATGCTTCAACACTTGAGGAAATTTTTACCATGTAACATTTGCAAGTTAACCCCTCAACTTGGGTAATTTGCACTTTAGTCCAAAATAAGCAAAACAGTGTTTCAACATTATTCAAAAAGAACTAAAATTGAAACATAAGTTCATATTGAGCCTTAATTACTTTTCAAGAAATAATAGCAAGAATATATTTAACTTTATTAAGCAAAACATTTAGGGTTAAGGCATAACTCATGTCAGGGATGTTACAAATTATCCACCCCTAACAAGGATTTTGTCCCCGAAATCTTCAAGAGAATAGAGAAGGGTACTTCCTCCTCATCTCTTCCTCAAGCTCCCATGTAGCTTCTTCAATGCCATGGTGATTCCAGAGAAATTTCACGAGACATATGTCTTTCTTCTTCAGCTTTTTAATTCTTTTATCAAGGATCATCATAGGTCCTTCAACATATGATATATCATCATTTAATTCTACCTCCACAGGTTGCAAGACTAACTCTGTATCAGGATGACACTTTATCAACATGGAGATATGGAACACTGGATGCAACTTATGCAGCTCAGGTGGCAATTCTAGCTTATAGGCTACCTTTCCAACCCTTTCAATGATTGGATAAGGCCCCATAAATCTAGGAGCTAACTTTCCTTTCTTCCCAAATCTAAGAACACCTTTCCAAGGTGAGACCTTGAGATATACTCTGTCTCCAACTTGGAATTCTAAAGGTCTTCTCCGTTTGTCAGCGTACGACTTCTGTCTATCCTGTACAGCCTTTAACTGTTGTTGTATTACTTTAATCTTTTCAGTTGTTTGCTGCACAAGCTAAGGTCCCAAAAGTTGATATTCTCCCATTTCATACCAACACAAAGGAGATCTACAATGTCTACCATATAATGCTTCATATGGTGCCATATCAATACTGTGTTGATAGCTATTATTGTAAGAAAATTCTATCAAGCTCAGGTGTAGATCCCAACTTCCTACAAACTGAAGGATACATGCCCTAAGCAAGTCCTCAAAGGTTTGTCTGGTCCTCTTAGATTGTCCATCTGTCTATGGGTGAAAGGCAGTACTAAACCTTAACTGCGTACCTAAAGCTTTATGTAGTCGTTCCCAAAAATGACTCGTGAACTGGGGACCTCTATCAGAAACAATAGTAGCTGGAACCCCGTGCAACCACACTATCTCATCTATATAAATCTGTGCAAGCTTCTCAGCAGTGTAGGTTGTTTTGACAGAAAGGAAATGTGTTGTCTTAGTCAGCCTATCAACTATCACCCATATGGAATCATGACCTTTAGTTGTTCTAGGCAAACCAATCACAAAGTCCATGGTCACATGATCCCATTTCCACTGCGGTATAGGCAAAGGTTGCATTGTTCCTGTGGGCTTTTGATGTTCAGCTTTAACCTACTGACACACCAGACACCGCATAACAAACTCAGAAACATCTTTCTTCAATCCTGGCCACTAATACATATCTTTCAAGTTATGATACATTTTGGTGCTCCCTGGATGCATCTCATACATCAAAGAATGAGCTTCTTCCAAGACTAACTTCCTTAAGTAATTGGCATCAGGTACCACCATCCTACCATGGTAACAAACTACCTAATCCTCTGACTCATGAAAGCCATCCCGTTTCTGTGGGCTCCGATCTCCAAAACATGACATAAACTCAGCGGAAGCATTCGATTAACAGCAGAATACAAAAAACCACGAAAAATTAAAACATTTCGAGACAATATCTTAAAATCATAAATCTTCTTTCATAAAAGCAATATAAACAATTTACATCTCTGCTAAATCACTTCTTGAGTGATTATATACAACCAGATACAAAATCTCAAGATTGAAAATAAAAATCTCAGACCAATTAACTCCAAGGACCTGAGAGTACAGAGACGACATAGGACAACTAACTACATGGTTCAGCAGTCAGTATCTCCACCTGAGATTCACTGCTGCTCTTGATGCTACTGCTGCTGATACTGATCACCTGCAGACTGGTTCCTTCGTCCCCGACGACCACCTAAAAAGTTGAAGTCTACAGAGTGAGACAATTTTAAATAATTGTCCCAGCGAGAGTTATAACTCTCCGCCAGAAGCTTTATTATAGCAATCAAAGAACAACATAAGCAATAAAAGCTTTTAAGGTAATAAACAGCAGATTGACATTAAGTAGGACAATAGCATTTGAGAAATATGAAAAACATATATACTAGGCAGTGTAAATTCAGTCATTGTATCTCGTAGCTTTAAACTAAGCAGATATGCTACACGGTTGATTATGTTTTACAAACATTATTATGCCCTGCAGAGATGAAGTATACTGCTCATACTCCAACCGATCACTTATTAAGTCGCATCGGTATCATACCTAGGTCATCAAAAGAGCCGGATTCTTATGACCTCATCTTCCTCAGTCAAAGTGAGGATAAACATGCAGGACATCTAGTGTCTCTGCTACTATAGCTTACCAGGGTATTCTGGTACTTCACTATTAGAGTCACAGTGGCATTCTGTACTCTCTTCATCATCGAAAGATTTCTTGTTTATCTCTCATCGACGTGGTATAAAAGATTTCCTCAGGAGATTAGTGTTACATCACCCCGACATAAACATATAGTGAAGGATTGATAGATTAAGATATATCTACATCAATTCCTACACTAGGATGTAAGGATATACACATCCATATTCCCCCACATACTCAAAAGTATGTGATCCAGGAGTTCCCTTAGAAAAACCTGTTTCACCATCATTTACTTCTGACAATGATGGATCTATGATCAGGGCTCTACATGGTATGATTATACTTGATTAGTTAGGTACATTTCAGTATTCTTTTAACATCATACACGTTTCCAAGCATTTAAATATCAAAACACTACTATACAAGAAGAATACTAAATGTATCAAGTTTAACTCATATCAGTTACCAAAGGATATCAACTCATCATAAATCATTTAATCAGCATGACCTTGATGTTACTCATGGCTCTTACAACCTATCATCTCATATGATGCTACTTAAACTTAGGCATCATAGCATATTCACTATTCATTAAGCTAACAACATGCTTTCAATGAATATGGTATCATAATCCTTACCTGGATATGATCATCCTCATATAAGAACATGCATGGGTAATTCAACTAATAATAATAAACAATTCATTTCAAGAGTTATACCTTCATACTCTTACAAGAGCTAGGTTCCCAGATTTTTATCAATTAGGGTTATCCAATCCCTTCCATTATGATTAGAAATAGTGGTTCCTCCTTTCATACTTAAATCATGAAGATTCATGCTTAAAAGCATAACCTGGAATTAGGGTTTATTGTACATTTCATCATATTTCCCTAGAATTAGGGTTTACTATTCACTTTATAGTGAATTGAGATCATAGCATTATCATGTATAAGAAACATCATCATTGCTGCCTTCAAATTAGGTTAAGATTCATCAATTATCATAATTAGGGTTTTCATGATCTGATATAGGTGGATCATACCCTAATCATGCACATTCATATACATTGAAGGTATTTTATTTGAGTTTCAACCATAAATGGTACCTTCTCTCTCCTCTTACTAATAGATGGTGATTACATCACTCTATAATAGGTTAGGTCAAGTCCTCATTGATTAACATAAGCTAAGTCTCCACTATCATGTCATTAGGGTTTGATTAAAACAAGGTATCATCTATATGAACCCTTCAAGGGCACATTGGTAAAGTACACCTTTAATCACCACATGGTTCAATCTATTAGTCACTTAGCCCCTTAATGTCTTGGGGTACCAATAGGGTTTAGATTAGACCACCATTGGACCAATTACACCTTCAAACGATTAAGCAAAAACAGCCCTAAAAGTCTCCAAACGGTTTCACCTCTCAACCTCCAAACGGTCTTGAGACCGTTTGGGGGCGTTGACCGTTTGGGCACTTTGACCTTCAAGACCGCATGGTCACCAAGGCTGCATGGTCACCAAAACCGCATGGGTGCGTTGACCGTTTGAGAGTGTTGACCTCCAAACCGTTTGAAATGAATTGACCTTGAAACCATATGAGATGAAATGATCTTGAGATCGATTGGACCAAATGACCTTGAGAATGTTTGAGCCCAAACGGTCTTGAGACCGTTTGGTCCAAATGGGCTCAAAACCGCATGGACCTCAAAGGTGAATCAAAGGCTATACTCGATTGGGATTTTCTATGTTGAAGCCTTCAATTGGCCATATCCTTGTTAACCACTTATAAATTGAGTCAATTAGGGTTAGCCTTAATCAATTGGACACCAAATTGACCCTCAATTGAAAGCCAATTAGGGTTGAATCCAACTCAATTAGGGTTTGCAATCGGTTAACCATCAATGCTCCTCAACATGAATCTAATTGAGGTTGAACCCATAAATTGACACCCAATTGGGCCCAAAGTTGGCTCAAACGGTCTTGAGATCATTTGGACACCCTCCAAACGATCTTGAGATCGTTTGCCCAAAGTTTCATCAAAATCTAAGTCGATTTGATAAGGGTTGAACCCTAATTAGGTCTAAAATCAGCACTTTTATTCAATTCATCAACCTATTGTGATTGGAGCCTCAAACCATCAAATTTCCTTAACCCTAGACCTCCAAACGGTCTTGGGTTGTCACCAAACGGTCTTGAGATCGTTTGAGTGAACCCCCAAACGGTCTTGAGACCGTTTGGGCCATTCAACCCAAAGTTCACCAAAATCTATCCTTGAAATCAACAATTCAACCCGATTAGGGTTTAGGGGGCTGAAGTGCCTTCAACTTGTGATTGGTTTGCAATTAGGTTATGCTTCTTTGTAGATATTAACTTCAACATGTGTAAAACAGACCTATAAACGGTCTTCCCTTGGTCAACCCTATCAAACGGTCTTGGAGACCGTTTGAATCTAAACGGTCTTGCAAGACCGCATGAGATCAAACAGTTTGAGACCGTTTGATTTCAAACGGTTTGCAAAACGTTTAGACCAAATGGTCCAAGGTCGTTTGATAAAGTTACCTAGGAATTCACGCCCATCATCTTCAACCTCTGTTCAGGTCGGTTACTCCACGGATTGCTTGCAAAAGTGCAAGGAAGAATGGGGAAGAAGAAGAACTAAGTACTTAATTGGCAAGAACATAGATATGCATAATAAAACAAGAAGTTTAGAGTTATAAAACCCGCCTTAAATGTTGTTCCTAGAGCTCCAAGCTTCCAAGCTTCAAGCCTTTAATGGCGTCTTGAGCTCCACAGGTCGGCCAAAGAAGTTTCTCCAAGAAAAGGTTGGGGAAGGTCGGCTAGAACAAGAAACCTAAGTGAGATAACCATAAAACCAACCTTATACAAGGAATTCCTCCATGAATCCGAGCTAGAAGATGGTCTCTTCTCAGCTTAGAACATGTTGGTCGCCTTCTTGAGCTCCAGAGCTCTGCCTTGGTCGGTTGAGCAAGATGAGAAGTGAAGAAGAGAAGAAAATATGTTTACTTGGTTTACAAAGGAAGAAGCTTATATAACTTAGGTTAGTTTTCACCATAAGAACCTCTAGTTTATGGATTTCTCATCTAGATCCCTACTTCCTTCTAAGGCACGTTCAAACTATCATAACTTAAGCAAATCCCATCAAAACTCAAGATCTAAGGGTAAAGAAAACCAACATGCAACCTAAGGTACATATATGAAGGGTCTCCTTACTCATACTAGGTGATTTTACTACAAAGGTCATTCTTCTTATCTGATTATTCAATTGAAGCGCCACTTTCATCATTCCTACTCTAAATGATGTCAAGAGTCATAAAAGATATTCTTGAAGGGGTATTTTATAGATTTCACCCCACATTTTAGGTAAATTGCACTTTACTCCAAAATTAGGGTTTTAAGCACAAGGATTGTTCCACAAGCTGCATCTTGATGCCCAAGCTTGGGAAATCCATCATACCTCATCATATTCACTCATATGATGTCTCATCATCAGAGGAACATCTTAACATGTGTAATTTTTCAAGTTAAACCCTCTAATTGGATGATTTGCACATAGGTCCCTGTATCACAAAACAATACTACAACATTGTTTAAAAAGGACAAAATTGAAAATGTATGTTCCTCAAGAATTAATTACATGCCAGGGAGTAATTACAAGTATTTAATTACATGATTAAGCAAAACACCTAGGGTTAACTTATAACCCAGGTCAGGGATGTTACAAATTATCCACCCCTTACAAGGATTTTGTCCCTGAAATCGATAAAACATATTAGGAGAAAAGAGCAGGGTATTTCCTTCTCATCTCTTCCTCTAGTTCCCAAGTGGCTTCTTCAACACCACGGTGATTCCAGAGGACTTTCACAAGACTTATATCTTTCTTCTTTAGCTTTTTAATTCTATTGTCAAGGATTGACACTGGTCCTTCCTCATAAGTTATATCTTCATTCAATTCTACTTCCATAGGTTGTAAAACTAACTCGGTGTCAGGGTGACATTTCCTCAGCATAGAAATGTGGAACACAGGGTGTAACTTCTGCAACTCTGGAGGTAACTCTAGTCTATATGCTACCTTTCCAACCCGTTCAATGATTGGATAAGGCCCCATAAATATAGGAGCCAACTTCCCTTTCCTTCCAAAACGAAGGACTCCTTTCCAAGGTGAGACCTTGAGGTACACTCTGTCTCCAACTTGGAACTCTAAGGGCCTATGACGTATGTTAGCATAAGACTTCTGCCTATCCTGTGCAGTCTTAATATGTTGTTGTATCACTTTGATCTTCTCTGTAGTCTGCTGCACAAGATTAGGACCTAACAACTGATGTTCACCAGTCTCATACCAACATAAGGGTGATCTACAACGTCTACCATACAAAGCTTCATAAGGTGCCATATCAATGCTATGTTGATAGCTATTGTTATAGGCAAACTCTATCAAGCTTAGGTGTAGATCCCAACTCCCGGTAAACTAGAGAACACATGCTCTCAACAAATCTTCCAAGGTCTGTATAGTCCTTTCCGACTGTCCATCAGTCTGTGGATGAAAGGCTATACTAAACCTTAACTTGGTGCCTAAAGCTCTGTGTAACTGCTCCCAAAAACGACTTGTAAACTGGGGACCTCTGTCAGAAACTATAGTGACTGGAACTCCGTGTAATCACACTATCTCTTGAACATATAGTTGTGATAACCTTTCAGCAGAATATGTTGTTTTGACATGTAAGAAATGCACTGTCTTTGTCAACCTATCAACTATTACCCAGATGGAATCATGTCCTTTGCTTGTCCTGGGTAGGCCAACAACAAAGTCCATGGTCACATGGTCCCACTTCCACTGTGGTATGGGTAAAGGTTGCATTGTCCCTATAGGCTTCTGGTGTTCAGCTTTAACTTGTTGACACACAGGACACCTCATAACAAACTCAGCAACATCCTTTTTCATCCCAGGCCACCAATACATATCTTTCAAGTTTCGATACATCTTGGTGCTCCCTGGATGCATGGCATACATCAAAGAATGAGCTTCTTCCAAAACTAACTTCCTCAAGTTATCCACATCCGGTACTATCATCCTCCCATGATAGCATGCCACTTGATCATCAGAGTCATGAAAACCATCTCTCTTTCCATCACCATACTCCGATCTGATCTGCTGAACTGTAACATCAACTTGTTGTGCTTCCTTAATCTGCTCTCTTAGAGTAGGTTTTATATGCATCTCATCCAACAATCCGGCTAACAATGATACCTTCAACTGTACATTGTCTTGCCTTAAGGATATAAGCATATCTCTCCTAGAGCATACTAAAGAGTTTAGTTGTGCCCTATCCATGGTTGATGTTGCTGATTTCCTACTCAAGGCATCTGCAACCACATTGGCCTTCCCTGGATGGTAATCAATTGTACAATCGTAGTCCTTGATTAACTCAATCCAGCGACATTGCCTCATGTTAAGTTCATGCTGAGAGAAGATATACTTAAGGTTCTTGTGGCCTGTAAAAATATGGAATGTCTCTCCGTATAGATAATGTCTCCAGATCTTCAAGGCATGAACCACAACAGCTAACTCCAGATCGTGTGTCAGATAATTCTCCTCGTGTTTCTTAAGCTGTCGGGAAGAAAAAGAAATCACTTGCTTATCCTGCATCAACACGCATCAGAGTCCATTCTTGGAGGCATCACAGAAAACTACATATCCCTTACCTTGCTCAGGTAGAACAAGTACATGTGCACTTGTCAACCTTTCCTTCAACAGCTGAAAAGATTACTGGCATTTATCACTCCAGGCAAAAGGAACATCTTTCCGGGTTAACTTGGTTAAAGGTAAGGCTATAGAACTAAAGTTCTTAATGAACCTTCGGTAGTAGCCAACTAACCCTAAGAAACTACGAATCTCCGTTGGTGTCTTCGGTTGTTCCCACTGTAGAACAGATTCTACCTTTTTAGGGTCAACACGAATACCCAAAGCAGATACCATGTGTCCAAGAAAAGATACTTCCGGCAACCAGAACTCACACTTGCTAAACTTAGCGTATAGCTTGTGTTCTCTTAGCAAGGTCAAAACTTGGCAAAGATGTTGTTCATGCTGCTGAGCATCTCTACTATAGATCAAAATGTCATCTATGAAGACAACAACACACTGATCGAGGAAAGGTCGGAAGATTCTATTCATGAGTTCCATAAATACAACTGGTGCATTAGTTAGTCCAAACGACATAACTGTGAACTCATAGTGACCATACCTTGTCCTAAAGGCAGACTTGGATATGTCAATGTCCTTAATACGAAGTTGATGATATCCTGACCTCAAGTCTATCTTCGAGAAGACGGTTGCACCACACAACTGGTCAAAAAGATCATCAATCCTCGGTAGAGGGTACTTGTTCTTTATTGTTACTTTATTGAGTTGTATGTAATCAATGCACAACCGCATTGACCCGTCTTTCTTTTTAACAAACAAAACCGGAGCACCCCAAGGTGAAGTGCTTGGTCGGATGAAACCCCTCTCAAGCAACTCTTGAAGTTGTTTCTTGAGTTCTGCCATTTCAGTAGGCGCCATCCCATACGGTGTCTGGGCTATGGGTTGCGTATCTGGGACCAAATTGATTTCAAAATCAATTTCCTGAGGCGGTGGTATACCTGGAAGTTCTTCAGGAAACACATCTTCAAATTCCCTGACTACAAGAACTTCGGAAGGGTTAGGACTCTCCATGATAATATCTACCACATGGGCCAAGAATGCATAACATCCTTGCCTCATCAGCTTAACAACAACCACAACTAACACAAGACAGGTGGGTAGAATCTTTCTCTCTCCTTGAAAGATCCATGTGTTGCTTTCATCAGCAAACACAGCCTACTTGGATTCACAATCCAAGACAACCCTATACCTTTCCAAGGTATCCATCCCAAGGATTATATCAAATCCTTACATCTCAAGTGGTATAAGATCCACTTGAATGCGATGATCAGAAAAGAAGAGGATGCAGGGAGAGCATACCTCCTGCAAAATAGCAGACCCTCTCAACAGAGTCTCCAGCAAAAAGCTATCTGCCCTATGACTGACTGTCATGTTGCAGTTATGAATCACTCTTCGAGTGATAAAGGAGTGCGTATCACCCGGGTCAATCAAAACAGATATAACAGAGGATTTAGACATATCAAAATATAGTAGTTCCATCTGACCTGCCACAACCCGTGGGTTGACCACTGCATCAGGTGGGTTCATAGCATATAACCTCGCTGTCGCCTGAGGTTGAGTTGGTGCTGACGATCCAGCTTGAGACGCTTGTCCACGTCCTCTAGCTTCTCCTTGAGACTGCCTTCTCTATGATCCCTATTGATTTTGTCTCTGAGGCTGTGTCACACTGACATGCGTAGACCTGCAGTCCTTCATCAAATGTCCCACCTTCCCACAGTTGTAGCAGCTTCTTTCCAGTTGTTGTGGTCTTGGTGGTCCTGTGACTGACATTGATGCTAAACTGCGAGTCTCTTGTAGTGGTAGGCTTCGTCCTCTACCTCTACTCGGTGCCCACTATGTATGAGTACTAGATCTGGGTGGTGGAGGTGTAGGTGCAGAGAATCTAGGCTTCTTAAAGTCTCTAGATGAAGAACCCTGGAACTGCAGATATCTCTTATGGGTTTGCCTCTTCTCGGCTACAGATCTCTCTATCCTTCAAACTGACTC
The DNA here is from genome assembly GCA_963693085.1 of Alisma plantago-aquatica. Taxonomy (NCBI): domain Eukaryota; kingdom Viridiplantae; phylum Streptophyta; class Magnoliopsida; order Alismatales; family Alismataceae; genus Alisma; species Alisma plantago-aquatica. The sequence continues at coordinate 845,075,109 of OY856412.1, forward strand.
AACGAAGGTAGAGAACCTCTCCCGATTTTCTAGGGCAGACACGGGAGTATTCAAATCGACATTCAAACCCTTCTCAAACCTTCTAATCCTTTCTTCTTCTGTGGCAGCCATGTACGGACAGAACCGCATCAACTCCATGAACTTAGCTTCGTACTCGCTAATGTTCATCATGCCTTGCCTCAATCTCTCGAACTGAGAGATCTTCTCGTCTAGGAATGTCTTTGGAAAGTATCTGTTGACAAATCCCGGACGAAAGTCTTCCCATGAGATCTCTACTCCAGGCCTCTTCTGCTCTTCCATGGTCCAGCAGTGACCAGCACTTCCTTTGAGAAGATAGACAACATGTCTAACCTTCTCAGCTTCAGGGATGTTCAAGATTCTGAAGGCTTTCTCCAACTCGGTTAACCACAGATCGGCATCTGCGGGGTCAGCTGTCCCAAAGTATTCGGTTGCTCCGACACGACGAAGTCACTCGAATGTCTTACTGATACCTTGTCCTTCAGGATGGATAGGTGCCCTTGGTGCAGGCATGGGCATCCTGTCGATGATATGCGTCATGGCAGTCATAAACTGCCCGAACATGGTTTGAACAGCTGGGTTACCCATGTCAGCTGGGTCAAACTGAGGTGGCTCCCTGGGTGGCTCAGGTACGGGCTGTTCTATTTCTGGGTTCCTTGCACCTTCTCGAGGTGCATCAATGCTACTCTCAACTACATACTCCTCATGTGGCTCAGACATCCTTATATATCTTCTTCTCCTAAGGAGCATAAGATTCTATTAGATAGGAAAGAAACACTAAGGATAGACTCTACATCCTAAGTCTTATGTCTCTGTAGACTCAACGAACCTAGAGCTCTGATACCACTAAATTGTGGGCTCCAATCTCCAAAACATGACATAAACTCAGTGGAAGCATTCGATTAACAACGGAATACAAAAACCACGAAAAATTAAAACTTTTCGAGACAAGATCTTAAAATCATAAATCTTCTTTCATAAAAGCAAGATAAACCGTTTACATCTCTGCTAAATCACTTCTTGAGTGATTATATACAACCAGATACAAAATCTCAAGATTGAAAATCAAAATCCCAGACCAATTAACTCTAAGGACCTGAGAGTACAGAGATGACATAGGACAACTAACTACATGGCTTAGCAGTCACTATCTCCACCTGAAATTCACTGCTGCTCCTGATGCTGCTGCTGCTGATACTGATCACCTGCAGACTGGTTCCTTCATCCCCGACGACCACCTAAAAAGTTGAAGTCTACGGAGTGAGACAATTTTAAATAATTGTCCCAGCGAGAGTTATAACTCTCCGCCAGAAGCTTTATTATAGCAATCAAAGAACAACATAAGCAATAAAAGCTTTTAAGGTAATCAACAGCAGATTGACATTAAGTAGGACAATAGCATTTAAGAAATATGAAAAACATATATACTAGGCAGTGTAAATTCAGTCATTGTATCTCGTAGTTTTAAACTAAGCAGATATACTACGCGTTGATTATGTTTTACAAACATTATTATGCCCTGCGGAGATGAAGTATACCGCTCATACTCCAACCGATCACTTATTTGAAAAACACTAGAGGGGGGGGGGTGAATGGGGTTTTATGATATTTTAATAATAATTCAACCAAATTAAGCAACCACAAAAAGATTGGACAAGGGGACAAGGATTTAGAGTGGTTCCAACCTTAGCAAATACTAAGGCAGTCAATCCACTACCCGGTTGCTTACCCAACCGGGATTTTGAAAGAATCAAATTTTATTACCTCGCAAGGACTTTACATAAAATTACAATTCTTTCACCAAACCCTTCGAACAGCCTTCACCTAGAAGTAGTTGCACCAACTTTGAAGCAGCCTTCTTGAAGTAACTTCAAGCTCCCCCTTAAAGTAGCCTTCCTCTTGAAGTAGCTTCCCGTTGCAACAGCCTTCTTAAAGTAGTCTGAAGTCCACCTCCTCCACCGAGAAGAACCTTCTCCAATCCACAACCTCCAACCCTAGGAGTAGCAAGGAGAATACAAAAGATACAAAGGAACAAGAAGGAAAAATAGAAATTACAATACCACTTTGCAGCTCAAGGCTTGATTTCCTATATCAAGCGTTTTGATCTCCTAACCAATGTATATAGAAGTGTAATTGCTGTGGATAGGAGATGCTAGCCTATAGGACACGAAATTGGAGCAAGGAGAAAAATAGCCAATGCAAGTGTTGCTCAATTTCTCAAAACAGATTGCCAATCGCAAGTGTAAGCTCAAGTATAGCACAAGTGTATATGAGTGTTTAGGTGTCCTAAAGCATGTCCTATTTATAGGAATAACCTACAAGTGCTTAAGGACGTTCTAGACACTTTCTAGGGGGTTCTTAGTGCTCAACTAGCCGTTATGTGTCCACTAATTGCATTTGTAACGGCTAGTTAATTGACCCTGAAAAGTGCAGACAAAACTCTTCTCGGTCGAAGATTTGTCGACCGAGAGTCCTTCTCGGTCGAAGATTTGTCGACCGAGGGACTTCCTGGAGCAAGTGTTTACAACGTTCATTTCCAACTCCCAACCACCTTGTCTGCTGGGTCTAACGGCTAGTAGGGTCTATTCTCGATCGAAGATTTTGTCGACCAAGAGTTTCTCGGTCGAAGTTTTTGTCGACCGATATTTTCTCGATCGACAATTTGTCGACCGAGAATATTACTGACTCAATGTATTCATTTACTAAGTGTGTGTATCAATGTGCAATTGTGATACTATCTTGGGGAAAGACCTATCTAAGTGTTGTGAGTGGATAGGGAAGATCTAAACGCTTGATTTACATGATATCTAATTACTTGTACATTATATACTTGTACAAGCTTTTACATTTGATTATTATCATGAAAATAAAGCGATTTTATCAAATTATTCTTCCAAGTCTTTGTTATCCACCACCTTATATACTTGTTCCTGAAATACTCAAATAGCACGTTAAAACCACAAGAATGAAATGTTTGTCATTATCAAAACAAAGGGATTAACATAATGTCCAATTTAGCCAACAATCTCCCCCTTTTTGAAGATGACAAACATTTCCTAAATATAAAATAAGGAAATATAAATCATATGAGTTTCATACATGAAGTTTACCTTTTGTAGCCATTCTTGTGTTTTGCAAGTGGGTGCTGGCTGAGATATTATGAAACTCATTTTATTTTATGTTTTTTTATTTTATATTATTTCTCCCCCTTTGTCATTTCAAAAAGATATCCAAGTTTACTTTGTATTTCTCCCCCTTAATTTTATGCTATGCTCCCCCTTAAAGAGATATTCAATTTAAAGTCAAGGGATTAATATAAATGTAAGCCATTTATTGTCGAATTTAGCCATAATGTATCTCTAACCAAATACACGGGATGTTAAGCCCAAATTTGTTTAGAGAATTCCATTAAGAACAAGATATATGTCATATTCATGAATTTTGTAGATTTCTTTGTTTTCATAACAAAAATTACTTTCAAGAATACTAAGGTCATAACAAGCTTCAAAGTTTTGTAAACTTATTAATCTTATAATCAAATTTGTTTTTGTGAGCTCCCCTTAATCTTATAATTAAGACAATTTAAGGATTCTAAGGTCACAAATGATTTTTAAGATTTGATTTTGACCTTTTATTAAAGCTCCATGTTTTCAATATGATAAACTCATTTTGAGTCAAGATACCAAGATTAAATGCATTAAAATGATGTACAAATAAGCATTTTGTCAAGCTTATTTTAGGTCGACCTTGACTTCGACCATAACGCCCCTTGGTCAAATTTAATTTCAACCAAGAGGCAAATTCTACAGATTTTCAATTTAAACATTCATATGCGAAGTATAATTTCTACAGATAGCTTTAAATAAATATCAATTTGAAGCATGTTAAGGGATACCTATTATGAAGACTTAATATGGGCATCATAGTGAAGTCTTTGACCTTGATTTTTCTGAAATGTATGTTTTACATTCATTGTGAATGATGTTTCATAAGCTTTGCTATGGGTACATAAATATCAAATCCCATTTCTTCTTGTACCCTTATTTTCAGATTAATCATAATATTCTTTAGAAATATATATCTTGAAGGCAAGATTAATATCTTAAAGTCAAGATTTTTGCTTTTGATTTCTTAGAACAAACAAATAGATAAAAACATTAATATTTTTGTTCTAAGAGACACCGTTTGGCTGGTCATAGCATCATCATTCATTTATTTCAAGCCATTCTCACAACAATCATTATCTATTATGTCAAGATGCATTTATGCCATAGAGTTTTACTGTTATGCAAAAGGGCACTTTCAATGATAGCATCATCTATATTTGTAATGTGTTGAATCACAATGATCATCCATTTATGGTTTGTATATATAGATCAAGATTATTTTAGACAAACCAAGTAAAACTGAAACACAATGATCATGGTACAATGATTTTGATAGAACAGTAGAAGCATTTAATTTTAATGATTATAATCATTTGTATCAAAACACATGATTCTTATATGGATAGACCAAGAATTACTTTAGGAAAACCATGTGGATAATGATAAAACAGTAATTTCTTTTAAACTAATCATGATTTTTAGTTTTAAAATATTTAGAGGATAAACCAAAATAATCTACATTTAGGTTCATAAGTTTTTAATTTTAAGATAAGCTATATAACTGATCATACCTAATAAACTTTTTCAATCAGTCTTCATATGTTACTTTTCAGTTTTCATATGTTACTTTTGCAATATGTTTAAGGATTTTCATATTCATAATATTTATCTTAAAAAATATTTTGTTTCAAGAATGGTCTTCAGCATTTATTCTTGTTTTGCATGTAAATCAGTCATTAATAATAAATTGATAGCAAATAGATTACTTGAAAACATATTCAGCAGATTTATTGCAGACTTGACAACAGAAACCTGCTCGGTCGATGATTTCTCGACCGATAGTGTTCTCGGTCGAACAGTTTCTCGACCGAGAATGTTTCTGTACTGTTTCAGAATTGTTTTAAGTAATTGTATACAAGTAAATCATAGATCGTTTTCAATTCAATTATGCAATTTGAAACTCAGTTTAGTTGAGATAGAACATATGAGTATCAAAGGAACATTTAGATCAAATCTCAACTAATTATATACAAATATTTATGTTTTGAAGACCCTAATTAAAACAGATTTGTAAAGATGTGTCTTTGCAGATTTATTTAAAATGTGTAGTTTCAATTTTAGAAGTTTTAATTACTTGAATCAATTTGTTATCTCATTATGTTTAAGTTGAGATAGACATATAGATTTACAACTAGAGTCTTTGGTCATATCTCAACTTTATCTTATTCATTTAGTTTGGGGGTTTTGGAACCCATACTAACTCAACATCCTTTTTCTTGTAAGGACATGAAAAGGAATAATGTCCAAGACACAAACAATAATGACAACATATAGAATCAACCTCATGTCTCTTTCTATGATTTTGTTCTAGGTTGTTCTTGGGTACATATGTATATTTGCCTTTAGGTATATACATAGATTGATTTTCATGTGCTTGTGTCTTTCTCCAACTAGGTTTTTGATAAGCTTTTCCTTTAGGATTATAACCTAGTCCTCTCCTTCCAATTTGATGATAAGAATTATTTAAAATTTTATCAAGAGTATCATTGTTATTCAAACTACTAATCTTTTGTTGCAGCTTGACATTCTCATCCATTCTCTTATTGATGTCTAGCTTTTCTTGATCTAGATTAGATAATAAGGAATCTCTTTCTTTCACAATAGTATCATAATCTAGATGTGTACACAAAACGGGTTGTTTTTGAAGATCATTTACTTGGGTTTGCAAATTTATCTTTTCTAGGGATAGAAGATTGCAATCTGCTTCTACTGATTTTAGCTTAATATTATGATCTTCAATAACCTTTTTGAGATCTTCATTTTCAGATGTGAGAGCAAGAATTTTAGCATGTAGCTCATCATTTGCTTTATTTGATTTCTTTAATTTCTTCTTACACTCAATATATTTTTCATGTGTTTCTTGAAGACTAGTAATTAAATCTTCTTTAGGTAAATAAAAAAGGCTTACCTATTCTTCTTCTTCACTTATTGTAGCAATAAAGCATCCTTTATGCACATCTTCCTTCTTTTTCCTCCAAGGACAACTGAGTGTTGTGTGGCTTGTTCCTAAGCACCATGTGCAACTTGTTGAACATTTGTCCATTCTTTTCCTTTGCTTGCAGTTGTAGACACCACCACCCTTCATTCTTCAAGACTCGATTAGAGCTCCTTGAAACCTCCTCTGATACCAATTGAAAAACACTAGAGGGGGGGGGGTGAATAGGGTTTTATGATATTTTAATAATAATTCAACCAAATTAAGCAACCACAAAAAGATTGGACAAGGGGACAAGGATTTAGAGTGGTTCCAACCTTAGCAAATACTAAGGCAGTCAATCCACTACCCGGTTGCTTACCCAACCGGGATTTTGAAAGAATCAAATTTATTACCTCGCAAGGACTTTACATAAAATTACAATTCTTTCACCAAACCCTTCGAACAGCCTTCACCTAGAAGTAGTTGCACCAACTTTGAAGCAGCCTTCTTGAAGTAACTTCAAGCTCCCCCTTGAAGTAGCCTTCCTCTTGAAGTAGCTTCCCATTGCAACAGCCTTCTTGAAGTAGTCCGAAGTCCACCTTCTCCACCGAGAAGAACCTTCTCCAATCCGCAGCCTCCAACCCTAGGAGTAGCAAGGAGAATACAAAAGATACAAAGGAACAAGAAGGAAAAATAGAAATTACAATACCACTTTGCAGCTCAAGGCTTGATTTCCTATATCAAGCGTTTTGATCTCCTAACCAATGTATATAGAAGTGTAATTGCTGTGGATAGGAGATTCTAGCCTATAGGACACGAAATTGGAGCAAGGAGAAAAATAGCCAATGCAAGTGTTGCTCAATTTCTCAAAACAGATTGCCAATTGCAAGTGTAAGCTCAAGTATAGCACAAGTGTATATGAGTGTTTAGGTGTCCTAAAGCATGTCCTATTTATAGGAATAACCTACAAGTGCTTAAGGACGTTCTAGACACTTTCTAGGGGGTTCTTAGTGCTCAACTAGCCGTTATGTGTCCACTAATTGCATTTGCAACGGCTAGTTAATTGACCCTGAAAAGTGCAGACAGAACTCTTCTCGGTCGAAGATTTGTCGACCGAGAGTCCTTCTCGGTCGAAGATTTGTCGACCGAGGGACTTCCTGGAGCAAGTGTTTACAACGTTCATTTCCAACTCCCAACCACCTTGTCTGTTGGGTCTAACGGCTAGTAGGGTCTATTCTCGATCGAAGATTTTGTCGACCGAGAGTTTCTCGGTCGAAGTTTTTGTCGACCGATATTTTCTCGATCGACGATTTGTCGACTGAGAATATTACTAACTCAATGTATTCATTTACTAAGTGTGTGTATCAATGTGCAATTGTGATACTATCTTGGGGAAAGACCTATCTAAGTGTTGTGAGTGGATAGGGAAGATCTAAACGCTTGATTTACATGATATCTAATTACTTGTACATTATATACTTGTACAAGCTTTTACATTTGATTACAATCATGAAAATAAAGCGATTTTATCAAATTATTCTTCCAAGTCTTTGTTATCCACCACCTTATATACTTGTTCCAGAAATACTCAAATAGCACGTTAAAACCACAAGAATGAAATGTTTGTCATTATCAAAACAAAGCGATTAACATAATGTCCAATTTAGCCAACATTATTAAGTCGCATCGGTATCATACCTAGGTCATCAAAAGAGCCGGATTCTTATGACCTCATCTTCCTCAGTCAGAGTGAGGATAAACATGTTGGACATCTAGTGTCTCTGCTACTATAGCTTACCAGGGTATTCTGGTACTTCTCTATTAGAGTTACAGTGACATTCTGTACTCTCTTCATCATCGAAAGATTTCTTGTTTATCTCTCATCGATGTGGTATAAAAGATTTCCTCGGGAGATTAGTTTTACATCACCCCGGCATAAACATATAGTGAAGGATTGATAGATTAAGATATATCTACATCAATTCCTACACTAGGATGTAAGGATATACACATCCATATTCCCCCACATACTCAAAAGTATGTGATCCAGGAGTTCCCTTAGGAAAACCTGTTTCACCATCATTTACTTCTGACAATGATGGATCTATGATCAGGGCTCTACATGGTATGATTATACTTGATTAGTTAGGTACATTTCAGTATTCTTTTAACATCATACACTTTTCCAAGCATTTAAATATTAAAACACTACTATACAAGAAGAATACTAAATGTATCAAGTTTAACTCATATCAGTTACCAAAGCATATCAACTCATCATAAGTCATTTAATCAGCATGACCTTGATGTTACTCATGGCTCTTACAGCCTATCATCTCATATGATGCTACTTAAACTTAGGCATCATAGCATATTCACTATTCATTAAGCTAACAACATGCTTTCAATGAATATGGTATCATAATCCTTACCTGGATATGATCATCCTCATATAAGAACCTGCATGGGTAATTCAACTAATAATAATAAACAATTCATTTCAAGAGTTATACCTTCATACTCTTACAAGAGCTAGGTTCCCTGATTTTCATCAATTAGGGTTATCCAATCCCTTCCATTATGATTAGAAATAGTGGTTCCTCCTTTCATACTTAAATCATGAAGATTCATGCTTAAAAGCATAACCTGGAATTAGGGTTTATTGTACATTTCATCATATTTCCCTAGAATTAGGGTTTACTATTCACTTTATAGTGAATTGAGATCATAGCATTATCATGTATAAGAAACATCATCATTGATGCCTTCAAATTAGGTTAAGATTCATCAATTATCATAATTAGGGTTTTCATGATCTCATATAGGTGGATCATACCCTAATCATGCACATTCATATACATTGAAGGTATTTTATTTGAGTTTCAACCATAAATGGTACCTTCTCTCTCCTCTTACTAATAGATGGTGATTACATCACTCTATAATAGGTTAGGTCAAGTCCTCATTGATTAACATAAGCTAAGTCTCCACTATCATGTCATTAGGGTTTGATTAAAACAAGGTATCATCTATATGAACCCTTCAAGGGCACATTGGTAAAGTACACCTTTAATCACCACATGGTTCAATCTATTAGTCACTTAGCCCCTTAATGTCTTAGGGTACCATTAGGGTTTAGATTAGACCACCACTGGACCAATTACACCTTCAAACGATTAAGCAAAAACAGCCCTAAAAGTCTCCAAATGGTTTCACCTCTCAACCTCCAAATGGTCTTGAGACCGTTTGGGGGTGTTGACCGTTTGGGCACTTTGTCCTTCAAGACCGCATGGTCACCAAGACTGCATGGTCACTAAGACCGCATGGGTGCGTTGACCGTTTGAGAGTGTTGACCTCCAAACCGTTTGAAATGAATCGTCCTTGAAACCGTATGAGATGAAACGATCTTGAGATCGATTGGACCAAACGACCTTGAGATCGTTTGAGCCCAAACGGTCTTGAGACCGTTTGGTCCAAATGGGCTCAAAACCGCATGGACCTCAAAGGTGAATCAAAGGCTATACTCGATTGGGATTTTCTATGTTGAAGCCTTCAATTGGCCATATCCTTGTTAACCACTTATAAATTGAGTCAATTAGGGTTATCCTTAATCATTTGGACACCAAATTGACCCTCAATTGAAAGGCAATTAGGGTTGAATCCAACTCAATTAGGGTTTGCAATCGGTTAACCATCAATGCTCCTCAACATGAATCTAATTGAGGTTGAACCCATCAATTGACATTCAATTGGGCCCAAACTTGGCTCAAACAGTCTTGAGATTGTTTGGACACCCTCCAAACGGTCTTGAGACCGTTTGCCCAAAGTTTCATCAAAATATAAGTCAATTTGATAAGGGTTGAACCCTAATTAGGTCTAAAATCAGCACTTTTATTCAATTCATCAACCTATTGTGATTGGAGCCTCAAACCATCAAATTTCCTTAACCCTAGACCTCCAAACGGTTTTGGGTTGTCACCAAACGGTCTTGAGATCGTTTGAGTGAACCCCCAAATGGTCTTGAGACCGTTTGGGCCCTTCAACCCAAAGTTCACCAAAATCTATCCTTAGAATCAACAATTCAACCCGATTAGGGTTTAGGGGGCTGAAGTGCCTTCAACTTGTGATTGGTTTGCAATTAGGTTATGCTTCTTTGTAGATATTAACTTCAACATGTGTAAAAAAGACCTCTAAATGGTCTTCCCTTGGTCAACCCTATCAAACGGTCTTGGAGACCGTTTGAATCTAAACGGTCTTGCAAGACCGCATGAGAACAAATGGTTTGAGACCGTTTGATTTCAAACGGTTTGCAAACCATTTAGACCAAATGGTCCAAGGTCATTTGATAAAGTTACCTAGGAATTCACGCCCATCATCTTCAACCTCTGTTCAGGTCGGTTACTCCACGGATTGCTTGCAAAAGTGCAAGGAAGAATGGGGAAGAAGAAGAACTAAGTACTTAATTGGCAAGAACATAGATATGCATAATAAAGCAAGAAGTTTAGAGTTATAAAACCCACCTTAAATGTTGTTCCTAGAGCTCCAAGCTTCCAAGCTTCAAGCCTTTAATGGCGTCTTGAGCTATACAGGTCGGCCAAAGAAGTTTCTCCAAGAAAAGGTTGGGGAAGGTCGGCTAGAACAAGAAACCTAAGTGAGTTAACCATAAAACCAACCTTATACAAGGAATTCCTCCATGAATCCGAGCTAGAAGATGGTCTCTTCTCACCTTAGAACATGTTGGTCGCCTTCTTGAGCTCCAGAGCTCTGCCTTGGTCGGTTGAGCAAGATGAGAAGTGAAGAAGAGAAGAAAATATGTTTACTTGGTTTACAAAGGAAGAAGCTTATATAACTTAGGTTAGTTTTCACCATAAGAACATCTAGTTTATGGATTTCTCATCTAGGTCCCTACTTCCTTCTAAGGCACGTTAAAACTATCATAACTTAAGCAAAGCCCATCAAAACTCAAGATCTAAGGGTAAAGAAAACCAACATGCAACCTAAGGTACATATATGAAGGGTCTCCTTACTCATACTAGGTGATTTTACTACAAAGGTCATTCTTCTTATCTGATTATTCAATTGAAGCGCCCCTTTCATCATTCCTACTCTAAATGATGTCAAGAGTCATAAAATATATTCTGAAGGGGTATTTTACAAGTTTCACCCCACATTTTAGGTAAATTGCACTTTACTCCAAAATTAGGGTTTTAAGCACAAGGATTGTTCCACAAGCTGCATCTTGATGCCCAAGCTTGGGAAATCCATCATACCTCATCATATTCACTCATATGATGTCTCATCATCATAGGAACATCTTAACATGTGTAATTTTGCAAGTTAACCCCTCGAATTGGATGATTTGCACATAGGTCCCTGTATCACAAAACAATACTACAACATTGTTTAAAAAGGACAAAATTGAAAATGTATGTTCCTCAGGAATTAATTACATGCCAGGGAGTAATTACAAGTATTTAATTACATGATTAAGCAAAACACCTAGGGTTAACTTATAACCTAGGTCAGGGATGCTACGATTTCTCACTACCATACTCTGACCTGATCTGCTGAACCACAATATCAGGTTGTTGTGCTTCTTTAATATACTGTCTCAGAGTAGGTTTCATGTGCATCTCAGCTAACAACCCAGCTAACAACGATACCTTAAGATGTATATTGTTTTGCCTCAAGGAGATAAGCATATCTCTTTTAAATCTCACTAGGGAGTTCAACTGTGCTTTATCTAGGGCTGGTGATGATGATTTCCTACTTAGTACATCAGCCACTACATTAGCCTTTCTTGGATGATAATCAATTGTACAATCATAGTCCTTGATCAAATCCATCCAATAGTGTCGTCTCATGTTCAACTCATGTTGTGAAAAGATATATTTTAGATTCTTATGGTCTATGAAAATCTGGAATGTTTCTCCATAGAGATAATGCCTCAAGATCTTCAAAGCATGGACTACATCAGCTAGCTCTAGATCATGTGTCAAATAATTCTCCTCGTGTTTCTTAAGTTGTCGAGAGGTAAAAGAAATCACTTGATTATCCTGCATCAACACACATCCTAGGCCATTCTTAGATGCATCACAGAAAACTATGTACCCCTTCCCTTACTCAGGTAACACCAACATAGGTGCACTTGTCAACCTTTCTTTCAACAGCTGGAATGAATGTTGACACTTGTCATTCCAGATAAAAGGAACCTCCTTCCTGGTCAACTTGGTTAGGGGTAAATCCATAGAACTGAAGTTCTTAATGAACCTCCTATAGTAGCATGCCAGTCCAAGAAAACTGTGTATCTCCGTCGACGTCTTTGGCTGCTCCCATTGCAGGATAGATTCTACCTTCTTATGATCAACACAGATACCTGAGGTAGATATTACGTGTCCTAAGAAAGAAACTTCTGGTAACTAGAACTCGCATTTGCTAAACTTAGCATACATCTTATGCTCTCTTAGTAAAGTTAGAGCCTGACGGAGGTGCTGCTCGTGTTGTTGAGCATTTCTACTATATACCAAGATGTCATCTATGAAGACTACTATGAACTGATCAAGAAAAGGTTGAAATATTCTATTCATGAGTTCCATGAATACAATTGGTGCATTAGTTAGTCCAAACAACATAACTATGAACTCATAGTGACCATACCTTGTCCTAAAGGCATACTTAGGTATGTCACTCTCCTTGATACACAACTGATGGTATCCCGACCTCAAATCTATCTTAGAGAAGATAGTTTCACCACGCAACTGATCAAACAAGTCATCGATCCTTGGCAGAGGATACTTATTCTTTATGGTTACTTTATTTAACTATTTGTAATCAATGCACAATCACATCGATCCATCTTTCTTTTTAACAAAGAGAACTGGAGCACCCCATGGTGAAGTACTCGGTTGGATAAAACCTTTCTCTAGCAACTCCTGAAGTTGTTTCTTGAGCTCTGCCATCTCAGTAGGTGCCATTCTATATGATGTCTGTGCTATTGGCTGCATGCCCGGGATTAGATTAATCTCAAAATCAAAATCTCAGGGCAGAGGTACACCTAGAAGTTCCTTAGGGAAAACATCTACAAACTCCCTAACTATCAGAACTTCAGAAAGATTAGGGCTCTCCATTGTGGTGTCTACCACATGTGCCAAGAATGCAAAGCATCCTTGTCTCATCAGCTTCTCATCTACCATAGTTGACACAAGACAGGTTGGGAGAATCTTTCTATATCCCTAAAAGATCCATGTGTCACCGTCATCTGTGAATACAGCTTGCTTGGAATCACAATCCAAGACAACCTTATATTTTTTTAGGGTGTCCATCCCAAGACTTATATCGAAACCTTGAATCTCAAGTGGTATAAGATCCACCTGAATGCGATGTTCAGAAAAGGAAAGAGTGCAGGGAGAGCACACCTCTCACAACACTACAGATTCAAGCAAAGGAGTTTCTAATAACAAACTCTCTGCCCTATGACCAACTGTCATATTGCAGTCAAGAATCACTTCTTTAGTGATGAAAGAATGTGTAGCACCCGGATCAATTAAAACAAATACGAAGCAGGATGTAGACATATCAGGATAAAATACTTTCATCACACCTATCACAACCCGTGGGTTAACTACTGCATCAGGTTGATTCATCACATAGAATCTAGCCGTTGCTTGCTTTTGACCCGATGCTCAGTTGTTGGGTGCTGACGAACCAGCTTGGGACGCTTGCCCACGTCCTTGAGTGCCACTTGAAAACTACCTCCTCTGAGAGCCTTGTTGACGCTACCTCTGGGGTTGAGTCACCATTGTGTTCCCGACTGGACAATCCCTTGCCAGATGTCCCACTTGTCTGCACTGATGACATATCCTGATCTCAGGATACGGTCTATGACGTCCAGTCACTTATGTTGATGCTGTGCTGGGGGCTCTATTTGGAACAAAACTATGGCCCCTACCCCTACTTGACATCCATTGTGTCTGGGTATTGAATCTTGATGGTGTTGTCGATGCAGAAAACCTTGGCTTCTTAAAGCTCTCGGACCTCTGTCCTTGGAACTGAGTGTACACCTTCTTGCTACTGGTCGGTCACTTTTCAATTACAGACCTCTCTATCCATCTAACAGATTCCATAAATGTGGCAAACCTCTCCCTGTTCTCCAAAGCAGACATAGGAGTGGTCAATTCAACGTTCAATCCCTTCTCAAAATGCCGAATTCTTCCCTCATTGGTAGCTTCCATATGCAAACAGAACTGCAAAAGCTCCATGAACTTAGCCTCATACTTGCTAATGTTCATCGGTCCTTGTCTTATCTTCTCAAACTGAGATATCTTCTTATCTAAGTAAGTATTTAGGAAGTACCTAGTGACAAATTCTCGTCGGAATTCTTCCCATCCGACCTTGACAACTGGCCTTTTGCCTTCTTCAATAGTCCACCAGTGACCAACACTCCCTTTCAGTAGGTACACTGCATGTCTCACTTTTTCAACTTCAGGAATATTGAGGATTCTGAAAGCCTTCTCCAGCTCGGTCAACCATAAGTCAACATATGCTGGGTCAGCTGTACCAGCATACTCTGTGGCTTCTACCTGACGAAGCCTCTCAAAAGTTTTACCAGCTCCCTGTCCCTCATTATGGGCTAGTGCCCTAGGTGCATGTGGTGGCATCCTATCCGTCATGTGTGTTATAACTGCCATGAACTGCCCAAACAGAGCATTGAAAGCTGGATTCTCTATCATCTCTGGGTCAAACTGGGGTTGTTCAGGTACATGTTCCTCCCTAGTCTAGTCCCTTACACCTCTTCCTGGTGCAGCAACACTGCTCTCAGCAGTGTGTTCTTCGTGTGATCCAGACATCTTCAAGTTCTCCTCCTCCGATATGAGTAGAAGTCACTATCAGATAAACTGGAAGACACTAGAACAGACTCAATGACTTAATCCTATGTCTCTGTAGACTCAGCGAACCTAGAGCTCTGATACCACTAAATTGTGGTGAAGCATTCGAATAAAATGTCATTAACTAAGCGGAAATGAATCATGTGCAGTGGATTAACAAAAATCACTAAAAATTAAAACCTTTTACAAAGAGTTCCATACATTGTCAAACTCTTTAAAAAAGAACCAAAGTAATTCAATTACATTCTGGTTCATAAGTACATCTCTTGTACCATACCTTCTCGAGAATTACAAGCATCAACTGCCCTGTTAAAATTAAACATAAGCAGCATAAGAACATTAAGGCATCAAGCCAAAATCTCATATCGATTCATTAAACTATTACTGAATCTGAGAACTTGACAGTACAAAGACGACACAGAACTCTATGTACAAGACATGACAGCCAGTGTCTCCACCTGAGAATTCACTATTGTCCCTACTGTTGCTGCTGCTCTTCCCCTACTATAGGGTTTCTACCTCTTCCTCCACGTCTACCTAAAAAGTTAGACCCCACGGGGGTGAGACAATTGTAAATCGTCCCAGCGAGAGATATAACTATCCGCTAGAAATATTATTATTGTAGTTTATTAGAATAAAACTGAGCAGAGGAATCATATATATTCAACAACAGTTAAATCAGTGTCTAAATAGGTTAGAGCAATATTCTTGTTCTAAGCATTTCAACTATAGCTTAATAAAGCAGCATGCCACTTATCCAATACGGAATTTGAAGAACATGTATAACATTTATCCGCTATACTAAGCAAGATAACATCAAGCAGTGATTCTCGTATTTCAACCTTAAGCAATTATGCTACATGACTGATTATATTTTACAATCAAATTTAATGCCCTGAGAGATGATGTATACCATTCATGCTACAACCGACCATGTTTACGTAAAGCATCGATACCACACAAGGTCAATGGAAGAGTCGGACTCCAAGACCTCAACCTTCTCAATCAGTACGAGATTATGTGGTAGAGACGTCACATGTCAAACTGCAATTAGCTTTCCAGGGTATATTGGCATCTTCTCTATAGAGTTATAGCTCGTAGCATATACTCTCTTCAGGGTTATGGCTCATAGTCAATGCCTGGTATCATATCATGGAGTCATGGCCCGTAGAAATACTCATACTATGGTATGGTCCATAACCAATCTCGTACATAGGATATAGCCCGCAACCATTCCTTTGGGGCATGAGGATATAATTGCCCAATTACCCCGACATATTCCAAAATATGTGCTCCAAGTTTAACTCGTTTCACCATTCAACAAATTCTGACGTTGATGGATCTGTGGTCAGGACAACTACATTATATGATTTTACTTGATTAATTAGGTGTATTACCATATTCTTTTAGCATCAAACAAGTTTCCAAACATCAAATATTTTAACAATTGCTACAAAGAATGTGTAATACTTTCATCAAGTACTGTTCAAATCTTTAATAAAGCATTGGGATCTCAATCCCTCATCTCATCAGGAGCATTTTCATCCTTTCACAAACTCATCATCATGATTATAATAAAATGGGTATTCAAACCCTCAGTTCATCAAAGAACACTTGTTACCACTTATCAGGTAACTAAAACACCTCCAGGTCATCTGACCAAGGTAAACATGTTACTTATTACACAAGCATCTCACATGGCTCTCAAAGCCCATTTCATCTCTTATTACCTCTCACTAGGCAACAAAGCATGTTATGGCTCACAAGGCCCAATAACAATAATAAATGAAACATCATAGCTCATACCTGGCTATGCTCATCATCTCATGATACCTGCATGGTTAGTAATCATGACAACAACTATATCAAATACATATCTGCACTATGCAAGATAAGGATATCACCACTATTCCCTTATTAGGGTTAGGGTTTCTCAATTCATGTCAATTAGGGATACTCATCCCATTATCCATCATTAGGGCTATGGTTAATCATCTTATTGCCCAAAATTAGGGTTTCATGTACTATAACCCAAAATTAGGGTTTTATATCACATTACATCACCCTGTATTAGGGTTTTACACATCATTACCCCAAATTAGGGTTAAAGCTCCTCAACTTTGTTGATTAGGGTTTCATGATCTCATCATCATGGATCAAACCCTAATTACATATTTTATTCATATAGAAAGTGCTGAGGATTGATCACTACATAATTATCACTCATGTATAAGTCTCTCTCTCTCTTATCCTCTCTAGGATATTAACTACATCAGACATGATTAGATTAGATTAACCCTTTATTCAAATGCATACATTTTAGGGTTAGCATAGTGTATTAAGGCATTGCTTTCCTAAGCATCAGAGGTTAACCACTCAAAAAGTACTAATCACTTAAGTACCTTGAAGGTACAACCATTACAATTACCTTTGATAAACATCATCAACGATCATGGGGTTAATTATATTTACATGGTTTGAGTCAATTAGACCTTCAAATGGTTTTGACCAATTGTAAATCGAATCAACTCATTCGGTCTTGAAACCGAATCATCCCATTCGGTCTTGCAATCAAATTCATTCGATCTTGAAACCGAATCATCCATTCGGTCTTGAAACCAAATCTTTCATTCGGTCTTAAAACTGAATCATTAATTCGGTCTTGAAACCGAATCCTCCATTCAGTCTTGAAACCGAATCATCAACCTTAGAATTGAAATCGAATATTCATCCCCAACATATATTAAAACCGACTGAGTGTTGAAACTGATTGGACAATTTAAAAGGTTTGAGATTGTATGCTATCCAAACAGTCAGAGGACCGTTTGATCCCAAACGGTCTCAAGACCATTTGAACTCAAACGGTCTCAAGATTGTTTGTTCCAAACTACCTTGAGAATGAATGGACCAATTAGGGTTCCTCCAATCAAATAGATTTAGGGTTTGTACTCATTAAATCATCAATCGATTGAACTATTGAAGGTACATTAGATTCTAGCCCTTGGATCTCCAACCATCCACCACAATCAACAATTGACCTCCAAACGGTCTTGAGACCATTTGGGTCAAACCACCTCAAAACTGATTCCCTCAACTAGGGTTTCACTCAATTCAATCGATTAGGGTTTGCAATTAGTGGATCATCCATACATAGAGCCTTTTAAAATAGAATCAATTGGTATAATTGGATCATCATACATCCACATCAGCATTGATCCTCCAAAAGGTTTGAGACCATTTGATCTCAAATGGTCTTGAGACCATTTACTCCCAAACGGTCTTGAGACCGTTTGGTTTCAATCGATCTTGAAACTGATTGGTTCCAATGTTGAAACCATTTGCCCAAGATATTCATTGAGGTGTGTGCTTATGATGATGTCATCATCCTCAAGCTTTGATCCTTCAAAATCTACTGCCATTCTTATGGTAATTATATCAATTTGATCAAAGAAATTTCAAGAAGAACAAAATGATCAACAAACGATGAAGAATTGAATGTAATAATAACATTTAAGAGTTTAAGTTATATAACCCACCTTCAAAGTTGAAACCAAGATTCAAGCTTCACGACTTCAATGGTTAATGAAGCTTTCTCAACCTCCCAAGGTCCGTCCTCAAGCTTTTGAGTGAAAAGAAATGGCTAGGATTGAAGATTGTATAGAGAAAAGAAGAAATCAAGCATTGATTTTTGATTTCCACCATGAAGTCAAGGTTGAAGATGATTAAGGAGATTAACTACAGGTTGGTGTTCGTCCTCCTATTTATCCTTAGCTCCCTTGTGCTCGTACAAAGCAAGGAGAGAAAGAAAATTCGAAAAAGAGTCCTTATGTGGGTGGAAAATGAGGTATATGTAAGGGAATTTCAAGAGAGAGAAAGTCTTATAATAATCCTTCAACTCCCCAAATTGGTACTACTTAATCCCCTCACTTCCTTGAATATGAATATATCAATTCCACCTTTGAATTCCTCTTCATTATCCATGAATTAAAGGAAAGCAAATAAAGCACCTTAACCATTATAATAATAATATCCAAAATTGAGTGGATATTACTTTTCCTTTTACTAATGTGAGTGGGCTCTCCACTCACTTAGGATATTTCGTGGCCTTTGCAAGGCACAAGGACGTCCAAATTTATCCAAATTCAACCTTCACATATTTGGTTGGAGGGCACTTCAATTAATATATTTATTTTTTGCATTAAATTGAATTAGGGTTTCAATTATGCTTGAATCTTGAGTATTTTAATATCATGATTCTCTCTCCTCCAAAGTGATTCAAATGAGATGCCCATCTCATTTTCTTGTCTCTACATGATACCAAGAAACATGAGGGACTCTCTAGAAGTGGTATTTTGCATATTTAACCCTAGGTTTTGGGTAATTTGCACATTACACCAAAACTAGGTTTTAATGCACAAACATTGCTCAATAAGCTCTTTCTTGGTGCTTAGGCTATCACAAGCCATACCTTTGCATCATTATCATTCTCATGGTGCTTCAACACTTGAGGAACTTTTTACCATGTAACATTTGCAAGTTAACCCCTCAACTTGGGTAATTTGCACTTTAGTCCAAAATAAGCAAAACAATGTTTTAACATTGTTCAAAAAGAACTAAAATTGAAACATAAGTTCCTATTGAGCCTTAATTACTTTTCAAGAAATAAGAGCAAGAATATATTTAACTTTATTAAGCAAAACATCTAGGGTTAAGGCATAACCGAGGTCAGGGATGTTACAAATTATCCACCCCTAACAAGGATTTCATCCCCAAAATCATCAAGAGAAAAGAGAAGGGTACTTCCTCCTCATCTCTTCCTCAAGCTCCAACATAGCTTCTTCAATGCCAAGGTGATGCCAGAGAACTTTCATGAGACATATGTCTTTCTTCTTTAGCTTTTTAATTCTTTTATCAAGGATCATCATAGGTCCTTCAACATATGATATATCATCATTTAATTCTACCTCCACAGGTTACAAGACTAACTCTGTGTCAGGATGACACTTTCTCAACATGGAGATATGGAACACTGGATGCAACTTATGCAGCTCAGGTGGCAATTATAGCTTATAGGCTACCTTTCCAACCCTTTCAATGATTGGATAAGGCCCCATAAATCTAGGAGCTAACTTTCCTTTCTTCCCAATTCTAAGAACACCTTTCCAAGGCGATACCTTGAGATATACTCTGTCTCCAACTTGGAATTCTAACGACTTCTGTCTATCATGAGCAACCTTTAACTGTTGTTGTATTACTTTAATCTTCTCAGTTGTTTGCTGTACAAGCTCAGGTCCCAAAAGTTGATATTCTCCTGAATCATACCAACACAAAGGAGATCTACAACGTCTACCATATAATGCTTCATATGGTGCCATATCAATACTGTGCTGATAGCTATTATTGTAAGCAAATTCTATCAAGCTCAGGTGTAGATCCCAACTTCCTAAAAACTGAAGGACACATGCCATAAGTAAGTCCTCCAAGGTTTGTATGGTCCTCTCAAATTGTCCATATGTCTGTGGGTGAAAGGTAGTACTAAACCTTAGCTGTGTACCCAAAGCTTTATGTAGTTGTTCCCAAAAATGACTCGTGAATTGGGGACCTTTATCAGAAACAACTGTAGCTGGGACCCCGTGCAACCGCACTATCTCATCTATATAAATTTGTGCAAGCTTCTTAGCAGTGTAGGTTGTTTTGATAGGAAGGAAATGTGATGTCTTAGTCAGCCTATCAACTATCACCCATATGAAATCATGACCTTTGATTGTTCTAGGCAAACCAATCACAATGTCCATGGTCACATGATCCCATTTCCACTGCGGTATAGGCAACGATTGCATTGTTCCTGTGGGCTTTTGATGTTCAACTTTAACCCGCTGACACACCGGACACCACATAACAAACTCAACAACATCTTTCTTCAATCCTGACCACCAATACATATCTTTCAAGTTATGATACATTTTGGTGCTCCCTGGATGCATAACATACATCAAAGAATGAGCTTCTTCCAAGACTAACTTCCTTAAGTCATTGGCATCAGGTACCACCATCCTACCATGGTAACAAACTACCTAATCCTCTGACTCATGAAAGCCATCCCGTTTCTCACTACCATACTCTGACCTGATCTGTTGAACCACAATATTAGCTTGTTCTGTTTCTTTAATCTGCTATCTCAGAGTAGGTTTCATGTGCATCTCAGCTAACAGCCCGACTAACAACGATACCTTAAGCTGTATATTGTTTTTCCTCAAGGAGATAAGCATATCTCTTTTAAAGCACACAAGGGAGTTCAACTGTGCTTTATCTAGGGCTGGTGATGATGATTTCCTACTTAGTGCATCATCCACTACATTAGCCTTTCCTGGATGATAATCAATTGTACAATCATAGTCCTTGATTAACTCCATCCAGTGGCGTTGTCTCATGTTCAACTCATGTTGTGAAAAGATATATTTTAGATTCTTATGGTCTATGAAAATCTGGAATGTTTCTCCATAGAGATAATGCTTCCAAATCTTCAAAGCATGGACCACAACAGCTAGATATAGATCATGTGTCAGATAATTCTCCTCGTATTTCTTAAGCTATCGAGAGGCAAAAGAAATCACTTGATTATCCTACATCAACACACATCCTAGGCTATTCTTAGATGCATCACAGAAAACTATGTACCCCTTCCCTTGCTCAGGTAACACCAACATAGGTGCACTTGTCAACCTTTCTTTCAACAGTTGGAAAGAATGTTGACACTTGTCATTCCAGATAAAAGGAGCCTCCTTTCTGGTCAACTTGGTTAGGGGTAAAGCTATAGAACTGAAGTTCTTAATGAACCTCCTATAGTAGCCTACCAGTCCAAGAAAACTGCGTATCTCTGTCGATGTCTTTGGCTGCTCCCATTGCAGGATAGATTCTACCTTCTTAGGATTAACACGAATACCTGAGGCAGATATTACGTGTCCTAAGAAATAAACTTCTGGTAACCAGAACTCGCATTTGCTAAACTTAGCATATATATTATGCTCTCTTAGCAAAGTTAGAGCCTGACGGAGGTGCTACTTGTGTTGTTGAGCATTTCTATTGTATACCAAGATGTCATCTATGAAGATTACTATGAACTGATCAAGAAAAGGTTGAAAGACTCTATTCATGAGTTCCATGAATGTAGCTGGCACATTAGTTAGTCCAAACGACATAACTATGAACTCATAGTGACCATACCTTATCCTAAAGGCAGACTTAGGTATGTCACTCTTCTTTATACATAACTGATGGTATCCCAACCTCAGATCTATCTTAGAGAAGATAGTTGCACCACACAACTGATCAAACAAGTCATCGATCCTTGACAGAGGATACTTATTCTTTATGGTTACTTTATTTAACTGTCTGTAATCAATGCACAATCACATCGATCCATCTTTCTTTTTAACAAAGAGAACCGGAGCACCCCATGGTGAAGTACTCGGTTGGATAAAACCTTTCTCAAGCAACTCCTGAAGTTGTTTCTTAAGCTCTGCCATCTCAGCAGGTGTCATTCTATATGGTGTTTGTGCTATTGGCTACATGCCCAGGATTAGATTAATCTCAAAATCAATCTCTCGGGGCAGAGGTACACCTAGAAGTTCCTAAGGTAAGACATATTCAAACTTCCTAACTATTGGAACTTCAGAAAGATTAGGGCTCTCCGTTGTGGTGTCTATCACATGTGCCAAGAATGCAAAGCATCCTTGTATCATCATCTTCTCAGCTACCATAGCTGACACAAGATAGGTTGGGAGAATCTTTCTATCTCCGTGAAAGATCCATGTGTCACCGTCATCTATGAACACAGCTTGCTTGGAATCACAGTCTAAGACAACCTTATATTTTTCTATGGTGTCCATCCCAAAAATTATATCGAAACGTTGCATCTCAAGTGGTATAAGATCCACCTGCATGCGATGTTCAAAAAAGGAAAGAGTGCAGGGAGAGCACACCTCCCGCAGTACTGCAGATTCAAGTAAAGGAGTTTCTAATAACAAACTCTCTGCCCTATGACCAACTGTCATATTGCAGTCAAGAATCACTTCTTTAGTGATGAAAGAATGTGTAGCACCCAGATCAATTAAAACATATACGAAGCAGTATGTAGACATATCAGGATAAAATAGTTTCATCTGACCTGTCACAACCTGTGGGTTAACTACTACATCAGGTTGATTCATTGCATAGAATCTAGACGTTGCTTGCTGTTGACCCGATGCTCGGTTGTTGGGTGCTGACGAACCAGCTTGGGACGCTTGCCCACGTCCTTGAGTGCCACTTGAAAACTGCCTCCTCTGAGAGCCTTGCTGCCTCTGCCTCTGGGGTTGAGTCACCATTGTGTTCCCGACTAGACAATTCCTTGCTAGATGTCCTACTTGTTTGCACTGATGACAGATCCGGGTCTCAGGATAGGGTCTATGAGGTCCAGTCACCGATGTTGATGCTGTACTGGGGGCTCTATTTGGAACAAAACTACAACACCTACCCCTACTTAACGTCCATTGCGTCTGGGTATTGAATCTTGATGGTGATGGCGGTGCAGAAAACCTTGGCTTCTTAAAGCTCTCGGACCTCTGTCCTTGGAACTGAGTGTACACCTTCTTGCCACTAGTATGTCGCTTCTCAATTACAGACCTCTCTATTAGTCTAACGGATTACACAGATGTGGAAAACCTCACCCTGTTCTCCAAAGCAGACACAGGAGTGGTCAATTCAGCCTTCAATCCCTTCTCAAAATGCCGAATTCTTTCCTCGTCGATAGCTGCCATATGTGGACAGAACTGCAAAAGCTCCATGAACTTAGCCTCATACTCGCTAATGTTCATCGGTCCTTGTCTTATCTTCTCAAACTGAGATATCTTCTCATCTAAGTAAGTCTTTAGGAAGTATCTAGTGACGAATTCTTCCCATCTGACCTCGACACCTGGCCTTTTGCCTTCTTTAATAGTCCACCAGTGACCAACACTCCCTTTTAGCAGGTACACTACATGCCTCACCTTTTCGGCTTCAGGAATATTGAGGATTCTGAAAGCCTTCTCCATCTCGTTCAACCATAAGTCAGCATCTGCTGGGTCAGTTGTACTAGCATACTCTGTGGCTCCTACCCGACGAAGCCTCTCAAAAGTTTTACCAGCTCCCTGTCCCTCATTATGGGCTAGTGCCCTTGGTGTAGGTGGTGGCATCCTATCCGTCATGTGTGTCATAACTGCCATGAACTGCCCAAACAGAGCATTGAAAGCTGGATTCTCTATCATGGCTGGGTCAAACTGGGGTTGTTCAGGTACAAGTTCCTCCCTAGTCTGGTCCCTTGCACCTCTTCCTGGTGCAGCAACACTGCTCTTAGCAGTGTGTTCTTCATGTGATCCAGACATCTTCAAGTTCTCCTTCTCCTCCTATATGAGTAGAAGTCACTATCAGATAAAATGGAAGACACTAGAACAGACTCAACGACTTAATCCTATGTCTCTGTAGACTCATCGAACGTAGAGCTCTGATACCACTAAATTGTGGCGAAGCGTTCGAATAAAATGTCATTAACTAAGCGGAAGCGAATCATGTGCAGCAGATTAACAAAAATCACTAAAAATTAAAACCTTTTACAAAGAGTTCCACACATTGGAAAACTCTTTCAAAAAGAACCAAAGTAATTCAATTACATTCTGGTTCACAAGTACATCTCTTGTACCATTCCTTCTCAAGGATTACAAGCATCAACTGCCCTGTTAAAATTATACATAAGCAACATAAGAACATTAAGGCATCAAGCCAAAATCTCAGATTGATTCATTAAACTATTACTGACTCCGAGGACCTAAGAGAACATAGATGACACATAGAACTCTATGTACAAGACATGACAACCAGTGTCTCCACCTGAGAATTCACTGCTGTCCCTACTGCTACTGCTGCTCTTCCCCTGCTGTAGGGTTTCTGCCTCTTCCTCCATGTCTACGTAAAAAGTTAGACCCCACGGGGTGAGACAATTGTAAATTGTCACAGCGAGAGATATAACTCTCTGCCAGAAATATTATTATTGTGGTTTATTAGAATAAAACTGAGCAGAGGAATCATATATATTCAACAATAGTTAAATCAGTGTCTAAATAGGTTAGAGAAATATTCTTGTTCTAAGCATTTCAGCTATAGCTTAATAAAGCAGCATGTCACTTATCCAATAAGGAATTTGAAGAACATGTATAACATTTATCTGCTATACTAAGCAAGATAACATCAGCCAGTGATTCTTGTATTTCAACCTTAAAGAATTATGCTACATGACTGATTATATTTTACAATCAAACTTAATGCCCTGAAGAGATGAAGTATACCATTCATGCTCCAACTGACCATGTTTACGTAAAGCATCAGTACCACACAAGGTCAATGGAAGAGCCAGACTCCAAGACCTCAACCTTCTCGGTCAGTAAGAGATTATGTGCCAGAGACATCACGTGTCAAACTGCAATTAGCTTGCCAGGGTATATTGGCATCTTCGCTATAGAGTTATATCATGTAGCATATACTCTCTTCAAGGTTATGGCCCGTAGCCAATGCCTAGTATCATATCATGGAGTCATGGCCCGTAGCCATACTCATACTGGGGTATGGTTTGTAACCAATCCCGTACATAGGATATAGCCCGCAGCCATTCCTATGGGGCATGAGGATATAATTGCCCAATTACCCCCACAAATTCAAAAATATGCGCTCCGAGTTTAACTCATTTCACCATTCAGTAAATTCTGACGCTGATGGATCTGTGGTCAAGGCAACTACATTATATGATATCACTTGATTAATTAGGTGTATTACCATATTCTTTTATCATCAAACAAGTTTCCAAACATCAATTATTTTAACAATTGCTACAAAGAATGTGTAATACTTTCATCAAGTACTATTCAAATCTTTAATAAAGCATTGGGATCTCAATCCCTCATCTCATCAAGAGAATTTTCATCCTTTCACAAACTCATCATCATGATTATAATAAAATGGGTATTAAAACCCTCAGTTCATCAAAGAACAGTTGTTACCACTTATCAGGTAACTAAAACACCTTCAATTCATCTGACCAAGGTAAACATGTTACTTATTACACAAGCATCTCACATGGCTCTCAAAGCCCATTTCATCTCTTATTACCTCTCACTAGGCAACAAAGCATGTTATCACTCACAAGGCCCAATAACAATAATAAATGAAACATCATAGCTAATACCTGGCTATGCTCATCATCTTGTGATACCTACATGGTTAGTAATCATGACAACAACTATATCAAATACTTATGTGCACTATGCAATACAAGGATAACACCACTATTCCCTTATTAGGGTTAGGGTTTCTCAATTCATGTCAATTAGGGATACTCATCTCATTATCCATCATTAGGACTATGGTTAATCATCTTATTGCCCAAAATTAGGGTTTCATGTACTATAACCCAAAATTAGGATTTTATATCACATTACATCACCCTATATTAGAGTTTTACACATCATTACCCTGAATTAGGGTTAGAGCTCCTCAACTTTCTTGATTAGGGTTTCATGATCTTATCATCATGGATCAAACCCTAATTACATATTTTATTCATATAGAAAGTGTTGAGGATTGATCACTACATGATTATCACTCATGTTTAAGTTTCTCTCTCTCTTATCCTCTCTAGGATATTAACTACATCAGACATGATTAGATTAGGTTAACCCTTTATTCAAATGCATACATTTTAGGGTTAGCATAGTGTATTGAGACATTGCTTTCCTAAGCATCAGAGGTTAACCACTCAAAAAGTACTAATCACTTAAGTACCTTGAAGGTACAACCATTGCAATTACCTTTGATAAACATCATCAACGATCATGGGGTTAATTATACTTACATGGTTTGAGTCAATTAGACCTTCAAATGGATTTAACCAATTGTAAATCAAATCAACTCATTCGGTCTTGAAACCGAATCATCCCATACGGTCTTGAAACTGATTCCATTCATTCGGTCTTGAAACCGAATCATCCCATTCGGTCTTGCAATCAAATTCATTCAAACTTGAAACTAAATCATCCATTCGGTCTTGAAACCAAATCCTTCATTCGGTCTTGAAACCAAATCTTTCATTCGGTCTTGAAACTAAATCCTCCATTCGGTCTTGAAACCGAATCATGAACCTTTGAATTGAAACCAAATGTTCATCCCCAACATTGAAACCGATTGAGTGTTGAAAACGATTGGACAATTTAAAAGGTTTGAGATCATTTGCTCTCCAAATAGTCTGAGGACTGTTTGATCCCAAACGGTCTCAAGACCGTTTGGTCCAAACTACCTTGAAACTGAATGGACCAATTAGGGTTCCTCCAATCAAATTGATTTAGGGTTTGTACTCATTAAATCATCAATCCATTGAACTATTGAAGGTACTTCAGATTGTAGCCCTTGGATCTCCAACCATCCACCACAATCAACCATTGACCTCCAAATGGTCTTGAGACCGTTTGGGTCAAACTACCTCAAAACTAATTCCCTCAACTAGGGTTTCACTCAATTCAATCGATTAGGGTTTGCAATTAGTGTATCATACATACATAGAGACTTTTAAAATCGAATCAATTGGTATCATTGGATCATCATCCATCCACATCAGCATTGTTCCTACAAACGGTTTGAGACCATTTGATCTCAAATGGTCTTGAGACCGTTTACTCCCAAACGGTCTTGAGACCGTTTCGTTTCAATCGATCTTGAAACCGATTGGTTCCAATGTTGAAACCGTTTGCCCAAGATATTCATTGAGGTGTGTGCTTATGATGATGTCATCATCCTCAAGCTTCGATCCTTCAAAATCTACTGCCATTCTTATGGTAATTCTATCAATTTGATCAAAGAAATTTCAAGAAGAACATAATGATCAACAAATGATGAAGAATTGAATGTAATAATAACATTTAAGGGTTTAAATTATATAACCCACCTTCAAAGTTGAAACCAAGCTTCAAGATTCATGCCTTCAATGGTGAATGAAGCTTTCTCAACCTCCCAAGGTCCGTCCTCAAGCTTTTGAGTGAAAAGAAATGGCTAGGATTGAAGATTGTATAGAAAAAAAGAAGAAATCCAGCATTGATTTTCGATTCTCACCATGAAATCAAGGTTGAAGATGATTAAGGAGCTTACCTATAGTTGGTGTTCGTCCTCCTGTTGCTCCTTAGCTCCCTTGTGATCGGCCAAAGCAAGGAGAGAAAGAAAATCCGAAAAAGAGTCCTTATGTGGGTAGACAAATGAGGTATATGTAAGGGAATTTCAAGAGAGAGAAAGTCTTATAATAATCCTTCAAATCCCCAAATTGGTACTACTTAATTCAATCACTTCCTTGCATACGAAGCTATCAATTCCACCTTTGAATTCCTCTTCATTATCCATGAATTAAAGGAAAGCAAATTAAGCACCTTAACCATTATAATAATAATATCCAAAATTGAGTGGATATTACTTTTCCTTTTACTAATGTGAGTGGGCTCTCCACTCACTTAGGATATTTTGTGGCCTTTGCAAGGCACAAGGACGTCCACACTTATCCAAATTCAACATTCACATATTTGGTTGGAGGGCACCTCAATTAATATATTTATTTTTTTGCATTAAATTGAATTAGGGTTTCAATTATGCTTGAATCTTGATTATTTTAATATCAAGATTCTCTCTCCTCAAAAGTGATTCAAATGAGATGCCCCTCTCATTTTCTTGTCTCTACATGATTCCAAGAAACATGAGGGACTCTCTAGAAGTGGTATTTTGCATAATGAACCCTAGGTTTTGGGTATTTGCACATTACACCAAAACTAGGTTTTAATGCACAAACATTGCTCAATAAGCTCTTTCTTGGTGCTCAGGCTATCACAAGCCATACCTTTGCATCATTATCATTCTCATTATGCTTCAATACTTGAGGAAATTTTTACCATGTAACATTTGCAAGTTAATCCCTCAATTTGGGTAATTTTCACTTTAAGCAAAATAATGTTTCAACATTATTAAAAAAGGACTAAAATTGAAACATAAGTTCCTCTTGAGCGTTAATTACTTTTCAAGAAATAAGAGCAAGCAGATATTTAACTTTATTAAGCAAAACATCTAGGGTTAAGGCATAACCCAGGTCAGGGATGTTACAAATTATCCACCCCTAACGAGGATTTCATCCCCGAAATCATCAAGAGAAAAGAGAAGGGTACTTCCTCCTCATCTCTTCCTTAAGCTCCCATGTAGCTTCTTCAATGCCACGGTGATGCCAGAGAACTTTCACGAGACATGTCTTTCTTCTTCATCTTTTTAATTCTTTTATCAAGGATCATCACAGGTCCTTCAACATATGATATATCATCATTTAATTCTACCTCCACAGGTTGTAAGACTAACTCTGTGTCAGGATGACACTTTATCAACATGGAGATATGGAACACTAGATGCAACTTATGCAGCTCAGGTGACAATTCCAACTTATAGGCTACCTTTCAAACCCTTTCAATGACTGGATAAGGCCCCATAAATCTAGGAGCTAACTTTCTTTTCTTCCCAAATCTAAGAACACCTTTCCAAGGTGAGACCTTGAGATATACTCTGTCTCCAACTTGGAATTCTAAAGGTCTTCTCTGTTTGTCGGTGTACGACTTCTGTCTATCCTGTGCAACCTTTAACTATTGTTGTATTACTTTAATATTCTCAGTTGTTTGCTGTACAAGCTCAGGTCCCAAAAGTTGACATTCTCCCATTTCATACCAACACAAAGGATATCTACAACGTCTACCATATAATGCTTCATATGGTTCCATATCAATACTATGCTGATATCTATTATTGAAAGCAAATTCTATCAAGCTCAGGTGTAGATCCTAACTTTCTACAAACTGAAGGACACATGCCCTAAGCAAGTCATCCAAGGTTTGTATGGTCCTCTTAGATTGTCCATCTGTCTATGGGTGAAAGGCAGTACTAAACCTTAACTGCGTACCCAAATCTTTATGTATTCGTTCCCAAAAATGACTTGTGAACTGGGGACCTCTATCATAAAAAATAGTAGCTGGAACCCCATGCAACCGCACGATCTCATCTGTATAAATCTGTGCAAGCTTCTCAGCAGTGTAGGTTGTTTTGACATGAAGGAAATGTGTTGTCTTAGCCAGCCTATCAACTATCACCCATATGGAATCATGACCTTTGGTTGTTCTAGGCAAACCAATCACAAAGTCAATGGTCACATGATCCCATTTCCACTGCGGTATAGGTAAAGGTTGCATTGTTCTGGCGGGCTTTTGATGTTCAGCTTTAACCTGTTGACACACCGGACACCGCATAACAAACTCAACAACATCTTTCTTCAATCCTGGCCACCAATACATATCTTTCAAGTTATGATACATTTTGGTGCTCCCTGGATGCGTAGCATACATCGAAGAATGAGCTTCTTCCAAGACTAAGTTCCTTAAGTCATTGGCATCAGGTACCACCATCCTACCATGGTAACAGACTACATGATCCTCTAACTCATGAAAGCCATTATGTTTATCACTACCATACTCTGACCTAATCTGCTGAACCACAATATCAACTTGTTTTGCTTCTTTAATCTACTGTCTCAAAGTAGGTTTCATGTGCATCTCAACTAATAGCCCGACTAAAAATGATACCTTAAGCTATATATTATTTTGCCTCAAGGAGATAAGCATATATCTTTTAAAGCACACTAGGGAGTTCAACTGTGCTTTATCTAGGGCAGGTGATGATGATTTCCTACTTAGTGCATCAACCACTACATTAGCCTTTCCTGGATGATAATCAATTGTACAATCATAATCCTTGATTAACTCTATCCAGCGGCGTTATCTCATGTTCAACTCATGTTGTGAAAAGATATATTTTAGATTCTTATGGTATGTGAAAATATGGAATGTTTCTCCATAGAGATAATGCCTCCAGATCTTCAAAGCATGGACCACAACAACTAGCTCTAGATCACGTGTCAGATAATTCTCCTCATGTTTCTTAAGCTGTCGAGAGGCAAAAGAAATCAATTGATTATCCTACATTAACACACATCGTAGGCCATTCTTAGATGCATCATAGAAAATTATGTACCCCTTCCCTTGCTCAGGTAACACCAACACAGGTGCACTTGTCAACCTTTCTTTCAACAACTAGAAAGAATGTTGACACTTGTCATTCCAGACAAAAGGAACCTCCTTCCTGGTCAACTTGGTTAGGGGTAAAGCTATAGAACTAAAGTTCTTAATGAACCTCCTGTAGTAGCCTGCCAGTCCAAGAAAACTACATATCTCCATCGGTGTCTTTGGCTGCTCCCATTGCAGGACATATTCTACCTTCTTAGGATCAACATGGATACCTGAGGCATATATTACGTGTCTTAAGAAAGAAACTTCTGGTAACCAGAACTCACATTTGCTAAAATTAGCATACATCTTATGCTCTCTTCGCAAAGTTAGAGCCTGACGGAGGTGCTTCTCGTGCTATTGAGCATTTCTACTGTATACCAAGATGTCATCTATGAAGACTACTATGAACTGATCAAGAAAAGGTCGAAAGATTCTATTCATGAGTTCCATGAATGCAGATGGTGCATTAGTTAGTCCAAACGGCATAACTATGAACTCATAGTGACCATACCTTGTCCTAAAGGCAGACTTAGGTATGTCACTCTCCTTGATACACAACTAATGGTATCCCGACCTTAGATATATCTTAGAGAAGATAGTTGCATCACACAACTGATCAAACAAGTCATCGATCCTTGGCAGAGGATACTTATTCTTTATGGTTACTTTATTTAACTGTCTGTAATCAATGCACAATCACATCGATCCATATTTCTTTTTAACAAAGAGAACCGAAGCACCCCATGGTGAAGTATTCAGTTGGATAAAACCTTTCTCAAGCAACTCCTGAAGTTGTTTCTTGAGCTCTGCCATCTCAGCAGGTGCCATTCTATACGGTGTTTGTGCTATTGGCTGCATGCCCAGGATTAGAATAATCTCAAAATCAAAATCTTGGGGTGGAGGTACACCTGGAAGTTCCTCAGGGAAAACATCTTCAAACTCCCTAACTATTGGAACTTTAGAAAGATTAGGGCTCTCCATTGTGGTGTCAAACCACCTCAAAATCGATTCCCTCAACTAGGGTTTCACTCAATTCAATCGATTAGGGTTTGCAATTAGTGGATCATCCATACATAGAGCCTTTTAAAATCGAATCAATTGGTATCATTGGATCATCATCCATCCACATCAGCATTGATCCTCCAAATGGTTTGAGACCATTTGATCTCAAACGGTCTTGAGACCGTTTACTCCCAAACAGTCTTGAGACTGTTTGGTTTCAATCGATCTTGAAACCGATTGGTTCCAATGTTGAAACCGTTTTCCCAGGATATTCATTGAGGTGTGTGCTTATGATGATGTCATCATCCTCAAGCTTCGATCCTTCAAAATCTACTACCATTCTTATGGTAATTCTATCAATTTTATCAAAGAAATTTCAAGAAGAACAAAATTATCAACAAATGATGAAGAATTGAATGTAATAATAACATTTAAGGGTTTAAGTTATATAACCCACCTTCAAAGTTTAAATCAAGCTTCAAGATTCACGCCTTCAATGGTGAATGAAGCTTTATCAACCTCCCAAGGTCCGTCCTCAAGCTTTTGAGTGAAAAGAAATGGCTAGGATTGAAGATTGTATAGAGAAAAGAAGAAATCAAGCATTGATTTTTGATTTCCACCATGAAATCAAGGTTGAAGATGATTAAGGAGCTTACCTACAGGTTGGTATTCGTCCTCCTATTGCTCCTTAGCTCCCTTGTGCTCGGAAAAAGCAAGGAGAGAAAGAAAATCCAAAAAAGAGTCCTTATGTGGGTGGAAAATGAGGTATATGTAAGGGAATTTCAAGAGAGAGAAAGTCTTATAATAATCCTTCAACTCCCCAAATTGGTACTACTTAATCCCCTCACTTCATTACATACGAAGCTATCAATTCCACCTTTGAATTCCTCTTCATTATCCATGAATTAAAGGAAAGCAAATTAAGCACCTTAACCATTATAATAATAATATCCAAAATTGAGTGGATATTACTTTTCCTTTTACTAATGCGAGTGGGCTCTCCACTCACTTAGGATATTTCGTGGCCTTTGCAAGGCACAAGGACGTCCAAACTTATCCAAATTCAACCTTCACATATTTGGTTGGAGGGCACTTCAAATTAATATATTTAATTTTTTTGCACTAAATTGAACTAGGGTTTCAATTATGCTTGAATCTTGATTATTTTAACATCAAGATTCTCTCTCCTCCAAAGTGATTCAAATGAGATTCCCCTCTCATTTTCTTCTCTCTTCATAATGCCAAGAAACATGAGGGACTCTCTAGAAGTGGTATTTTGCATATTGAACCCTAGGTTTTGGGTAATTTGCACATTACACCAAAACTAGGTTTTAATGTACAAACATTGCTCAATAAGCTCTTTCATGGTGCTCAGGCTATCACAAGCCATACCTTTGCATCATTATCATTCTCATGATGCTTCAACACTTGAGGAACTTTTTACCATGTAACATTTGCAAGTTAACCCCTCAACTTGGGTACAGTGTTTCAACATTATTCAAAAAGAACTAAAATTGAAACATAAGTTCCTCTTGAGCCTTAATTACTTTTCAAGAAATAAGAGCAAACATATATTTAACTTTATTAAGAAAAACATCTAGGGTTAAGGCATAACCCAGGTCAGGGATGTCACATCCTTCTTCCTTAACTTTTGCACACACTTATCTAGGATCAACACAATACCATCAACATAAGAAACATCCTCCTCCAACTCAACCTCTACTAGATGAATCATCTGCTTTGTATTAGGGTGACAGTTCCTCAACATGGAAACATGAAAGACATTGTGCAAATTGTGCAACTCTAACGGTAACTGCAACTTGTATGCCACCTTTCCAAATGTGCTAAGATAGGGAATGATCCCATAAACCTAGGAGCCAACTTACCCTTCTTACCAAACCTCAACACACCTTTCCAATGGGAAACCTTATGATACACCTGATATCCAACTTAGAACTCTAACGGTATGTGACGGTTATCAACATAAGACTTATGTTTGTCCTAGTCTACCTTCAACTTCTACTATATCACCTTGATCTTCTCTATAGTCTGCTAAACTAACTCAAGACCCAAAAGCTTGATACTCGCCTGTCTCATACCAACAAAAGGATGACTGACAATGTATTCTGTACTAGGCTTCGTACGGTGCCATGTCTATGCTCCTCTGATAACTATTGTATGCAAACTCAATCAAACTCAGGTGCACATCCCAACTGCCAAGAAACTATAGAACACATACCCTCAATAAATCCTCCAAAGTCGGTATGGTCCTCTCTGACTGGCCATCTGTCTGTGGGTGGAAAGTTGTGCTAAACCTCAGTTGTGTCCCAAAAGCTGTATGCAGATGTTCCCAAAATGACTCATAAACTATGGACCTTTGTTGGACACTATACTGATTG
The DNA here is from genome assembly GCA_963693085.1 of Alisma plantago-aquatica. Lineage (NCBI taxonomy): Eukaryota > Viridiplantae > Streptophyta > Magnoliopsida > Alismatales > Alismataceae > Alisma > Alisma plantago-aquatica. The sequence continues at coordinate 845,109,690 of OY856412.1, forward strand.
TAATACCATGCATATAAACTATCCCATCCACATACATTTGTGCTAACTTATCTGTTATGTACGTTTTCTTGACTGGAAGGAAGTGAGTTGATTGGTCAACATGTCAACTATCACTCATATGGAATCATGACCTTTGGCTGTCCTATGAAGACCAAACACAAAGTCCATGGTTATAAGATCCCATTTCCACCGTGGTATCAACAAAGGTTGTAATGTCCATGCAGGCTTCTGATGTTCTGCCTTGACCTACTAACAAACTGGATAGTTAGAAATGAAGTCTGCCACATCACACTTCAGACCTGGCCACTAATACAGATCCTTCATATTGTGGTACATCTTTTTACTACTAGGACACATCACATACATCAAGGAATGAGCCTCAAGTTCCATCTTCCTTAAGCCATCAACATCTGGAACCACTATCCTATTATGAAAGCAAACTGTCTCATCATCCGACTCATGGAAGCCATAAAGCTTTTTGCTTCCAAACTCTGACCTGATATTCTATATCATGATATCATCTTTCTTTGCATCCCTGATCTGTTGCATCAAGGTAGGCTTTACTTGCAATTATGCTAGAAATCCCACCAACAAAAAAACCTCCAACTGTACATTCATTTGGCAATGCAACACTAACATGTCCCGGTTGTGCCACACCATGGAGTGTAATTGTGCCTTGTCCGTACATGATGACAAAGACGAGTTTCTGCTCAACGCATCATCTACCACATTCATCTTCCCTGGATGATAGTTAATTGTGAAGTCATAGTCTTTGATCTACTCCATTCATCTCCTTTGCCTCATGTGCAACTCCTATTTCGAGAAGATATAATTAAGGTTCTTGTGGTCAGTGAAGATCTGACACTTCTCCCCATATAAATAGTGCCACCAAATATTCATGGCATGGACCACTACTGCTAGTTCCACATCGTGTGTCAGGTAGTTCTCCTCATGTTTCTTAAGCTATCACAAAGCAAAAGAAATCATTTTCTTATCCTGCATCAACACACATCCCAAACTGCTCTTTGATGCATCACAAAAGATGATGTAACCCTTCCCTTGCTCTGCCAGCACTAACACTGGAGCACTGGTCAACTTCTTCTTCAATTGCTGGAAAGAAGTGACACTTGTCATCCAAGTCAAAAGGAACACCTTTCCTAGTCAATTTGGTTAGGGATAGCGCTACAACACTGAAATTCTTGATGAATCTCCTATAGTAGCTTTCCAAACCTAGGAAGCTTCAGACCTCTGTCGGTGTCTTGGGTTGTTCCCCTCCAATAAAGACTCTATCTTCTTGGGGTCTATACAGACACCCTTAGTGGATATAGTGTGACCAAGAAAAGACACCTCAGTCAATCAAAACTCACACTTAACGAACTTGCCATACAACTTGTGCTGCCTCAACAACGTCAAAGCCTGGAGAAGGTGTTGCTGACACTCTTGACTGTCCCTAGGGTATATCAAGATATCATCTATGAATACGACCACAAACTAATCCAGATATGATATGAACACTCTGTTCATCAGATCTATAAAAATTGTCAGTGTATTGGTTAGCCAAAATGCATAACCACAAACTCATAATGACCATACCTAGTCCTAAAAGCAGTCTTAGGTATGTCATCACCCTTGACCCTCAACTGGTGATATAATGACCTTAGATCTATCTTGGAGAACACTGTATCACCTCTCAACTAGTCAAACAAATCATTGATCCTCAACAACAGATACTTGTTCTTCACTGTAACCTTGTTCAAATGTCGATAATCTATGCAAAGCCTCATAAACCATCTTTCTTCTTCACAAACAACATGGGATCACCCCAAGGGGAAGTGCTCAGTTTGACAAAACCCTTCTCAAACAACTCATGTAACTATTTCTTCAACTCTTGTATCTCTACTGGTGCCATCTTGGAAGGTGTATCCCTATGGGTTGTGTTCCAGGAATAAGATTGATCTCGAAATCAATCTCTCTAAGAGGGGGGACACCAGGAAACCCTTCAAGAAAGACATCCTCAACCTCTCGCAACATTGGTACCTCCTAGATACTAGAACCTATGCTCTTGATATCTACAACATGTGCCAAGAAAGCCTCATATCCTTGTCTCATCAATCTCTAAGCTACCATAGCCGACACCAAACATGTAGGAAGAATCTTCCTATATCCTTGGAAAACCCAAGTGACATCTCCATCATGGACAGTCGCCACCTTGGAACCATAGTACAAAACAACCCTATACTTATCCAAGGTATCCTTCCCAAGGATAACATAAAATCCATGCATATCAAGTGGCATAAGATCCACTTGAATGTTGCGTCCTGAGAAAGAAAGAACGCAAGATGGACACACCTCCCACAACTCAACAGAACCAACTAAAGGAGTTTCTACCCAAGACTATCAGATTTACTACAAATAGGCAAATAACAACTACTTATCACCTCTAAAGTGATATAAGAGTGTGTTACACCCGATTCAACCAATAAAGATAAGAAAGAAGAAGCAGATAAGACAGAATGAAAAATTTCCATTTGACAAGTCATGACTCGTGGATTGACCACCCCCTCAGGCTAAATCATAATGTAGAATCTATCCGTCTCATGTTATCGCCCTTGTCCTCTGCCTATTGGTCCTAAAGACCCTGCATGTGATGCCTAATCACATCATCTACACCCACTACTGATGTATTGTTGTTGTTGTGAACCTCGCTAACTCTACCTTGACTATTGTGTCACTTCTTCTTCCTTCATAGGGCACGACCACCTAATATGCCCTACTTGTCCACACTTGTGACAAGTTCTCAAATTATACTGCAGCCTAGATGGCCATGTCACTGATATAGATGTTGCACTACATGCTCCTGGTGGCAGAAATCTACGACCTCTACCCTTGCTCGGGGAACACATGACGACACTCATGATCTGGGCTCAGAAAAGGTCGACCTCAGTTGTGACTATGGTGATGAGAACCTTGGCTGCTTAAAGCTACCAGACGAATGTCCCTAAAACTGAGCTAGCCTCTTCTTAGTGTTGGCTTCAGACTTCTCAACAACAGACCTCTCAATCCTTCTCATAGACTCCACAAAGTAGAGAACCTATCTATGTTCATCAAAGTTGATGCTATCATTAACAACTCTATGCCCATGCCCTTCTCAAACTTGTGAATCATCTCCTTATCTATCACCACCATATGAGGATAAAACCTCAAAATCTCCATAAACTTAGCCTCATACTCATTGATGGACATTGAACCTTGATGTAATTTCTCAAACTGAGCTGTTTTCTCGTCTAGGTACATCTCTAAAATCCATGTCCCGATAAGAGATATGACTCTTAACAATGATTATTGATTACAATAGAGTTAGGGATTCATAATTAACCACTTAGGGTTCCATGACATTATTTATTTACCAATATCTAATTTAACTACCTCCTACAAGTTTGGAGTGTATTAGGGTTAAGCACTATAGATTATAACTAAGTGTGCACATTCAGATATTTGCATGCACCTCATCAAGGCTCATGGCCATTGGTGCGTTTCCGCTAGTGGTGCTAACACACTACTCGATTGAATAGATGTGCCCCACGAGGTCGGAATGCACGGTGGATGGGGGTTTGCTTTCAAAATTTATAGGACCTAAACTAGCTACCTACGTCTACTAAAACACTACACCCGCAAGCGCACGGGGTCGTGTTGTAGTATAGGAAGGTGGAAAGTAAAGGGTCAATCCACAGGGAAAAGAGGGGGCACTAGAGCTAGGTTAGTTTAGCTAGGTTCCTACTGTGGAGACTAGGGTTAAGGGTTTAAAGGTTGATTTGATTGTTAAACTACTATGAACAAACGAGGAATTAAAGGCAAGAATGAAATCTATGTTAACCCTAGGTTAGATTAAGACTAAGCAAGCAAGGAAAGACTAAGCTAGGTATGAAAAGGAAAGTTACACTAAGGCAAGAAATAGAGAAGCAAAAGAACAATTAAAGAACTAAACTATCATAAACAAGGCAATAGCAAGGCAAGAAGCTAACTAAGCAAGAAAAGAACTAACTAAGCGAAGCGAGCACAAAACTAGGGTTTTAAGCAGTAAAGAGATGTGTGGGTTGTTTAGGGGTATGAACTTATCACTTAAGTTGGGGGGTGACATGTGAACATTACGATTCCATTTAGATTATCCAAACCAAACAACAAGTTAGAGTCTAATGAATTAACCTAAGCTACTAACTGGCCATGGATATGCTAGGTTGTGTATAGGGGAACTAGTCCCTAACACCCCCTACTACCCTTACGAGGCTCAATTGGGTTAGGGATTAGGTTCAATTCAATTAGAGTCTAATCAAGTCTAGGTTTCTAGATTAGGCATTCCTAGGGCAATTAGGGGCCAAGGGTAGTAATGGGGAGGTGAAATTAGGGTTTTGGACCCCAATTCCCCCACATTCTAGCCTTGAGAAGGCTCCATGCTAATTGCACTAGAATTATCTAATCTAGCTACTTAGATCTCTCACTTAGGTTTAGGGAAATTGATTAGGATGTAGGAAGATGGGAGGCAACCTAGGGATCCAATAATTGGACCTAGGGGCAAATCCCAAAATTCACACATATAAGCAATTTGCCTAAATTCCTAGGTGATTTCACACACAAACCAATAAGAAATCCATGGAGAATGAGATAGAAATAGAATATAATCATTAACAAATGAAATTGCAAAGTTTACATGTCATTTTCCCCCAACATGGTATCAAAGTAACATATTTTCCCCCAAACAGCCCACCCAAGGGGCCTAGCTACTCATAACAAAGCAAAATACAAAAAGAGAGGAGAAAGAGGTAGAAGAAGCCATGGAGCTCGGTGTAGATGAAGAAGTCCTCCTCTCCAGCAGATATAGGGACGTCCTCCTTCTTCTCCTTGGATGAAATGGTGTGGAATGATGGAGGGAAGTGGATGGAAGGCTTAGATATGGGGGGTTATGTGGTGGAAATGGTGAAATGGAGTGGATTTGAGGTGGATATGGAGTGGAATGGAGTGGGTGGCGATTTGGGGAGCTAGGAAGGGGTAGAAGGTAGCTAACCTCATGCCCCAGCCGCCACCTAGGTATATATAGGTGTCTAGGGGGTCTAGGGTTAAGTTAGGGGTAAAATGGGGAAAACAGTGGAAAAATCGGGTAAAATTATGTGTAGCACGTCCGTGCTGGTCTGCACGGCCGTGTTGGGCAATGGGTAGCACGGCCGTGGTGGATGGGAATGGCCGTGGTGAGAAAATGGATTGAATAGGGGAATTTTGAGTTTCTGGGGCTGGTGGCACGGCCGTGCTGGGAACTGCCAAAACGGCCATTCTTGGTAACACGGCCGTTCTGGCCAACTGGGTCAATTTTTGATGATTCTGCTGCTTGGGGCATGTCCCAGCACGGCCATTCCATGGTAGCACGGCCGTGTTGGGGTCCTTCCCCTGCATTTGAGTGTTGAACTTGGCCATCCATGAAGGTTATTGCTTCAATACATCCTTTGACCACTTGGGGTAGGTTTGGAGTGATTTTGGCCTCATTTTGGGCTCCTCCAAGCCTAGGGAAACCCGAGATTCAACCATCTTCTTTCCAATCCATCAAGTAGTGGCCAAAGTACCTATAAAACATGCAAAAACCATCCATAAGTGCATTGGACAATAAAACACATATTGAGGGAAATAACATGTAATCTAACAAGTATAGATGTGGCTGAAATGCAAAATGACACAAGATAAAGCCCTAAAATAGGGCTGAATCACCACCCCAAACTTGAAACATACTTGTCCTCAAGTATGCTCCAACTCAATCTCTCTACAAAACTTTCACAAAAAGAAATGACAAATGCAATATAAAAGATGATTGTTGTTGAATGGGATCAAAGATGACTATGTACATGCATTTCACCTCTCTCCTCTCCTACTTTCACAATCCAATAATGAAAACAAGCAAAAAGCATATGAAATTCAAATATAGCACATAGAATACACAAGTTATCTATATTTCTTCCATTAACTTCCAGGTAAACCGTTTCATGGCGGTGTTAATCAAGAATGACTAGGAGTGTTGTTTCACATTCATGCATTCAATCTTATATCTCAAATCACACCAAATGACCCACGTGGCTACGGAAAAGGAAAAAATGAGCTAAGTTCGATGTTTCCTAGCTCAATGGGTATGAAAGTGGAAGAAAGGGTTGCAGTAAGATTTTTGGAGTGTTTTTACACACTCATCTTTTCTTTATTTGAATGCTCTTAAACAGGAGCATCCTTTTATTTTATTTTGTTTTTCTTTTTCTTTTTATTTTCTTTTCTTTTTCTTGCCCTTGGTGTAGATAGGGCATATGGAAGATAGAGTGAAGTGGGGAGATAAAGATATGGCCACCCCAAACTTTTGGAGGTGGCCAAGGTTGATTATGTGCACTAGGGCATCTTTTTATGAGGCGGAGGGGTATGGAGATGGTGGAAGAATAGTCGGGTCAAAGAGGGGTCATTGGTATGATTTTCCACATAAGACATCCTGCATGAGTATTAATCCAACACTTCATCCAAGATATCACACCACATGAATGAACAAGATGAAATGGATATATCCAACAAGTGATTCCACAAACACTAAGCATTCAAAGCTTGCTCAATTTCACAATTCAGCCAAATCAATCACAACCATAAGAGAGGTGATGCACATGTAAAGAGTCAAACATTGATACCACTTAGCAATAAATAATGATAAGTCACTTGCATTTGTCAAAGGTCATCATTTTTTCTCAAAACAGTAGAGATTGGGTCAAAACACACTTTTTAGACAAGAAATCTCAAATTTGGGCAAAATTGGCCAAAATGGTGCCAAGTTGCCTCAAATCACATCTAAACCTATATTATTGAACTTGAAACAGTAAACAAGCAAATCCTAGCTAAAACATGCAAAAATCACCAAAAATCTACATGATATGCAATGCATGGCAAAAAGAGCAAAACTTTTGAAAATTACGCAAAAATAGCAAGGAAGCGAACTACATGGCATGCAAGTATGCAAAACAAGCACACAAAGTATGGATACACAAATATGAGAGATGGTTATAATGTTCAGTCATCTTGAGCAAAAACTTAGAACAAGGAACATAGAAGAAAGTGGGGTAAATAGGGGCTTACCACCCTACCACCCCAAACTTTTAAACCATGTTGTCCTCAACATGAAATAGAAGCTCAGAATGGTAGGGTAGAGGGCATGGAGTCATGGTAGATAAATTCCAAGAGGGGAGAGAGATCCCAATGTATCCATTGAGCAGGGGATAGCCTCCACGGTCGTGGTGTGCACCGCGCCCATTTTGGAATGCATGCAACACAGCCGTGTTGTGTGGCACGGCCGTGTTGATATCCTTTTTGTAGCTTCTCTACTGGTTTGCAATTTTCTCTTCATTTTTGTTCTCCTCCTTGTCAATATCATCCATGCATCATTCTCCTTCCAATGTACCTGTCCTAAAATGACATAAACAACAAAAACCATCAAGCATAAAGTGTGTCTGTGTGTGTGTTTTCTTGGAAAGTGTAAAAGCAAAGCAAAAGTATCAAAAATTGAAGTTTGGGTGAAAAAATCCCAAACCTAGGTGGGTTGCATCCCACAAGCGCTAAGTTTTGTGCCTTCAGCCAGGCTTCTTGTTCTTTCACCATCAACCATGGTCCAAAAACAAAATGTTTTCACCCCCATCATAAGCAATCCTCTCAAATGCTTTCCTTGATTGATCTTCCTCCCAAGGGTCATGCGAGCTTCGTAAGTCTTTTTCAGCATTTCTCTCTCCTTGGGGATCATCATCATAGATCTTAATAAGCCTTAAGACCCTCAGAAATCTCATGCCATTGGTTTTCTCTCTCTTGAGGAACGGGTCTTCATAGGCACCAAAGAGAGGGGTCTCAATCATTTCCATTTTCTCATGGGAAGTAGGGGGAGCATGTGCTAGTTGTGGTGGTGGCATCGGTGTTGATGGCCCTTGGACTTTAGGTGGAGGATGGCATTGAGGTTGGAAGGTTGATAGAGGTGGTAGGATGAATTGAGGTTGGAAGGTGAATTGGTGGGAGGGTTGTGGCGATGGAGGTGGTGGGGGTGTGTAAGGCTTAGGATAGCCTTGGAGGTAGGGCGGTGGAGAAAATGGATGGGTTCGTGCATCTTGGCCTTCCATCTTGTCTTCCTCGAATGGCTTGTCACATACACAAAGCACAACCAAACAAAAGAGAACAAGTTAGTAAACCAATATACACAAAGAATTCAAAGAATGATGAATAAAGAATAGCAATGATGAGGGCAATAGGAAAAGTCAAAACAAAACTAACTAGCTAGGCCGAGCACCTCTAATCCCTGGCAACGGCGCTAGAAAGCTTGGTGCGTTTCCGCTAGTGGTGCTAACACACTACTCGATTGAATAGATGTGCCCCACGAGGTCGGAATGCACGGTGGATGGGGGTTTGCTTTCAAAATTTATAGGACCTAAACTAGCTACCTATGTCTACTAAAACACTACACCCGCAAGCGCACAAGGTCGTGTTGTAGTATAGGAAGGTGCAAGTAAAGGGTAGATCCACAAGGAAAAGAGGGGGCACTAGAGCTAGGTTAGTTTAGCTAGGTTCCTACTGTAGAGACTAGGGTTAAGGGTTTAAAGGTTGATTTGATTGTTAAACTACTATGAACAAACGAGGAATTAAAGGCAAGAATGAAATCTATGTTAACCCTAGGTAAGATTAAGACTAAGCAAGCAAGGAAAGACTAAGCTAGGTATGAAAAGAAAAGTTACACTAAGGCAATAAATAGAGAAGCAAAAGAACAATTAAAGAACTAAACTATCATAAACAAGGCAAGAGCAAGGCAAGAAGCTAACTAAGCAAGAAAAGAACTAACTAAGCGAAGCGAGCACAAAACTAGGGTTTTAAGCAGTAAAGAGATGTGTGGGCTGTTTAGGGGTATGAACTTATCACTTAAGTTGGGGGGTGACATGTGAACATTACGATTCCATTTAAATTATCCAAACCAAACAACAAGTTAGAGTCTAATGAATTAACCTAAGCTACTAACTGGCCATGGATATGCTAGGTTGTGTATAGGGGAACTAGTCTCTAACACCCCCTACTACCCTTACGAGGCTCAATTGGGTTAGGGATTAGGTTCAATTCAATTAGAGTCTAATCAAGTCTAGGTTTCTAGATTAGGCATTCCTAGGGCAATTAGGGGCCGAGGGTAGTAATGGGGAGGTGAAATTAGGGTTTTGGACCCCAATTCCCCCACATTCTAGCCTTGAGAAGGCTTCATGCTAATTGCACTAGAATTATCTAATCTAGCTACTTAGATCTCTCACTTAGGTTTAGGGAAATTGATTAGGATGTAGGAAGATGGGAGGCAACCTAGGGATCCAAGAATTGGACCTAGGGGCAAATCCCAAAATTCACACATATAAGCAATTTGCCTAAATTCCTAGGTGATTTCACACACAAACCAATAAGAAATCCATGGAGAATGAGATAGAAATAGAATATAATCATTAACAAATGAAATTGCAAAGTTTACATGTCATTTTCCCCCAACACGGTATCAAAGTAACATATTTTCCCCCAAACAGCCCACCCAAGGGGCCTAGCTACTCATAACAAAGCAAAATACAAAAAGAGAGGAGAAAGAGGTAGAAGAAGCCATGGAGCTCGGTGTAGATGAAGAAGTCCTCCTCTCCAGCAGCTGCAGGGACGTCCTCCTTCTTCTCCTTGGATGAAATGGTGTGGAATGATGGAGGGAAGTGGATGGAAGGCTTAGATATGGGGGGTTATGTGGTGGAAATGGTGAAATGGAGTGGATTTGAGGTGGATATGGAGTGGAATGGAGTGGGTGGCAATTTGGGGAGCTAGGAAGGGGTAGAAGGTAGCTAACCTCATGCCCCAGCTGCCACCTAGGTATATATAGGTGTCTAGGGGGTCTAGGGTTAAGTTAGGGGTAAAATGGGGAAAACAGTGGAAAAATCGGGTAAAATTATGTGTAGCACGTCCGTGCTGGTCTGCACGGCCGTGTTGGGCAATGGATAGCACGGCCGTGGTGGATGGGAACGGCCGTGGTGAGAAAATGGATTGAACAGGGGAATTTTGAGTTTCTGGGGCTGGTGGCACGGCCGTGCTGGGAACTGCCAAAACGGCCATTCTTGGTAACACGGCCGTTCTGGCCAACTGGGTCAATTTTTGATGATTCTGCTGCTTGGGGCATGTCCCAGCACGGCCATTCCATGGTAGCACGGCCGTGTTGGGGTCCTTCCCCTGCATTTGAGTGTTGAACTTGGCCATCCATGAAGGTTATTGCTTCAATACATCCTTTGACCACTTGGGGTAGGTTTGGAGTGATTTTGGCCTCATTTTGGGCTCCTCCAAGCCTAGGGAAACCCGAGATTCAACCATCTTCTTTCCAATCCATCAAGTAGTGGCCAAAGTACCTATAAAACATGCAAAAACCATCCATAAGTGCATTTGACAATAAAACACATATTGAGGGAAATAACATGTAATCTAACAAGTATAGATGTGGCTGAAATGCAAAATGACACAAGATAAAGCCCTAAAATAGGGCTGAATCAGCCATCATCTAGTATCATTTAATCATCTTTATAGCATTCACAAGCTATGACACTCAATTAACCTGCAAGGTTAGAAACATACCAGTAGGAGAGAGAAAACATCATAATATGATAACCACTTCAAAATAGAGAGGCAAACACATCACATGACCCAACATTTGTGTTAAGGTTCCTTATTTTTTCTATTAGGGTTTTATAACTTTATTCCATCACCAAACCATAGGTACACCATTTCCCACTTTCTTGGAGCATGTTAGGGTTAAGGAACATGATTAGGGTCAACCAAACAATCATTCAAACAACACTACACATGAATCATTACTTGCTTACTCATGCACATGTATTGACTATATGTTCAGGTACATGTTTCGACCATCCATCACACAGGTGTATCGACCACTCATGAAACAAGTGTCTCAATCACCCTCAAGTAAAGTGTCTCAACCACCTTCATGCAAGGTGTCTCGACCGTAGCATGGCTAGGTGTCTCGACCTACCATTAGCATGGTGTCTCGACCTACCATTAGCATGGTGTCTCGACCATTGTCTCACCACTAACTCATATGGCACCTTGACCATTGTCTCTACCACCAACTCATATGGTGTCTCGACCACCAACTCATATGGTGTCTCAACCATTGTCTCAACCACCAACTCGCATGAATCACAACCAACCTAATTGTTATCGACCTTCAACTAAAGTACATGTCGTGACCAAGATCAAACTACATGTCTCGATCAAACAAGATTATGTCTCAACCAAGGCCAATCAAAGGTGCCTTGACCACTTCATGACAAAGCATGTCTCAAGCCAAAGATAAATATGACGTCTCAACCCAAAACATCAAGAGGCGCATATGTCTCGACCCAAAATAGAAATATAAACAACAAGAATACTAAGAGTCATTATGTTCAAAACTTAGGAATCAAGATCATTCAAACTGTAGAACAAGTCACCATGAAAGTTATCAAGCCAAACCACTTAGGAGAGAGAAAGTTGAACTTCAACACATATAAGAAATCATCCATAACTCTATGGACAACATCATGACCGAAACTTAGCACATGGTAATTAGACCAAAGCTTATGATGCATATAAGATCACCCTCTGAAGAACACTTTAGGAATTGAGTATATGGATAGGGTTTAGAAAGAGAGCAACATACATGAGATTGCTACAAAGTCATAACCCTAAAATCATAAGGACCTCATTTACCATCCTAACCATCATTTTATTAGAACTAAGTATTGAATACTTGTAGGGTCATCACCTCCACCTTCTCTAAATAAAGCATGGATGTCAACCACTAATAAAACATATATAACTAAAATATAGGTGTAATGGCCACCAAGATCAAACGACCACAAGAACATAAAACCATTCTCAAAATAGGGATGAACCATAACAAAAATAGTAGGTTATCACTAAGGGATACTCATCAAAACCAAAGAGGTCAACTCCATACAAAGATGATCATCAAACTCCCTTTAACATGTATGATAAAATCTCTATAAAAGAACCTTATTAAGGGAGATAAATTCTTATATTTAACATGTGCAAAACAACACCAAAACCCATCTTACACCAAGGTACCTAAATCCCCATTCATAAGGATAGAAATCATAAATCATGAACAAGAGAACTAATCCATCTATCATTCATCTAAAAAATCGGGTACACGAAGATTAGGGTTTAGGATTAAAAACAAATTTCATAAAACTATCATCACAGATCAAACCCTAAATCATGATAATCCTTTTTAGCATGTTAAGATCATATTTCAAAGATATAAATAACAACAAACGAGCAAGATTATGGTGCCCAAAATTGAAGAGGGGAAAGTTATATAGTCCGCATGACTTGTAGAGAATCAAGCTCCAAAACACAAGCTCCAAGAGAAGGAAAGAAGCCCCAACTTGATTAGCACTTTGGCCACAAAATCACATCAAAAGAAAAGAGCACCATGATTAAGAGATGGCTCAAGAAAGAGAGCAAGAAACCCTAGACCAAACCCAAGAAAAAGGGGAAAGAGAAGTAATCGTCCTTTCACTCAAGTTCACCTTGTCAAAACATAGTCTATGATCCCTTATGATGAGGAGTTACTCTCAAACGGCCACCATGGATGATCCACAGTCCATGATTGAGGAATAAGAAGAAGATGATGGAGATAGAAGAAGATGGAAAACATGATAAGAGTTTAGGACCACTTACCAAGAAGAAATCTCCAAGAATCACCACCACAAGAGTTTATCTAGCACAAATCCTTCCTCAAGCATGGTTGATCCACCACCATAGTGTGAGGATCAGATCTCCTTTTCTCCCAAAGCTCCAATGTCAGTTATAAGGGAGAGGGAAGAGGATAGGGCCGAAAAAGTTGCTTGTCTTAGAAGAGATGGGCTTATATACCTAAAGGAGGAGGGAAGTAGGGTATATGTGAGGTGTCAATATAATAGAACACCAAAGGGATAGTTGTCCACAAAGGAAACCAACAGGCAACCGCTATATGAATGAATGCACAAGATGGTGATACAACCAAGTTGGGCCTTGAACTCTTTAGGTCCCCCAACACATTGATTTCGATCGAGACACATCAAGGCACTTGTCTTGGTCGAGACAAAAGGGTCATCAACACACTAGGTTAAGACATACCACTAAGAGGCCATTGTCTCGACCCCAAAGCACAACCAAGACCATCCAGGTCGATACAAGATCAAAAGGAGAGGATGTATTGGTCGAGACACTCCCAAAATACACTATAAGGTCAAGACAAGGGTTGCTACACTCAAGCAACACAACAAGGTCGACACCAACAAAACCGTAGAAACCCTAGCATACCACATGATGCCACCTCATCAAGCAAGGTCCCACAAGGTGCTCCATAGCATCATTCTCTTTCTTATGATGCCAAAGCACTAAGGGCACACTCAACATGTGAAAAATTGCAAGATAACTCATCAACTTGGGTAATCTGAAACAAGCAAACATAGCTCAAACATCATCCAAACAAGACCAAATTGAAAACATGAACATGCCACATAATAATAAAACATCTCAAAAGATTAGAGCAAGGTTCTAAGCATATTATTATACAAAGTAAGCACAATTTAGCATTAAGCTAGGTTAGGGGCCTTGCACATATGTTGAGTTGCCTATGTTTAGAGGATGGATGATGACCGTCTGTGCATGCTAGGAGCGAGGCACATCACAGTGTGAAGAGACGTCGCCGGACTTGCTCTGGGACGAGGTATATCCCTGCACCCTCTTTCTAAATACATCATTATCAAAGATATCATATCAGAGTATGTGAAGAAAATTTATTGTTTCCACTGCTTCGTTTCCATAAAACCCAACAACATAAAGCTATGGGTGAGAGAGAAGAGAAGGTTAAGGTGTCTAGCCATATTTGCCTTGTGTCCCATGGCTAAAGCATCACATCCATGAAAACCAATAGGTCCATTGGTTGTGGGAGCTAGAGGAGCCATAGAATCTTGAATCCCAAGTTAGTCATTGATCTCCAACAATAGGGTGACCACCAGATCTTGACCCTTTGGTCACAAGGATAAAAACCCTAACTCCACCATCAGTTTGCACTCTACATGGTGAAACATAGATCCAAGGAGCTTCAAGAGGGAAAAACATAAACCCTCACACCTTAAGAGACCACCATATGATACCAAAACTAGAGGAAAGCCATAGTATCCCAACTAATAAGAAAAACCATCGAGTTCTAGCACTCAAGGTAGCCTATCCATGAGAGGTAACCCTAAGCTCAACCCTAGATAGATGTCACCACAAAAACCAAGGTGTAACAAGGCTCCCCAAGGTAAAAACAACTCAAACATGGTAAAAAAAAACTTGTGAGGAACAACAAGAATGTGAAAATTGCAAGAAAAATTCCTAGATATGGATGAATTGCATAAAAGCCCAAAACAACCATATAAATGCATAAGTTGATCAAATAGTGTCCAAACTAAACCAAACTTGAAACTTAGGTTTGTCACATGATTTAAATACACATATTAAGGTTTTAAGCATCTAATTAGGTTAATTAAACATGTTCATCCATAAAGCAAGGTCAGGAGTCTTACAACCATAAACCATAATAAGGATTTTGCCCATGAAATCCTACACAAACAAGGATGGGTATTTCCTACACATCTCATCCTCTAACTCCCATGTGGCTTCCTCCATACCAAGGTCATGCTATAGAAACTTCAACAAGGATATATCCTTCTTCCTAAACTTATGCACACACTTATCTAGGATCAACACAAGACCCTCAACATTGGAAACATTCTCCTCCAACTCAGCCTCCACTGGCGGGATTGTCTATTTTGTATCAGGGTGACAGTTCCTCAACATGGAAACATGAAAGACATCATGCAACCTATGAAAATCTAATGGTAAATCCAACTTGTATGCCACTTTTCCAAACGTGCCAAGATAGGGTATGGCCCCATAAGCCTAGAAGCCAACTTACCCTTCTTACCAAACCTCAGCACGCCTTTCTAAGGGGAAACCTTAAGATACACCCGATCTCCAACTTGGAACTCTAACGGTTTGTGACAGTTATCAACATAAGACTTCTGTTTGTCCTGGTATGCCCTCAACTTTTGCTGTATCACCTTGATCTTCTCTGTAGTCTACTACACTAACTTATGACCCAAAAGCTTGATACTCGCCTATCTCATACCAATAAAGGGATGACTGACAACGTCTTCTGTATAAGGCTTCATACGGTGCCATGTCTATGCTCCTTTGATAAATGTTGTTGTATGCAAACTCAATCAAACTCAGGTGTACATCCCAACTATCAAGAAACTACAGAACACATGCCCTTAATAGATCCTTCAAAGTCGGTATGGCCCTCTCTAATTGGCCATCTATATATGGGTGGAAAGTTGTGCTAAACCTCAGTTGTGTCCCCAAAGCTGTATGCAAACGTTCCCAAAAATGACTTGTAAATTGTGGACCTTTGTCAAACATTATAGTGATTGGAATACCATGCATATGAACTATATCATCCACATACATTTGTGCAAACTTCTCTACTATGCACATTTTCTTGACTAGAATGAAGTGAGCTGTATTGGTCAATCTGTCAACTATCACCCATATGGAATCATGACCTTTGGATGTCCTAGGAAGACCAAACACAAAGTCCATGATTATATGATCCCATTTCCACTATGGTATCAACAAAGGTTGTAATGTCCATGCAGGCTTCTGATGTTCCACCCTGGCCTGATGACAAATTGGACAGTTAGCAACAAACTCTGCCACTTCACACTTCATACGTGGCCACTAATACAGATCCTTCAGACTATAGTACATCTTTGCACTACCTAGGATGCATCACATAGATTGAGGAATGAGCCTCCTGAAGTACCATCTTCCTCAAGCCATCAACATCTAGAACCACTATCCTATTATGAAAGGAAATTGTCCCGTCATATGACTCATGGAAACCATAAAGCTTCTTGCTGCCAAACTCTGACCTGATATTCTGTATCACAGTATCATCTTTCTGTGCATCCCTGATCTATTACATCAAAGTAGGCTTTACCTGAAACTGTGCTAGCAATCTCTCCAACAAAGAAATCTCCAACTATACGTTCATTTGGTGAAGCAACACTAACATGTCCCACTTGTGGCACACCATGGAGTGTAAATGTGCCTTGTCTATAGATGATGACAAAATGACTTCCTACTCAACACATCATCTATCACATTCACCTTCCTTGGATGGTAGTCTATCATGCAGTCGCATTCTTTGATCAACTCCATTCATCTCCTTTACCTCATGTACAACTCCTGCTTTGAGAAGATATATTGAAGGTTCTTGTGGTCGGTGAAAATCTGACACTTCTCCCCATACAAATAGTGCCTCCAAATCTTCAAGGCATGGACCACTACTGCTATCTCCACATCATGTGTTGGGTAGTTCTCCTCATGTTTTTTAAACTGTCCCAAAGCAAAAGAAATCATGTTCTTGTCCTACATTAGCATGCATCCCAAACCGTTCTTTGACACATCACAAAAGATGATGTAACCCTTCCTTTGCTCTGGAAACACTAACACTGGAGCACTAGTCAACTTATCCTTCTACTACTGGAAAGATGTGGAACTTGTCATCCCAGTCAAAAGGAACCACTTTACTAGTCAACTTGGTTAGGGATAATGCTACAACACTAAAATTCTTGATGACTCGCTTGTAGTAGCTTGCCAAGCCTAGGAAGCTTCAGACATCCATTATTGTCTTAAGATGTTCTCCTCCAACAAAGACTCTACCTTATTGGGGTCTACACAGACACCCTTAGTGAATATAATGTGACCAAGAAAAGACACCTCAATTAATTGGAACTCACAATTAATGAGCTTGGCATACAACATGTGCTGCCTCAATAATGTCAAAGCCTGGCGAAGATGCTACTCACGTTGTTGACTGTCCCTAGAGTATATCAAGATATCATCTATGAACACGACCATGATAAATCCAGATACGATGTGAAAACTCTATTCATCAGATCCATAAAAGTTGTCGGTGCATTGGTTAGCCCAAATGGAATAACCACAAACTTATAATGACCATACCTAGTCCTAAAAGTAGTCTTAGGTATGTTATTAGCCTCGATCCTCAACTGGTGATATATTAACCTTAGATCTATCTTAGAGAACACTGTAGCACCTCTCAATTGGTCAAACAGACCATCAATCCTTGGTAAAAAATACTTGTTCTTCATTGTAACCTTGTTCAACTATTAGATAATCTATACAAAGACTCATAGGACCATATTTCTTCTTCACAAACAACACGGGAGCACCCCAAGGGGAAGTGCTCAGTCTAATGAAAACCTTCTCTAACAACTCCTGTAACTATTTCTTCAACTCCTACGTCTCTACTAGTGCCATCTTGTAAGGTTCTTGCCCTATGGGTTGTGTTCCAGGAACAAGATTGATCTTGAAATCAATCTCTCCAAGAGGGGGGACACCTAGAAACTCTTCAGGAAAGACATCCTCAACCTCTCGCACCATTTGTACCTCTTGGATACTAGAACCTCTCCTCTTGGTATATACAACATGTGTCAAGAAATCGTCACATCCCTATCTCATCAATCTCTCAGCTACCATAGCTGACGCCAAACATGTAGGAAGAATCTTCCTTTCTCCTTGGAAAACCCAAGAGACATATCCAACATGGAACGTCACCACCTTGGGACCATAGTACAAAACAACCATGTACTTCTCTAAGGTATCCATCCTAAGGATCACATCAAATCCATGCATATCAAGTGGTATACGATCCACTTAAATGTTGCATCCTAAGAAAGAAAGAACGCAAGATGGACACACCTCCAATAACTCAACATAACTAACTAAAGGAGTTTCTAACCAAATACTATCAAATCTACTACAAATAGGCAAATAACAACTACTTATCACCTCTCCAGTGATAAAAGAGTCTGTCACACCCGAAACAACCAATAAAGATAAGAAATAAGAAGTAGATAAGACAAAATGAAAAACTTCCATCTGACATGTCATGAACTGTGGATTGACCACCCCCTCAGGTTGACTCATAGCGTAGAATATAGTTGTCTCCTATTGTTGTCCTTGTCCTCTGCCTGTTGGTCCCAAAGACTGTGCATGTGATGCCTGATCATGTCCTCTACCACCACCACTGATGTACTATTGTTTTTATGAACCTCTCTAACTCTACCGTGGCTGCGGTGACACTTGTTCATCATTCATAGGGCACGTCCACCTAACATGCCCTACTTGTCCACACTTGTGACAAATTCTTGAATTATAGTGCAACCTAGACAACCATGTCACTAACACTAATGCTAAACTGCATGATCCTACTAGCAGAAAGCTATGACCTCTGCCCTTGATCGGGACCACATGATGACACTCCTAATATCGGCTCAAAGAAGGTCGACCTCAGCTGTGACTGTGGTGATGAGAACCTTGGCTTCTTAAAGCTACCAGATGTCTATCCCTAAAATTGAGATGTCCTCTTCTTAGCATCTGCTTCATGCTTCTCGATAGAAGACCTCTCAATCCTCCTCATAGATTCCACAAAGGTAGAGAACCTCTCTCTATTCTCCAAAGTTTATGCTATTGTTGACAACTCTATGCTTAAACCCTTCTCAAACTTGGGAATCCTCTCCTTCTCTGACGATGCCATATGAGGACAGGACCTCAAAAGCTCCATAAACTTATCCTCATACTCATTGATGGACATCGAACCTTGACGTAACTTCTCAAACTAAGTTGTTTTCTCATCAGGAACATCTCAGGGAAGTAACTTCTCACAAACTCCCATAAAAAATCTTCCCAACCTATCACAACTCCTAGTCTCTTCTTCTCCTCCTCTACGACCCTCCAGTGGTTGGTATTGCCCTTCAATATGTAAACAATGTGCTTTACTTTATCCTCTTTTGGGATGTTCAGGATCTTGAACGCCTTCTCAAGCTCTATTAACCACATGTTGGCATATGTTGGGTCTACTATACCCACGTACTCAATAGCTCCCACACGTCTCAACCTCTCAAATATCTTCCTGGAACCCTAGGATTTCGCATTAGGGACGACTGTCCTAGCTTGAGGTACGGGTGCTCTATTCGCTAAATGTGTAATCGTTGCCATGAGTTTTCCAAACATGGACTGGAAAGATAGATTTGCCATGGTTTCATGATCAAACTAAGGCATTGCAGGCTGTTCCAGCCCTATCACTGGCACTCTCCCATCATGTGTCAGCCTCCTACCACCACATCCTGGTGCGACATAGCTACTCTCTGCATGTTCTTCACGTTCTCTAGACATATTTGCATATGCATAAGCTATGATCAGATATGTTGGATGATGTAAGAATATACACAAAACCTAAGTCTTATGTTCATGTAGACTCAGCAAACCTAAAGCTCTAATACCAAATTAACTATGATACATCGTCACGCTAAATGAGATTACTCAAAATAAAACATGCGATCAACTACTAATTATCCACACAACAGAAAAAGGGGATAAGTTAAAACCAAATAAACATCATAAACATGTTTAGGAACATTTACATAGAGGTCCAACTTCCTTCATAAGATCATATACCATACCAGGTGTTTACATATATGCCTAGTGGCTGAGGCCACATCCTGTATACAAAAGATATTGTTCACATATACATGCCATATACAAACATTGATATACTATCAAAAACTCAAGTTGATGTACATAGCATCTACAAAACATCCCTTACTTGGAACTAAGAGCACAAGGATGATTATAGGACACTACTAACTACTAACTAGCCTTCTGCTCCTACTACTCTCTAAGTTTCTCTTCTTCACCTCCACAAACATGACCATGTCGCCGACGACCACCTAAAAAGATGTGGTGATCCACGAGGTGAGATCCATGTCCCAGCAAGAGATATAACTCTCAACAATGATGATTGGTTATAGTAGGTTATATTATAAACAAATTAGGCATATTAAATAGACTAAGCAAATAAACAAATAGGCATAGCATCAAGCATGATTAACAAGCTATATAAAAGAACATATAAAACTAAAATTTTCTAATAGTTGACTACTCTTACTGCATTATATAATGGCTAACAATATAAGAAACAAGGCAGGGGCTAGCAACTAATGTGAAGCACATTTAACCCTAGAAGATATACTACATGGCTTGATTATATTTGTTATTAAACCTTGGGGAGTTTGAGGTATACCACTCAAAGTCTAACTGACCACTACTAAGTTGAAATCAGTTTTGTACAAGATCTAGGAGAGACAAAATCCTAAGATCTCATCCACCCTTGGTCACTACGAGTCACCCACAATGACACATTAGGTCAAGCTACAAATAGCCTAGTCCTCCCTTGGTATATAGGTCACGATACTACTAACCAGGGTATACAAAACCTTATTATTCAAGGCACAACTGCAGTTGTCCTAAATTACACCATATATTCAAATATATGAGATATGATTGTAGCCATTCTCCTACCGAGGTATGATCACAACCATCCTCAAAACCTTGGGATTAGGATGTCAAGGACACACAATCTCTTGCACCCTCACATACTCAACAATATGTGACTCCTGACTTCCCTACTGGAACACCAGTTTCCTCATCCAACTAATCCTCGCACTAGAATGGTTCTACAACACAAAAGTACTACATGGTTAGTTAATTCTGACTAGGTGTCTTTTAACTACATCAATCAAGTTATATAAAAGCCCTAAAAGAGTTTTACAAAAACATGGGTATATTGAAACTTCAAAAGATATAAAATGTATGAGATATAATTCTTATCACATCATCACGGGAATACCAATCCTTGTCACCTAGTGAACAGGGTTACACCTCCATCAAGGCTCAAACATGCCCAAAGGTCATTAATACCATCACATCATTCCCTGTAAGGACATCATTATCTTTCCATACCTTATAAATAGGCTCAACAAACCATCACCATTCATGTGATACACATGTTCAACATAACATTGCATTAAGGAACTATGATGTTCATATGGAAGGATAATAAGGTTACAACAACATTGAAAGAGTATCCATTCATCACACTAATCATATAAGGAAGTAAGTATGATTACCATGATCAACATTTGTATTCGGGTTAGGTTTAAAAAGATAGGTTGAATTGAAGCTACAAATCAACACTCAAAGATAAACCCTAGCACTCAGCATCCCCGTCAGATCATGGATACATAAGGTCAAGCATAACCATTGCATCAAAAGCATCAAACCCAAACCATATAATCATGAACATCACCGAAGACCATCATATGTTGGACAGGAAAGACCATCATATGCTATACAAGTAAAACCTTGAACCATTCATCTAGGAAAACCATTGCGTTATGACCTAGAATAATCATCAAACATGACCTAGTTAGGCCATTGGTTTTAGATATGAGATCCACCATCATATGTTCAATCCAAAGTCACCATCAAATGTGGACAATAAAACCACCATCATATGTGACATCCAATGAACCCATTGGTTGTGGACCATCGACAAAATACCCATAGAAACTATCAACCTAAGAGTTAGAAAAGCCATCGAGTGTGGAACCAAAAAGCCATCGGTTGATGATCGAGTGTGGACTCAGTGGAACCATCGAGAATTGACCCAGTAAAGTGACCAGCCTAAACCGCATGTCCAAAAGGAGTAGATCAAGAGTAGTCAAACTCTTAAATTTGTAACCCGATTCTTAGCCCCCCACAACTATTATACGGGATTCGACGTAGTAACCGGGGTTGATCTACAGGGACAAAGATGGTGAGTGCTATGAACATATAATCTTATCTCAGTTACACTAACCAAGAAGGTAGATAAATATGGTGTTCACTAAGGAACAAAATGACATCAACCAACCAAACAAACAAGTAAAAGAAAGATAAAGAAACAAAACAAGATAACAAAAGCAAACAAGCACATGGTAACAAGATATGGATGGGAACTCTGATTGGCTATCACCTACTAAGATCTCTCACCAACATGCTATACTCACACCCTTTTGTATACCCTTAGAAAAATTACACACAATCATCATATATGTTTATTCCCCTCCCCCTCTCAAGCTTAGGATAGATCTTGATTATAATGTTGTCTCTCTCTCAAGATGGCAAGTAAACAATTGCAATAACAACCATATGATTCTAAGCTTAAGCATTCCAACACTCTCATGCATTCATGCAACTTCAAAACACTTAGATAAGGTTAGTGTTACTCTTTAGATACACTAATAATCAAACATCATAGGATGATATCTAATCATACAAGTGAAGCATTAAGACCAACCGAATGGAGATAATCTTTTCTAAGAGCACATATATATTCAAAAAGGGTGCAAGTATATACATGTTGGGAGAGCCTTAGTGGCTACTATCAACCATAGATATGAGTTTAGACACTCATTTTCATGAGAAACATTACAAATTTACAAATAGATGAGAACATGGACTGTTGTAGGGAAGGAGGAGTAAAAGAGTGAGATGAGGTGGGATGAATGAAATAAGAGAAGAATACGATACACTGACTACAACCATTGAGTGGATACAATCAATGGTCAACAACACCTCGATGGAGTTGACATGGTGGCAGACGAAGCTGGATGTCTATCCTCCTCCGTTAAGGCACGCCAGGCAAGTAGGCGGGAGTGGAGGTTGGAGTGGACTGTCAGGACTTTCGTCCTAGCTTCCACAGATCGATGGTTGGTGGCAGGGGCGATGGTCGTTCTCTTCTCTGGTGACACTTCATCATCCTATGTGGGAGCAGGATGATCTAACCCTTCTTTTGTCCGCAAGGGTCCTCTATTTCTAGGACTAGGTGCGGCTTCCTAGAGGCACTCTTTTCCTTGCGCTGCAAGAATCTGAGGTCCTTGCCTCAGGGCATGTGAGTAACGATTCTAAATGACCGTTCTTACATGGTTGACATCTGTCGCTGGCCATCTCACAAGGTTTTCCTACAGTGGAGCCTTCGGTCGATGGCTCTGGAAAACCATCAGGTCGAGTCAGAATGACCGTAGGGGGACGACCAGGGTGGACATCATCGACGAGTCAAGCTGACCATCGAAGGCTAGTCAGGATGACTATCAGTGGCGAGTTAGGTTGACCATCAGTGGCTAGTCAGGCTGACCTTTGGTGGCTAGTTAGGATGACCATCGATGGCAAGTCAAGTTGACCATCAACAACAATCCAAACCAACCTTTGGTGGGTGGTGGCCGAGAGACTGTCAGTTATAGGCCCAATGGCCAGGTAGTTTAGCTTCTTACGCCTAAAACCATTGAATGGGGGATCGATGGTCATCCCGACGCTTGAGTGAAGGTGTCCATTGGCTGTGGGGGCTTAGGGTCATTATGTTGCTTAGCTAAAAGTATCCATCGGCTATGGGGCTGATGGTCAACCTGTTCTTGTGTCAGGTATAAGGGTTATCTGCATAAAGGGCTTGGAATTATCATGGAGACAAGGTAAAATATTTTTGAATGTAAAATTAGTAAAGGTGGGTATGTCTATTCATAAAAGGTGAGAGATAAGAGGTAACTTAAGACTTGAATTATCCACAAAATTGGATGTTATCAACTCCCCTAAACTTAGAGTCTAGCCTATCTTCATATTAACAAAAAGAATTAAAGCATCGAATGACTTCATAGGGTTTTATTAGTTATAGCTTTTACGAGTGTGAACAATGTGATAGTGACAACCTTAAGTCAAAACTTATGTATCGGGACAAGGTGTTGAAGGTCCTTGGGATCTTCCTTTCAAGTTGGAGTTGTGGTACTCATATTGCATGTTATGACTTTCTTTAGCAAAAAGATGTCTTCTTCATGATGCACTAATGACCCTTTTCCAGACTATACTCGTGTAAGGTTCAGGCGTAGGTAGCTTTCACACCCATCTTTTTTTTTGGATTCCCTAACTATTGTGTTGGATAGGCTAAAGCTGATGTGTTTCCTACACTTCTCAGGGTTGCTCACCCATGTAAGCTGTCTTAGGGACAACATTTCCCTATTGGGCCTTAATGTAACGTCAGGTAGTTGCATGAGGTCCCCCTTTGAAATGTAGGTGTGCAAAAGTTGGCTTACAAACTCCACTACTGGGCATGACATATCTGCATTCTTGAGTGCAACAATATGCCAGTCAGGCAAAGCCCTTTAACATCTTTCTAGGCACAACTCTCATAATTTTATTCCTCTCGAGTTTTATTTATTCTCATAGGCTTTGTGATGATATGATTTTGGGGAAGATTTGGGTTGCCATGCCTCTTTTGATCTAGAAGTGGGGATTAATGCACTAGATGGGGTAGCTATTTCCTCCATGCCATGGTTATGCACTTTCCTACCTATACTTTGAAACATAGTGATCAATCAGGAATGTATTAGACAGAGTCCTCCTTACCTTGTGGTTTTACCCTAGGGAGCAAGCATTCTTATTTCTTATACATTATATTGAGGTAAGGTTGCTGTTAAAACATTATTACACTCGGAATTTTAAGTAGATTATAATGCCCAATTTTGTCATTCTTGAAGTAATTACGCTAAGAGATAGCCTGAAGACAAGAAAGTGTAAGGGTTGGGGTTATGACACTATCCTAGAAAATTGAATTCCAAAATTTTCCCTTTTAGACTACATGTGCATCAACATTTCAACAATAATATATACATGATAGGGATTAAGACAAAATTAGCCATTTAGGTCGATCAAAATTTGTCAAAGTTTTGTTAAACAAGAGAGAGTTCGAATATTTAGAGTAGAGTGATACCACGTTTGCCTATTCAAACCCCCTCAAACTTATCTTCCACCATGTCCCTAGGGTCTTAAAGGATGGGGTTGACCTAGAATAGATGAGTTATAGCTGATTATTTGAGATGGACCATTCTGAAGCTAATATCTTCATAGCATATTGCCCTCAGAGATGATGGTAATGTTTGTCTTGATATTCCTCAACCTTCTGCTCTGATGTAGCTAGCATCTGCATCTAGAATAGTATGTAACAACCATAGTCATTCGATAAAGGTTATTTATGTGGGCATCTATGATAGAACTGTAGTTTATCAAGAATGAGGTCATATGGTATGCGATGGCCATACATTTTTATCCACACAAATATCTTGTTGGCTACCTTGGCTTCTTTTTCTTCGATAATGTTGTTAGTCGTTTTATGAAATTCTGTGCGCTTGTTATGAAACATTGCGTCTAAGCTATTATAGAAAATGGATGTCCCATTGACAGTATAAATCACTAGCAATACCCAATGTCCATCATGCAAGATTGGAACAAATATCCATTGAGGAACATTGTACTTTAAGTGTTTAGTGAGACATTTTAGCTTGACATATTCTTTTTTGTATATGACATCACCCACGATATCGTAAAATACCATATACACATTGGAGAGATCATCAACCAGAAGCAACTGACAAGTTATCATGACATTGACCTGTCATGTGGCCTCCTATTGTCAATATATCACAGAGGTCTGGGAGCAAGATTTGTACATTTTTGCATTTAAAAATGATGACTAGGTTGTCTTCCCTTGATTGCAAGACATCTAGAAGAAATTGAACTTCTTCCACAAATAATCCATAACATGCTAGTTCATCAAAGTTATTAAAAGTAGGTGTTATCACATCTGTGGGTAGAGGTCCTTTAGGTGTGTTAGCATCTTGTTCTTTCTCTTCTAAGTGTACCACACTTCCTTCAACAACATTTTCTTCTAGAGAAGAGGTTTCTACTATGATGATTTCAGTGGATGGTGGAACCAAAAGGTTTTTTTTTGTTGCAAGCTTATTGCTGTTGTTTCAACTTCTTGAGGTGGTTCTCGCTCAGTAAGTATAGGAACTTATACTGGGGCTTCAGGTGTAGGTGTGGATGTTATAGGTTCAACACTGGGAGGTGGTGGGGAAGTGGTTGGGACAACTGGGGAGGTCCTTTCTACATATTCTAGGTATTCAGTTGTAGCCATGAGCTTACTAAGATCCTCTTTTCAAGGCATCTTTTCAGGTAGAGGAATATGGGAGCACATGTGCCTTGGTATGTTCGTCATTTGTTTGATGTAGAAGAATATCCTATCAAGAATGATTTCCATGACATATGTCCCTCGTAGAGTGTGGAAACCTTCATTAGCAATCTACTCCATTGAGATACTTTGTTGATGGCTTCTATTATCCTCAATGATATGAAAGCATTGTCCCATGAATTTTGTTTTTCTTGGACAAAGTTGTAGTTGATATAAATTTCCTTCCAGTTTGGATGATACCACCCACTGACTCCTTGTATCAATATTTTCAAATGGGTTGCGACTTCTTGTATCATCATATGCTCTGGTTTCTCAAAGACCATTCTTCCACACAACAGGTCTTTGGCACTAAAGTTGTATGTGATAACTTTTCATTCATAATGGTCGGCCACTATAAGTAGCCAGTGATTAAAGGCTTTAAAAGGTAGAGTGACAAAATTTAAAGCTCTATTTCTATCAAGTGCATCTTATAGTTCTTGTATATACCTTGTATCGCTTCTTTCTTTGTAGAGGTGGGTTGCTAAATTTGGGGTTGCATTGAACACTGGACAATCCTTGTCTCTATACATGAACTCTTCAATGATTGTTCTACACAAAATCTTGAAAAAGGCTCTGCTTATATTTGCTTGTTGCACAAAAGCTGAACATAGATCATTCCTTATCAGACTGTACTGTTTGTTGCGGTAAATGATGTCTTGTATGAACTTCTCATCATCCATGATGTCATCTAGGACATGTACATCACGTACCATCATGTCTGTTATTGAGTTCATGTCCATGTTCACCATCTTACATGGCATTGGAGGTGGTGGGGTAGGGCTCAACCCCGCATTGGTGACAGAAACTTCAATGGGGTTGGGGAACACCAGGTTCTCTTGTTTGGGTGGTGTGTCGGTGAACATGTGATCCATATTCCCATAGTCGACCTCTGACTTCATATGTTCTGACTCTTCTTCAAAGGAGATTGGTGGGCCTCCACTTGTGATTGGATCACTCTAGGGGTATTTCATTCATGAAGCTGTCATAGTCATGTGGAGGGGATGGAGCCTTATAGTTGAAAAGTGGGTCAAGCCCACCCATTATATCTTCAGTTATTTCTATCACTTCCCCTCTCATCGTTCCTCCCACTACTTCTTTATGTTCTGTGGGGAATCTGGTTTTCTAGGCTGAAGGGCACTCTACTCGGGCAAAAATTCAAGTTCCCTTTTCTCGTTGTTGTTTGTTGAGTGCCCTATTAAAGCTGGGGAGGTGACCAAATTATCATCCTCAGCAAGAACTTTTTTGCTCCCGATAGTCTCATTTGATTCCCCTTCCTCCATTGGAAGGGTGCATATTGAGGTGGTGGCTTCATTTGGCTATATTTCTCAGACTGGGTGCACGATAGCCATTATCATGTTGACCTTTAGGTGTATGTCAGTATCCACTGCAATGGATGGTTCAATGGTGATTGTTTGCTTCCTTTTGATACATTCTCCATTACTGGTGGAAGTGGCTTTCTTCATATTTGTTGCTTCCTCTTTTAGCTTCTGGTTCTTGACACAGCCCTATTTTAGGGCTCCATCTTGTGCCATTTTGTACTTTATTCACATCTAAACATAGTAGAATGCAAGTTAAATCCCCCAATATGAATATTACTATCAAATGCACTTATGGACATTCTTTGCACTATTTTTAGGTACTTGGACCATGCTTTGGATGGATGAGAGAGAAGGAAGGAGTTCTAGGGTTCCTCCACTCATGGAGGGGTCCAAAGAAGGCCCCAAAGCTCCCTCGACCTACCCCTAATGGCCAAGATTCAACATCAAGAAAAGAAGTCCATTGATGATGAAGATTGAAGTTCATTTAGCCACTGAAGACCCCAACACAGCTGTGGGGATCCACTATGGTCGTGTGAATTACTATGAAGAATCAATAGGGAAGTCAGAGCTTTTGCACCAAATGCACCACAGACGTGGCCACCAGCATGACCGTGGCTAACAAAAGACACAACGGCCATGGCCTCCCACAACGGCCGTCAGAAATTATGCGCAAAGTCCTCCAAAACCAATAGGGAAGCGGTCCATTTTGTGGTTGGACAACTACGGTCATGGCCACTCACTATCGCTGTGGCCCATTGAAGACCTCCTTGCATGTGTTGCTCCCTACGCTCAAGACCTCCTCCTCCAAAATGGTTGGGGTAGCTCAATATGGTCGTGGTGCCCCTTACCCAAAATGACCGTGGCTACCACCTATACTTAGCCTTTCCACCCCCATTCACACCTTGACTGTGTCCACACCCCCACGACCATTCCATGCTACCCCCACCATACCTGTGGAACATCAACACAGCCATGGTGACCAACCAACCCTACCCATTTTTTACACTACTTTTCCTATTCTACCCCTACTTACCCTAGTTCTTCCCCATCACCTATATATACATAGGTGGTGGTTGGGGCATGAAGGTTAGACCCCCTAGCTTCCATTATGCCCCCTATCCACTCCTTGATCATTCATTGCATCCTACTTGCATTTATGCTCTCCACCCACCATTTCCACCTCATTTCCACCTTGGAAACCTAGTTTTCTCGATTTTCTTCCATAATCCCCCATATTCTCATGCCCGTCTGCACCATTGGAGGAGGAAGGACATCCCCAAGCTGCTAGGAGATGAAGAAGGAAGATCTCCCCCGAGCTCCATGGAGTCCTATCCCCTTCTTCCCCTTTCTTTTGCTATTTCTTTGATCATGTCTAGCTAAGCCCCTAGTGGTGGGCTGTTTGGGGTTAAAATGTGACTTTGATACCATGTTTGGGGGAAATAACTTGTAATGAACATAATTTCTATCTATGATGATTTCCTCTTGCTTCTATCTCATTTCCTATTTTATTGCATGTGATTTGTGCTTTTAACACGGATAGCTTTCTTTGAGATGTTTGATGACACTTAGCTTCTAGGAGGAATTAGAGTATATGTAGCAATCTTAGGAATGGCTCCTAGGTCCAATTAGTGGATCCCTAGATATCCTCCTTTATTCCTACATACACATCCTTACTTGTACAAGTGACTGTGAGATCTAAGTGGCTAGTGTAAGTGTGATTAGTACAATTGCCTAGAGCTTTCTAAAGGCTAGATGGCTAGTGGCATGAGGTGAAAAACCCTCATCTCTACTCCTATTTCTACCCTTGACTCTCAATTTCCCTAATACCACTTACCCTAGAGACCTAGACTTGACAAGTCCTACTAGAATTACACATAACCCTAGTTCTCCAACTAGTAGTATATGGTACATTCTAATAGCACTTGCCTTGTTGTTTTGTTTGGTAATCTAGATAAAATTGTGATAATTGCTTACTATGTTGACATCCCCCAACTAATATCAAATCACATCCCCAAATGACCCACCTACCTAATATCATTGTTTAAAACCTATCTTGCCTTCTTAGCTTGTTCACGCTAATCAAGTTTAATTGCTTTTGTTCAATATAGTTAATTGCCTAGTCTTGCTCTTTAGAGTTAACTTAGGTTCTTGCTCTCTCTAGTGGTTAACTTAGCTCTTAGTTGCTAATTTCTCTACTAGTGTAGTGTAGCTAGCCCTTGCACTTGTTTAGTGAATTTCTTAATCAAGTTCCTTGACTTGCTTGCTTAGGATAATTTAGGGTTAGCAATAACTTAGATTTCATACCGTCTTTACTTGCTTGTTCACTTAGCTTAGCAATCAAACAACCCCTTTTAAACCCTTTAACCCTAGTCTCTGCATTAGGAATGTAGCCAATGCTAACCTAGATCTAGTACCCCCTCTATCTCTGAGGATTGACCCCTACTCTTGCCTATCACTTATACTATAATAGTAACCCATGTGCTTGCGGGTGAGCTATTTAGTGTTGTGATCGAGTCTTGTTAGGGTTGCTATAAATTTTGAAAGATCCACTCATGTGTTTTCCATTAGGGTTGCATCTAGTCACCTTTAGTTGGCTAGTGTGTAGCCTTGATAAGAATCACACCAAGCTTTTTGGCGCCATTGCCAGGGATAGAGGCACTTGGCCTAGCTAGTTAGTGTAGCTTAGCCTTTCCTATTACTGTCATCATTGCTATTCTTTATTCTTTGTTCACTTTTGCATATTTTCATTCTAACTTGGTTTCTTGTTGTTTGTTTGTGTATTGTGCATGTGACAGCTATGCATGCGCCACACACATTCTACTTGTACCGATTTGGTGTTGTACGACCCTGAGATAGGTAGGAGGAGATGTCAAAGCCGTTACAACCAACACTGAGAAACCAAGATGGGTGACCACATGGAAGACAACAACCCTCATGGGAATGCTCAACCACCTCCACCGCAGTCCAACCACCCACTCCATGAGTATTTCACCTCGGGGAACTACAATTCTCTCATTGCCACCCTAGTTGACCAAATTTTGGGTCAATAGTTCTCCATTCCACCCTCACTCCTTGGACTCCTCCCTACCTACTATGGGATAGAGAATGAGAATCCCTACCATCACATCGATGCATTCCTTGAGACGTGCTCCACCTTCCATACCCCCACCGCTACTGATGACTCCATCCAGAGGACTCTCTTTCCATTTTCTCTGAAGGAAAAAGCTAAAGAATGGTACATTTCAAAGCCAGAGTTGGTGACTTGGAATGAGGTCAATAATAAGTTTCTCAAAAAGTTCTTCCCAATCGCCAAACTGACTCACATGAGAAGATGTATCACTACCTTTTCCCAGAAGGAAATGAACCTTTCCACGAGGTGTGGGAAAGGTTCCAAAAGCTCCTTCGCGACTGCCCCCACCATGAAGTACCATTGTGGTATCTAGTACAAGCCTTCTACACTAGGCTTGAAGAGTTGAGCCAGAACAACATTGACTCATCATGTGGAGGCACATTCATGGCGAATCCACCCGAGGAATCATGGCCATTGTTTGAGCACATGGATGAAAATTCCCTCCATCGAGTTTCTACAAAAGGGGAATATTGCAAATGGAACTATGTCCCTCCACCTTATTCTATAGCTCTAGCCCGTAATGTTGCCAACCCCGACATGATGAAGATGATGGAAGACATGATGAATAAGATGAAGAACCAAGCTGATGGTTCTGCTACTCAATCCACCATGATGGTTGAAGCCAAAGCAGAGGAAGTTCATGCCTTACACTCTTTTGGCAACCGAAACAATCAAGGTCCCATGTCCAACACTTACACTCCTGAGTGGAGGAACCATCCAATTTTTCATGGAAACAACAAAATGAAGATGGTCAAGGATAAGGGCAACCAAGGCCACGCTATAGCTCCAAGTTTGAAGATGAAGTGCTTGGAAGACTAAGAAGTTTGGATGAGGTGAAGAAGGATGCATCCTCACATGGGCAGTCCATCAGCCATCTTGAGCAAAGACTGGATCAAATCTCTCTCTCACTTACTATGAGGGAGGAAGGAAGACTTCCATCTCAACTAATGCCAAATCCAAACAATGATGCTACTTTCTTAATAAACACTCAAAGTTCATATGCTCCACCTACATACCAAGCTCCACCAAATCCCTATGCTCCACCACCTCCTCAAGTACCACTCAATTATCAATATGCTCCACCTCCACCACATTCATACCAACAACCACCTCTGCAATACCACCCTCATCCACAACAACCACAACCACCTCAACAACAAAAACCGCAATTCATCCTCTAAAACCCAAATTCACCTCACCAAAGACCACCACCACCCCAACAACCACAACCACCTCTACCAGCCTCTTCTTCCACTACCCATGAGCATGTGAAGGTGGTGACCGTTTTGAGGAGTGGCCGAACTTTGGAGTATCCACATGATACTATTATGGTTGATAGAGCAGCCAGTGAGGACAGAGGTCATACTGTGAGTGGGCAGGTTGATACTGATATACAACTTGATGATACTATGATGAGAGCTCGAGTTGATACTATGACACCAGGTCATGATACTATGATACATAGCAGTGATACTGTGACTCCTGTGATTCCCGTTGATGATACTGTTGATCTGAGCCATTTGGGAGCCCAACTCCCTCCGTTTCCTGATGCTCTTAAGGAGCCTTCTGTTGAGAGGAGAAGAAAGAAGCATACTGAAGACATCCTTGAGACTTTCAAACAAGTGAAAATCAACATTCCTTTGCTTGATGCGGTCAAGCAAATTCCTTCTTATGCTAAGTTCCTAAAATATTTGTGCACCTTTAAGAGAAAGACAATGGGGAGAACCCCAAAGAAAGTCAAGCTCACCGAGCAAGTAAGCTCAATTCTACAACACACCATGCCAAGGAAGAGGAAAGATCCTAGTGCTCCCATCATTTCATGCTACATTGGGGCACATCGCATAGACCAAGCCCTTCTAGACTTGGGTTCTAGTGTTAACATAATGTCGTATGATGTGTTTTTCGATCTCTAAATGGGGCAATTGAGTCCAACTCATTGTACTTTGTAGTTGGATGACCAATCAGTAAAGACGCCTAAAGGGCGCGTTGATGATGTGCTTGTGAGACTTGATGATGAGACTTCTGCTTTCTTATCCATCGACTTCATTATCTTAGACATGGAAAAAGACACAAGGAGGGTGCCTATCATCTTGGGAAGGCCATTCCTAGCCACAGATGATGCAGTGATTCATGTGAGGACCAGGACTATGTATGTGACATTAATGCACATGAAGATCCAATTGAACATCTTTAAATCTTCATCAGCCACAACTGAGGTAATAGGGGCCACTGAAGAAGATTGCTATCTCATTGAGTGCCTTGATGAGATTGTGGAGGAATGTCTACCTACATGGATTCAGACTGCCACTCAAGGTAGAGGTTTAGAGACAAGTGTTGAGTTCCTAGATGATGATGATGATGATGATGATGATGATGAAGATGAAGAGAATGAGCTAGCCTTGGTGGCTGTGAGTGAAGACCTTACAACTATTTCTAAACCATTAAAGAACTCTCTTGAAGAACCTCCAACTCTTGAGATTAAGTCACTCCTAGAAGGATTGAATTATGCTTTTCTAGGCTCAAATGACACCCTCCCGGTGATCATTTCTTCCATTCTCTCACAAGAATAAGAGGAGGCATTGATGAAAGTCTTGAAGAAGAACATCCTGTCAATTGGATGGTCTATTATTGACTTGAGGGGTATTGACCCCTCCATCTGTGTACATAAGATCTATTTGGAGGATGATGCAAGGCAGACCCGCCAAATACAAAGGTGGTTGAATCCAAAGTTGAAATAAGTTGTAACTCAAGAGATTGTGATGTTGCTAGATGCTGGGATTATCTATCCTATTTCTGACAGCACATGGGTGAGTTCCATCCAGATTGTACCTAAAAAGGGTGGGATCATTGTGGCGGAAAATGCAGATGGTGAGCTTATGCCAGTTAGAGAACAATTAAAGTGAAGAATGTGTGTTGATTACAAAAATCTCAATGAAAAAACCAAGAAGGACCACTACCCTCTCCCATTTATTGACCAGATTCTAGAGAAACTAGCGGGGCAAAGCTTCTACTATTTTCTTGATGGATATTCTAGATACTTCCAAATTGCTGTGCATCCTGCGGATCAAGTAAAGACAACATTTACTTACCCAAGTGCCACATTTGCCTATCGAAGAATGTCATTTGGGTTGTGCAATGCCCCTTCTACATTTCAGAGATGTGTGACCTCAATTTTTGCTGATATGTTTGATTCATCACTGGAAGTGTTCATGGATGACTTCTGAATTTTTGGTAAAACATTTGATGAATGCTTAATTCATTTGGCTGCTGTTCTTGAGAGATGCATAAAGGTTTGCCTAGTGCTATCTTGGGAGAAGAGCCATTTTGTGGTACCCGAAGGCATTATTCTGGGCCGCTGGGTTTCAAAGGATGGAATTGAATTTGATAGGGCCAGGGTGTGCCTCATTTCTAAACTTACTATTCCTTCCACTGTAAGACATGTCTGGTCTTTCTTGGGACATGTAAGTTTCTACTGCCACTTCATCAAAGACTTTAGTAAGATCTCGAGACCTCTATGCCACTTGCTGGAGAAGGATATTGAGTTTCATTTTGACGACAAGTGCGTTGAAGCCTTCAACCACTTGAAGGAAAAGCTAGTTTCTGCTCCTATCATGCAACCCCTGGACTTCTCTTTTCCATTTGAGATTATGATTGATGCATCCGACATGGAAGTGGGGGCTGTGTTGGGCTAAACAGTTGGCCGGATTCCACATGATATCTACTATGCAAGAAAAACTCTAGATGAAGCCCAAAAAAACTACACAACCACCGAGAAGGAGTTGCTTGCAGTTAGCTTCGCTATTGACAAGTTTAGATCATATCTTTTACAAAACAAGGTGATTGTCTATACATACCATGCTGCTTTGAAATATCTAATGGCAAATAAAGACTCCAAGCCGAGGTTGATCATATGGATATTGTTGCTTCAAGAGTTCGATATTGAGATTGTAGACAAGAAGGGAGTATAGAATTCTATCGCCGATCATCTCTCCCAGATTGAGGCACCTTTTGATGACACAAGTAGAATCAAAGAGACTTTTCCGCATGAGCAGCTATTCCTACTCTCATCCGCTCAAAGGCTGTGGTATCAACACATAGCTAACTTCTTAGCTAGCAGGAGGATACCAAGCACTTGGATGAGGGAGGAAAGCCAAAGGTTATTTTCTATGGACAAGGATTATGTTTGGGATGATCCTCACTTGTTCAAGTATTGCCCCAACCAACTTATCCAAAGATGTATTCCGAAGATGGAGCAGCAAGAAATTCTCTCTATGTGCCATTCCAGAGTGTGTGGAGGTCACTTTGGTGGAAAACATACTACTGCTAAGGTTTTTCAAAGATGATTCTATTATCCATCCTTGTTCAAAGACTCTCATGGATTTTGTAAGTGTTGTTTGAAGTGCCAAAAGGTGGGCACTATCTCTGAGAGGGACATGATGCCTTTATCACCCATTCTTGTAGTGGAGGTATTTGATATTTAGGGGATTGACTTTATGGGCCCTTTACCCCCTCTTTAGGATATGTCTATATTTTGGTGGCTGTTGATTACGTATCAAAGTGGATTGAGGCTGTTGCAATATGGACAAATGATCACAAGGTGGTGTGTGACTTCGTGAAATCCAACATCTTTAGCCATTTTGGTATTCCAAGAGCTATGATTAGTGATGGGGGAAGTCACTTTATCCACCGCACCTTCGAAGGATTGCTCAAGAAATATGGGTGAACCATTGTGTGGCTACTCCTTACCACCCCAAACAAGTGGTCAAGTTGAGTGCTCCAATTGGGAGATAAATCTCATTCTAGAGAAGACGGTGAGACAAGACCACAAGGATTGGTCACTTCGTCTCAATGAAGCTTTATGAGCGTATATGACTACATACAAAGCCATGATTGGCACCACACCGTTCAAGACCATGTATGGAAAATGATTCCATTTGCCAATTGAGATGCAACACAAGGTACTATGGGCTTTGAAAGCTATGGACTTTGATGGTGAGAATTCCTGAATGAAAAGAAAACTTCAGTTGAATGAGTTAGAGGAGATGCGCCATGAAGTGTATGAAATGTCCAAGAGCTACAAAGAGGGGATAGAGTTTCTGCATGATAAGATGATCAAGAAGAAGGACTTTGAGCCTGAAAAGTGGGTATGGCTTTATAACTCAAGGATGATGTTCTTTCCTGCAAAACTCCGGTCTAGATGGGAAGGACCTTATCTCATCAAGAAAGTGTATCCGTCCAGAGCTGTGATGATTTATGAGAAAGAAGGAGCTAGAGAGTTCACCGTGAATGGTTAAAGACTAAAATCAGTTGTAGAAGTAGGTCCAAACAAGGCAAACCAAAGTTTTCATATAGTGATGTCAGTGGAAGAACGTCAAGTTGATGAAGAGATGTGCTAGAATGCACACGAAAGAGACATTTACTTCAAGGCTGCTTTGAGAATCCCGTGGAAATGAAGGAAGTCAAGAATCAATAGTCCCGGATGAAGGCGTAAAATTTAGCGCTAGTGGGAGGCAACCCACCTAGGTTTGGGAGCTTTTTCACCCAACCTTCTCTTTTTGATACTTTTGTTTTCTTTTCCACAAAATACACACACGTGTTTAATAGTTTTCTTTGAGTTTTGATGATATGGCAGGTGGTAGGCACTAGAGAGAGAGGAATCATAGGTGAATGATGGCCACTAAGATCAATTTGTGGCAAAATACCAAAGAAATACAAAGTTCTTGAATTTGAGTTGAAAAAGTTGAAGGAATGACCCCACCACGACCATGGAACTCAACCACGACCGTGGAGCAGCTGTTCAAAAATGGCCATTCCCCCTCACCACGGTCGTTGTAATTATTTGTCAAAGGAGCCAAAGAAGTCAGGTTGTTTGGCCAAGTTCATGCATGAATGACCACAACCGTAGCCTCCCGCCATGGCTGTGTCAAGGACGGATGGCCATGGTCGTGGCTCCCTCACCACGGTCGTTGTAATTATTTGTCAAAGATTCCAAAGAAGTCAGGGTTTGTGTACGAATGTACACAGTCATGACAACCCACCACAGCCGTGTCAAGGATGGATGGCCACAACCGGAGCAGGTGACCACGACTGTGGCTAGTTCGGGTGGGTGCACTCTTCATCGACAAACACGACTGTGGTTCTCACCACAGACGTACCACCAAGCCCTCACTACGGCCGTGGCCACCCGCCACAGTCGTGGCGCACCCCGACCCCACAAAAAATATAACTTAAACCCATCTTCAACCCGACCCCCACCTTTCTATCACTTCTACTTGCAAGAAAACGGCCGTGGCGGCGCCCCTACACCTCTAGCTCCTCCAAGATCCACCTCCAAGCCCCCAAATCACCTCCAAACCACCACCAATCATCCCCTAATCATCCCTCTACCATTCCCCTTCCATTTCCACACCAAATCATCCATTAACCCGCCCTCCACCACCACTTTCTCCTCCATTCCTACCTACATCAATCCCCACCTAAAACCTCCACCAAAGCCTCCATTTCTCACCCAAATTGAAACCTAATCATTCGCCCACCATCTAAACCTACATATCCTTCCATTCCACCCCTCAATCCACCTCCACCTCATCATCTATCCAAAAATCCATTTTCCACAGCCCTACCACCTCCCCCACACCTAAAAAAATGAAGGGGATCACCAAGGCAGTGAAGAAGGGGGCTCAAAAGAGCCTTGATGTGATCACTGGAGGCAAGACTCACACCAAGAAAGCCTCCTCCCAGGTCTCCATGCATTTCCACACCCCTTCACCATCAAATTTCATCACCCAATCACTCCCCTGATCAATGTCTGTGAATACATCCCGCACACAGTCGTCCGATAGACACCACATTACTGACGAGACATACCAGGGAGAGGAGGAGGAAGCATATGAGGAGAACATGGATGACTTGGTCGATGAGGCTAAGACTGTGGGTGCAAAAAGAATCTAGAGGCCAAAAGCAACCCCATCCTCATCAAAGTGTCTGCTAAAGCCCACTTCAGCATGCCATTTGACGTCTTCCATGGCAGCGGAGCATGGGGAGCAGCCACAACCAAGGCGGCAATTGCATCCAGAGGAAGAGTAGTTTGCATAGTGGTATCCCGAATAGTAGGTACCACTCAATCTTGATACTAGTTTGAGGTCCCAATCATACAGGCTAGATGAGGAGGAGGAAGACAATGAAGAAGAGGAAATGGAGCTGTCAGCTGAGGTAGAGGACATTCTGGCACAGTTGGAGGAGGACATGTTGAAGGCTTTAGGAAAATCTCCCGTTGGAGTGTCCTTTGGAAGAGGACACATGCAAAGGATTATTTCTCTCACATACCTAGAATGCATGACAAGGCAAGTTGTCACCACCAGATATGGATGTGAGAAAGTCATTGAGGAGCTCAGAATCAAGGTGGTTGTGGAAGGTGGTTTGAAGAAAATAGGGTTGTGGAACATTCTTTTCACAACCTAAACAACTTACACCACACTTACTCGAGAATTCTTCACCACACTTGAAAAGACGAAGGTGAGAGGCAATGACGCTATCAAATTTGCCATGTTGGGCAACATGCACACTCTCATGGCAGTTGAATTGAATTGCATATTTGCTACCAATCTTGAAGAGGCCGAGAAAATGAATGATGACCTACTTGAAAGAGAGGTAGATTTCAATTATGCACATTTCTGGTACCTCTTGATAGGGAGCAAGTACTACTATGTGTGGAGGTCAAAAACCTCAGCTAAAAGCAACCCCCTGTTCTGCTATGTGCAAAAGGTCTTGGAAAACACCACTGTGGGAAGATATGACAATCAAGGCTCAATTTCTCAAAAGGATATGTTTGTCATGATGGCAATGCACCATAAAAGGTATATAGACCTTGGAGTGCTGTTGATTGATCATATGAGTTCCATACCCTCTAAAAGTAAAACACCTTTTGTTATGGGAGGGTTTGTAACCTCAATTGCACTAGCTTTGGGGTATGATCTTTCTGGGTTTGACGACATAGATGAAGCTGAATTCGTTGATTTAAACTATCTCATTTAGTCACACACTATTAATATGAAGGACCAAAGAATGATATATCATGCGAGTAGTGTGCCAAACATTGAGCTTGAGCTTCCATACCATGCTGTGCCACTTCTCTCCATGTTGGGAGTTCTCCATAAACTGGAGGCCAAATTGTAGGAATGGATGCAAAACAACCCAAGAGAGACATACAATAAGGGATCCACTGTCGCACAAGAAGAGATTGTTGAATCTAATGTGCAAGGGCAGGAGCAAGAAACTGAAGGATAAAGGCATCCCCAAAAATCAAGAAGAAGGGATGAAGGAACATCCCACCTGCAACAACCCTCAACAAATGACTACAATATGCCCACCATCCAGGCATAGCTTGAGAGCATTCACAAGACACAGAGCGACATGCAACTGATCTAGCAGTACATGTGGCAGACCAACAACAGATGCACCACTAGGTCAACCACATGTACCATTACCACCACGCCCAAGAAGCAAGAAACCCCGAATGGAGTGGAGACTTTTGGGGTGGTATTGCTGGATATTCAGAGACATACCCTCCACCCCAGGATGTCTACTAGAGACATTACTACCAGCATCCTCCTGCAGGCTCAACTCCTCCTCACTCATCCGACCTACCACCACAACAGCCATGACACTTCCTCTATCTACCCTAAGCTATAGTTTCATGATGAGGACAACATGATTCTAAAGTTTGGGGTGGGTAGGGCGGTATGCACCACCCTATCTCTCTCTTTGTGATTTTTGTTCCACCTATGCCATCTAGTTTAGTTTTTCTTATTCTTGCTTTTGATTGCATCTTCGCATAGCATATAACTACTTTTATGCATTTTTGCCTAATTTTCAAAAATTTTGCTCCTTTTTGCCATGCATTGCATATCATGTAGATTTTTGGTAATTTTTGCATGTTTTAGCTAGGTTTTGCTTATTTTACTACTTTAAGTTCAATAATGTAGGTTTAGATGTGATTGAAGGCAAATTGGCACCATTTTGGCCAATTTTGCCCAAACTTGAATCTTTCCTAAAAGCATGTTCTGACTTAATCTCCACTGTTTGAAATGAAAATTTTAGTCTTTTGACAAATGCATGCTGTTTCTTAGAGTTTATTGCTATGTGGTCTTGATTGTTGACTTTTTACATGTGCACCACTTCTCTCAAGTTTGTGAATGCTTCGGTTGAATTGTGAATTGAACAAGCTACAAATTCTTACAGCCTATGGAATCACTTGATATAAATGTGAATTTCATGTTGTTCTATCATGTGGTGTGATATCATTTGATGAAGTGTTGGATTAGCTTTCATGCAGGAAATCTTATGTTGAAGACTACAATAATGACCCCTCTTTGATCCGACTCTTCTTTCACCATCTTCATACCTCTTTGCCTCATGAAATGATTCCCGAGTGCACATAATCAACCTTGGCCACCTCCAAAAATTTGGGGTGGCCATATCTATATCTCCCCACTTCACTCTATCCATTGTATGCCCTATCTACACCAAGGGCAAAGAAAAGAAAAGAAAAATAAAGAAAAAAGAAAATAAAAGGATGCTCCTATTTAAGAGTGTTCAAATAAAGAAAAGATGAGTTCTCTATGCAATAGCACTCCAAAAATCTTTCTGCAACCCTTTCTTCTATTTTCATACCCATTGAGCTAGAAAACATCAAATCTAGCTCGCTTTACCCTTTTCTATAGCCATGTGGGTCATTTGGTGTGGTTTTAGGCATAAGATTGAATGCATGAAAGTGAAACAACACTCCTAGTCATCTTTGATTAATGCCAACATAAAACAGTTTACCAGGAATGATATGAAAGACATATGGACAACTTGTGTATTCTATGCTTTATATTTGAAGTTTGTATGCTCAGTGCTCATTTCATGATTGATATGTGTAAGAGGAGAGAGGTGGAACACATGCACTTAGTCACTTCTAAGACCATGTAGTCAATAATTTTCTGTTGCTATGCATTTGTCACTCTTGTTTATTGAAAGAAAATTGAAAAGAGAGATTAAGTTGGAGCATAATTGAGGACAAGTATGTTTTAAGTTTGGGGTGGTGATGCAACCCTATTTTAGGGCTCCATTTGTGCCATTTTGTATTTTATTCAATCTAAACATAGTAGAATGCAAGTTAAATCCCCGAATATGAATATTACTACCAAATGCACTTATGGATGTTCTTTGCACTATTTTCAGGTACTTAGACCATGGTTTGGATGGATGAGAGAGAAGGAAGGAGTTCTAGGGTTCCTCCAGTCATGGAGGGATCCAAATAAGGCCCCAAAGCTCCATAAACCTACCCCTAATGGATAAGATTCAACATCAAACAAAAAAGTCCAATGATGATGAAGATTGAAGTTCATTTAGCCACTGAAGACCCCAACACGACCATGGGAATCCACCGCGGTTGTGTGAATTACTATGAAGAACCAACAAGGAAGTCAAAGCTTTTGCACCAAATGCATCACGGTCATGGCCACCAACACGGCCGTGGCCCATTGAAGACACCAGGCTGTGGCCATCAGCACGAGCATGGCCAACAGAAGACACAACAACCGTCAGAATTATGCATAAAATCCCCCAAAACCAACAGGGAAGTGGTCATTTTATGCTTGGATGACCACGGTCGTGGACACTCACCATGACCGTGGCCCATTGAAGACCACCTCACCCATGCTGCACCCCACGCTCAAGACCTCCTCCTCCAAAACAGCCATGGTAGATCAACACAGGCGTGGTGCCCCTTACCCAGCATGACCGTGGCACCCTTCCACGACTGCGGCCACCACCTATACTTAGCCTTTTCACCCCTTTCACACCTTGACCGTGTCCACACCCCATGACTGTTCCATGCTACCCCCACCATGGCCGTGGGACATCAACACGGCCGTGGTGACCAACTAACCCTACCCATTTTTTACACTATTTTTTTCTATTCTACCCCTACTTACCCTAGTGCTTACCCACCACCTATATATACATAGGTGGTGGCTGAGGCACGAAGGTTAGACTCCCTAGCTTCCACTACTCCCCCTATCCACTCCTTGAGCATTCATTGCATCCTACTTGCATTTATGCTCTCCACCCACCATTTCCACCTCATTTCCACCTTGGAAACCTAGTTTTCTAGGTTTTCTTCCATAATCCCCCATATTCTCATGCTTATCTGTACCATTGGAGGAGGAAGGATGTCCCCAAGCTTCTAGGAGGTGAACAAGGAAGATCTCCCCCAAGCTCCACGGACTCCTATCCCCTTCTTACCCTTTCTTTTGCTATTTCTTTGATCATGTCTAGCTAAGCCCCTAGTGGTGGGCTATTTGGGGTTAATATGTGACTTTGATACCATTTTGAGGGAAAATAACTTGTAATGAACATAATTTCTATTTATGATGATTGACTCTTGCTTCTATCTCATTTCCTACTTCATTGCATGTGATTTGTGCTTTTAACATGGATTGCTTGCTTTGAGATGTTTGATGACACTTAGCTTCTAGGAGGAATTGGAGTATATGTAGCAATCTTAGGAATGGCACCTAGGTTCAATTAGTAGATCCCTAGCTAGCCCCCTTTGTTCCTACATACACATCCTTCCTTCTACAAGTGAGCGTGAGATCTAAGTGGCTAGTGTAAGTGTGATTAGTGCAATTGCCTAGAGCTTTCTAAAGGCTAGATGGATGACTAGTGGAATGAGGTGAAAAACCCTCATCTCTACTCCCATTTCTACCCTCGGCTCTCAATTTCCCTAATACCACTTACCCTAGAGACCTGGACTTGATAAGTCCTACTAGAATTACACCTAACCCAAGTTCTCCAACTAGTAGTATAGGGTACATTCTAATATCACTTGCCTTGTTGTTTGGTTTGGTAATCTAGTTAGAATTATGATAATTTCTTGCTATGTTGACACCCCCAATTAATATCAAATCACATCCCCAAACAGCCCATTTACATAATCTCATTGTTTAAAACTTATTTAGCCTTCTTAGCTTATTTACGCTAATCTAGTTTAGTTGCTTTTATTCAATCTAGTTAATTGCCTAGTCTTGCTCTTTAGAGTTAACTTATGTTCTTGCTCGCTCTAGTGGTTAACTTAGCTCTTAGTTGCTAATTGATCTACTAGTGTAGTGTAACCCTTTCTCTTGTTTAGCTAATTGCTTAATCTAGTTCCTTAGACTTGCTTGCATTGGATAATTTAGGGTTTGCGATAACTTAGATTTCATACTATCTTTACTTGCTTGTTCACTTAGCTTAACAATCAAACAACACCTTTTAAACCATTCAACACTAGTCTCCACATTAGGAATGTAACCAATGCT
Organism: Alisma plantago-aquatica; assembly: GCA_963693085.1. Taxonomy (NCBI): domain Eukaryota; kingdom Viridiplantae; phylum Streptophyta; class Magnoliopsida; order Alismatales; family Alismataceae; genus Alisma; species Alisma plantago-aquatica. Next base: position 845,152,659 of record OY856412.1, read on the forward strand.
AACCTAGCTCTAGTGCCCCCTCTGTCCCTGAGGATCGACCCCTACTCTTGCCTATCACCTATACTACAAGTGGTAATAGGTGGGGGTTTTCCCCCTTAGTCTGACGTTACAAGTGGTGATGATCACCGATGGGGTCAAACAAAGTGCTCGATGGCCCGATTGACTAACGATTGGAGGTTAAAGATGGTACAAACATGAGTTCCTTCCCCTTCGGTCCAGACACCTCTTCTTCTCTCTAGATGGCTAGGGTTTTGAGAGGAGCGCTCTTGATGGTACTCACTACTTTTATAGAGGGTGGGGATATGCCTCGACTACCTTCGGTCATCCTGGTTTAGCGGTGTGGGCTGATGGTTGTGAGTATCCTTCACCATTAACAGTTTGATGGTGTGACACCCTTCACCACACAAAGAGAGATTACTCAAAACAAAGCACAGAATTGTTACTATAACAATATTACCACAAAATAGGGTAAATTAAAACCATTCTCAACACAACATGTCAATTGAAATATATTATGCACAAGCCTCAAAAGTAGGCCACCTATATTTCATATATACCAAGAGATGTTACATATCAAGTTCAAAGGCTTGTTAAGCCATCATTATTGTATATTACAACCTAATTGTATGTACATGCCATTTCTATACACTCAGGGCACAAAGACAAAATCTATGTGTCAATGTACAAAAGAACAAAATCTCCCCAAAGACCTGAGAGTACATGGACAACACATAGGAATCTATTATGAAAATCTAGCAACATGTCCAACCTCCAGTAACTACTACTCTTCTTGCTACTCAGATCCACCCGCAGGACCTCTACCTCCTCGTCCACGACCACCTAAAAAAATGTGGAACCCACAGGGTGAGACCAAACGTCCCAGTGAGAGATATAACTCTCTTCCATCAACTATCATAAGCACAATAATATAACATAACAAATAAGTAAGGAAATTAACACTTTTTGAGCAACTTAAACATCTACAACAGAGCAATAGGACAATTTATTCTTATAGAAGGAATATGAGGAACATATATAACTAGCATAAACTAAATAGTATTAGGAACAAAACATGGGGTCATCCATTGTGAATTGTATATGACTATAAGAAAATATACTACACAGTTGTATTATCACTTTTATTATTATGCCTTGAGGATTTGAGGCACACCACTCAAATCCAACTGAACACTATCAAGTCAAAATCAATACCATACATGATCTATGGAAGAGATAGACTCCATGATCATCACCAACACTACACAACCAGTTTGAGTCTGTAATGTAGTGAAATGATAGTCAAACTGCTAAATAACAACTTATAGTCAAAACTATAGTCCTGTAGACACAACTCATAGTCAAAGCTGTAGTCCTGTAAAACAACTAGTCTACCTTAGTAGATGGCACAACACTAGAGAATAGGCTCATGCATGACTGTTCTATAATACAACATCATACTACTATATCAACAATTTAAGGACATAAGGAGATATCTCACTTGCACCCCACATATTCAATAATAAGTGCTCTGAGGTTCTCATAGAAGTTACTTGTTTCATCATCCAGCAAGCAGCTGACGATGAAGATGGATCTATGGTACAAGGCAACTACATGATTAGGGTTTCACTTAATTAGATATTCCAATTAGGTATATTTGAATGCATCAATCAAGTTACAATGTTAAAACAAATTCTACAAAATTAAGGGTAGGATACAACTTCAGAAGATATAAAGCATACAAGTGAGAGCTTGTCTTATCATCACACGACACTTGTATTATTTCCATTACAAGGTCATTACCCATATCACATCTCTATGGATATCAATCCCTCAATCAAATCTCTAGAGGATTACTCCTCAAACCATGCTCAAGGCACTTGTCAGGTCATTAGACCCAATCACATAAATCATGTGCATTCAATATCACAATATATCTCAACAGTGCACATAATCACCACCCAATATGTTCACCATAGCACTCACATAGATATTCCATTCATCTCACATGCAAGGTTAGGGTAACATAAACAAGAGAGAGAAAAAACTATCATAGAATAACGATCTTCAAGTAGAGTGAGCACATATATCACATTATCACATTTCCACAAAATTAGGGTTAGGGTTCATATATAGCCGATTAGGGTTTCATAACATTATTCAACCACTAAACACTAATTCCATCACCTTCTACATGTTTGGAGAGCACTAGGGTTAAACATTATTGTTAATGATTAGCCATTCATAATCACATTATTTTATGTAGATCATTACACTATATATTGACTATGTACATGCATATGTGTGCCGACCTTGCTCACCACACATGATGTCATGATTGAGACGTGTGCAATTTTGTGTAGCGGTCGAGATGTGTGTAGCCTTGTGTCACGGTTGAGAGCTGGGTAACACCTCAACATGGCATCACGCCCGCTACATCACCAAGATGTATGTGTGTGTCTACCATATGACCATACCAACTCATGTACATCAACAATGTCCTGTTAAGGAACCTTGTCATGACTGCTAGCAGGTCCTAAACAAGTGTTACGAACAACATACTTAACCATCCTGGTAGCAATGTCAACCAACTAAATCAAAAGTCCAAGCAGCAATGCTGCGTTGTGATCAGGATGGGGGGTAGAAACCCTCCCCTAAGGTTTAGGGTTGTTTCGGTCGCATCCACCACTTATCTATGGTATCGACTAGGATGAAGTCCAAGGGTTGTCTCGACTCTAGGTTAGCTGTGTGCACAACATCTAAATAGGTTCAAACAAGGTCGAAACAAATGATCAACTGAGAATACCAAGCGTCAACAGGATGAACAACACCCTATACAAAGATGTTCATCAAACCCTAAAATATAGCCATAGAAGATCACCAAAAGAGTTATGTTTAGAGAGATAAAACCAAGATTCTTATGCATGTTAGCATACTCAAAACCTATTTTTATTTATGGTAAATGAACCATATATCATATATTACCGTCCCATAGGTGATGATCCAAAGAAACACCCCAATATTTCAATCACCACAAAATCAGGTATAAATATTTAGGGTTTATAAGAAGAGTAATCATTTCAAAAATACTACAAGATTAAACCATAAACATTATCATTTCTCTAGCCATAAAGAACACATTTTTAAGATCTAAAACAACATAATATGATCAGGTTTAAGATGCAAATAATAGATGAGGGAAAATTATATAACCCACCTGATTTTGAGAGAACCAATCTTCCAAGATCACAAGCTCTAAGAAATCCAACAATTCTTTCTTTTATCAAGGGTTCTACCAATTGATATGTTTCCACAATTAATTGAAATTCAATTTCGTGATCAATTTTTACGAATCTAGGGAAATTTTAGGTTATGACAATAAATCCAGTTTCATACCAAGCTTCAACACTTCAACCAAAGGTCACCTCAAAAGAGAAGAAAAACTTGGTCACAATAGAGCTCAATAGATAGGGAAAACAACCCTAGGCTGAACTAAGGAAGAAAGGTGGAAAGAGAAGAAATCATCCTCTCACTCGAGTTTCACCATGTCAAACATAGTCTATGACCCCTTATGATGAGGAGTTTCTCTCAAGCGACCACCATTGATGATCCAAAGTCTATGGCTAAGGAGTAAGAAGAAGATGGAGATTTCAAAAGAAGGAAAATGTGATCAAGAGTTAATACCACTTACCAAGAGAAAAATCTCCAAGAATCACCACCAAGGGGTTTGATTTAGCACAAATCCTTCCTTAAGCAAAGTTGATCGGCCACCAAGGATTCAAGATTAGGCCTCCTTTGCTTTCAAAGCTCCAAGGTCAGTTGAAAGAGAGAAGGATGAGAGTAGGGACAAAAAATATTACTTGCAAGTGAAGAGAAGGGGTTATATACCTAAAGGAGGAGAGATTCAAAGGTTTATGAGGTGTCAACATAATAGGCTATCAAGGGACACATACCCTCCAAGAAAACAACCTTATCTACACTCACATGCATATTTTGAAATGTTTATGTTTATTCTAAAATAGTGTAGCTACCTTTAAGGTCAGATAATACCTTGTTTCGGTTGAGACACTACCATATACTTGTATTGGCCAAAACCCTTGGTCACCATATGTACATGGTCGAGACACTACTCTAGAGGACAAAGTGTTTTGACATACTCACCTCTCACAGCCGAAATCACAACATCCAAGGCAAGTGTTGTAGTTGCTACGCTCACCCAAAAGTGGTGTAGTGGTTGCAACACTCAAACCCTAGCATAGTCACCATATCAACTAAGCAAACCCTAGAAACCCTAGAATCACCATGAGATGTCACATCACCAAACATGTTTCAAACAAGGTGCCCCATATCATAATATTCTCTCACATGATGCTAAAGCACACAAAGCATTATCAACATGTGGCAATTTGTAAGATAACCCTAACTCATTGGTAAATTGTAACCTAGTCCAAAACAAGCACATATATAGCAAAGATAGCTCAAACATAAATCAAAATGGACCAAAATGAAAATACATACATGTCACATGTTATTAAGACATCTCACAATATTAAATTAAGATTTAAGCATCTCATTATCCAAGTAATTACAATTAAGCATAAAGATATGTCAGGGGTCTTACAACCATAAACCCCTAACAGGGATGCCACCCCTGAAATCCTACGCAAAAAGAGATGGATACTTCTTCTGCATCTCATCCTTATGCTCCCATGTGGCTTCCTATATGCCATGATGATGCCACCAAACTTTGACTAACATAATCTTCTTCTTCTTCAACTTATTTATCCTTTAATCCAGGATCAGAACAAGATCTTCTACATAAGACATATCATTATCTAGCTCCACATCAAAAGGTTGAAGAGTCAACTCTGTGTTAGGGTGACACTTCCTCAACATAGAGACATGAAATATAGGATGTAACTTGTGCAACTCAGGTGACAACTCTAACTTATAAGCCACCTTCCCAACACGTGCAACCACAGGGTAAGGTCCCATATACTAGGGAGCTAACTTACCCTTCTTCCCAAACCTTATAACACCTTTCAAAGAAGAGACTTTGAGGTACACCATGTCTCCCACTTGGAACTCTAAAGGTCTATGATGGTTATTAGCATAATACTTCTACCTATCCTGTGCACCCTTCAACTGATGTTGAATCACTTTGATCTTTTCTGTCATCTACTATACAAGTTCATGACCTACAAGGTGATGTTCGCCTATCTCATACCAACACAAAGGATCTACAATGTCTCCCATACAATGCCTCATAGGGTGCCATGTCAATGCTCCTCTGATAGATATTATTATAGGCAAACTCTATCAGGCTAAGGTGTATATCCCAAACACCCACAAAATGTAACACACAAGCTCTTAACAGATCCTCCAAGGTCTGTAAAGTCCTCTCAAACTGTCCATCTGTCTGTGGATGGAACATCGTGTTGAAACTTAAGTGTGTTCCCATAGTTGTGTGCTAGCATTCCCAAAAGTAACTGGTGAACTATAGACCTCTTTCTGACATGATGATAGCTGGGTTACCATGTAAATGTACTATCTCATCGACATACACCTATGCAAGTTTCTCAGCCATATACATCGTCTTTACAGGAAGAAAGTATGCTGACTTAGTCAACCTATCCACTATTACCCAGATGGAATCATGACCTTTGGCTATCTGTGGAAGTCCAACAACAAATTCCATCTTGATATGATCCCACTTCCACTGGGGTATGGGCAGTGGTTGCAAAGTCCCTACAAGATCTGATGTTTGGCTTTAACCTACTGACACACTACGCACTTAGCCACAAACTTGGCTACATCATGCTTTATCCCTAGCCACTAGTAAAGATCTTTCAGATTCTAATACGTCTTGGTCCTACCTGGATGCATAGCATACATACAAAAGTGAGCCTATTCTAGAACCAACGTTCTCAGATTATCTTCATCCGGTACAAGTGTCGTACCATGATAACACACTATCTCATCCTCAAATTCATAGAAGCCATCACGCTTCTCACTGCCCAACTTTGCTTGGATCTATTGTACTACAGTTTCATTCTACTACACATCTCTAATTAGCTGATTCAATGTCAGTTTTACTTGTAACTATGCCAATAGACCTCCTAACATGGATACCTCTAACTATACATTCATCTATCACAAGGAGACCAACATGTCTCTCTTATGACATACTAATGCATTCAACTGTTCCTTCTCAATGAATGATGATGAAGAAGACTTCTTACTCAAAGCATCTACTACTACATTCGCCTTCTCTGGATGGTAATCTATGGTATAATCATAATCCTTGGTTAATTCCATCCAATGTCATTGTCACATGTTCAACTCATACTTTAAAAAGATATATTGTAGGTTCTTGTGGTATGTGAAGATTTGACACTTCTTGCCATACAAGTAGTGTCTCCATATATTCAAGGCATGGACGACATCAGCCAACTCCAGATCATACATGAGGTAGTTCTCCTTGTGTTTCTTAAGCTTTCACATAGCAAAAGAAATCACATTCTTATCCTGCATCAGCACACAACCCAGACCATTCTTAGATGCATCACAGATGACAATATAACCTTTTCCTTACTTTGGCAACACTAATAGTGGTACATTGGTCAGCTTCTCCTTTAGGATCATAAAAGAACATTGACAAATGTCATTCCAAACAAATGGTACATCCTTCCTGGTTAGCTTTGTTAGGGGTAACACCTCCACACTTAAGTTCTTGATGAACCTCCTGTGATATCTTGCCAAACCTAAGAAGCTACATACCTCTATAGGTGTCTTCGAGTGATCCCACTCCAACATTTGACTCCACTTTCTTTGGGTCCACACAAACTTCCCTTGTAGATATTACATGCCCTAGGAAAGCCACTTCCTTTAGCCAAAACTCACACTTACTGAACTTCATGTACAATTGATGCTGCCTTAATAAAGACAAAGCCTGACGTAGGTGTTGCTCGTGTTGCTGACTATCTCTAGACTACATTAAGATATCATCTATAAATACAACTACAAACTGATCTAGATGAGGTATGAACACTCTGTTCATCAGGTCCATGAACATTGCTGGTGCATTGGTTAGCCCAAACGGCATACCCACAACCTCATAATGACAATACCTTGTCCTAAAGGCTGACTTTGGTATGTCATCTTCCTTAATCTGCAACCGGTGATAACCTGACTTCAGGTCTATCTTAGAGAAAACCATGACACCTTGTAATTGATCAAACAAATCAGCTATTTGTGACAATTGATACTTGTTCTTAATCGTCATCTTATTCAACTATCGGTAGTCAATGAACAATCTCATTGATCCATCCTTCTTCTTACAAATAGAACATGAGCATCCCAAGGAGACATGCTCAGTCTAATGAAACCCTTCTCAAGTAATTCCTGCAATTGCTTCTTCAGTTCCTACATCTCAGCTGGTGCCATCCTATACGGTGTTTTTACTATAGGTTGGGTACCAGGAACTAGATTGATCTCAAAATCAGTCTCTCTAGGAGGAGGTACACGTAGGAACTCATTGGGAAACACATCCTCAAACTCATGTACAACTAGCACTTCCTGAATACTGAGACTCTTTGACTTAGCATCCAACACATGTGTCAAAAACGCATCACAACCCTATCTTATCCACTTCTCTACTATCATAGCTGAAACTAGACATGTTAGAAGCATCTTCCTATCACCTAGGAAGACCCACAAAGTATCACCATCGACAAACATTGCCACCTTGGCACTACAGTCCAAGACTAAATGATACTTTTCCAAAGTATCCATCCCAAGGATCACGTCAAATCTGTGCATGTCAAGTGGCAAGAGATCCATTTGAATGCTACATCCTAAAAAAGAAAGAACGCATGATGGACACACCTCCGGTAACTCAGTGAAACCAACTAGAGGGGTTTCCAAACAAACACTACCCATTATATGATTAACATGTAAGGAATAGTTAGCTATAACTTCTCTAGTGATAGAAGAGTGTGTCACACCTGGGTCAATCAAAATAGATATGAAACATGAACAAGATAAATTAGAATGAAATAATTTCATCTGACATGTCATGACCTAAGGGTTAATGACTCCTTTCAATTGACTCATCACATAGAATCGATTAGTCGCCTATTGTCACCCCCTTCCTCTTCCAGCTTGTCTTGAAGAACCAGCCTGTGACACATGTTGTCATCATCTACCACTGTGTTATTGTAGCTGCTACGACCCTTTCAGACTCTACCTCGACTGCTGAGTCACCTCTTCATCCTTCATAGGGAAGTACCACTTAGTATGCCCCACCTGTCTACACTTGAAACATGTTTTACTCTTGTACCATGACCTAGACGACCCTATCACTGAAACTGATGTTGCACTGTTAGCTCTCGTAGGTGGAAAGCTATGACTATCTACCCCTGCTCTATGTCCACTGTGAGTGAGTCACTAAACTCTACTGAGACTGAGGTGCTGAGAACCTGGGCTTCTTGAAGCTTCCAGAAGACTATCCTTGGTATTGTGCATGCCTCTTCTTAGTCTTCACCTTACGCTTCTCCATGTTTGATCATTCCACCCTCCTAATTGACTCCACAAAAATAGCAAACCTCTTTCTATTATCTAAAGATGACACTAGGATTGTCAGCTCAGTACTCAAACCCTTCTCAAAGTGCCTGATCCTTTCCTTGTCTGTTGTTTCCATATGTGGATAAAACCTTAGAAGTTCCATTAACCTAGCTTCATACTCACTGATCGACGTATATCCCTATCATATCTTCTCAAACTATACAATCTTTTCATCCAAATAGGTCTCCAAAAAGTACTGACTCACAAACTCCCATCATAATTCTTCCCAAGTAACCACAACACCCGACCTTTTCTCCTCCTCAATGCCCCCCAGTGGCCCACACTCCCCTTCAATAGATATACAACATATTTCACCTTATCCTCTTTGAGGATGTTGAGGATCTTGAAGGCCTTTTCTAGCTCAGTCAACCACATATCTTCATCAACTGGATTAGATGTCCCCACATACTCCAATGCTCCTACATGTTGAAGTCTTTCAAAAGTCTTCCTAGAACCACGAGTTTCAACATCGGGGACAGTTGACCTAGGTTGGGTTGCAGGCATCCTATCCACCATGTGTGTCATCGTAGCCATGAATTGTCCAAATATGGACTAGAAAGTAGGGTTGGCTACATTGACTGGGTCAACTTGAGGCACTTCTGGTGCAACATGAGCCCTCTCTTGTCTCTTGGCACCACCTCATGGTGTAGTAACATTTCTCTTTGACACATGTTCCTCGTGTTCTCCAAACATCTTTTCTTCACTTCTTCTTCTTATGCATAAGAAGAAGTGACCATAAAATATACTGAAGGACACTAGGACAAACACAAACCCTAGTCCTATGTCCCTATAGAATTAGTGAGCCTATATCTCTAATACCACAAAATTGTGACACCCTTATCCACATAAAGCGAGATTACACAAAAAAGTGCGAAATTGTCACTAACAAAAATATTACCACAAAATAGGGTAAATTAAAACCATTCTCAAAACAACATGTCAATTGAAATATATTATGTGCAAGCCTCAAAAGCAGGCCACATATATTTCATATATACCAAGAGATGTTACATATAAAGTTATATATTACAACCTATTTGTATAGCCATCATTGTTATATATTACAACCTATTTGTATGTACATGGAATTTCTATATACTCATGGCACAAAGCCAAAATATACGTGTCGATATACAAAAGGACAAAATCTCCCCAAAGACCTGACAGTATAGGGATGACACATATAAAACTCTAGCATCATGTCCAACCTCTACTAACTACTGCTCTCCTTACTGCTCAGCTCCAGCCACATGATCTATACCTTCTCATGCACACCCACCTAAAAATATATGGATCCCATGGGGAGAGACCAAACATCCCAAAAAGAGATATAACTCTCCACCGTCAACTATTATAGGCACAGTAATATAGCATAATAGATAAGTAAGGCAATTAACACTTATTGAGTGGCTTGAACATGTAAAACATAGAAGTAGGACAATTTATTATTTTAGAAGGAATATGAAGAACATATCTAACTCTTATAAACTAAACATTATAAGAAACAAGGCATGGGGTCATCCAATGTGAATCATATTTGACCCTAAGCAAATATACCACATGGCAGTTTTATCACTTTTGTTATTATGCCCTGAGGATTTGAGGCGTACCACTCAAATCCAACCGACCACTATTAAGTCAAAATTAGTACCATACAATATCTATGGAAGAGTCGGACTCCATGATCATCAACAACACTACTCAGTCAGTTTGAGTCTGCAATTTAGTGACATGATAGTCAAACTGCTAAACAACAACTTATAGTCAAAGCTATAGTCCTATAGACAACAACTCATAGTCAAACCTATAGTCCTGTAAAATAACTAGTCTGCCTTGGTACATGGCACAACACTAGAGAATAGGCTCATGCATGGCCGTTCTATAATACAACATCATACCATTATATCAACAAATTAAGGACACTTGGAGATATTTCACTCACACTCCCACATATTTAATAATATGCGCTCCAAAGTTCCCGTAGGAGTTACTCGTTTCATCATTCAGCAAGATACTGACGCTTAAGAGGGATCTATGGTACAAGACAACTACATGTTTAAGGTTTCATATGATTAGATATTCCAATTAGGTATCTTTTAATGCATCAATCAAGTTACAAAGTATGAACCATAAAAATTCTACAAATTTAAGGGTAGGATACAACTTTAGAAGATATAAAATGTACAAGTGAGAACTTGTCTTATCATCACATGACACTTGTATTATTTCAATTACAAGGTCATTACCCATATCACATCTCTATGGGATACCAATCACTGAATCACATCTCTAGAGTATTTCTCCTCAAACTGTGCTCAAGGCACTAGTCAGGTCATTAGACCCAATCTCATAAATCATGTGCATTAAATATCACAATATATCTCAACAATGCACATAATCACCACCCTATATTATAAAATGTTCACCATAGCACTCACATAGCTATGCCATTCATCCCACCATGCAAGTTTAGGGTTACATAAACATGAGAGATCATATAATAACAATCTTCAAGTAGAGTGAGCACATATATCACAAGATTAGGGTTATGGTTCATATATAGCCAATTAGGATTTCATAACATAATTTAACCACTAAACCCTAATTCCATCACCACCCTGATGTTTGGAGAGCACTAGGGTTAAGAACTATTGTTAATGATTAGCCATTCATAATCACATTAGACCATTACAATGTATATTGACTATGTACATGCAAATGTTTGTCGACCTTTATCACCACACATGGTGTTACGACCGAGACACGTGCAATGTTGTGTTACGGTCGAGATGTGTGCAGCCTTGTGTCATGTTGTGTGGTTTCCACATCAACTTTTCACATGTTTTCACACGCAAATTCAGTTCATTTGTTCTCATTTAGCCTCTTTTCATATTACTCTTGCCTCCTTTTTGTCATTTTGCTTATCACATGATGTGTATTGCATATTTGCATCAAAAGGATCAAATTGGAGATATCCCAACTCAAATTCATCATTATCAGGACTTCTCCACGCATTGTAGATGTTCATAACTTTAATTCTACTGAAACAACAATGTACATGATGTGTCTTATTTAAGACATGGCGTGTATATTTCCAGACTGCCTAATACTTCAGACACTAAAGAAAAGTACACAGCGTGTTCACAAAGGACACGATGTGTACCTAGGAATTTAGAAACGAGTCTTGCCTTTATGGAAATGTACACAATGTGTATTAATTCAGACACGCCGTGTGCTTTACACTCAGAACAACTATCGGAGACAGGACACACCGTGTCCACAGAAAGACACGTCGTGTGCCTGTCAGTTTCAACAATTTTCAAATACGACTCCTTTCATTTTAAAAGACAAAACCACTCTATGGAGCAGTTATCTTTGGTCATAATCTAAAACTCTTTCCTCCAAGAGTAAGGCTAGAGCAAGGAGGGCAATTATGGGGGTGGAAGAAGGTGGTTTCTTGCTAAAGAACCCCATTCTTCTTCTTTTCTTCTCCAATCTTCTTCTCCAAGGTGCAGCAGAGCTTCTCCACTCCACAAAGCTTCTTAGGAGAGAGGTTTATCTGGTTTGGAGCAGCTGTAGGAGTGAAATTGCATCCTCAGGCCAGAATTCTACTCCTCTTGGGTTACACCTTGGGTTTTCTTAGCTTTTCCTTCTCTAAATCATGTTGAACTATGAAATTTCTATGCATTTTCTACTGTACACCATTATGGATGAGTAGTTTCCTTTTCTTGGACATGGGAGAGTAGCTCCCATGTCATAGCATATATGGAATATGATAATTTCATACTAAATTCTATGTTGCTTATTTTTCCACCTTGTGAGTACCGATTTCTTCTTTTCTACATGTATGGCTGGCCACCTTATGTGTATGTTTTATGCTCTTTTACTTGATATGAGAAGATATGTAACATCCCTGACCTGGGTTATGTGTTAACCCTAGATGATTTGCCTAATAAGATTGAGTATATGCTTAATCTTATCTTGTGAAAAGTAATTAGGACTCAAGAGGAATTTATATTTCAATTTTAGTCCTTTTTTAATAATGTTGAAATAATGTTTTACTTGATTTGGACTAAAGTACAAATTACCCAAGTTAAGGGGTTAAATTGCAAATTTTACATGATAATATGTTACTCATATGTTGAAGCATCATGAGAATGAAGATGATGTAGAGGTATGGCTTGTGGTAGCCTGAGTACCAAGAAAGAGTTGATAAAGCAATTTTTGTGCATTAAAACCTAGTTTTGGTGTAATGTGCAATTTACCCAAAAACCAGGGTTCAATATGAAAATTACCAATTCAATAAGGTCCCTAATGTATCTTGTCATCATGTTGAGGCAAGAAAATGAGAGGGGCACCTCATTAGAATCATTTTGGAGGAGAGAGAATCTTGATATTAAAATAATCAAGATTTAAGCATAATTGGAACTTTACTTCCATTTAATGCAAAAATAAATATATTAATTAAAGGGATTTCAACCAAAATTAAAATGGTTGGATTCAGATGTGTGTGGACATCCTTGAGATATGCAAGTACCACGAAATATCCCAAGGAGGTGAAAACTCCACTCACCATTATTATAAGAAAAAGAATTTCCACCCAAAAATGGATATTACTATTATAAGGGTTAAGGTGCTAAATTCCTTTTTCATTGATTCTTGGATAATGAAGAGGTTTTTCAATATAATTGAGATGGATTCTCGGCCAATAAATGGAGAGGGATTTTGTGGAAATTATTTTAGAATTGAAAGAAAATAATCCTATTTTCTCTTTCCTTGAAAATCCCTTATGTATATCTTTTTCCAATACACATAAGGATCGTTTCCTTAGTATTCCTTTTCTCACCTTGCTTTGGCCGATCAAAGGAGAGCTCAGGAGCAGGATAAGGACGACTATAACCTGTTGGTAAGGTTTTGATCATCTTCTACCTCAGATTCATGATGAAAACTCTAAAGCAAGGCTTGATTATTGGTTTTCTTCACTCGATTTCCAATTCTAGCCAACTTGTTCATCCAAAAGCTCAAGAACGAACCTTGGACAGATGTTGGAACTTCATACACCATTATATCCGTGGAGCTTGGAGCTTGGGATCAGTTCTAGATGTGGGTTTTATAACTCAAACCCTTAAACATTAGTATTGCACTCTTTTCTTCAATATTCGTTGGTTACTTTCTTCTTTTTGGTATCCCTTTGATTCATTGCTGAAGTTTCCATGAAGAATAGCAGAAATTCTTGGTTAAACATAGGAAGAAGATGATGACATCATCTTAGATGTTTATTCAAGAAAAATCCCAGGTCAAACGGTCTCCTTAGTTGCTCAAACGATTTTTCAAACCGTTTGGGAGCAAACGGTTTCAAGCCGTTTGGAATGAAACAATTTCATCAAACCACATGGAGGGAAATAGTTTCAGACCATTTGGTAATGTTGAGCAGGGTTGACCATTTGAGTACTTGTTCTTAATAATCTATGTTAATGACCCATCAATTATGATTGATTAGTTCCAGTTGGTTCATGAGTTGAAGGTCCATCAATCACTAAAACCCTAATCAGGTTAAGTGCTGATTTCCAATATGATTGAGTTTGAAACTTGGGTTGATTGACCCAAACGGTTTCAAAACCATTTGGGGATCACCCAAACGGTCTCAAGACCATTTGGTGGTCACCAAAGACCGTTTGGAGGTCTAGGTTTAGGTATGGTTGAGAAATTGAAGATCTAAAGATACTAAGTTGAAGTGTAATCAATTGCTGATTTGGTGATCAATCCAATGATCCAAACTCTAATTGGTTGACTTGGATTTTGATGTTGACATAGGCAAACGGTCTCAAGAACGTTTGGAGGACATCCAAATGACCTCAAGACCGTTTGGGGTCAGGTCATGTCCAATTTGGATGATGGTCCAATAGTTTTAAAGTAACTAGTCACACATTGATTAATGTTGAAGGATCATTGATTCCAAACCCTAATCCAATTGATTCAAACCCTAATGGACGACCAATTGAGGGTCAATTGAGGGTCAAATAAGTTGAAGGCTGACCTATTTAACTCAATTGAAGTATGATGATAGGTCCAATCAATGATTGGTTACATGAATTCAATGATTGAAGGAATCAACATTGGAAACCCTAATTCAATTTGATTGGTTGAGACCATATTTGGTCCATGCGGTTTTGAGGAGGTTTGGACCAAACGGTCTCAAGAACATTTGAGTCCAAACGGTCTCAAGACCATTTGGGACCAAACCCTCTCAAACTTATTGAGCTCATGCGGTTTTAAAAAGGTACTCTAGCAAACAGTTTCAAGTGACCAACTTTAGCAAATGATCTTGAGGGTTACCTTTAGCAAATGATCTTGAGGGTTACCTTTAGAAAACGATCTTGAAGGTCACCTTTAGCAAATAATCTTGAGGGTCACCTTTAGCAAACGGTTTCAAGGGTCACCTTTGGCAAACAGTTTCAACCTCAACTTTACAAAACAGTTTCAAATATGTAACCAAGACCATTTGGAGGTTTATTGAGCAAGACCGTTTGAGGTCTAATTGGTCAAAACCATTTGAGGTATATGTGACCAAGATCGTTTGAGGCCTAAGTGACTAAGACCTTTTGAAGTTCAAATTGGTTAAACCATTTGGACACCTAATATGATCAAGGGTCAATTAGATAATTGATTATTAATGATGCAGACCAATGATGATTATGAAGGTTAACCCTAGCTCTGTGTACTCAAGTGAAGAGTTGACCTAGATTAATCTTGGATTATTTATCACCCTAAAGAGGATGAGAGGGAGGGAGAATGGGAGATATGATGGCTTATTTAATAAACCCTAATTCTATCATTATGAACAAACATGTAATCATGATTTGATCCATATTATGAGATCATGAAATCCTCATTGAAATAATTGATGTACCTTGATCCTAATTTAGGGAAAGGTTATGTGAAACCCTAATTTAAGGGCAAAGCTCAGTGAAACCATAATCTAGGGTGATGATGTAACCATAACTTAGTGTAACAATGTAAGAAGCCCTAATTTAATGGGAATTGTACATCCTAACCCTAATTTGGGTATGAGACAAGAGAAACCCTACTTGGATGTGAATAGTAAACCTTAATCCCTAAAATGGGATAAAGGTGTATGAAATACTAATATTGGGTAGTGACATTAATTCTGATGTGAAGCTTTAACACTGGGTGATGTGTTGTGAAATCTTAATTTCACATAAGACTAGGTGAAACCCTGATATAGAAGAATGTTATGTGAAACTCTAATGAAGAGTGATCCTAGGTGAAATCTATATAGGTTTGTGAGATGCTAAGTGAACCTCAAATTATAATTGTGGAAATCCTATTCCTATTATTGGAATAGTGATTAATGTATTGACAAATGAAATACCTAGAGGGGTTGATTATGGATATCCTTACCTTAATAGTTCCTGACTCAAGGGTGAGTCCATATCATTGGCAATGGTTGTATTTTCTAAATAGATGAAACATGACCAATACATTACATGATGAATGTGATGATCTAGTGCATAAGTATTAGGATGGGAAATACCTAATACAAGATAAGTGAATAAACTCAAGTAAGATGAAGGTGTTGAGGGAAGTGATACATCAAGTTATGATAGATATCACATCCCACACTCAAATTCTAATATAACATGATGTGTTATAAGTCCATTATAATTGGAATGGATGACACATGAAATGTGTCATGTCAATTGTTACATTGAAATGTAATGCACCTTGATGATTGTAGGCTAACATGCCTTATGAAAAGGGTAATCCAAATCAAGATACTATGATACAATCATAGTCTGATATAGATGAGAGAGAAACTCATACTTTGTGTTGATAATACATTCAATGATGAATGATGAGGATATATAAGTATGTTTGAATACTTATGATATCTATTTTTGGCCTCTAGCTATGAGAAGTAATGGAATAGGGCTGATCATTAATAATATGGTCTTAAGAACCCAAGTGGTCATTTATGGAAAACCCTAATTAAGAGTGCTAATATAAAAGAGATACCATGAACACTAAAGAGGGAATAGTGGTATTACTTAGTGTTGTATGGTACTGATGTGAAAGAGAAATCATGAACCCTAAAAAGGGAATAGTGATATTACTTAGTGCTGAATGATACTGATATGAAAGCATTATAAATATTACCATGAATACTAATCATGCAGGAATGATGAGATGAGGAGTATAGCCAGGTATGGGCTATGATGCTTTGTTTATTGAGAATGTTTATAAGCTTTATAAGCCTTCATATGCTTTGTGTAGTAAGAATCATTGAAATTTTTGTACTATGTGCAATACATTGTGTAGCAAGAACCATGATGTCCTTGGTCAGATGATCTGAAGGTATTAAGTTACCTAATAAATAGTAATAAGTTTCCTATGGTGAATTATGGGTTCAAATACCCAGATGCTATAATCATGATGATGAGCTTGTTAAGAAGTGGTATTGTACTTGGTGAGTTGAGGGGTTAATATCCCAATACTTTGTGAAAAGAGTATGGCTACATGCCATGACTCCACAATGACAATGCCAGACATTAGATATATGATCTAAGCCTGAAGAGAGTTAATGTTGTGGTAATGATTCTATAGTGAATAAATGTTATACATGTTCTTCATATTCCCTGATGGATAAGTGACATGTTGCTCTTTCAAGTTATAGCTACAATATTTTAGATAAGATTAATATTCTAATCTATTAGACATTGAATTAACTATTGTCAAACAAATATGATTCCTCTGTTCATATTTATCTTCTTAAGCTACAATAATAATGTTACTGGCGGAGAGTTATATCTCTCACTGGGGCAATTTACAATTGTCTCACCCCCGTGGGAACTACATTTTTAGGTTGTCACGGACGAGGAGACAGGAATCCTACAGTAAGAGAAGGATAACAATAGTAGCAACAGGGACAGCAGTGAAGTCTCAGGTGGAGACACTGGCTGTTATGCCTTGTATAGATGTAGATAGAGTCCTATGTGTCATCTCTGTACTCTCAGGTCCTCGGAGTTATAGTTAGTTCTTTCGAGATTTTGGCTCAGTGCCTCGAGATTTTCATATTGCCTATGTTTAGTTTAACAAGATAGATGATGCTTGTAATTCACAGAAAGAGATGATACATGATATGTACTTTTGAAAAATAGAATGTAAATGTGTTACTTTTGTTCTATGTGAGAAAGTTTTCATTTGATGGACCCCTTGATAAAAAGGTTTTAATTTTTAGTGATTTTTAGTAATCCACTACTTAGAGAATGCTTCCAAATTAGTTAATTATGTTTTTATGAGTTGGATGTCACAATTAAGTGGTATCAGAGCTCTAGGTTTGCTGAGTCTACAAAGACATAAGACTAAGGTTGTAGAGTCTGTTCTAAGTGTCTTCCAGTTTATCTGATAGTATCTTCTGCTCACATAGGAGAAGAAGAACTTGAAGATGTCTAGACCACATGAAGAACATGCTGCTGAGGGCAGCGCTACTGCACCAGGAGGAGGTGCAAGAGACCAGAATAGGGAAGGGCCTATACCTGAACAACACCAGATTGACCCAGCTGTGATAGAAAACCCAGCCCTCCATGATCTATTTGAGAAATTCTTGACATCCATGACACATATGGCAGACAGGATGCCACCACCTGCACCTAGGGCACCAGCCCACCATGAGGGTTATGGAGCCGGCAAGACTTTTGAGAGACTTCGCCGGGTGGGAGCCATAGATTATGCTGGTACATCTGATCCAACAGATGCTGATTTGTGGCTGACAGAGCTGGAAAAGGCTTTCAAGATCCTTGATATTCCTGAGGCTGAAAAGGTAAGACATGCTGTGTACCTCCTAAAAGGGAGTGCTGGTCATTGGTGGATGATAGAGGAAGATAAGAGACCAGGTGAAGAAATTGGATGGGAGGCATTCTTACGAGAGTTTGTCAGTAGATATTTCCCTAAAACATATCTAGACGAGAAGATCTCTCAATTTGAGAGGATCAAACAAGGACATATGAACTTTAGCGAGTATGAAGCTAAGTTCATGGAGATGTTACAGTTTTGTCCACAAATGGCAGTTAATGATGAGGAAAGAATTCGACATTTTGAGAAGGGATTGAATGCTAAATTGACCACTCCTGTGTCTGCTTTAGAGAACAGGGAGAGGTTTTCCACCTTTTTGGAGTTAGTAAGGAGGATAGAGAGGTCTAAAATCGTGAAATGACAGACTAGTAGCAAGAAGGTGTACACTCAATCTCAAGGACAAAGGTCCGAAAGTTTTAAGAAACTGAGATTTTTTGCATTGGCAGCATAATTGAGATTCCATGCCCAGACGCAATGGACGTCAAGTAGGGGTAGGGATCGTAGTAATGTTCCAAGTAGAGCCTCCGACATAGCATCAACATCAATGACTAGATCTCACAGACATTTTGCACCTAGGACCTGTTACCAATGTAGACAACTGGGACATCTGGCAAGGGATTGTCCAGACGGGGATTCAATGATGACTCAACCTCAGGGGCAGAGTCAACAAGGCTCACAAAGGAGGCAATTTTCTAGTAACAATAGAGGACGTGGAGAGACGTCCCAGACAGGTCAGATGAAATAGTTTCATTCTGATATTTCATATCATGATTCTATGTATTAAAAATAAGAAAGTAGTTGTTTTTGAGCTTATCTGTGTGTTAAAAGATGAGATATAGAAGTGATGCCTGAAGAAAATTCAATAACGGAAAAATCCTATGTGTATAATGATAAGAAAAGTGAGGAATATGATAGCAAATAAAGTGCATACTACCTAATCTCAATACTTGTATACCCTGGCCAGGTATATGATTATTGTAGATAAGGCAAGTATGGAACTCTTAGATTGTTATCTTTCTGATTACTCTGATCAAGTAATCATTTTGAAACAATCTAGAGAGTATAATGAAATTAAATAGGAAGAGCTAAGTGAACTTTCCAAAATAATATTGCTTAGTGAAAACCTTCTCAGTGAAATTACTTAGTGAAACCTTCTCAGTGAAATTGCTTAGTGAAAACCTTCTCAGTGAAATTGCTTAGTGAAAACCTTCTCAGTGAAATTGCTTAGTGAAAACCTTCTTAGTGAAATTGCTTAGTGAAAACCTTCTCAGTTGAAATTGCTTAGTGAAAACCTTCTCAGTGAAATTGCTTAGTGAAAACCTTCTCAGTGAAATTTCTTAGTGAAAACCTTCTCAGTGAAATTGCTTAGTGAAAACCTTCTCAGTGAAATTGCTTAGTGAAAACCTTCTCAGTGAAATTGCTTAGTGAAAACCTTCTCAGTGAAATTGCTTCGTGAAAACCTTCTCAGTGAAATTGCTTAGTGAAAACCTTCTCAGTGAAATTTCTTAGTGAAACTTTCTCAGTGAAATTGCTCAGTGAAACTTTCTTAGTGAATTTTCCCAAATAAATTTCTCAGTGAATTTTCTCAGTGAACTTTCCCAAACAAATAAAGGATTGCTGAGTGAATTACCTATATTAGATATATATGTTTCTCTTTTGGAAAATATACTTGGGTGATGATAGAAGTATGTTCTTTTATGCTTCTTCCTTTCAATAATATGGAGATCATATGTTAGGGGTTTATGCTCTAGATAAACATAAACAATGATAAGGTTGAATTAATTAAAGGAACTTTGTGTGAATTACAGATCAATGGTATCTCCATAACATTGAGAATTTAGGTGGAGACTTGAGGGCATGATTAATGAATAATCTGTCCCTCCTTTTCTTGGGATTTTGGGGACGAAATCCTTGTTAGGGGTTTATAATTTGTAACATCCCTGACCTGGGTTATGTGTTAACCCTAGATGATTTGCCTAATAAGGTTGAGTAGATGCTTAATCTTATCTTGTGAAAAGTAATTAGTACTCAAGAGGAATTTATATTTCAATTTTAGTCCTTTTTGAATAATGTTGAAATAATGTTTTACTTGATTTGGATTAAAGTACAAATTACCCAAGTTGAGGAGTTAAATTGCAAACTGTACATGATAATATGTTCCTCATATGTTGAAGCATCATGAGAATGAAGATGATGCAGAGGTATGGCTTATGGTAGCCTGAGTACCAAGAAAGAGCTGATAAAGCAATGTTTGTGCATTAAAACCTAGTTTTGATGTAATGTGTAATTTACCCAAAACCCAGGGTTCAATATGAAAATTACCAATTCAATAAGGTCCCTAATGTATCTTGGCATCATGTTGAGGCAATAAAATGAGACGGGTGCCTCATTAGAATCATTTTGGAGGAGAGAGAATCTTGATATTAAAATAATCAAGATTTAAGCATAATTGGAACTTATACTTCCATTTAATGCAAAAATAAATATATCAATTAAAGGGCTTTCAAACAAAATTAAAATGGTTGGATTCATACGTGTGTGGAAATCCTTGAGATATGCAAGGACCATGAAATATCCCAACGAGGTGAAAACTCCACTCACCATTATTATAAGAAAAACAATTTCCACCCAAAAATGGATATTACTATTATAAGGGTTAAGGTGCTTAATTTATTTTTAATTAATTCTTGGATAATGAAGAGGTTTTTCAAAATAATGAATATGTCTTCGTGGCCAAGAAATGGAGGGGGATTTTTTGGAAATTATTTTGGAATTTAAAGAAAATAATCCTATTTTCTCTTTCCTTGAAAATCCCTTATGTATATCTTTTTCCAATACACATAAGGATCGTTTCCTTAGTATTCCTTTTCTCACCTTGCTTTGGCCGACCAAAGGAGAGCTTAGGAGCAGGATAAGGACAACTCTAAGCTGTTGGTAAGGTTTTGATCATCTTCTACCTCGGATTCATGGTGAAAACCCTAAAGCAAGGCTTGATTATTGGTTTTCTTCACTCGATTTCCAATTCTAGCCAACTTATTCATCCAAAAGCTCAAGGACGAACCTTGGACAGCTGCTGGAACTTCATACACCATTAGATCCGTGGAGCTTGGATCTTGGGATCAGTTCTATAGGTGGGTTTTATAACTCAAACCCTTAAACATTAGTATTGCACTCTTTTCTTCAATATTCGTTGGTTACTTTTTTCTTTTTGGTATCCCTTTGATTCATTGCAGAAGTTTCCCTAAAGAAAAACATCAGTTCTTGGTTAAATGGAGGAAGAAGATGATTACATCATCTTATATGTTTATCCAAGAAAAGTCCCAGGTCAAACGGTCTCCTTAGTTGCTCAAACGGTTTTCCAAACCGTTTGGGAGCAAACGGTTTCAAACCGTTTGGAATGAAACAATTTCATCAAACCGCATGGAGGGAAACGGTTTTAGACCGTTTGGCGATGTTGACCAGGGTTTACCATTTTAGGATTTGTTCTTAATAATCTAGGTTAATGACCCATCAATTATGATTGATTAGTTCCAATTGGTTCATGAGGTGAAGGTCCATCAATCACCAAAATCCTAATCGGGTTAAGTGCTGATTTCCAATATGATTGAGTTTGAAACTTGGGTTGATTGACCCAAACGGTTTCAAAACCGTTTGGGGATCACCCAAACGGTCTCAAGACCGTTTGGAGGTCACCCAAGACCATTTGGAGGTCTAGGGTTAGGTATGGTTGAGCAATTGAAGATCCAAAGATACTAAGTTAAAGTGTAATCAATTGCTGATTTGGTGATCAATCCAATGATCCAAACTCTAATTGATTGACTTGGATTTTGATGTTGACATAGGCAAACGGTCTCAAGACCGTATGGAGGACATCCAAAAGACCTCAAGACTGTTTGGGGTCAGGTCATGTTCAATTTTGATGATGGTCCAATAGTTTTAAAGTAACTAGTCACACATTGATTAATGTTGAAGGATCATCAATTCCAAACCCTAATCCAATTGATTCAAACCCTAATGGATGACCAATTGAGGGTCAAATCATTTGAAGGTTGACCTATTTAACTCAATTGAAGTATGATGATAGGTCCAATTAATGATTGGTTACATGAATTCAATGATTGAAGGAATCAACATTGGAAACCCTAATTCAATTTGATTGGTTGAGACCATATTTGGTCCATGCGGTTTTGAGGAGGTTTGGACCAAAAGGTCTCAAGATCGTTTGAGTACAAACAGTCTCAAGACCATTTGGGACCAAACGGTCTCAAGACCGTTTGGGACCAAACGATCCCAAACCGGTTGAGCTCATGCGGTTTTAAAAAGGTACTTTAGCAAACAGTTTCAAGTGACCAACTTTAGCAAATGATCTTGAGGGTTACCTTTAGCAAATGATCTTGAGGGTTACCTTTAGAAAACGATCTTGAAGGTCACCTTTAGCAAATAATCTTGAGGGTCACCTTTAGCAAACGGTTTCAAGGGTCACCTTTGGCAAACAGTTTCAACCTCAACTTTACAAAACAGTTTCAAATATGTAACCAAGACCATTTGGAGGTTTATTGAGCAAGACCGTTTGAGGTCTAATTGGTCAAAACCATTTGAGGTCTATGTGACCAAGATCGTTTGAGGCCTAAGTGACTAAGACCTTTTGAAGTTCAAATTGGTTAAACCATTTGGACACCTAATATGATCAAGGGTCAATTAGATAATTGATTATTAATGATGCAGACCAATGATGATTATGAAGGTTAACCCTAGCTCTGTGTACTCAAGTGAAGAGTTGACCTAGATTAATCTTGGATTATTTATCACCCTAAAGAGGATGAGAGGGAGGGAGAATGGGAGATATGATGGCTTATTTAATAAACCCTAATTCTATCATTATGAACAAACATGTAATCAGGATTTGATCCATATTATGAGATCATGAAATCCTCATTGAAATAATTGATGTACCTTGATCCTAATTTAGGGAAAGGTTATGTGAAACCCTAATTTAAGGGCAAAGCTCAGTGAAACCATAATCTAGGGTGATGATGTAACCATAACTTAGTGTAACAATGTAAGAAGCCCTAATTTAATGGGAATTGTACATCCTAACCCTAATTTGGGTATGAGACAAGAGAAACCCTACTTGGATGTGAATAGTAAACCTTAATCCCTAAAATGGGATAAAGGTGTATGAAATACTAATATTGGGTAGTGACATTAATTCTGATGTGAAGCTTTAACACTGGGTGATGTGTTGTGAAATCTTAATTTCACATAAGACTAGGTGAAACCCTGATATAGAAGAATGTTATGTGAAACTCTAATGAAGAGTGATCCTAGGTGAAATCTATATAGGTTTGTGAGATGCTAAGTGAACCTCAAATTATAATTGTGGAAATCCTATTCCTATTATTGGAATAGTGATTAATGTATTGACAAATGAAATACCTAGAGGGGTTGATTATGGATATCCTTACATTAATAGTTCCTGACTCAAGGGTGAGTCCATATCATTGGCAATGGTTGTATTTTCTAAATAGATGAAACATGACCAATACATTGCATGATGAATGTGATGATCTAGTGAATAAGTATTAGGATGGGAAATACCCTAATACAAGCTAAGTGAATAAACTCAAGTAAGATGAAGGTGTTGAGGGAAGTGATACATCAAGGTATGATAGATATCACATCCAACACTCAAATTCTGATATACCATGATGTGTTATAAGTCCATTATAATTGGAATGGATGACACATTAAATGTGTCATGTCAATTGTTACATTGAAATGTAATGCACCTCGATGATTGTAGGCTAACATGCCTTATGAAAAGGGTAATCCAAATCAAGATACTATGATACAATCATAGTCTGATATAGATGAGAGAGAAACTCATACTTTGTGTTGATAATACATTCAATGATGAATGATGAGGATATATAAGTATGTTTGAATACTTATGATATCTATTTTTGGCCTCTAGCTATGAGAAGTAATGGAATAGGGCTGATCATTAATAATATGGTCTTAAGAACCCAAGTGGTCATTTATGGAAAACCCTAATGAAGAGTGCTAATATAAAAGAGATACCATGAACCCTAAAGAGGGAATAGTGGTATTACTTAGTGTTGTATGGTACTGATGTGAAAGAGAAATCATGAACCCTAAAAAGGGAATAGTGATATTACTTAGTGCTGAATGATACTGATATGAAAACATTATAAATATTATGATGAATACTAATCATGCATGAATGATGAGATGAGGAGTATAGCCAGGTATGGACTATGATACTTTGTTTATTGAGAATGTTTTATAAGCTTTATAAGCCTTCATATGCTTTGTGTAGTAAGAATCATTGAACTTTGTGTACTATGTGCAATACATTGTGTAGCAAGAACCATGATGTCCTTGGTCAGATGATCTGAAGGTATTAAGTTACCTAATAAATAGTAATAAGTATCCTATGGTGAGTTATGGGTTCAAATACCCAGATGCTATAATCATGATGATGAGCTTGTTAAGAAGCGGAATTGTACTTGGTTCGTTGAGGGGTTAATATCCCAATACTTTATGAAAAGAGTATGGCTACAAGCCATGACTCCACAATGACAATGCCATGCATTAGATATATGATCTAAGCCTGAAGAGAGTTAATGTTGTGGTAATGATTCTATAGTGAATAAATGTTATACATGTTCTTCATATTCCTTGATGGAAAAGTGACATGTTGCTCTTTCAAGTTATAGCTACAATATTTTAGATAAGATTAATATTCTAATCTATTAGACATTGAATTAACTGCTGTCAAACAAATATGATTCCTCTATTCATATTTATCTTCTTAAGATGCAATAATAATGTTACTGGCGGAGAGTTATATCTCTCGTTGGGGCAATTTACAATTGTCTCACCCCCATGAGAACTACATTTTTAGGTGGTCGCGGACGAGGAGACATGAATCATGCAGTAAGAGAAGGACAACAACAAAAGTAGCATGGTCATCAATGAAGTCTCAGGTGGAGACACTGGCTGTTATGCCTTGTATATATGTAGATAGAGTGATATGTGTCATCTCTGTACTCTCAGGTCCTCGGAGTTGTAGTTAAAGCTTTCGAGATTTTGGCTCAGTGCCTCGAGATTTTCATATTGCCTGTGTTTAGTTTAACAGGACAGCTGATGCTTGTAATTCACAGAAAGAGATGATACAAGATATGTACTTTTGAAAAATAGAATGTAAATGTGTTACTTTTGTTCTATGTGAGAAAGTTTTCATTTGATGGACCCCTTGATAAAAAGGTTTTAATTTTTAGTGATTTTCGGTAATCCGCTGCTTAGAGAACGCTTCCACATTAGTTAATTATGTTTTTGTGAGTTGGATGTCACAAGATATGTAAGAGAGTAAGGAGGTACTCTCTTGGCAACTAATTCTTTACCTCGAGAGTGGAAATTATGGAGTTGTGGAGTAGGTTTGTGATCCAAAACGAAATTCATACATGGAATGTTGAATTGAGTTAGGATCGTTGTACTTGTACCGAGATGGTGAAGTACAACATACAACTCTCCTTTAAAACAAGTTCTTAATATGTTTAAATTTTTTGCTCCTATTCTATGCTATGATATGTGGGTGAAATCCTAAGTACAAGATACTTCCATATCTAAATTTTAATCTCTTTTAGTAAGCCATTTACTATTTGCTTAATTCTGAATTTTTTTGATTAATCCACCAAATCACCTTTAAAACGGTCTAGATTGTTGAACCTTAACACTGCTGCATTTAATTGATTACTAAAGCTCCTTGTGTTTGATCTCGACTATGAATACTTATGTATACTTGCGGAAATTGGTTAGTTGAGTAAAATATCTTTCTTAAGATTGAAACTCATTAGTGTAATAAACCAACAAGTTTTTGGTGCCGTTGCTGGGGAGCTATGGTTGATCTAATTAGAGTAATAAGTGATAATTAGTATTTGAGACTAGATCATCATTTTAAATTTCAAATTTCCATATACCTTTTAGTTGTGTTCTCAAATTTTCTTTCTATTTTTTAGGTTGTATGCGTCGCTCACAAAGAGGTCTTCAAACATCAACATTGCTAGACCTTGAGATCGAGCGTACTCTTTCAAGCTTAAGAAGAGTAGAACAACCACTGCTAGGATGTGTTCCACCATCATCACCATCACCATCTTCTTCATCCTTTGAAGAAGCTACACCAGGAGATCCAACCATGGAGGACGACCGTCCTTTGAAGGATTTTTCCATGCCGATTGCCACAAATATTTGTGGAGCCATCGATCTGCCTGCAATGGAAGCAAACAATTTCTCTATTGCTCCCTCCATGATGCAGATGATCCAACAAAACTGCTTCAGAGGTACATTCAATGAAGATCCAAATCTTCATATGGCTGAGTTTTTGGAGTACATGAATACTTTCAAAATCAATGGGGTATCCACCGATGGAGTGAGGCTACTGCTATTCCCTTCCACCCTAAGAGATAGAGCCGAGGCGTGGATTTTGTCTCTTCTAAAGAAGTCAATCAAAATCTGGGACCAACTTCTAAATGCTTTCCTTACAAAGTATTTCCCGTCGATCAAGACAACCCATCTAAGGAACCAACTCACCAACTTCTCTCAATCCGATGGAGAAACTCTATATGATACATGAAAGCGGTTTAAGGATCTATAACACCTTTGCCCTCACCATGGTTTGACCAACTGGTTGCTACTCTAGACGTTCTATAATGGATTGTTCTATAATATTCACATGACACTGGATGCTGCAACAGATGGAGCATTGATGAATAAGTCTTATAGGGAGGCTTATGACATCATTGAAGACATAGCCCTCAACCATTGCCAATGGGGATCAAATAGGAGAGCTTAATCTTCCTCTACAGCTAGTTCTTCAACCGGGAAACAAGGAGGGAAGCATACTGTTGATGCCGTTGATTTAATTACTGCTAAACTTGATGTTCTTATATAGAAGTTCGAGAATATGACTACTTTACAAATCCAATTAGCTGAAGTGATATGTGAAGCTTGTAGGAATTCTGGACATACTTCTTCTTCATGCTTTTCTCCTAATGCAAATGAAGGGAGCATAGAACAAGTCAATGTTGTTGGGATGTAGGGGAACAAGCAGTACAATCCCTATTCCAACACCTACAATCTGAGATGGAGAGATCATCCTAACTTCTCCTATCAGAACACAAGCAATGCTTAGAACTTCCAACATGGACAACATCAACCGCAACAACAACAAAACTTCAACTGGAAAAACAATGGGAATCCACCGGGCTTCAACAACAATAGGGTCTACCAACAACAACAACAACCCCAAAGTTCTTCCTTGGAGGCCATGATGGAGAAATTTATCTCCATACAAATGTAGCAGAATGAAGAGTTAAGGGGCAACGACAAGCTCTTGAAGGATGCATTTGCCCACCTCTCTTCCAATGTGGATGGCATTTCCACTCACACAAGGATGTTGGAAAACCAATTTTCCCAACAAGCCTTGACACATCAAAAGAACACCCAATCTGGTTCTCGTCCAAGACAACCGAAGTTGAATCCAAGACAACAAGCAAATGCAATCACCTTGAGAAGTGGATCTGAAATCCACAGACCTTCTTCACCCAAGGAGAAGAGTGCAGAGATCGCCGATGAAGAGAAGCTTGACACCCCTATGGGTGACAAAGGTAAAGGTACAACTAAGGTACCATCTTCTATTAAAGAAAATGCACCATTTCTGCAAAGGCTTGCAAACATGAAGGATGACTCAAAGTTTAGGAAGTTTATGTACATCCTAAACAAGCTCCATGTCAATCTTCTGCTAGCTGAAGTTATTACAGAGATGCCATCATATGCTAAGTTCCTTAAAGACATCCTCACCAAAAGGAGGAAGGTGGACCAAGTGGAAACTGTGATGCTTTCTGAAAGAATTAGTTCTATCATTCAAAATAGACTTCCTGAGAAGTTAGGTGACTTGGGAGCTTTTACTCTACCTTGCAAGATCAGCAATACCACGTTTGACAAGGGTCCTATAGACCTTGGAGCTAGTATTAGTCTCATCCCATCTACCCTGCGATAAGAGCTAGATCTTGGAGATCTGAAGCCTACAAAGATGGCCATTGAACTGGCCGATCATTCCATCAAATACCCCAAAGGTATCGTGGAAGATGTGCTAGTGCAGATTGGTAAACTTTATATTCCTTGTGATTTTTTAGTGCTAGATATGGTAGAAGCTCCTTCCAACCCCATTCTTTTTGGGAGGCCTTTCCTGAGAACTGTTGGATGCCTAGTTGATGTTCACGAAGGCAAACTCACACTCTGAGTTGGCGATGAAGCCATGGAGTTTTCTATATATGATGCTATGAAAGCACCCTCTTGTGTAGAAGAAATCTGTTTTATGGACTCTGTTGATTCTGTTGTATAAGAAGATCATGATATTGCCAATTTGATACTGAATTACTGTGATGATGATGAAGGAATAAATAATGGATCTAAAATTCTGGGGTAATTTCTATTGCTCAATCAGATGCTACTGATGAAGACACTCCACTTGTTGATGATAAAGCCAAAGAAGATGTAGCCAGGAGAAAGGTAGAACTTAAAGCCCTTCCACTAGGGACGAGGTATGCATTTCTTGATTCTGACTCTACTTCTCCTGTCATAATTAATAATGAATTAACCAATGAACAAGAAAATAAATTGCTTGCCAAATTGCATTTGTTTAAAGACATCATTAGTTACTCTATCTGATTTGAAAGGCATTCATCCCTCCATTTGTATGCATAGAATAAATTTGGAGGATGATGCTAAACCCACCATTGAACCGCCTAGACATTTAAACCAAAATATGCTTGAGGTGGTTAAAAAGGAAATATTTAAGTTGGTTGATGCTGGTATCATCTATCCTATAAGTGATATCCCTTGGGTTAGTGCCATCCACATGGTACCTAAGAAGGGGGGTGAAACTATCATCAAGGGAGACAATGATGAGTTTATTCAAACACATATAGTTACGGGTTTGCGTATGTGCATTGACTACTGAAGTTTGAACAAAGTGACCCAAAAAGACCATTTTCCATTGCCGTTTATCGACTTAATACTTGAATGCCTTGCAAAACACTCTTACTTTTGTTACTTGGATGGGTATTCTGGGGTTTTCTAGATTCCTATCTACCCTCCCAACCAAGAGAAAACCACCTTTACTTGCATGTATGGAACTTATGCTTATCGTCGCATGCCCTTTGGTCTTTGCAATGCTCCTGCGACGTTCCAACGATGCATGATGGCTATTTTTTCTGATTTCATTGAAAACATAATGGAAATTTTTATGGATGATTTCAGTGTTTATGGAGATTCATTTGATCAATGTTTATGTAGCCTATCATTAGTCTTAGCCCAATGTAAAGAGGCTAACCTAGTACTAAATTGGGAGAAGTGCCATTTCATGGTACAATCCAGTGTAATATTAGGCCATGTTGTATCTAACAAGGGTATTGAGGTTGATAGGGCCAAGGTGGAAGCTATTGAGATGATGTGTATGCCTTCTTCAGTCAAAGACATCCAAAGTTTCCTTGGTCATGAAGGATTCTAGAGAAGATTCATAAAAGTCTTCTCCAAAATTACAAAGCCATTATGTTCCTTACTTGCAAAAGATGCTGAATTCATATTCAATGATGATTGCCATACAACCTTCACCAAGCTTAAGGAAGCTCTTATTTATGCACCAATAATTCAACCACCGGACTAGAATGCCCCATTTGAACTGATGTGTGACACAAGAGACTATGCAGTGGGGGCAGTCCTAGGACAAAGGAAAGATAAGAAACTTCATGCCATATACTATGCAAGGAAGACCCTAGATGAAGCTCAAATCAATTACACAACCACTGAGAAGGAGATGCTTGCTATAGTGTACACTTTTGACAAGTTCTGACAGTACTTGGTAGGATCTAAGGTAATTGTGTATACCGATCGAGCTGCCATAAAGTATTTGCTCAAGAAGAAGGATGCAAAACCTCATCTCATCCACTGGATACTACTTCTATAAGAGTTTGACCATGAAATCTAGGATAAGAAAGGTACATAGAATAATGTTGCTGATCATCTTTCTAGATTGACTACAGATGCTGGAGACTTATTGCCTATTGAGGATCATTTGCCTATTGAGAAGCTTTATGCATTATCGTCCACACATGTGCCATGGTTTGTGGACATTGCAAACTTTCTTACTACAGGACAGCTGCCGCCGGGCTTGACATACCAGCAAAAGAAGAAGTTCTTCCATGATGTAAAATTATACTATTGGGATGACCCCTTGTTATTCAAACATGGGAGTGATGGACTTATTCGAAGGTGTGTCACTGAAGAAGAGATTGCTACCATTATTTCTGAATGCCATGCCTCTTCTTATGAAGGTCACTTTAGAGGAGAGAAGACTGCAACAAAGATCCTACATGCCAATTTCTATTGGCCAACATTGTTTAAAGATGTCAATTTGTTTGTCAAAGCTTGTGATAAATGCCAAAGAACCAGAGGAATTTCTAGACGTGATGATATGCCTCTTAACTCTATCTTGGAGATTGAGGTATTTGATGTATGGGGATTTGATTACATGGGACCATTCCCATCTTCTTGTGGCTGCCAATATATCCTAGTTGCATGTGAGTACGTCTCTAAATGGGTTGAGGCTATCCCAACCCAAGCATCGGATGCAAAATTTGTAGTAAAGCTATTTCAGAAAATCGTCTTCCCTCAGTTTGGAGTTCCTAGAGTTGTATTCTCTGATGGAGGCACACACTTTGTTGAGAAACAATTCAACAACCTTCTATCTAAGTATGGAGTCACTCATAAAGTCTCTACACCCTTCCATCCTCAAACTGTCGAGCAAGTAGAAGTCTCCAATCGACAGCTGAAAAGCATACTAGAGAAGACAATGTCTAGCTCAAGGAAAGATTGGGCATTGAAGATAGATGATTCCTTATGGGCATACCGGACAACTTATAAAACCTTCATAGGCACAACTCCTTTCAAGCTGATATACAATAAATCTTGTCATCTTCCGCTGGAGCTAGAAAACCGTGCACTATGGGCTATAAAGTTCTTAAATTTCAACATGAAGAAGGCTGGTGAAAAGCGTCTATTGTAGTTGCAAGAATTGGAAGAGCTCCGGCTAGATGCATATGAAAATGCAAAGCTCTACAAAGAAAGAACCAAGGTTTGGCATGATAAAAGAATTCAGAGGAAAGACTTCCAAGAAGGAGACAAGGTGTTGTTGTTTAACTCAAGACTTCAGCTATTCCCTAGAAAACTAAAGTCAAAGTTGTCCGATCCTTTTCTTGTATTGAAGATTTTTCCTTATGGAGCTGTTGAATTACAAGGCAAGGATGGAGCATTCAAAGTAAATGGGTAACGTTGCAAACTATACACCTTGGGCGATGAAGTTCACAAGGGAGCCTCTTGCTTCCTTCAAGATGCATGATAGACTATTGAAGAGTCTCACTCTGGACTCTAAATGGAGGACCTTGTGGGAGTTGAACCCACATTAGGATAGATTTCTTTTATAGTCATTTGAGTCAAAAACACTCTTTAGTTTTGTAAATAAGATTGTCATGGATGAATGTAATAATCTAGCAAATTCTATTGCATATCTATTATTAATTCTGTGCTAACAACAAGCTATTTCTACAAAAACTACAGAAGACACAGTGTGTCTAAATTTACATACAACATGTCCCCATTCTCAGAAATATAGCAGACGAGTTATATCTCTAGGTATACAACATGTCTTTATTTAGACACGTCATGTCACAATCCAGTGGCTACAAGTATTCTCAACTGGGAAAAAGAACACGTCGTGTCCAATTTTATACACACCTGTATCTAAGCAGAAAAGGGAGGACTAAGAAATCTAGAATACAAACAAGACATCTCTTAAATTAGACACGACGTGTATCACAGTAGAAGGATAAAGAATGAGCTATATGGAAAAGGAACACAATGTGTCTTTATTTGAACACTATGTGTAGTTATCAGTGAAAATGGGCATTTTGAATTTCTAGAAAGTCACACGATGTGTACTTTATTCAACATGGCGTGCCTTTTATTACAGAAAAGGAGTTTTGATAAGACACATGGCGTGTCTTTATTTGCACACGCCATGTCTTTTGTCGAAAATACATGTTCTTAACCTAGCGCACGGCCACCCCTCTCACTCACACTCTCATTCAAGCCGTGTGAGACTATATAGCAATGTGCACCCTAGCCATCCGCCTCCTTGCTGCCGTATGCCCTAGCACACCCGAGCACCGCTGCTGTGTCGTGTTCATCAGCCGTGTCTTCTTTGATCTATAGCCACCACCATGTTCTTCTCTTGCGTGTGCCTCTTTTTTCAAGCTCATGCCGTCCTCACCTCCAAGCACCTCAAGCAGATCTGCCGCTCGCCGTCGTGTTCCCTAGAACACAGAGGTTATACCCACCGTTGAGCTCAAACTACCAATGTTTTCCTCTACATCGCACTGTCATCTTCTACCTCACGCCGCCATCATCTTCTCCGATAAGGACGTGAGCAAGGGATCCACCATCCTCCTATCCAAGCACATTCTCAAAGCCAAGAAGAATCACATAAGATCTATCCAACCGCTATCGCCATCACCAAGCGAGTATCCAAGCGCCGCCGTCATCCTCCTCCATTTCCCCCCCCCCCCAAAACTGCTGCCGTCGCATCTACAGATTTCTGTAGAACACCATACACATGACATGTTCAGTTGTGCACACACCGTGTGCAACACAATTTCAGCCAACCTTCTGCCTCAGTCACACGACGTGTCTACCCTAGAACACAATGTGTGTTAGTATGTCAGCAACACAAATGGCTCCATTCAAGCAAACTAGCAACCACAAGCACGACGCCAGTTCCTCCCAAGCATCGGGGTACATCTCAACTACTCAGTTTCGGGTCACCCCTAAAGAAGACTCGACATACCCGTTCCTACTTGCAAGGAGAGTGATTCCATCTTGGTTTGCTTGCTAGCAGATGATGATGACTCTGGGCTTCAAGGATGAAGTCATCATGCGCTTATAGGACTTGGGGTTGAGCTACATATGCCTTACGGTATCCAATACTTACCCCTGCCTAGTGTATGAGTTTTTGATGACACTCACCACTGAGCAAGACCCGCAGAAGAAGCTAGAGCCCTATGGTAGTATTCATTTTAGGCTTTGGGTCGTGCTTTCAAGCTCACATTTAGGCATTTTTGTGAGTTGTTGGAGTGTCATTACGATGGAGCAATTAGCTACCCACCAATTTTTCATAGTGACGAGTTTTGGTTTGAGATTTCCAATGAGGAACATCATGAAGCCAAGAAAGCCAGAGTGTCTTCTATTCACAACCCTATCTTCCGGTATATTCATAGCCTTCTTAGTATTAGGGTTTTTGCCAAGAAGGAAACCCAAGGGGTTGTTGGGAAACAATACCTTTTCTTCTTATGGGGAATGATGTATGAGCATGAAATTAATGCTACTTTCTATATTCTTCAACATTTCTTGGACATTAAGAAGGTGAAGAAGAGGGACTCCGGTGACATCATGTGTGGTAGTTTAATTACTCTGTTAGCACAAAAACTTGAGGTTGATTTGACAGGACTTGAGGCCGCACCAGGTAGAAACCTAATAGATATTCAGTATCTTCTCTCTACAGGGTTGATCACAAAGATTCCCAACTGCGACAACAAGTTTCGACAATTCTTCGATGATGATCAGTATATTGACATTCCAGATCCTGAGCATGTCACCTTGGAGAACAAGGACAACTAGAAAGTCGTACTGAACACTGATGAAGAGATAGATGCAACTAGAGCTACTAATGATACTGGGACAACTCCTTTTGCCCCTTCTGATCCTTCTGCTTCTTTTGCTCCACCACCTCCCTCCACTACCACTCAGATAGAGTACTCTTGGGTGATGCCTGATGTCAGGCATCTGTACGGCTATGTGCAACATTAGTTTGATCACATCAATGTCCGACTGGATCAGTTTGGCACATAGTATATTGTGATGCATGACATGGTCCACCGCATGGATTCGTGGCACATCTCACAGGGCCACTACTCCATCCCACAACTGTATCAGCCAATGCCACCACAGTAGTAGCCAGAGTCCGCCCCAAAGCCCACTCTGATGGATGTCCCAGAGGATGATCTTGTCATCTAGTTCTTTCTGACTGACCATGGGGGAGCTGGCCCCTCTTATTGATTTTCACCCATGATAGGTATTCAATTGTTACATCCATGAGTTTGATTGATGCAGTGAGGACACTGCAGATTTCAAGCTTAGGGGGGGGGTGCAACCGGCCCGTAATGTAGTTTCTGTTTCATTTGCTTTGGTCATTTGCTTTTATTGGTCATGTTAGTCTTTTATTTAAGTCTTTATTTCATCTTGTTTCATGTTCTGTATTTCCCTTCATGGCAAGTTTAATATGAAATGAGGCTATTGCAATGGAATGAACTTTTGTACCTTGTATGCTTGAACCATCTTGTACCATGTATTTCTTTTGGCCATATGAAAGCATTAGTAAAGGGCATGCATGAAATTTCCCATGTACATGATCTTGGTTTGTAATTGTAGCCCAGACTCTCAATTTTCACATCTTTAATTTCTAAATACATGTAAAGGTCAAAAAGTTTAGCAAATAAATCAACTCTACAACACTGTTTAGAATAGGGGATACTCTTGCCAAACCCTTAGTGCATATACAATCGATTTTTTAGTGAAAAATTTGCAAAACAATGAATGGAATCTTGTTAAACACCCCTTATGATGAGGAGTTTCTCTTAAACGACCACCATGGATGATCCATAGTCTATGTCCAAGGAGGAAGAAGAATATGGAGATTTTAGAAGAAGGGAAAATGTGATCAATAGTTAAGACCACTTACCAAGAGAAAAATCTCCAAGAATCACCAACAAGGGGGTTGATTTAGCACAAATCCTTCCTTAAGCAAAGTTGATCAGCCACCAAGGATTCATGATCATGCCTCCTTTGCTTCCAAAGCTCCAAGGTTGGTTGCAAGAGAGAAGGAAGAGAGTAGGGTTGAAAAATATTGCTTTCAAGTGAAGAGAATGGATTATATACCCAAAGGAGGAGAGAAGTAAAGGTTTAGGAAGTGCCAACATACTAGGCTATCAAGGGACACATGCCCTCCAAGAAAACAACCTTATCTCCACTCACACACATATTTTGATATGTTTATGTTTATGCAGAAAAAGTGTAGCAACCTTCAAGGCTGATTACTACCTTGTTTCGATCGAGACACTACCATTTACTTGTATTGGTCAAAACCCTAGGTCACCATATGTACATTGTCGAGACACTACTCTAGAGGAAAAAGTGTTTTGACCTACTCACTTGTAGATCATCACAGTCGAAACCACAACATACAAGGCATGTGTTGAAGTCACTACACTCACCCAAAAGTGGTGTAGTGATTGCAACACTCAAACCCTAGCTTAGCCACCATATCAACTAAGCAAACCCTAGAAACCCTAGAATCGCCATGAGATGTCATATAACCAAACATGTTTCAAACAATGCGCCCATATCATAATCTTTTCTCTCATGATGTTAAAGCACAAGAAACATTCTCTACATGTGGCAATTTGTAAGATAACTCTTACTCATGGGTAAATTGCAACCTGGTCCAAAACAAGCACGTATATAGCAAAGATAGATCAAACATCAATCAAAATGGACCAAAATGGAAATACATACATGTCACATGTTATTAAGACATATCACAAGATTAACTTAAGGTTTAAGAATCTCATTATACAAGCAATTACAATTAAGCATAAAGATAAGTCAGGGGTCTTATAGACGGGACTGAAGGTTGCATAGAAATTAATGGCTCAATTCAGTGCTAGTGTTACAAAGTGATGGCTCTAGCGTTCAGTCGTTTGATGGTTGTTCTTTTGATGGTTCAGAGACTGAAGGCTCGATAGAGTCAGACTCCCAAAAGCTTGGCAACGTTAGAGATCAAAGGCTCAGTAGAGTTAGAGACCGAAGGCTCATTAGAGTCAGAGACCGATGGCTCAGTAGAGTTAGACGCCTAAAGGTTCTATGATTTTAGTTTATTGATCTCAAGAAATCTTTAAAATTGGATTTAAAACACCAAAAATTGAGATTGACAATTTATTCAAACTAACAACTGCTACGAAATAAAGGAAGCCTAAATACAGAAAGGGAAACAAATAAAGTTGACAGATAAATGGGTTACCTCCCAAGAAGCACTTATTTAAAGTCTTTAGCTTTACTTTCCTATTTTCTCTTCAGGACTCTTTTGTTGGTGCTAGCTATGGCTCCTTGAGATCTAGTTCTGATCTCCTTATGAAATCCTTGTACTCATAATATCTTTTTACTCTGTTCCGGTTCACTTTAAAAGTACCAATCTTTTCATTGGTAATTTCCACTACCCATATGGGTAAATCTTGGCTATAGTGAAGGGGCCAAATCACCTAGACCTAATATTTCCCGGGAATAATATGATCCTTGAATTGAACAACAAAACTTTGTCCCCTTATGACACATCCTTGTTCTTTATGTGGGTATTGTGCCACATCTTTGTTCCCTGCTTGTAGATACGAGCATTTTTGTAAGCATGTAACCTTAGATCTTCAAGCTCTTGTAGCTAAAAATATTACTTCTTTCCTGCCTTGTCAAGATCCATATTCAAAAACTTGATGCCCCAAAGGGCTCTATGTTCTAGTTCTACTAGTAAATGACATGACTTCCCATAGATAAGTCAGTAAGGGGTTGTCCCTACATACATCTTATAGGCAATTCTATAGGCCCACAAAGCATCATCCAACTTCATGGACCAGTCTTTGTGGGTTCTACTAATAGTTTTTTCAAGGATCTATTTAATCTTTTGATTGGATACTTTTACTTGGCCCAATGTTTATGGGCGGTATGGCACTACAACCTCATGTTTAACTCCATATTTCTTTAATAGCACTTCAAATCGTCTTTCCCCAAACTGGGATCCCCCATCACTAATGACGGTGTGTGGGACCCTAAATGTAGGGCAAATAGTTTTTTCAAATAATTTCACGACAACTTTGGAGTCACAAGTGGGGGTTGCAACAGCTTCCACCCAAGTGGAAACAATGTCTACGGTGAAAAGGATGTACTTGTTTCCTTTGGAAGGGGGAAAGGATCCCATGTAGTCCACTCCCTATATGTTGAAAATTTCCACTTCTACCCAATTTGACATTGGCAACTCATTCCTCTTAGATGTTTCTAGCGAGCTAGCATTCTTTATAGGATTTGACAAAAGCCATAGCATCTTTAAAGAGGGTATGCCAATAAAAGCATGACTGCAGGACCTTAGTTGTGGTCCTTTCTCCTCCATTGTGTCCCCCGTAGGATGAAGAATGACACTCCTTAAGGATTTGCGGTACTTCCTCTTCCAGCACACATTGACGATACATGTTATCAGAACATCTTTTGAACAAGAGAGGGTCATCCCAATGGTAATTCTTTAGGTCAGAAAACAACTTTTTCTCCTGGTTATAGGTAATGTCAGGTGGTAGTTGCTGGCACGCTAGACAATTGTAGATACTGAAAAACCATGGTAAGTTTGGCTCAACGTACCTTGCCATCATCAAGGCTTCATCAACATAATTGTCGTTAATAGGTAATGGATCTTGTTCCATAATCACAATTCTTGAAAGGTGGTTTGCAACCATGTTCTCTGTTCCTTTCTTTTCAACGATCTCATGATCAAATTCTTGAAGCAGTAAGACCCACCTAATAGTTTGGGCTTAGTATCCTTCTTTTGCATCAGGTACTGAATTTCCCCATGGTCTATATACACCTTCACTTTTGATCCTATCAAGTAAGATATGAATTCGTCAAAAGCAAATAGTATTGCCAACATCCCCTTTTGCCTGGTGGTGCAATTGACTTGGGCTTCGTCAAGAGTTTGACTGGAGTAATAGATTGCATGGTGTTTTTATCCATCCTTTGTCCAAGAACAATCCCAATGACATAATCACTGGCATCATACATGATTTCAAAAGGGGGCTCCCAATCTAGAGCCTGTAGGATTAGGGCTGTAGTTAAAGCATTTTTTAGAGCATTGAAGGCATCGAGGCACTTATCTATAAAATCGAACTCTACATCTTTCACCAAAAGGTTATACAAAGGCTTGGCAATTTTGAGAAGTCTTTAATAAACCTCCTATTGTACCCAACATGACCAAGAAAACTTCTAACCCCCATTACTATTTTCGGGGGATGGAGTTTGGATGCATCTTTGATTTTATAAAGGTCAACCTGTATTCCTTTCTTAGAGATTTTATGTCCCAATACAATACCATTTTGTACCATGAAATGACACTTCTCCCAATTTAAGACTAAGTGTTTCTCTTCGCATCATTGTAAAACTAGGGACGGATTTGTGAGGCACTTATCAAAATCTATGCCATATATAGAGAAGTCATCCATAAAAACTTCATTATATCTTCTAAGAAGTATGCGAACATAGAAATCATACATCTTTGGAAGGTGGCAAGTGAATTGCATAATCCAAACGTCATTCTCTAAAAGGCATATGTATCATAGATACATGCAAAGTTGGTCTTCTCTTGATCATCTAGGTGAAATGGTACTTGGTAAAATCCCGAATATTCATCTAAGAAAGAAAGGTATGAATGATGCTCCAACCTTTCCAACACTTGGTTAATAAAGGGTAAAGGGAAATGGTCCTTCCTCGTAGTTTCATTCAATTTTCAGTAATCTATGTACATATGCCAACCTGTCGTGGTTCATGTTGCCACTTCATCTCCATTTTCCCCTTTTACAATAGTCATCCCCCCTTTCTTGGGTACAACATGAATTGGGCTGACCCAATTGCTACCACTTATAGGATATATGATTCCAGCATCTCACAACTTTATTACCTCCTTCTGAACAACCTCTTTGAGCATCTAATTTAATTTCCTTTGCGGTTGAGCTAAAGTCTTGGTAGTGTCTTCCAAGTTTTTGCGGTGCATGTAGAGTGCTGGGCTCAGACCTTTAATATCATCTACTAAGTAACCCATCACTCTCCTATGTTTCTTGAGTTTGTTTAACAACTTCTCCTTTTGATCTTCTCTTAAAACAAAGTTTATAATAACGAGATTCCTTTCCTCATCATCTAGAAACATGTATTTCAAACCTCCAGGTAATTGCTTTAATTCAATTTTTGGTTTTAGGGTAACTTTCTCTTCCGGTGTTTGTTCCAACAAAGCATACTTTTATGTTTCCATAGTACCTTCTTCACCACTAAAATTTTCCTCTGGTTGGTTTAGATAATCCAAAATTTCTACTATTTTGAGATCTTCCATACTGAGGTCTGGGTTGTTCAAAGCTCATACGAGCGGATCAACAATGGCATTGTCTTCTTGTACTTCTTCACAGTACTACGTATAAATATCCATGAAGTAAACTGACTCGAATAGAGAAGGTCCTCTCATAACATCTTGGACATGAAAATTGATATGGTCATTTATGAATCGAAGAGTAATAA
The DNA here is from genome assembly GCA_963693085.1 of Alisma plantago-aquatica. NCBI lineage: Eukaryota > Viridiplantae > Streptophyta > Magnoliopsida > Alismatales > Alismataceae > Alisma > Alisma plantago-aquatica. The sequence continues at coordinate 845,192,718 of OY856412.1, forward strand.
TCCCTTATACCACATCGATCAGGGATCTACCTATGGCAAGGAAGGGTTTTCCAAAGATCATTAGACATGTCAGGTCCTCAACAGTGTTGGTTACCACTATGTCACAAGGTATAACGAATAGCCCAACGTGAATTGGAACATCTTCTACTATTCCCACTAGCTTTGTGAAAGTGTTCTAAGCTAACTCGATCCTCATTCTGGTATATACCATGTCTATTAGTGGGCTAAGGAAAGAGGCATTAGACTTATGCTTGCCCCTAGATTTGCCAACCCTTTTCTTTCCACACTATCTCCAACATTAAAGGGGATAGTGAATGTCCCAAGATCTTTCTTCTTGGTGGACATCTTGGCTTGAACAAACACACTAGACATCTTGGCTAGATACACCATCTCTATATGATCTCCTCTTCTTAGTTTTGTGATAATATCCTTGACGAACTTTTCATATGTGTGCATTTCCTTAATAGCATCAAGGAAAGGGATGTCCAAGTGCAACTTTTTCACAACCTCCATGAAATTCTCGTATCTTTTCTTAAGATGTGCTTTAATTAATTTATCAGGGAACTGAACTCTTGGTGAGTAGGAATTTTTGTGTATAAAGACTTCTTCAGCATGATCTAGCTTCTTAGTCTTTGCACTTTTCTTCTCCTAGTATTTTCCTTTACTCTTGTCCTTCATTGTGGATTCTTCATTCTCAGATTCCTCCTATACTATAGTGGGTTTAGGTTGTGGCTTGGTGGCCATTTCTACTTCTTGATGAATTTCTTCTTGCTACCTTTCCACAATTTTTCTTGAGCGAAGAGTAGACATCTTCACAATCTTAGTGTTGGAGGGGATCTTTCCTTGAGGATTCTTTATGGTTCAAAAAGTTGTGCGAGTTGCTGGTTAATCTATTTTTGATGCGTCTCCATGTCGTCCATTTGGGTTTGCATCGTGGTTAAGACACCTGAGTTAGTGATGACACTTTGAGTGAGTTTATCATTCACATAAACTTGTCTCTTCACGAAATCAAATATTTGAGCCATCATGCCCGACTAGTTGCTGCTCTTGGTTTGGCCTAGATCTTGGTTTGCTGGGTTGTGTTCTTATTCAGATATTGGTCTTGACCTTGTCCTTGACCTTGGTAATTGTTTCTATTTTGCTGGTAAGTCGTAGTTTTGGCATACTGAGTCTATCCACCTTCTTTTCCAAATCCTAGAGGCGACTTAGATGAACCTCCCAATTGGTGAGAAATTCTTAGCAACAACTTTATTTCCATAATTAAAACTATGGTGATATGGTCTTTTAAAATTTACATAGGATACATTCTTGGTTTCTTCCTCATCTTCACTTTCATCACCATCTTCTGGTTGAGTGTAGATACAATAATCTATGCCATTCCCTCATTCACCATAGGTGACACATTTCATAACTTTCTCAGTCTTGACCTTGCTCTTTCATCTAGTATCCTTCAATTGCTTAACATCAAGAGCAATCTTTTGGATTTGTGAAGTTAAATTCTCTAGAGCCTTTGCCTCAGTAGAGGATCCTTTAGATTTAGCTTTCTTTGTTGAACCTCTATCACTTCTCTCATAATCCATGCCTACTTGCAGTGCGAGCATGTTACCAATAATCGTCATGGTATTTTTTGGCTTCTTGCCAAGGAAATCACTTCTAGCCATGACATTCAGCGAAGTCCGTTCTGTAGACATCAACCCATTTATAAAATGTTGTCACAAGAAATCCTTTGCTGTAATTGTGATGAGGTCAATCCCTCTGATATTCTTGGAATTGTTCCCATGCTTCATGGAGATCCTCTCCAAGATTCTATAAGAATCCAATAATATTGTGCCTATTTCTGATGGTTTTCTCGATTGGATAGAACTTTGTGACAAAAGCATCAGCTAGAGGTCTTCATCCATTAATGGATCTATGAGGTAGGCCAAGATACCAGGATAGAGCCTTGTATTCTAAAGAAAAGATGAATCCTTTGCCGTATATAGCTTCCTGCAATACTCTCTTCATCTTGATAGTGTCATAGATGTTTTTAAAGGTGTCAAAATGATGATAGGGATTCTCATCTTTTGATTTACCCCTAAAGGCTTTATTTTGTATCATGGAGATGACAGTAGGTTTCAGCTCAAAATTTGCATAATCAAACTGGGGAATGGTGACGGGACATCTAGATTTGTTAGCTCTGGTTGCAACCAATTCTCTAAGGGAACAACCTTCTTCTTCTTCCTCTTCCTTGTCATCTTCATCGTCACAGTTATTGTCATCGTGCTCAAGATGGTTCCTCTGATTTCTTCTTGCTCAATGGTGATGGTGGTCATCATGACATCTTTCATCACACTCCTCATATTCATAGTTTTCTTCACATTCATGTTCACGACGTTCTTCACGCTCCTCTTTGTCATGAGGTTTGTAGTGAGGTATCAGAATATGCCCTTTTCTAGTTCCATTAGAGTAGCCATCATCATATTCAGACTCAGTTACTGATGGAGCTAGGAAATCCTCCACCCTTGGGTTCTGATCTTCTCCCGCATGTCCTCTACCATGTCCACCAGGATGTCCTCCTCTACGGGGCAGCATGTTGATGCAAAAAGAGAATAAGGTGTTGTCTAAATCTTCTACTCCCAAAGCTACCTAAATAGTTTGCAAAGTCGAGTTAGAAAACTGGACGTATGAAATGAAGTATTCAAAGTAGTTAGATGCAACATATTAATTTTTGTAGTCAAGTCTATTGCTAAACTTGAGGCACATGTGTATGGTGAGTAGACTCGTCTTCTTAACAGGAGACAACAAACACAAGGGGATGTGGAAATAATTCTCTATCTGCAAGAAGGTCTGCTACATCTGCAAAGACTTATACAATCAGGAGACAACAAACACAAGGGGATGTGGAAATAATTCTCTATCTGCAAGAAGGTCTCCCAAGAAAAGGCTTTAACAGGGGACTACACCTTCATCGTGCTAAGGATGATGGAAGCTATTAATAAGGGTGTCCCTCTGGAAGATCTACATGGACTGCATGGTATGTATGTAATGGAGGTTATCTATGATCGTCACTTCTTCAATGACCTGACAATGCCTCCAGATGCAGTACCGCAGAGGTTTCATCAAGAAATCCCCCTCCCAAAAAAGAAGACATGGAAGAAGGAAATCAAAACACTATGGATCGACCCTACAGAGCCAGCCAGAGCAGCGACCTCGAAGGAAGGCTGGATAGCTGACACTGGCAGCCGGTGTAGCCTCCAGTGGTAGGAGACAAAAAAAGAACAGCCCTATCGGGCTAGCCAGAAGAAGGAAAAATTGAAGAAGAAGATCTGCCCGATGATAAACCAAATGGGCCGGTTGGGGAAATAGTGCCAACCTTCAAGGATTTTGACATATGGAGCTGTGTTAGTCTATCTTTAGAATCCCTCAATGAAATAATGAAATCCTTGAAGGAAGATGACGCACTGATAGAGGCAGTCTTCAAAAGAGATGACTTCTGCATGCTAAAGGATGAACTCCAAGATACATTGAAAATAGGAGGGTGCCTCTCAATCAGCACCATGTCTTCTTACCAAGCTCTACTAAACGACAACATGCCAAATGTGCACATGGCATATTTTCTTTTGGTGGATGACATCCTATGCGACAAGAGATTAGGTGAAAAGGAACACCTGCAACAATGCCTAGTGACATCTCTCCCAGACTACGTCATCCTACCGATACTTCATGATAGCCATTAGACTTTGTGGTAGTCAATATAATCAAAAGGACTGTGGTATTATATAATAGCTCAAACACATCCTTAACTCTAAACAAGAAAACAAATATGACTACTGCAAAGACACCTACAGAAGAGAAGGCGGTCACATGCGTTGAGGCGATTGTTGAAATGCTAAAAAGTCATGACAAGGGGTACAAACATAAAGAAGGAAAATACTTCAAGAAGATGCAGTTCTGCCATAAGAGCCCTCAATAGGTGCCTCTATCAAACGACTGCGACTTCTACTATCTAGCCTGTATGATTGCCCTAGCCACTTTGAATACAAAGGTGGAAGGAATATAGTACGAGAAATACCACCCACTACACAGAGTGTACGCTAGCATGCTCCTCGAGTCAAAGTGGGCCACTAAGACCAACTAGGAGAAATAAAATAAGCCTGTTTATACACCTAACTCTAATTTTGACACCCCGAGTTGGGGTGAATGATAATTTTAGGGGAGGAGTTATAAACGGGTGTGAGAGGTAAATTCCATCCTCACATATAATTCCATCCCAAGAATTTACAAAAAAATTGAATTTTTTTTACTTGTACATATTTAGTTATAAGTCACAGTTTTGCGAAGTTACCTTTGATTTTGTCTGTTCCCTTGCTAAAGGTTGTAGTGCTATTGTTTTTAGAGAGGAATATATGAGCAACTAATGCATATAAAAGTATAGCAAGAAGCATAACACTACAATTTTATCTCATTCTTACAATAAGATGTTGTTTGAGTAACAATATAAACTTACGAAACCCTTGAAAACTAGATAACTTCACCAAGCCATACTGCTGACTAACCACCCTAACCTGACGGTTCCAACCTAAAAATCCTCATCTTCCCCGAGAGGGAAACAACTACCCCTTTCAAGTTTAAGTATCCCCACTTTGGGATGAAAAGAGGCTTGGCCGCCCAAAAGACCACATAAAAACCCACTCACCCAAACCAGAGAGGAGGTAAAAAGGCTAAAAAGAATATATATATATATATATATATATATATATATATATATATATATATATATATATATATAACGAGAGTTGTGCCCAAAAGATTACAAGGGGTTCCACACGTCCAGTGTATTGCTGCACTCATGAATGTAGATATGTCGTGCCCGTATGTGGAACCTTGAAGCCAAACTTACCCAACTTCAATCCTAAACAAACCTCAAGTAACCACCTAACTTAACGTTAGAAGCCCCTATGGGTAACACTGTCCTTACAATAGTTGTGGTGAGGGAAGTTCAGGAGAAAAGGAAAACACTTTAAGCTAGAAGCCTACTCGAACACATCAACATAGGGCCAACTAAAAATAAAGGAAGAGTGTGAAAGCTACCCCTCAAGGAGATGTGGTACTAGTATGGCTATTAACCTAACGTAGGAAGGGGTGATACGTTGAGACGGAGAGACCTTTTACTACCAAAGGCTATGGAAAGAACTAGAAGTTGTGCAAATCTAGTTGTGAAGGGGGAGGAATGAGATTTTAGGAATGAGCGAACATACCAAAAGTGTTTTGGTGTAAGATTGAGATAACTCGGTAATGTTAAGTTTCACAAAAATTTTGTTACAAAATTTCTCTCCTCTCTATGATTTCAAACCTACCCTTAGCTTGAGGATAAGCTTGATTCTAAGTTTGGGGGAGTTAATAAAGTCTAATTTTATACACTTTTTGCACTTATTTTATGCCTCTCCAAACATATCTTTTATAGAGTTTTCCACTTATTTTAGTACTTTTATGATGAAAATCTTAATTGCACACTTTTCCCACCCTTGCAGGGTTACATCAAGCCACAATCGCGGTCAACACCTCAATCACAGCTCATTGACCAAAGAAGACCCTCACACTGAGGCCGATGCTACCAATCACATCGATGACGCCGCGACTGCGGTGCAGCGTGCCCCTTTTGGTCGCGACCCACCACACATCCACCTGAACCTTGATCGACCAAGGTGATGGAGTGCCACGACCAAGGAAGGACCACAACCGAGGTGGCACAATACCTCGACTGAGGTACTAACTCAACCAACTGATGTGGTGGCCTCGATCGAGGAGAAGCCTCGATTGACCGCAGTCGAGCCTTGACTGATACCAAGTGTCGACCGTAGTGTGAATGGTTAAGTCAGTGGGAAACACCTATAAATAGGCCACCCACCTCAACTTGTCACATCATCAGATCATCAAGGACCACAAAGTGCTGCCAAATTTCACACCCACTCTCATCCACCTAATCAGTCTTGGATCTCCGAAGGCAAAAGCTAAGGAGAGAGAAGACTGAAGGCCCCTCTTCCTCGAAAGAAGTAGAGCTTCCACATCGATCATCCAGATCTAGATCCGAAGGAGTATATTGGAGTATCACCATTTTCTCTCTCTTCTAGATCTATCATCTCCATTACATTGTACCCCTTCCCTCTTTGTGGTTATGATGTATCTATCATTTTGTAACGCTGTTATGCTACCCGTTAACATGTGTGGCTAAACACTTAACTCATGTTGGGAGTAGCCACTAAGGCTGTCCCAACATGTATATTCTTACTCCCCTTTATATATATATATATATATATATATATATATATATATATGCTCTTATCAAGATTATCTCCATACGCTTGTTACTAATGCTTCACTTGTATGCTTAGCTACCATCTTGTGATGTTTGATCGTTGGTACCTCGTAAGAGTAGTATCTTCTTTATCTGGTGTTATGGAGTAGTATGAATGCATCTGAATGTTGGATTGCTAAGGCTTATGGTCATCTAGTTTGCTTTTTGGTTGTAAGGTTTCTATGTCGAGAGGGAGGCCACCTTAGATCCTAGATTTATACTTATATCGAGAGAGGAGGGAATAGACTTTTTATGACTGCTTGTAATCTTGGTAGGAGTATACAAAGGGGAGTGGGTTTTGCATGTTGGTGAGAGACCTTAGTAGGTGAAACCCGATCTGAGTTCCCTTCTATGTCTTGGTTTCTTACTGATCGTTCTTATTTTCTCTTGTTGTTACTTTTCTTTATTTCTTTAACTTTCTTGTTTTGGCTTGAGTACTATTGTTCCTTAGGGAACAACCCTTTTAAAACCATCTACTTCTCCAGAGTATATGAGTGTGAGACCCTGCATTCTTAACAATTGCTAACCTTGTCCCTGTGGTTCGACCCCGATTACTACGTGAGACCCCGTATAATAGTTGCGAGGTCTTGAGTGTCGGGTTAATATCTTAAGAGTCTGACTACTATGGATCTAATCCATTTTAGACGCACAATTTAGGCCGATCTCATGTAAGTAAATTCATGTAATATATCAAATATACACATAATGTTAAGATATGTTTAGCAAGATGTATAATGTGCTTAATACATGAATTGGAATAAAAATTTGAGTTTTCATGTCCATGGATATGGATAATGTACCATTATTTTAAAAAATATTGAATGTAATAGGTTAAATAAGTAAAATATGGATTATTGTGCATAATCATATATGGTAACTCTTTTGGTAATGATTTGAAGATAATAAGACTTAATTGAATGAATGTTGATGATAAGGATGTAATATTATAATAAATATAATGGTGATGATCCTAAAACTCTAATTGTATGAAGTCATAAAAGGAAACCTCAAAACCTAAATATATTGGCAGAATCATAATCTTGGAGTCCCAAGTACTTTGGGTGTCAAGTTTCACATTATTTGAAAAATGATGTCTATCCTATTTTCATTAAGAAAAATAATAAAATAAGGCCAAAAATATTAAATATATTATTAAATGACTTCAGAAGTGTAAACAAATCTCAAAATTCAGATTCTTCACATTCTAATTAGTTCAAGTTCTAAATTTGGTATCATTTGAACCTTATTTGTACCCCCAAATTGGATAAGGAAAATAAGATAGCAATCATTTAAAGTAAAGACATACAATAATTCATTTTTCCTCAAGTTGCTTGGATTTAAGCCTTTTTTGATTTCCTTCTGCCCAAGAGCCATCCTATCTAAATCACACACATCATCTCCTACCTCAAGTAGGGGAGCACACTGCATATGATAATAACCTCAGTCTCATGGTTTCTTTCCCCGCGGATTTCTCTCTCTCTCATCTACCAAATCTCTCTATTTTTCCTCTAACAAACTCCTTGTGTGATTCCACACCTAACAAGCCCTAATCTAAGAAGTACTTTCCCTTTTCTTGTATTCACCCTAATCTCTTCTGATACCACTCTAACCCACTACCCCCCAAAATCCCTAAGGGCCTAACCCATCTATAAATACATATACCCAGACCTCTGCTAGCCTACAAGAAACTTTCCCCTCGCATCAATTTCACCCAACCCTAAGTTTTCCTCTACCACCTAGATGTTCTTCTCTCCTCTACAAAACTCCTCACCGACAGATCTTCTCTCAACTATTTATCAATTGCCCTAAACGTAAGGTACTTCTTGATCCCCTCTTCCTTATTGGAATTTACTTTTGGTGCAAAGAGCAGTTGTTTTCCTTCTACAATTTTGGATGTCGGCTTGTTGGCTTGTTACTTGCAGCCATGGTAGGTTCCAAGAGAGGAGGAAGAATCCCTCCTTCACCCTCTATGTCCAACTTGTTCTTTATTTCTTCACAAGGGTAAAACCATACTTTACCAGCATGATTTGATTTAATCATGTTTCCACTCGTATGTTATTTTGACCATAATACCCTACCACACACTCCTGATTTGTAATTTTTCTACAAGGGCATTCTCGTATGTTATTAATTTCTTTAACTAAAGTAGTAAATGTATCAATCTAAAAAAACCCATAGCAAATTATATATATCTCAAAAAAGTAGAAGAAAATATTTTGGAATAAAAAATTATAATCTACTCAATGGTATCAGTTTCATCGCCTAAATGAAATATAATAAATATGTGATTTTCATGAATATTTATATTCATTATAATTTCTAAAATTCATAACTAATAATCTATAAGATAGAAAAATAGCTACAAACTCAACAAAGTATAATCTACAAGATCACATGGTTTTGACAACATAATTCAATAATAATGAGAAAGACTTTAGGGTTTATGTGATTAATGTGAAGTTAACCTAATTTCATATATGCCCTTAATATATGGCTTGTGACCGTAATGTGAATATAGGATTTATCTTGAAGCTTAGTAGATTGGATATTAGGTATGTTGCATCCCCTTGATCAAATTTATGAATGTATTTAAAATATCTTTCTCTTGATGTATGTTTCATTCCTCTACGAGTCATATTGAGTAATTACTTTCTTGACTCTCTCTCTCTCTCTTGTGCCTCTTTGAGGTATTCTTGTTAATGAATTTTCTCTTTCTTGACTTGATGACCTATTTGGGTCCAATCTTAATGGATTTGAGTTCTTGATATTCTTGAACTATCTATAATCCATGTTTGACTCTAAAATTGTAATATGCTTCATGATGAAACCCTAATTGTGAATTTGAACCAAGTTGTTCCTCATTGTGAGATGGAACCCTAATTTTTTCCACTTCTGATGTGGATGTTTTTATATCATCCCTTTTATGTGATGGAAATCTTATTATTTTTTTTGTGATTCTACTTTCACATGCCACTACACTATGCATGCTTTGTGATTCAGTAGCCCTAGATTTGTATAAGTGCTTTGGTTTTATGAGGTTATGTGCCCTTAATGTTTTTGGGATGAAGGCTATGTGGCCCATACCCGAGTTTTGAGCCCACTTTATATATTGAGGAATTTGGTTGTGCCATACTCTATCTGGTTTTAGGGTTAAGCACCATAGATACCATTGTTTATCTATATTTCACTAGTGCTATGTTTATATCACTTGTATTTAGGTAAATTATGGTTGATGATGGGTTATGTACCCTAATTTATTGTCTTATGCTTATGTGGCACATGTTGATATTTTTGGTGTATGGAAAGTGCATATTTTGTATACCTTATATTGTTTTCCTTTTGATATTGGTTTGGATGTTTGCATTACCTCTTTGATGGAAGCCTTGAATACTAAATTGATGTCATTTGTCCTAACATTGCTCAATCCGTATTAATATACTCATATTGACATTTTTTTGCTGACAACTTCCATTTTATCTTCTCTCGTGGAGTATGCTTCCAACCCCTTAGGTACATGATAGGTGGACATGACATGATGAACTAGACTTGACGTCGTAGAGCCGACTCTTAGGAGATAGACTTGAATTAGGTTGGACATGCCTCTACTTAGATTTTGATGTTGATGCTTTCATGTAAGCCCCTAGTGGTATATTATTACACAATCTAGTAAAATTCAATATAGTCATGAAATATTATTCCATTGTTACTTCTTGTATACCACTTTTCTAAAAAATAAACCTATTCCAACATACTTGTTAGTGTCTTTGGATTAGATGAGTTTATTCCTTAAACTAAGTGAGAAGTTCATACTGTCTCAGGTCCCGCTCCTGGATGCATCACAAAACACTATATAACCTTTATATGCATTTGGTAGGAATAAAACTAGTGTTGAGGCTAATATTTGATTTAAGGTCTAAAAAAATTTCTCACAACTATCATACCAAACAAAAGGCACATCATTTCTTGTTAAGCGTGTAGGCGGTACTGCTAAAACACATAAGTTCTTTGTGAACCTTCTATAATATCTAGCTAACCCAAGAATACTTCTAATCTCAGTAGGAGTTGTAGGCTTCTCCCATTGTAGAAAATATTATACTCTCTTATGGTCTACACTGACTCCTCCTAATATGGTATGTATATGAAAATATAGTTCAACCAACTAAAATTGACATTTGCTGAAATTAGTATATAACTGATGTTGTCTCAACAACTGTAGGGCTATCCTTAGATGCTTCTCATGTTGTTTTACATCTCTGCAACATATAAGAATATCATCTATGAATATTACTAAAAATTAATCAAGATATGGTATGAACACCCTATCTATGATATCCATAAAAGTTACAGGGGCATTTGTTAGTCCAAAAGATATAACTACAAACTCATAATGCCCATATCTTATTCCAAAGGCTGACTTAGGTATATCCAATGCCTATATCCTCAACTAAGGATAGTGTAAGGAGTGGCACTCGAGAGGGGATCCACTCCCTAATAAATTAAATAAAAAGGAAATGTCTCATATATCAAACATCATTATAAATATTTTGCAAAAGGGATGATAGCCAATTTATTCAAAATGTATGTATCATGAATCCAAATGTATCAACAGAATACAAAACATCTAACTATTACAAAACTTAATATTGTCACTATCCTTCACCACATGGTGAGACATACAAAAACTAACTATGCTAAAGTATTAGCAGAGGGTCATCTAACCACCTCGAGAAAGTCTCCCAAAAGGTTGAGCTATACTTGATGAGCACCTAGCCCAACTTGGTTATGTTCTCCTTGACCTAAACCAAGGGTTGAAAGCATACCCCAACAAAAGGAGAAAAAAGTAGATACATAAGCAAAACAGTAGTATGTGCATGCTAAATCGAGTATTGAGAACATTATGAAATAAAGGACATCAAATAAAATGCTTCCCATAGAAAAAGAAAAGGACTACCAAACCGAGCATAAAATAATATAAGTTTCAAAAGATAATAAACAATATGGATAATGACATATAAAATTTGGGCACAAAACCCATCACAAGATGTCAACTTCATGCATGTGAGATAAGCATACCACTAAAACAATATAAATAACAATTCAGACAAGGCTCACAACCTTGAAACCTGATAGAGTATGGCACAAAACCATCTCCCTGGTATATATTAAAGTGGGCACAAAACTCAGGAATGGGCACACAACCTTCATCCAAAAAATATAACATGGGCACACAACCCAGAAACCAACGTAATTACACTACTCTAGGGCTACTTAATCACATAACATGCATAATGTAGAGGCAAGTATAAAGTTCAATCTTTTATAGAATAAATAAAGTTTTCATCACAAAAATGGACAAAATAAACATCAACAATGTAAGTGGGAAATTTAGGATTTCATAAAGAACAAAAGTACAAGTTAGATTCAAAAAGAATATTCAACAAAGTAGAATGATCATAATATCAGAATCAAGTAGTATATTTCACATGGAATAATTTTTCACAAGAGAGAGATTGTGTAGGTTGTCAAGAGAGAGATAATTTGGATTAACTTTTCAATATGGAAACTAGGGAAATGAAATCATACCTTGATTTGAGTGTTAAGTTAGAGATTGAGTACTAACCCTCCAAGCCTAGAGTCAACTCAACCTACATATAGGATTAGGTCCATCAATTAGGGTTTATGTTCTAATAGATATATATGTATTGTGAAAACCCTAGAAATACAAACCTTCGGCATAACCCTAGACTAATTAGGACATCTATATTCAAAATTTGGAATTTATTTCATTTTAAAGACATCTAGTGTTTTATTTAATTATTTTAGATTATATCATGCATTTTCTTTCTTTAATGAATTGAGGAATCTAGAAACTCTTCAAATATGTGAAACTTGGCCTACAAGAAAATTTAAATATGAGGATCACCATTTTACAATTAATTTCCCTATCATGGTCATTTAGCATCTTATTTAATATTTTGCCCTTATAGCTCATATTTTCTTTTCTAAATAAATTTAGGATAGTCATTATTTTTCAAATAATGTAAAACTTGACACCCAAGCTAATTGGGATCCAGGGAACATCTTTTTACCATTATATTTCATTTTTAAGATTTACTTTATATCACCATTATGGTTCAAGAAAATTATTTACATTTGTTTGACAAATCTTAAATGAGAGTCCCTTTAATTTCACAATGTCACCAAAAAGTTATATTGTAAGGCCCTTAACCTAGCTTAGTGCTTGATTGTGTTTGCTTTTCTTAAAAAAAATTCTAAAACCTTAATATAATCTCTTGACATGCCTTAATAATATGTGACAAGTTTATGCTTTCAGTTTGGTCCTGTTTGGTTGATGTTTGAGCTAGTTATGCTTATTTTGGACCAAGCATGTTGAGGGTCTATCTTGAAAATTTTCTCATGTAGGTTGTGGCTTTTGTGCCTTAGCATCATGAGAGATATAATGTTGCTTAGGGGCGCCTTGTTGGGCCTTAGTTGATGAGGTGGCATCATGAGGCGATGCTAGGTTTGCATGGATTTGCATGGATGCTTGAGTTGGAGGTGTATTGACCTTGTATGTGTTGGTTTTTGAAGTGTTGCGACCACAAAACTTCCTTGGGTGATGTTTGTTGCAACCTAGTGTCTTGGGAAAGTGCTTTGGGTTGCTAGAATTTGGCTTTGATGGAGTGTTGTGACTGTTTGGCTTTGGTGACCTAGTGTAGCAGTTGCTACATTATGTGCAACTTGTTTTGTTGCGACCTTGGTGTGTACTGGACCTAAGTGATTGCTATACTAACTTGTTTTTACCATCCTTTCTTGCATGCAAGTCTAGAGTGGTTTCATGACCAATACTTTGGTGGACAAGTGTGCTTTTAGTGCTCTAATACCTTGGCACCGCATACCTTCACCTCCCTCCTACCCCTTGAGTATATAAGCTCTCTCGTTTACATGCAAGTATCTCTTTTATCTCTCTCTTTCCTCTCTTGTTCCCTGACTTCAGCCTTGAGCTTGGTGGAATAAGAGGAGGTGGTGACCAATCATCCTTGCATGTGGTGATCTTGAGTTTTATTATCTTCTTTGGGGTGATCCTTGGTGATCTTTGATCTTGGTAAGTGGTTCTACACCCTTGATCTTATTTCTTTTGAACCCTACCTCCTTCCTTCCTTCTCTTGGTCATGAGACTATAGATCACCATGGTGGCTATCTTGGTGAAACTTCTCTTCACTAAGGTTAGAGACTATGGTTTGACCATGGTAGTACCTAAGTGAGATGGATCTTTCTTCTTCCTTCTTCCTTCTTCTTTGTTCGATCTAGAGTTTGAGATTTCTTCTCAATGATCTCTCCTTTGACCTTGCTGTGTTTTCTTCTTCTTGAGGTGACCTTGTTGGCCGTGGAGTTTATGCAAGTTGGAGTTCTTCTTCTCTCTTGGAGGTCATGGTGTTTTGGAGTTTGATCTTCATCCTAAGGTGGGTTGTATAATTTCCCCTCTACTATTATTGCACCATTTTATTACTTGCATGTTACTATTCTATATTTAAAATGTGAGATTAAGATACTATGATGTTATAATGATCTAGGGTTTATTATTTGGAAGTATTCTTGCATGGATTACTCTTTCTCCTAAACCCTAATTTCATGTACCCGATTTCTAAGTGATGGTGAGTTGATGTTCCTTGCATGCACCTTAATCATTGGTTTCATTACCATGTTTGTGTTTCGGCCATTATGTGTTGGTTTGAGATTTTGGTTCTTGTATACACATGTTGGACGTTGGTTTTCTCTCTCTAGTATGGCTTTCCTTGTTGATCGTGAAGATGAACATTTCTAGGGTTTTGATGTTCTTTTGTTCATGAGGTTTCATCTTCGTAACGTTCGAGTTCTTGATGGTTGATCTTTTGCTACAGTCGACATGCTCTCCTTGGTTTGTTGAGGTTGCTTTGACCATGTTGAGGTAGCTCCAAGAATGTAGGAGATGATGTGCCTAGGGTTTAATGACAAGTATTAAAATGGAAACCCTAATCGGCTAGATGAGAAACCCTAACCCTAATCTCAAGTGTATGATGTACTTGTTGAGCTTGCTTGAATGAATAGTATGTGGTTATGTTTTCTCCCTCCTACTTGTGTCATCCTAACTTTGCAGGTGGGATGAGTATCATAGCTAGTTATTGCTATGGTGTGCTCAATTTGACACATGGTGATGATTGAGGGCCTTTATGAGGCACGATGAGATAAGTGATGATGTGATTTGGGTCTTATGACCTGGTAGTGTCTCAATGCCTATTGTGAGGTTATATCCTCTAGTGATGAGATGAGGGATTCTTATTCCCAAAGTGATGTGATAATGTTGATGGCCTGATATGGCAGTGATATCAAGTGATGACGTGACAAGTTCATACCTCATACATTTTATATCTTCTAGAGTTGTACCTTTATCCTTGTTTTTGTAGAAATTGTGTAAGGTTTATATGTTGTAACTTGATTGATGCTAAAAGATACCTAATTGGCTTAACGAATCAATTAAAATCCTAATCATGTAGTGCCCTATGCCATAGACCCATTCTAGTGTCAAAATCTTGTTGGATGATGAAATGAGTATTCCAATGAGAAACTTGGAGTGCATACTAATGAGTATGCGAGGTGCATGTGACTGTGTGTCCTTGACATCTTGATCCCAAGTGTCATGAGAATGACTGTGGCTGAGTCTCAGTGATGATGAGAATGTGACATGGTGTGATAGAGGACAGTTGCAGTTGTACCTGAGTGTTTGGCTTATATACCCTTGTTTCTAGCATGATGACCTATACCAAGGCAGGCTAAGCATTTACAGGACCATAGATTTTACTCCAAGTTGTTGTCTACAAGACTATAATGTTGACTATAAGTTGTTGTTTTGCTTTTGACTACATATCACAACAGTGCAGGCTCAAACGACCGAGTAGTGCAGGAGATGATCATGGAGTCCAAATCTTCCATTGATCTTGTATGGCACTGATTTTGACTTAGCAATGGCCAATTGGATTTGGGTGGTACGACTCAAATCCTCAGGGCAATAAAAGATGCAATACAACTATGTAGTGTATTCTACGTAGGGTCAAACACAATTCATATTTGATGACCCTATGCCTTATCTCTTATACTATTTAGTTGATTTATAATGCGGTTAGAGAAATGAACTGATATACATGTTCTTCATATTCCTTCTAAAAGTATAAGATTTTCTACTACTCAGTTGTAGTTGCCTAATTTGCTTAAACAGTGATAAACACTTTACTCATATGATTTAGCTGAATCTTCTCCACCTGATAATAATGTTATATTCCTACTTTAGCTAAATTGTGTTAATAATAGTTGTTGGCGGAGAGTTATATATCTCGCTGATACATTGGTCTCACTCTGTGGGTATTAAAGTTTGGATTTGCTACTAGTGTTTTGTAATAGAGTCCTATTTGTCATCCCTGTACTCTTAGGTTCATGGTGGTTTTTTGTAGACATTGTATATGGACATGAGTGTTAGGAAATAGGCCATGGTTGTATAGATATGGCTTTCAGATGTGAACATGTTATCATATGTAACATGTTGTGGCAAATTGGCCAAGTGAACATTGATATGTATCATCTTGTGGCATGATATGTAATACATATGGCTTCATGTAGACTCAGATGTAATATGTTTTCACTTTTGTGGTTTTATGGAATCACTTTTAATTTCCCCTGATCTATGGTAATCTTGGATGTTAGTTTTAGTTCCACGCTTTATTTTTGAGTTATCTTGTTCATGTGGCATCAGGTTTTCACATGAAAAGGTTGGTATCAGAGCTTTAGGTTCACTGAGTCTACATGGACATAAGACTAGGGTTTGTTTCTATTCTCGTGTCATCTGACATATGTAATGGTAACTTATTCTCATGTAGAAGAAGAAGAGGAAAAAAGACATGTCTGATGAACACGAAGAACATGCCGAGAGTAGTGTTGCTGCACTAGGAGGTGGTGCCAGGAGGCAAGAAAGGGTTGATGGAGTACCTGAAGTGCCTTAGTTTGACCCAACAACTGTGGTCAATCCCATTTTTTCAGTCCATGTTTGGACAATTTATGGCCACGATAACACATATGGCACATAGGATGCCTATACCCCAAGCTAGAGAAGTTGTTACTCATGCGTGATCCCAATGCTCTGGGAAGACCTTTGAGAGGTTAAGGTGTGTGGGGGTGTTGGAGTATGTTGGTACGAAAGATGTGGCAGAAGCTGATATGTGGTTCACCAAGCTAGAAAAGGCCTTCAATATCCTCAATATCCCTAAAGATGATAAGGTGAAGCTCGCATTGTACCTGTTGAAAGGGAGTACTGGCCATTGGTGGGCCATTGAGAAGGAGAAAAGGCCTGGTGTTGTGATCAGTTGGGAAGATTTTTGATGAGAGTTTGTGAGCTGATACTTCCCCGAGACCTATATGGATGTGAAGATCACATAGTTTGAGAAGATCCGATAGGTATGTATCACAATCAACGACTATGAGGCAAAGTTCATGGAACTTTTATGGTTTTGTCTGCATATGGCTGCAACAGATAAAGAGAGGATCAACCATTTTGGGAAGGGTTTGAGCTCTGAGTTGATGACACCTTTGTCAACTTTAGAGAATAGAGAGCGTTTGCCACGTTTGTGGATTCAATCGGGAGGATAGTGTGGTCATTTATGGAGAAGTGAGAGGTGAATGCCAAAAAGAGACCGACATAATATCAAAAAAAATGTTTAGGAGGCTTCAAGAATCCTAGGTTTTCATCACCTCAGTCATAGTAGAGGTCGGAAGTTCAGTCCCAGTAGTCACCAAGCAAGGGTAGAGGCCACCATTTTTCACCGGTAGGATCTCACAGTGTGGAGTTAGTATTAGTGACAGATCCGTACTGGCCATGGTACGAGAGTAAGACCTACTTTAAGTGTGGGCAGGTTGGGCATACAAAGTGGTTTTGCCCTATGAAGGATGAGGAGGTGACACAATTGCCAAAAAAAAGTCAGTAAGAGCCACAACAATGAGAGTTTGGCAGTGGTAGAGGCTGAGGATGCGGTCAGGGGTCGCAGGCTGGTTCGTTTGGGCAAGTCAGCAAAGGATGGGGGCGACAATAGGAAATCACTTGATTCTATGCTATGTGTAACATCCCTAACCTGGGTTATAAGTTAACCCTAGGTGTTTTGCTTAATCATGTAATTAAATACTTGTAATTAGTCCCTGGCATGTAATTAATTCCTGAGGAACATACATTTTCAATTTTGTCCTTTTTAAACAATGTTGTAGTATTGTTTTGTGATACAGGGACCTATGTGCAAATCATCCAATTAGAGGGGTTAACTTGCAAAATTACACATGTTAAGATTTTCCTCTGATTATGAGACATCATATGAGTGCATATGATGATGTATGATGGATTTCCCAAGCTTGGGCATCAAGATGTAGCTTGTGGAACAATCCTTGTGCTTAAAACCCTAATTTTGGAGTAAAGTGCAATTTACCTAAAATGTGGGGTGCAACTTGTAAAATACCCCTTCGAGAATATCTTTTATAACTCTTGACATAATTTAGAGTATGAATGATGAAAGGGGCGCTTCAATTGAATAATCAGATAAGAAGAATGACCTTTGTAGTAAAATCACCTAGTATGAGTAAGGAGACCCTTCATATATGTACCTTAGGTTGCATGTTGGTTTTCTTTACCCTTAAATCTTTAGTTTTGATGGGCTTTTCTTAATTTATGATAGTCTGAACGTGACTTATAAGGAAGGATGGAACTAGATGAGAAATCCATAAACTAGAGGTCCTTATGGTGAAAACTAACCTAAGCTATATAAGCTTCTTCCTTTGTAAACCAAGTAAATGTTTTTTCTTCTCTTCTTCACTTCTCATCTTGCTCAACCGACCAAGGAAGAGCTCTGGAGATCAAGAAGATGGCCAACCTGTTCTAAGGTGAGAAGAGACCATCTTCTAGCTCGGATTCATGGAGGAATTCCTTGTATAAGGTTGGTTTTATGGTTATCTCACTTAGGTTTCTTGTTCTAGCCGACCTTCCCCAACCTTTTTCTTGGAGAAACTTCTTTGGTCGACCTGTGGAGCTCAAGATGCCATTAAAGGCTTGAAACTTGGAAGCTTGGAGCTCTAGGAACAATGTTTAAGGTGGGTTTTATAACTCTAAACTTCTTGCTTTATTATGCATATCTATGTTCTTGCCAATTAAGTACTTAGTTCTTCTTCTTCCCCATTCTTCCTTGCACTTTTGCAAGCAATCCGTGGAGTAACTGACCTGAACAGAGGTTGAAGATGATGGGCGTGAATTCCTAGGTAACTTTATCAAACGACCTTGGACCATTTGGTCTAAACGGTTTGCAAATCGTTTGAAATCAAACGGTCTCAAACCGTTTGATCTCATGCGGTCTTGCAAGACCGTTTAGATTCAAATGGTCTCCAAGACCGTTTGATAGGGTTGACCAAGGGAAGACCGTTTAGAGGTCTGTTTTACACATGTTGAAGTTAATATCTAAAAAGAAGCATAACCTAATTGCAAACCAATCACAAGTTGAAGGCACTTCAGCCCCCTAAACCCTAATCGGGTTGAATTGCTGATTTCAAGGATAGATTTTGGTGAACTTTGGGTTGAAGGGCCCAAACGGTATCAAGACCGTTTGGGGGTTCACACAAACGATCTCAAGACCGTTTGGTGACAACCCAAGACCGTTTGGAGGTCTAGGGTTAAGGAAATTTGATGGTTTGAGGCTCCAATCACAATAGGTTGATGAATTAAATAAAAGTGCTGATTTTAGACCTAATTAGGGTTCAACCCTTATCAAATTGACTTAGATTTTGTTGAAACTTTGGGCAAACGGTCTCAAGACCGTTTTTAGGGTGTCCAAACGATCTCAAGACCGTTTGATCCAAGTTTGGGCCCAATTGGATGTCAATTGATGGGTTCAACCTCAATTAGATTCATGTTGAGGAGCATTGATGGTTAATCGATTGCAAACCCTAATTGAGTTGGATTCAACCCTAATTGGCTTTCAATTGAGGGTCAATTTGGTGTCCAATTGATTAAGGCTAACCCTAATTGAATCAATTTATAATTGGTTAACAAGGATATGGCCAATTGAAGGCTTCAACATAGAAAATCCCAATCGAGTATAGCCTTTGATTCACCTTTGAGGTCTATGCGGTTTTGAGCCCATTTGGACCAAATGGTCTCAAGACCGTTTGGGCTCAAACGATCTCAAGGTCGTTTGGTCCAATCGATCTCAAGATCGTTTCATCTCATACTGTTTCAAGGTCGATTCATTTCAAACGGTTTGGAGGTCAACACTCTCAAATGGTCAACGCACCCATGCGGTCTTGGTGACCATGCGGTCTTGAAGGTCAAAGTGCCCAAACGGTCAACGGCCCCAAACGGTCTCAAGACCGTTTGGAGGTTGAGAGGTGAAACCGTTTGTAGATTTTTAGGGCTGTTTTTGCTTAATCATTTGAAGGTGTAATTGGTCCAATGGTGGTCTAATTAAACCCTAATGGTACCCCAAGACATTAAGGGGCTAAGTGACTAATAGATTGAACCATGTGGTGATTAAAGGTGTACTTTACCAATGTGCCCTTGAAGGGTTCATATAGATGATACCTTGTTTTAATCAAACCCTAATGACATGATAGTGGAGACTTAGCTTATGTTAATCAATGAGGACTTGACCTAACCTATTCTAGAGTGATGTAATCACCATCTATTAGTAAGAGGAGAGAGAAGGTACCATTTATGGTTGAAACTCAAATAAAATACCTTCAATGTATATGAATGTGCATGATTAGGGTATGATCCACCTATATGAGATCATGAAAACCCTAATTATGATAATTGATGAATCTTAACCTAATTTGAAGGCATCAATGATGATGTTTCTTATACATGATAATGCTATGATCTCAATTCACTATAAAGTGAATAGTAAACCCTAATTATAGGGAAATATGATGAAAGGTACAATAAACCCTAATTCCAGGTTATGATTTTAAGCATGAATCTTCATGATTTAAGTATAAAAGGAGGAACCACTATTTCTAATCATAATGGAAGGGATTGGATAACCCTAATTGATGAAAATCATGGAACCTAGCTCTTGTAAGAGTATGAAGGTATAACTCTTGAAATGAATTGTTTATTATTATTAGTTGAATTACCCATGCAGGTTCTTATATGAGGATGATCATATCCAGGTAAGGATTATGATACCATATTCATTGAAAGCATGTTGTTAGCTTAATGAATAGTGAATATGCTATGATGCCTAAGTTTAAGTAGCATCATATGAGATGATAGGCTGTAAGAGCCATGAGTAACATCAAGGTCATGCTGATTAAATGACTTATGATGAGTTGATATCCTTTGGTAACTGATATGAGTTAAACTTGATACATTTAGTATTCTTCTTGTATAGCAGTGTTTTAATATTTAAATGCTTGGAAACATGTATGATGTTAAAAGAATACTGAAATGTACCTAACTAATCAAGTATAATCATACCATGTAGAACCCTGATCATAGATCCATCATTGTCAGAAGTAAATGATGGTGAAATAGGTTTTCCTAAGGGAACTCTTGGATCACATACTTTTGAGTATGTGGGGGAATATGGATGTGTATATCCTTACATCCTAGTGTAGGAATTGATGTAGATATATCTTAATCTATCAATCCTTCACTATATGTTTATGCCGGGGTGATGTAACACTAATCTCCCGAGGAAATCTTTTATACCACATCGATGAGAGATAAACAAGAAATCTTTCGATGATGAAGAGAGTACAGAATGCCACTGTGACTCTAATAGCGAAGTACCAGAATACCCTGGTAAGCTATAGTAGAAGAGACACTAGATGTCCTGCATGTTTATCCTCACTCTGACTGAGGAAGATGAGGTCATAAGAATCTAACTCTTTTGATGACCTAGGTATGATACCGATGCGACTTAATAAGTGATCGGTTGGAGTATGAGCGGTATACTTCATCTCCATAGGGCATAATAATGTTTGTAAAACATAATCAACCACGTAGCATATCTACTTAGTTTAAAACTACGAGATACAATGACTGAATTTACACTGCCTAGTATATATGTTTTTCATATTTCTGAAATGCTATTGTCCTACTTAATGTCAATCTGCTGTTGATTACCTTAAAAGATTTTATTGCTTATGTTTTTCTTTGATTTCTATAATAAAGCTTCTGGCGGAGAGTTATAACTCTCTCTAGGACAATTATTTAAAATTGTCTCACTCCGTAGACTTCAACTTTTTAGGTGGTCGTCGGGGACGAAGGAACCAGTCTGCAGGTGATCAATATCAGCAACAGCAGCATCATGAGCAGTAGTGAATCTCAGGTGGAGATACTGACTGCTGAGCCATGTAGTTAGTTGTCCTATGTCGTCTCTGTACTCTCAGGTCCTTGGAGTTAATTGGTCTGAGATTTTGATTTTCAATCTTGAGATTTTGTATCTAGTTGTATATAATCACTCAAGAAGTGATTTAGCAGAGATGTAAACTATTTATCTTGCTTTTATGAAAGAATATTTATGATTTTAAGATCTTGTCTCGAAAAGTTTTAATTTTTCATGGTTTTTCATATTCCGCTGTTAATCGAATGCTTCCGCTGAGTTTATGTCGTGTTTTGGAGATCGGAGCTCACACTATGAGTCAGCCAGAAGGAGTAGTCAACCCGAGGGTGTGATAGGTCAAATGGAGTTATTTTATTCTGATTATTCTTCTTCCTTCTTTATATCTATTTTGGTTGACCTGGGTGTGACACACTCTTTTATTACTAAGGAAGTGATAGGTAGTTGTTCTTTGCCTTCTAGTCATAGACATGATAGTCTCCGCTTAGAAACCCATTTGATTGGTTTTGCTGAGTTGCAGGAGGTGTGTCCATACTGCATTCTTTCTTTCTCAGGACACAACATTCAAGTGGATCTCATACTACTTGACATGCATGGATTAAATGTGATCCTTGGAATGGACACTTTGGAAAAGTATCTAGTGGTTTTATACTATGGTGCCAAGGTAGTGACATTCTGTGATGGTGATGTTTCGTGGATCTTCCAATGAGATAGGAAGCTTCTTCCAACATGTATGGTGTCAGCTATGACAATGAAGAGGCTAATGAGGCAAGGTGGTGAAGTGTTTTTGGCAGATGTGGTGGATACCAAGGTGAGGAATACTAGTATTTCGGAAGTTCCATTTGTCTGTGAGTCTGAAGATGTGTTTCCCAATGAGTTCCTCGGTGTTCCCCCTCCCTGAGAGATTGATTTTGAGATCAATCTAGTACTCATGTTAAGTTCATGCTGAGAGAAGATATACTTAAGGTTCTTGTAGTCTGTGAAAATCTGGAATGTCTCTCCGTAGAGATAATGTCTCCAGATCTTCAAGGCATGAACCACATCAGTTAACTCCAGATCATGTGTCAGATAATTCTCCTCGTGTTTCTTAAGCTGTCGGGAAGAAAAAGAAATCACTTGCTTATCCTGCATCAACACGCATCCGAGTCCATTCTTGGAGGCATCACAGAAAACTAAATATCCCTTACCTTGCTCAGGTAGCACAAGTACATGTTCACTTGTCAACCTTTCCTTCAACAGCTGAAAAGATTGTTGGCACTTATCACTCCAGGAAAAAGGAACATCTTTCTGGGTTAACTTGGTTAAAGGTAAGGCTATAGAACTAAAGTTCTTAATGAACCTTCAGTAGTATCCAGCTAACCCTAAGAAACTACGAATCTCCATTGGTGTCTTCGGTTGTTCCCCCTGTAGAACATATTCTACCTTTTTAGGGTCAACACGAATACCCGAAGTAGATACCACGTGTGACACAACCTCAGAGACAGAATCAACAGGGATCACAGAGAAGGCAGTCTCAAGGAGCAGCTAGAGGACGTGGACAAGCGTCTCAAGCTGGATCGTCAGCACCAACTCAACCTTAGGCGACAACGAGGTTCTATGCTATGAACCCACCTGATGCAGTGGTCAACCCACGGGTTGTGGCAGGTCAGATGGAACTACTATATTCTGATATGTCTAAATCCTGTGTTATATCTGTTTTGATTGACCCGGGTGCTACACACTCCTTTATCACTCAAAGAGTGATTCGTAACTACAATATGACAGTCAGTCATAGGGCAGATAGCTTGTTGCTGGAAACTCCGTTGAGAGGATCTGCTATTTTGCAGGAGGTATGCTCTCCCTGCATCCTCTTCTTTTCTGATCATCACATTCAAGTGGATCTTATACCACTTGAGATGCAAGGATTTGATATAATCCTTGGGATGGATACCTTGGAAAGGTATAGGGTTGTCTTGGATTGTGAATCCAAGAAGGCTGTGTTTGCTGATGAAAGCAACACATGGATCTTTCAAGGAGAGAGAAAGATTCTACCCACCTGTCTTATGTCAGCTGTGGTTGCTGTTAAGCTGACGAGGCAAGGATGTTATGCATTCTTGGCCCATGTGGTAGATACTATCATGGAGAGTCCTAACCCTGCCGAAGTTCCTGTAGTCAGGGAATTCGAAGACGTGTTTCCTGAAGAACTTCTAGGTATACCACCGCCTCAGGGAAATTGATTTTGAAATCAATTTGGTCCCAGATACACAACCCATAGCCCAGACACCGTATAGGATGGCGTCTGCTGAAATGGCAGAGCTCAAGAAACAACTTCAAGAGTTTCTTGAGAGGGGTTTCATTCAACCAAGCACTTCACCTTGGGGTGCTCCGATTTTTTTTGTTAAAAAGAAAGATGGGTCAATGCGGTTGTGCATTGATTACAGACAACTCAATAAAGTAACAATAAAGAACAAGTACCCTCTGCCGAGGATTGATGATCTTTTTGACCAGTTGCGTGGTGCAACCATCTTCTCGAAGATAGACTTGAGGTCAGGATATCATCAACTTCGTATTAAGGACAGTGACATATCCAAGTTTGCCTTTAGGACAAGGTATGGTCACTATGAGTTCATAGTTATGTCGTTTGGACTAACTAATGCACCAACTACATTTATGGAACTCATGAATAGAATATTCCGACATTTCCTTGATCAGTGTGTTGTTGTCTTCATAGATGACAATCTGATCTATAGTAGAGATGCTCAGCAGCATGAACAACATCTTCGCCAAGCTTTGACCTTGCTAAGAGAACACAAGCTATATGCTAAGTTTAGCAAGTGTGAGTTTTGGTTGCCGAAAGTATCTTTTCTTGGACACGTGGTATCTGCTTTGGGTATTCGTGTTGACCCTAAAAAGGTAGAATCTGTTCTACAGTGGGAACAACCGAAGACACCAACGGAGATTCATAGTTTCTTAGGGTTAGCTGGCTACTACCGAAGGTTCATTAAGAACTTTAGTTCTATAGCCTTACCTTTAACCAAGTTAACCCAGAAAGATGTTCCTTTTGCCTGGAGTGATAAGTGCCAACAATCTTTTCAGTTGTTGAAGGAAAGGTTGACAAGTGCACCTGTACTTGTGCTACCTGAGCAAGGTAAGGGATATGTAGTTTTCTGTGATGCCTCCAAGAATGGACTCGGATGCGTGTTGATGCAGGATAAGAAAGTGATTTCTTTTGCTTCTCGATAGCTTAAGAAACACGAGGAGAATTATCTGACACACGATCTGGAGTTAGCTTCTTTGGTTCATGCCTTGAAGATCTGGAGACATTATCTCTACGGAGAGACATTCTAGATTTTCACAGACCACAAGAACCTTAAGTATATCTTCTCTCAGCATGAACTTAACATGAGGCAACGTCACTGGATGGAGTTAATCAAGGACTATGATTGTACAATTGATTACTATCCAGGGAAGGCCAATGGGGTTGCAGATGCCTTGAGTAGGAAATTAGCAACATCAACCATGGATAGGGCACAAATAAACTCTTTAGTATGCTCTAGGAGAGATATGCTTATCTCCTTAAGGCAAGACAATGTACAGTTGAAGGTATCATTGTTAGCCAGATTGTTGGCTGAGATGCATATAAAACCTACTCTAAGAGAGAAGATTAAGGAAGCACAACAAGTTGATGTTACAGTTCAGCAGATCAGATTGGAGTATGGTGATGAAAAGAGAGATGGTTTTCATGACTCTAATGATCAAGTGGCATGCTATCATGGGAGGATGATAGTACCGGATGTGGATAACTTGAGGAAGTTAGTTTTGGAAGAAGCTCATTCTTCGATGTATGCCATGATCCAGGGAGCACCAAGATGTATCGAAACTTGAAAGATATGTATTGGTGGCCTGGGATGAAAAAGGATGTTGCTGAGTTTGTTCTAAGGTATCCTGTGTGTCAACAAGTTAAAGCTGAACACCAGAAGCCTGCAGGGACAATGCAACCTTTACCCATACCACAATGGAAGTGGGACCATGTGACCATGAACTTTGTTTTTGGCCTACCCATGACAAGCAAAGGACATGATTCCATCTGGGTAATAGTTGATAGGTTGACAAAGACAGCGCATTTCTTACCTGTCAAAACAACCTATTCTGCTGAAAGGTTATCACAAGTGTATGTTCAAGAGATAGTGCGATTGCACGGAGTTCCAGCCACTATAGTTTCTGACAAAGGTCCCCAGTTTACAAGTCATTTTTGGGAGCAGTTACACAGAGATTTAGGCACCAAATTAAGGTTTAGTACAACCTTTCATCCACAGACTGATGGACAGTCGGAAAGGACTATACATACCTTGGAAGATTTGTTGAGAGCATGTGTTCTCCAGTTTACCAGGAGTTGGGATCTACACCTAAGCTTGATAGAGTTTGTCTATAACAATAGCTATCAACATGGCATTGATATGGCACCTTATGAAGCTTTGTATGGTAGACGTTGTAGATCACCCTTATGTTGGTATGAGATTGGTGAACATCAGTTGTTAGGTCCTGATCTTGTGCAACAGACTACAGAGAAGATCAAAGTGATACAACAACAAATTAAGACTACACATGATAGGCAAAAGTCTTATGATGATAAACGTCGTAGGCCCTTAGAGTTCCAAGTTGGATACAGAGTGTACCTCAAGGTCTCGCCTTGGAAAGGAGTCCTTCGTTTTGGAAGGAAAGGGAAGTTGACTCCTAGATTTATGGGGCCTTATCCAATCATTGAACGGGTTGGAAAGGTAGCCTATAGACTAGAGTTACCTCCAGAGTTGTAGAAGTTACACCATGTGTTCCACATTTCTATGCTGAGGAAATGTCACCCTTACACCGAGTCAGTTCTACAACCTATGGAAGTTAAATTGAATGAAGATATAACTTATAAGGAAGGACCAGTGTCAATCCTTGACAATAGAATTAAAAATCTAAACAAGAAATATATAAGTCTTGTGAAAGTCCTCTGGAATCACTGTTGTGTTGAAGAAGCCACTTGGGAACTAGAGGAAGAGATGAGAAGGAAATACCCTGCTCTTTTCTCCTAATATGTTTTATCGATTTCGGGGACGAAATCCTTGTAAGGGGTGGATAATTTGTAGCATCCCTGACCTGGGTTATAAGTTGACCCTAGGTGTTTTGCTTAATCATGTAATTAAATACTTGTAATTACTCCCTCACATGTAATTGATTCCTGAGGAACATACATTTTCAATTTTGTCCTTTTTAAACAATGTTGTAGTATTGTTTTGTGATACAGGGACCTATGTGCAAATCATACAATTAGAGGGGTTAACTTGCAAAATTACACATGTTAAGATGTTCCTCTGATGATGAGACATCATACGAGTGAATATTATGAGGTATGATGGATTTCCCAAGCTTGGGCATCAAGATGCAGCTTGTGGAACAATCCTTGTGCTTAAAACCCTAATTTTGGAGTAAAGTGCAATTTACCTAAAATGTGGGGTGCAACTTGTAAAATACCCCTTCAAGAATATCTTTTATGACTCTTGACATCATTTAGAGTAGGAATGATGAAAGAGGTGCTTCAATTGAATAATCAGATAAGAAGAATGACCTTTGTAGTAAAATCACCTAGTATGAGTAAGGAGACCCTTCATATATGTACCTTAGGTTGCATGTTGGTTTTCTTTACCCTTAGATCTTGAGTTTTGATGGGCTTTGCTTAAGTTATGATATTTGGAACGTGCCTTAGAAGGAAGGAGGGACCTAGATGAGAAATCCATAAACTAGAGGTCCTTATGGTGAAAACTAACCTAAGCTATATAAGCTTCTTCCTTTGTAAACCAAGTAAACGTATTTTCTTCTCTTCTTCACTTCTCATCTTGCTCAACCGACCAAGGCAGAGCTCTGGAGCTCAAGAAGAAGACAAACCTGTTCTAAGGTGAGAAGAGACCATCTTCTAGCTCGGATTCATGGAGGAATTCCTTGTATAAGGTTGGTTTTATGGTTATCTCACTTAGGTTTCTTGTTCTAGCCGACCTTCCCCAACCTTTTCTTGGAGAAACTTCTTTGGCCGACCTGTGGATCTCAAGACGCCATTAAAGGATTGAATCTTGGAAGCTTGGAGCTCTAGGAACAACGTTTAAGGTGGGTTTTATAACTCTAAACTTCTTTCTTTATTATGCATATCTATGTTCTTGCCAATTAAGTACTTAGTTCTTCTTCTTCCCCATTCTTCCTTGCACTTTTGTAAGCAATCCGTGGAGTAAACGACCTGAACAGAGGTTGAAGATGATGGGCATGAATTCCTAGGTAACTTTATCAAATGACCTTGGACCATTTGGTCTAAACGGTTTGCAAACCGTTTGAAATCAAACGGTCTCAAACTGTTTGACATCATGCGGTCTTGCAAGACCGTTTAGATTCAAACGGTCTCCAAGACCATTTGATAGGGTTGACCAAGGTAAGACCATTTAGAGGTCTGTTTTACACATGTTGAAGTTAATATCTACAAAGAAGCATAACCTAATTGCAAACCAATCACAAGTTGAAGGCACTTCAGCCCCCTAAACCCTAATGGGATTGAATTGCTGATTTCAAGGATAGATTTTGGTGAACTTTGGGTTGAAGGGCCCAAACGGTCTCAAGACCATTTGGGGGTTCACTCAAACGATCTCAAGACCGTTTGGTGACAACCCAATACCGTTTGGAGGTCTAGGGTTAAGGAAATTTGATGGTTTGAGGCTCCCATCACAATAGGTTGATGAATTGAATAAAAGTGCTGATTTTAGACCTAATTAGGGTTCAACTCTTATCAAATCGACTTAGATTTTGATGAAACTTTGGGAAAATGGTCTCAAGACCGTTTGGAGGGTGTCCAAACGATCTCAAGACCGTTTGAGCCAAGTTTGGGACCAATTGGATGTCAATTGATGGGTTCAACCTCAATATGATTCATGTTGAGGAGCATTGATGGTTAACCGATTGCAAACCCTAATCGAGTTGGATTCAACCCTAAATGGCTTTCAATTGAGGGTCAATTTGGTGTCCAATTGATTAAGGCTAACTCTAATTGACTCAATTTATATGTGGTTAACAAGGATATGGCCAATTGAAGGCTTCAACATAGAAAATCCCAATCGAGTATAGCCTTTGATTCACCTTTGAGGTCCATGCAGTTTTGAGCCCATTTGGACCAAACGGTCTCAAGACCGTTTGGATCCAAATGGTCTCAAGACCGTTTGAGGCCAAGCGGTCTCAAGACCATTTGGGGCCAAATGGTCTCAAGACCATTTTGGCTCAAACGATCTTAAGGTCGTTTGGTCCAATCGATCTCAAGATCGTTTCATCTCATACGGTTTCAAGGTCGATTCATTTCAAACGGTTTGGAGGTCAACACTCTCAAACGGTCAATGCACCCATGAGGTCTTGGTGACCATGCGGTCTTGAAGGTCAAAGTGCCCAAACGGTCAACGCCCCCAAACGGTCTCAAGACCGTTTGGAGGTTGAGAGGTGAAACCGTTTGGAGACTTTTAGGGCTGTTTTTGCTTAATCGTTTGAAGGTGTAATTGGTGCAATGGTGGTCTAATCTAAACCCTAATGGTACCCACAGACATTAAGGGGCTAAGTGACTAATAGATTGAACCATGTGGTGATTAAAGGTGTACTTTACCAATGTGCCCTTGAAGGGTTCATATAGATGATACCTTGTTTTAATCAAACCCTAATGACATGATAGTGGAGACTTAGCTTATGTTAATCAATGAGGACTTGAACTAACCTATTCTAGAGTGATGTAATCACCATCTATTAGTAAGAGGAGAGAGAATGTACCATTTATGGTTGAAACTCAAATAAAATACCTTCAATGTATATGAATGTGCATGATTAGGGTATGATCCACCTATATGAGATCATGAAAACCCTAATTATGATAATTGATGAATCTTAACCTAATTTGAAGGCATCAATGATGATGTTTCTTATACATGATAATGCTATGATATCAATTCACTATAAAGTGAATAGTAAACCCTAATTCTAGGGAAATATGATGAAATGTACAATAAACCCTAATTCCAAGTTATGCTTTTAAGCATGAATCTTCATGATTTAAGTATGAAAGGAGGAACCACTATTTCTAATCATAATGGAAGGGATTGGATAACCCTAATTGATGAAAAGCAGGGAACCTAGCTCTTGTAAGAGTATGAAGGTATAACTCTTGAAATGAATTGTTTATTATTATTAGTTGAATTACCCATGCAGGTTCTTATATGAGGATGATCATATCCAGGTAAGGATTATGATACCATATTCATTGAAAGCATGTTGTTAGCTTAATAAATAGTGAATATGCTATGATGCCTAAGTTTAAGTAGCATCATATGAGATGATAGGCTATAAGAGCCATGAGTAACATCAAGGTCATGCTGATTAAATGACTTATGATGAGTTGATATCCTTTGGTAACTGATATGAGTTAAACTTGATACATTTAGTATTATTCTTGTATAGCAGTGTTTTAATATTTAAATGCTTGGAAACGTGTCTGATGTTAAAAGAATACTAAAATGTACCTAACTAATCAAGTATAATCATACCATGTAGAGCCCTGATCATAGATCCATCATTGTCAGAAGTAAATGATGGTGAAATAGGTTTTCTTAAGGGAACTCCTGGATCACATACTTTTGAGTATGTGGGGGAATATGGATGTGTATATCCTTACATCCTAGTGTAGGAATTGATGTAGATATATCTTAATCTATCAATCCTTCACTATATGTTTATGCCGGGGTGATGTAACACTAATCTCACAAGGAAATATTTTATACCACATCGATGAGAGATAAACAAGAAATCTTTCGATGATGAAGAGAGTACACAATGCCACTGTGATTCTAATAGCGAAGTACCAGAATACCCTGGTAAGATATAGTAGCAGAGACACTAGATGTCCTGCATGTTTATCCTCACTCTGACTGAGGAAGATAAGGTCATAAGAATCCGACTCTTTTGATGACCTAGGTATGATACCGATGCGACTTAATAAGTGATCAGTTGGAGTATG
The DNA here is from genome assembly GCA_963693085.1 of Alisma plantago-aquatica. NCBI lineage: Eukaryota > Viridiplantae > Streptophyta > Magnoliopsida > Alismatales > Alismataceae > Alisma > Alisma plantago-aquatica. The sequence continues at coordinate 845,223,502 of OY856412.1, forward strand.
AGCAGTATACTTCATCTCCGCAGGGCATAATAATGTTTGTAAAACATAATCAACCGCGTAGCATATCTGCTTAGTTTAAAACTACGAGATACAATGACTGAATTTACACTGCCTAGTAGATATGTTTTTCATATTTCTTAAATGCTATTTTCCTACTTAATGTCAATTTGCTGTTGATTACCTTAAAAGCTTTTATTGCTTATGTTGTTCTTTTATTGCTATAATAAAGCTTCTGGCGGAGAGTTATAACTCTCACTGGGACAATTATTTAAAATTGTCTCACTCCGTAGACTTCAACGTTTTAGGTGGTCGTTGGGGACGAAGGAACCAGTCTGTAGGTGATCAGTATCAGCAGCAGCATCAGGAGCAGTAGTGAATCTCAGGTGGAGATACTGACTGCTGAGCCATGTAGTTAGTTGTCCTATGTCATCTCTGTACTCTCAGGTCCTTGGAGTTAATTGGTCTGAGATTTTGATTTTCAATCTTGAGATTTTGTATCTGGTTGTATATAATCACTCAAGAAGTGATTTAGCAGAGATGTAAATGGTTTATATTGCTTTTATGAAAGAAGATTTATGATTTTAAGATCTTGTCTCGAAAAGTTTTAATTTTTCATGGTTTTTCGTATTCCGCTGTTAATCGAATGCTTCCGCTGAGTTTATGTCGTGTTTTGGAGATCGGAGCCCACACTATGAGTCAGTTAGAAGGAGTAGTCAACCCGAGGGCATGATAGGTCAAATGGAGTTATTTTATTCTGATTATTCTTCTTCCTTCTTTATATCTATTTTGGTTGACTTGGGTGTGACACACTCTTTTATCACTAAGGAAGTGATAGGTATTTGTTCTTTTCCTACTAGTCATATACATGATAGTCTCTGCTTAGAAACCCATTTGGTTGGTTTTGTTGAGTTGCAGGAGGTGTGTCCATATTGCATTCTTTCTTTCTCAGGACACAACATTCAAGTGGATCTCATACTACTTGACATGCATGGATTAAATGTGATCCTTGGAATGGACACTTTGGAAAAGTATCTAGTGGTTTTATACTATGGTGCCAAGGTAGTGACATTCTGTGATGGTGATGTTTCGTGGATCTTCCAATGAATAGGAAGCTTCTTCCAACATGTATGGTGTCAGCTATGACAATGAAGAGGCTAATGAGGCAAGGTGGTGAAGTGTTTTTGGCAGATGTGGTGGATACCAAGGTGAGGAATACTAGTATTTAGGAAGTTCCATTTGTCTGTGAGTCTAAAGATGTGTTTCCCAATGAGTTCCTCGGTGTTCCCCCTCCCTGAGAGATTGATTTTGAGATCAATCTAGTACTCGGTACACATGAGATAGCACAAACACCGTACAAGATGGCACCAACTGAGATGCAAGAGTTAAAGAAGTAGTTGCAAGAGTTGCTTGAGAAGGGCTTTATCAGACTGAGCACATCCCATTGGGGGTGCTCTAGTGTTGTTTTTGAAGAAGAAAGATGGATCTATGAGGTGTTTACCAGTAGTTCAACAAAGTGATGATCAAGAATAAGTATCATTTGTCATTGATAGATGATTTATTTGACAAGTTGTGAGGTGCCACAATGTTCTCGAAGATAGTTCTAAGGTCAAGATATCATCAATTCCGTATCAAGGTGGATGACATACCCAAGTTAGCTTTTTAGACTCAGTATGGTCAATATGAGTTTGTGGTTATGCCATTTAGGATAACTAATGCACTGACACCATTGATGGACTTGATGAATAGGGTATTCTGACCTTACCTCGACCAGTTTGTGGTGGTGTTCATTGATGAAATCCTGATCTACTCCCAAGATAGACAACAACATGAGCAACATGTAAGGCAAGCATTGACCTTGTTGAGACATCATAAGTTGTATGCTAAGTTTAGAAAGTGTGGGTTTTGGCTGAAGGAGGTGTCTTTCCTTGGACACATGAATCTATTGAAGGTGTACGAGTGGATCCAAGAAGGTTCAATCTGAGTGAGAATGGTAGCATCCGAAGACACCAACAAAGGGTTGCAGTTTCCTTAGTTTAGCAAGCTATTACAAGAGGTTCTTCAAGAACTTTAGCACAGTAGCATTACCCCTAATGAAGTTGACAAGGAAAGATGTGCCATTTGTCTGGGATGACAAGTTTAGGGGTTCTTTCCAGATTTTGAAGGAGAAGCTGATCAGTGCTCCAGTTTCGGTTCTGCCAAAACAAGGGAAAGTTACATAGTCTTCTGTGATGCATCAAAGAATAGTTTAGGTTGAGTTCTGATGAAAGACAAGAACATGATTTCTTTTGTTTTGTGATAGCTTAAGAAACATGAGGAGAGTTACTCAATACATGATCTGGAGCTTGCTATAGTGGTCCATGCCTTGAATATATGGAGACATTACCATTACAATGATAAGTGTCAGATCTTCACCAACCAGAGGAACTTGTAGTACATCTTCTCAAAGCAGGAGATGAACATGTGGTATAGATGTTGGCTAGAGCCGATCAAGAATTAGGATTGCACCATAGACTACCATATAAGGAAGGCAAACATGGTGACAAATGCTTTGAATAGGAAATCTTCTTCATCATCATATATGGATAAGCCATAGTTGTATTCTTTGGTGTGACATAAGAGAGATATGTTGGTCTCGTTGCATCATATGAATGTAAAGTTGGAAGTGTCCTTGCTAGTAGGACTATTGGCATAGTTATAGGTGAAGCCTACATTAAAGAAGCATATTAGAGATGCATAGTGTGATGATACTATGATTCAACAGATCAGTAGAGTTTTGTAACAAGAGTGTGATGGTTACCATTAGTCAGAGGATGGGACAGTATGGTACCACAGTAGAGCAGTGGTACATGATGTTGATGATATAAGAAAGTTAGTTCTGGAATAATTTCACTCTTTGATGTATGCTATGCATCCAGGTAGCACCAAAATGTACCAGAATTTTAAGCTCCTGATAGAGGTCCTCAGTTTATAGTCACTTTTGGGAGCGTCTTCATACAACCATGGGTACACAATTGAGGTTCAATATTGCGTTCCACCCACAGAAAGATAGACAGTCTGAGAGGATGATACTGACTTTAGAAGATCTATGAGAGCTTGTGTCTTGTAGTTTTTGGGAAGTTGGGATGTACATCTCAATTTGATAGAGTTTGCCTATGATAACATATATTAGAGGAGTATTGACATGACATCTTATGAGGTTTTATATGGGAGACATTGCAGGTCTCCATTGTGTTGGTACAAGATTGGGGAATGTAAAATTCTAGGTCCTGAGCTTGTACAATAGACCACAGAGATGATAAAGATGGTACAACAATAGTTGAAGGCAGCCTAGGATAGGTAGAAGTCTTATGCTAATAATCATCGAAGGCTGGTGGACTTCCAAGTGAGATACAATGTGTACCTTAAGGTCTCTCCTTAGAAAGGTGTTTTGAGGTTTGGAAAGAAGGGTAAGTTGACTCCCAGATATATGGGACCTTACCCTATGGTGTCACATGTTGGGAAGGTGGCTTATAAGTTGGAGCTGCCACTTGAGTTGCATAAGTTGCATCTAGTGATCCATGTTTCAATGTTGAGGAAGTGTCACCCTGACACTAAGTTGGTTTTGCAGTCAGTGGAGGTTGAGTTGGATGAAGATGTGCCGTATGTGGAAGGTTCGATGTTGATCCTTGATACAAGGAGTAAAGAAGTTGAAGAATAAGGATATTGTTTTGGTTAAGGTTTTGTGGCATCACCATGACGTAGAGGAAGCCACATGGGATCTTGAGGATGAGATGCATAGGATGTACCCATCTCTTTTCACGTAGGATTTCGGGGGCAAACTCCTTGTTAGGGGTTTAAGATTGTAAGACCCCTGACCTAGATTAGTGCTTGATTGTGTTTTATTTTCTTAATAAGATGCTTAAACCTTAATGTAATATCTTGATATGCCTTAATAATATGTGATAAGTTTATGCTTTCAGTTTGGTCCCGTTTGGTTGATGTTTGAGCTGGTTATGCTTGTTTTGGACCAAGTTGCAATTTACCAATGTTGAGGGTCTATCTTGCAATTTGTCACATGTAGATTGTGCCTTTTGTGCCTTAGAATCATGATAGAGATAATTATGCTTAGGGGTGCCTTGTTGGGTCTTGGTTGATGAGGTGACATCATAAGGTGATGCTAGGGTTTGCATGGCTTTGTATGGATGCTTGAGTTGGAGGTGTATCGACCTTGTATGTGTTGGTTTTTGAAGTGTTGTGACCACAACACTTCCTTAGGTAATGTTTGTTTCAACCTAGTGTCTTGGGAAAGTTCTTTGGGTTGCTAGGGTTTGGCTTTGATGGAGTGTTGTGATTGTTTGGCTTTGGTGACCTAGTGTAGCGGTCGCTACATTGTGTACCTTGTTTTGTTGTGACCTTGGTGTGTAGTGTACCTAAGTGATTGCTACACTACCTTATTTTCATCACCCTTTCTTGCATGCAAGTCTAGTGTGGTTGCATGGCTGATCCTTTGGTGAAAAGTGTCCTTTTGGTTCTCTAATACCTTGACACTTCATATCTTCACCTCCCTCATACCCCTTGAGTATATAAGCTCTCTCTTTTACATACAAGTATCTCTATTAGCTCTCTCTTTCCTATCTTGTTCCTTGAGTTCAGACTTGATCTTTGTGGAGTAAGAGGAGGTGGTGATCTTGGAGCTTTGGTGTCTGATCATCCTTACATGTGGTGATCTTGAGCTTGATCATATTCTTTGTGGTGATCCTTGGTGATATTTCATATTGGCAAGTGGTTCTACTCCCTTGATCTCATTTCTTTTGAACCCTACCTTCTTTCTTCCTTCTCTTGGCCATGGAATATGGATGACCATGGTGTCTATCTTTAAGAAACTTCTCTTTACAAAGGTCAAACTATGGTTTGACCATGGTAGTACCTAAGTGAGATGGATGCTTCTTCTTCTTTGTTCGACCTAGGGTTTGAGCTTTATTTTTCTTGAGCTCTCCTTTGCCCTTAGTGTGTTTTCTTCTTCTTATGGTGACCTTGTTGGCTATGGAGTTGATCAAAGTTGGAGTTCTTGTTCTCTCTTGGAGCTCATGGTTTTCGAGTTTGATCTTTATCCTAAGGCAGGTTATATAACTTCCCCCTCTACTATTATTGCATCATATTATTGTTTTCATGTCACTATTCTATATTTAAAATGTGAGATTAAGATGCAATATGATACTATAATGATCTAGGGTTTATGATTTTGAAGTATTCTTGCATGGATACTCTTTCTCCTAAACCTTAATTTCATGTACCCGATTTCTATGTGATGGTGAGTTGATGTTCCTTGCATGCACCTTGATCATTGGTTTCATAATCATGTTTGTGTTTCAACCATTATGTGTTGGTTGGAGATTTTGGTTCTTGTGTACTAATGTTGGACATCACTTTTCTCTCTCTTGTATGTATTTCCTTGTTGATCTTGAAGATGAACGTTTTTAGGGTTTTGATGTTTGCTCGTCCATGAGGTTTCATTTGGGTAACATTTGAGTTCTTGATGGTTGATCTTTTCCTACGGTCGACATGCTCTCATTGGTTTCTTGGGGTTGCTTTGAACATGTTGAGGTCGCTACATATGAGATCTTGTTATGGGTAACTACCCATGTTGATTTTGTTGCGGTCAAAGTACCTTGGTTGGTTTTGAGGTCACTACCATCATCATGTTTCTCTTTGTCGCTTCCCTCTTGTGTGGATGCTTGGTTAGGTCTCAACTCTAACCCTAGTCCCCTTGTAGTCTATATACATGGACCCTTGTTGTGGTCACAAGAGTGGGATAACCCTAAGTGTGTGGTCACAATGCATGTTTTTGAGGTGGTTGGTCACAATAAGTGATCTCTTGCGGTCAAAATGTATGATCTTGTTTGATGAGTCACTATACATGGTTCTCTTGTGGTCGCAACATGTGTTTAGCTTTGCTTGGTTGCAACAAAGTGATGACCTAGTGGATGGTCGATACATGTATGAGTGACGATCGCTAAACCTTATACTTTGAGTGGTCTCTATAGTGTGTAACTCATGTTGGTCACAACATATGTGCTATGAAGCTTGGTCGCTACACTTGTTTTCTTGTATGGTCAAAACATAGTGCTTCTAGGGATGATTGACTAATAATTATAACTATGATGCTTAATCCTAATGTTCTCCAATGATGTGGGAGATTATGTGCCTAGGGTTTAATGACAATTATTAAAATGGAAACCCTAATTGGCTATATGAGAAATTGTAACCCTAATTTCAAGTGTATGATGTACTTGTAGAGATTTCTTGAATGAATAGTATGTGGTTATGTTTTCTCTCTCCTACTTGTGTCATCCTAACCTTACAGGTGGAATGAGTATCATAGCTAGTGATTGCTATGGTGTATTCAATATGACATAAGGTGATGATTATTGGCCTTTATGAGGCATTATGAGATAAGTGATGATGTGATTTGGGTCTTATGACATGGTAGTGGCTCAGTGCCTAGTGTGAGGTGATATCCTCTAGTGATGAGTTGAGGGATTGTTATTCCCTAAAGGAGGTGATAATGTTGATGGCATTGTATGACATTGATATCAAGTGATGATGTAACAAATTCATACCTCATATGTTTAATATCTTTTGGAGTTGTACCTTTACCCCTATTTTTGTAGGATATGTTTAAGGTTTATACATTGTAACTTGATTGTTTCTAAAAGATACCTAATTGGTCTAACTAATCAAGTGAAACCCTAATCATGTAGTGCCCTATGCCTTAGATCCATTCCATAGTTAGAACTTTGTTGGATGGTGAAACAAGTATTCCCACGGGAAACCCGGAGTGCATTTTGTTGACTATGCATGGTGCAAGTGACTACGTGTCCTTGACATCTTGATCACAAGTGTTATGAGAACGACTGGTGTTAGGTTTCAGCGATGATGAGAATGTGACATGATGTGATAGAGGACAACTGTGGTTTTACCTCCCTGATTAGGTTATATACCCTTGTTTCTAGCACTGTGACCTGTACCAAGGTGGTCTAGGTGTTTAGAGGACCATAGCTTTGACTATGAGTTGCTATCTATAGGACTATAGAATTAACTATAAGTTGTTGTTTTGTAGTTGACTACATGTCACTACGGTGCAGACATGAACTGACTGAGTAGTGCTGGAGAAGATCATGGAGTCTGGCTCTTCCATTGATCTTGTATGGCCCTGATTTCGACTTAGTAGTGATCAATTGGATTTGGGTGGTACGACTCAAATACTCAGGGAAAATAAAAGACATAATACAACCATGTAGTATATTCTGCATATGGTCAAACACAATTCACATTGGATGACCCCATGCCTTATATCTTACACTGTTTAGTTGATTTATAATGCTATAAGAGAGATCAACAGTTATACATGTTCTTCATATTACCTATAAAAGTATAAGATGTTCTACTCCACAGTTGTAGCTGCCTAAATTGCTTAAACAATGATAACTACTTTACTCATATCATTTAGCTAAATTTTCTCAACCTGATAATAATGTTATCTTCTTGCTTTCACTTATCTATGTTAATAATAGTTGTTGGTAGATAGTTATATATATCACTTGGATGTTGGTCTCACTCTATGGGTTTCCACATCTCTTATGTGTTTGTGCACAATGAGTTAGAGATTGTGAGGTTGAGGCTAAGCAGCAAGAGGAGCAATAGCTGTTAAAGGTTGGATATGCTGCTAGTGTTTTGTAGTAGAGTCCTGTGCCATCCCTATACTCTCAGGTCCTTGGGGGTGTTTTTTAGACATTGTATATCGACATGAGTTTTTGGAAATAGGCCATGATTGTACATATATGGGTTGTATATGTGAACATCTGATCATATGTAATAAGTTGTGGCAAGTTGGCCAAGTAAACAGTGAGATGTACCATCTTGTGGCATGATATGTAATACAAATGGCTTCATGTGGACTTAGATGTAATATGTTTCTAATTTTGTGGTTATAGGGAATTGGTTTTAATTTCCCCTATTTTATGGTGATCTTGGATGTTAGTTTTAGTTCCTCACATTATTTTTCAGTTATCTCATTTGTGTGGCATCAGGTTGTCACATATATATTATTATTATGTACATAATTCCACATTGTACTTATATTACACATTATGTCCATTAATTCCATAGTTATTTATGTAACAAAACATTATCAATATTTACGGACATGGAATTAACAATTGTTACTCCAAAGCATATTATTCATTTTAGTTTAACGATAATGTGAGTCTTAGTTATCAAAGGAAATACATGTAACATATTAGCACATATTTTGTTTATAATTATAATGAAAAATGTTTGAGTTTATTTAACTTTATCCTTGTTTGGTAAAATCTTGGAAACCGATCTTACACTCTTTTTAGATGTGGAATAGGGTAAGATTCTAAGTTTTGGTTCGTTACAGATAACTTGACCTAAGATCTATCTTTGAAAATATTTTTGGTCCACGCAACAGATCAAATAGGTCGTCGATCACACACTATGGGAACATCCTCACCCATAGTCTAGACATAACCGCTTAGTTCCATCCTTCTTTTTCACAAAAAGCACTAAATCTCCCCAAGGTGATGTACTAGGTTGAATGAAACCCTTATCAAGTAACTCTTGTAACTAAGTTTTTAGTTCTTTTAACTCTACATGTGCCATTCTATAAGTTGGTTACACTAGTGGGTGACTACTAGGTAGAATATGTATCTCAAAGTCAACATCTCTCTTAAGTGGTGAACTTGGTAACTCATCAGGAAAGACATATGGGAACTCACACACTATGGGAACATCCTCTATAGTAACTATTCTTTTCTCTGCCTTTGCATCTACCACATGTGCTAAAAAGGCCTCACACCCTTTTCTCATCATCTTATTGTCTACAAAAATGGATAGAATGCACATGGGTAAGAATTTTTTGTCTCTAGTGAAGACACATGAAAAACTACCTTGTCGAAGGATAGCCTCTTTCTTCCAATAATCTAATTGAACATGGTATCTCTCAAGGAAATCCATACCCAAATCATATGAAAAGAATTAATGTCTATGGGTATGATATTAACTACAATGGTATACCTAATGAAACTCAAAAGACATCTAGAACATACTTCTTTCAAAACTGTAGGCTCACCTAAAAATATACTAAAAATAGTCAAAATATAATTCTTGAGTTAAAAAGTTTAATCCACTAGATGATGATATTTTTGTAAGAGAATACATCACACTAGAATCTATCAAAACTATAACCAAAATGATGTCAAAGAGAAGCATATAACCTATAACAACTCTGGGGGAGACTACTCCTTTGGATCGAGTCATAGTAAACAAGCATCATGTATCTCATCCTATTCCATACGGTCCTTGCTATCCGCTACTAGTACTAGGTACCCCCTCTAGAGCGTGAGGCTAATGAAGAACTTGCCCCTCTAACTAGAGCCTATCTATGAGGAGTCTAAAACTATGACTGGGGACTATGTTCATATATAAGTTGAATCTTTGGGCAATCCCTCTTAATATGTCCCATATGTCCATGGAAATGACACACTTGGGTATTAACTCCCCAACACTAACCAGAATGTGTTTCACCATAGTTGTGACATTTCATTGTATCCAGTCTTCACATACCTATCACTACTGTTGAAGACAATAAAGTCTTTGATGAAGGTGCCCACCTCGATGGTGTATTCCATCTATTGGAACTAGATCTTCCTCCACTATGTGAAAAAGTAGATCCTTGTCTTATAAAACAACCAAAACCTTGACCTATCTTAAAAAATAAACCACCACTACCTATGTATCCATCAATGATCTATCCCCCTCTACCAAAATCTCCATACCTTTTCCTATTCTCAGAATGTTATCATCATTAATGACTCTTCAATACGTCTTTCTGCCACAAATTCCTTAAATTTTCTCCATCTCTCCTACTGACTACTAATGTACTATGTGTAATGTCAGGTCTAAAACCTGTGCAAAACCTCATGCATTTCTATATGTCATCTCATTCAATTATGGATATAAATTAGCAAATCTTGTAAAGTATGCCTCATATTCTCCAATTGTCATTTCACCTTGCCTGATGTTTTCTAGCTTTCTGATCTTATCACTCAGAAAGGTAGGAGGAATATACTTTAAGTGGAACTCAGCCACAAAATCTTTCTAGGTCATCACTGTATTTATTCTCTTGTCTTCTACTCCACAACACCATAACTCATCATATCCTTTAAGTAGATAAATTATATGGTTGATCTGCTTCTCTTCTTTTAACCCCAATAGACATAACAAAAATTCTAGGTGTCGGAGCAACACGTCTGCAACAACTAGGATTGTGGATAGAAAAAATCGGTCCCACCAAGCTTCTTTACAAGATCATAGGATCTCATCAGAGCCTTACCAAAAGATGAATCCCTCCTATCCATTTTATATTTTTCTTTTATTTCCAAGAAAATACAATACATCCTTGCCACCTCATCCCTATATTCTCCTAATTGAGACATTGCTTGAGGGTCAGTGCCATAATGACTCTCAACTTGTTCCTCACCAAAACCACCCCCTCTTACTGTCATTTGCATAATCCATAATAGAACACATATGTTAGAAAATTGCATATTAAAGAGGAAAATATCCCAACCTATTGGTCTCTAATTGACTCTATCCCAAATTAAACTTATCTCAAGCTCAACCTATGCTCTGATGCCAAAAGAGTTGACATGATTCAAACCTACTAACTAGGTTTTAGACCTAACTTGGAGGGATTAGATTAACCATCCACTTTTAACCATTTATTGAAAAAAACCTTAATTTTTTTCTTTGAATGATTAGAATGAACAAAGCATCATATATCTTGAAAGATAACATATCTTTTATGGAAAACATGACATGTTACAACTGAGTTTGACTTTTACATAAGGAAAGAGTTCTTTCATAATATAAATCAAGTTTGACTTATTAAACTCTGCTCTCATTTCTTACTCTCTCATTTCTAGGGTCTAGAGGAAGGATAAGAGACCCAATTTCTAATCTAGCTACTTTTCATAAGACGTTTGCTCTAATCTTGATAAAAGCTAGCTTCTATCTCTTCTGGAGGAGCTGGTCATTTACATGAAATGTGTCAGTAGGTTGATGAGCTAATGGCTCATTGAGTAGAAAATCAAAAGATAACCATAATAATTAGTAGATTACCGTTAATAGAATAAAATATGGAAGCATGCAAGCATGGTAGTTGAAAATTGTAAATCATTCAACATTATAATTGACCAGATACAAACTATAGTAAATAAATAAAAGAAATTCATACACATATGTTTTAGTACATTTACTATGCCTTGGACCCACATGAGGTGTACCACAACATGTGTAAGCATCATAGAAAGCTACTATACAAGACTTAAAATATTGTATGGGATCCTACATATGAATCTCAAAGTAGCATGTTTACATTGGGCATTACCATGTTTGGCTCTTAGTGGCTAATGGGAGTGACTGGATACTGGACTCCTCCTCTTAAACTAGGTACCCAGAAAGAGAGTCAAAACACTTGCTATCTCTGCATAAATGGTTCCACTTGGGCCAACCAACTGACCAGTATCATAGGTACCACCGACATCTCCATTTATTGTTGGGTACCACACTATTATAAGGAGTCTTCCCTCAATAGTCTAGACCCCCACACCCTCACTCAATACGATCCAGAATTCTCGATCTAGACTTATCCTCCAATTGAGAAGCACATTTCGTCATAACACATGCCTCATGTGAAGGATTCTACAATATTCAGGGCATCTATCGTCTAGTGATAATAAATTTTCAAATAAAACCATTATTATTGCTAATATTACCCTATCCTTGACAACTAAATAAATTTATAATGGTCATAAAATTTATTTGGAAAAATAGCAACTAACCAAAATCCTCTTCATTTCATAATTAGATCCTATAAGATCCCAAATTATGGCGAACCCATGGCTTCATGTGCCTCTAAATCCACCATATGATTCACCTATTTGAATGTATAAACATCTTAACAAATGGTATACTGAACAATATGTTTCCTCTACTGAAACTATTATATATTTATATAATTTCACAACAACAATATATTGAGTAAGGATCAACATAGAAACATCACTATCTTCATATATGTTTGTTGTAAATCAAGGTTAGAAGGTGATTTTCCATTCGTAATACATGATTTTAGCCTATTGATCTTCCATATGAACTTGAACAAATCGGATCCCACCATATGGATCTTGGAATTGGGCTTAGACCAACAAGGAAAAATTCCTACTAGCCTAGAGTTAAGTCAACAGACCTAAAAGGGTGTCGCCTGGAGGTAGAAGACGAAGAAAGAAAGTTAGCAAAAACATTTGGTTGTTGGGTTAGAAGGTTCCACACAAGAGAACAAGAGGAAAAGAAGAAATCTATGGTTAAAAATACTAACCAATATGAATATAAGTCAAAATTGTTGTTTTTTGTTGATCTCCTTGTTCTTCTTTGTCATCATAATAAGAATTGCCTTTGTGATTGCCTCCTATTTGCCATTCTAAGGATTTCGATGGAAGGAGGATGGAAGTACGAGACTAATGGTTCTTGTTACATCGATAATCATTTCATATATATAGGGTTCAAATATCTCTGTGATTCAATGAGCTGGGGGTGGCACAAACAAGCGAACAACTATCTCTACAAATGGTCTATGCAATCATCAGTTTCTTGACATTTAGTAGGCACTCGCCTTTGGTCTAGACAACCTTCAATTACCACCTTCAACCATGTCATCATCGGTTGATGGCTATTAGTGTGACCTTCAGTTCATGGAACCATTATTTTTCTCTCTCTTTGTTTGACACTCACCCATCAAACCTTTAGTTGATGCATGTCTGCCCAACCATCACTAGTCGTTCACCACTCCAGCCTTTGGTTGATGCCCCCTAGCAAAACCTTCAGAAGTCACTCCCTGCTAAACCATCAGTCTACCTGACCTTTGTTTTGTTAAACCTTTGGTCTATGGTTACCACTTTTTTTGATCTATGTATAAACAAAACCATCGACTAAAGTACTCCATGAAACCACCAACAGACTCTCCTTAGAAACCATCAGAATATAGTCTTTAACTGATCCATTCCACTAACCATTGGTTGATAGGTTGATGGTTCTCTTGAGAGAACTTGAAGGTTATTCAATATCTTAAAACATATATTTACAACCAAAGACAAAACCATTGGTTTCTCAAACTCAGAAAAACCTTCAATCTAAACTATTCAGTTTATCAACCAATGAAAACTCTATAGAAGACTAAAAAGGTCATAACTTCTTCATTTCAACTTTGTTTTGATTCATTCCTTTTGCATTGGTTTCGTGATTGAATTATATTCCTTCTATATAAAACATGACTAGATCTCTCATGAGGAATTTTTATCTTAAATATTTTATTTAATTATTTTAAAACTTTCATTTCACACATGTATAAATTATCTCATTGTTACTCATTCAGTAATCAAATATAACCTAATCTAAACACAAGTAATTCAGTGAATTTAAAGCATTGTTAAAGACATAGTTATCTCTAAGATTATCTTTAGTCCTCTAATTACTAAGAAATCAATGTGTAGGTTCTAACATTGGGTCTTTTCTGCACATTGTGGCTTTTACTATTCTTAGCCATGAGGAAGTGAGTGATAACCGAGATCCCACTTCTAAGGTATCCTCCTATAAAACTATCTCTAGTTCATTGTTGCATTACTGATCTCTCTAATATTGAGGAAGTTGATTTGGTGAGTTTTGGGGTGATGCATCATCTTCTTCATTCGTCTTATGGCCCTTTTGTGAGAGAGATAATGTCAGTGGTCATTTCATTTTGGGATCCTCTTAGTCACTCCTTATGTTTTTGGGATGTCATTCTGACTCCCACCCTAGAGGATGTAGTGAAGATCACTTGACTTCCTCTTCATGACTACTGCCATGTTGTGTCGAAGAAGTGGAGTTGAAATACAGAGCTAGCGAGTTTTCTAGGTGTGAATAAGTCCCAATCTACGTGATGGTTGACTGATGATGGTCGTCCCATTAACATGGCATACCTATGTGAGTCATTCAAGAAAAAAGTATGATGTGGTGTCTATTATCCATATGTACCCCATTTGTGAGCACACACATTGATCATCCTGACTGAGCTATTCTTTGAAGAGACTATTGGTCAGGTGGATGTTGCTTCTTTTGGAGTCATTGTTGTAATATAGAGGAAAGAAACTATTATTCATTTGATATTGACTGATCTATACAAGTGTCTAGATGAAGCACATCTAATCAGGAAGATGATGAACCCGTCAAGGTCCTGCATATTTATCTGGGGATGCACATCGGTCCTACTCAATTGGCAGAGTCTTCTAAGCCTCACCACATTATTGCAAGGAGTTCTTGTCAAAGCACATCTAGATAGGTGATCCTTTATAGATGTGTGGTGATCTGGATTGGTGTCTTTCTAGTCTAACATCAGCAGTCATGCATTGGGAATGGATGGAGTTCCATATTGACAACCCAGAGTATGGGGTGGCCATGCCTAAATTTTAGTGGTTGATCTTACCAGATTTAGATAACTATATTGCCTACTTTCCAGTGTTAATGTTGAGATAGTTTATCTGTCTCCAATGTGTGTACTAGATTGAAGCACTTCCTCCTTTATTCAAGAAGTTAATGATTGATTCCCATAAGTGTCATGAGACAACAACAAAAGTATGACTGAATCAAAAGAAGCTGACACATGATCTATTGCTAGTTGGCATGGACTATTCTCCAGAATACATGGAGTGGCTTGCATTGTCACATTCAGAGGTACTAACTTGTGATTCTTCTAGGGACCTAGAATGATATTTTGTTTTTCATTCTTTGAATGTTTTCTTTTTGTTTTTTTGGCACAAGGTGTTTATGTTTTTGTAAAAGTTTTATTTAGAAATAAAGATTATGTAATTCATGACGTGCAACACTGGATAAGGGCATTCCCTCCATGATTCTTTACTTGTGTGTTTGGATGTAAGTCCCTATCGATTTTTGAGGTACAATTCACTATGAGACCCCTTTTGATGGATTAGATAGTCATGATCAATCTAACCTCTTGCCTATGCATTTAGTACTTCAGATAGATGCCAGTTTAAGCTTTGAAGGAAAAAATTCTTTGGGGTCACCTCCTTCTCATCCTCTTTTCTTAGTGAAGTCAAAAATTTGAAACCCTAATCATTTTAAGCTATTATCCACATTGGTCTCTTAATGGTTGATGGTTCTTCCCTTTAAATGTATGTATCTTGTTCTACTATGAGGTTAGAACCTTCATTCTAGGGGAGGAGATAGACTCAGGCTTTGTTGGACTTAGATGTCATGCTAAGTACTGAGGTTCTGCGATGCAATGGGTGTATCAACAATCACTCCCCACCCTATTGGGATAAGGCGCCAGGTGTCAGAGACACCTTAGTAGGCTTCACTCCTAAAAAGTTAGTGTTGCAATCCACCACAAGCATACATCTACCTAACTAAAGGGTTTTTTGGCGATCTTTTTGTGAGGTGTCCACTTGTCATGGATCTTTGCATTAAAGTTTTTTAATGGACATTGATGCACAAGGCCTTATTATGAGATCTGATGGTACAATGAGGAATGTATGGGATTTTCCTAGTGAAGGTATTTCACCTCGTTGCTCTTAGGTTGGTCTATGGGGAGGTTGGTCTCACCTTTTTCTAATAGAAGAGACGTGGATAGCCACAATGATTTTCAACTTTTTTTCACCCTCCAATTTTTCTATCTTTGGTCAACCCCAACAACTGTTAGCATTATGGAACTTATCTAGTTATAGGCATCAAGAATTTTTTTATTGTGAGGATCAGACTGAACACGCCTCTATGGACTCATAGTTTTTGCAATCCTCTTATGATATTGATCACATGACTCCACCTTGCCTTCACTGTTGTCATGAAGATGCTTAAGGTATTTTAAAAAATCCAACCTATTTTAAGGATCATTTTTTAGGTTGACCAACCAGTGGGGCCTCAGGATAGCTATCATGCTCCTTCCATACTAGGCCCTTAATTCTACTTTGAACTTTCCATTTTGGGGCACATAAGGGGAATGCAGTCAAATACTTAAATATATTTTTGGTTCATTTTTGAAGATAGGAGATTTTGTCTCCCTTACAAGGATCTTTACCAGAGTCTTAAAGTCATTGAAACTTTCTTGTTGATGAATGCATATTCATCCTAATTTTACTTGCATTTTTAGCTTGGTTTTTTACTCAGTTCTCTCATTTTAGTTACAACTAGCTTGTGGTTAGGTTTTCTTAATTTTATGTTAAGTTATAAGGTTTTATCCTAATTGCACAGTTTCAAGTGAATGATTGAACTTCAATCTATATGAACTGGTGTAGGAGACAACAGTCCTAATAAATGGGTAGTGGGCTAAAGAAACTTTTGATGAAATGGACCTTATTTTCTTCTACCCATCCCTTCATCAGATGTCATTTCCATGAATTAGAAGCTTCATCGATGGCATCCCTCTCTCTGATGCCAATATCCCCTTTGGGTGGGTTCACTACATATCCCACAATTCCCACTAGTCTAACAAGAACTAAGCATGATGCCTAATCTAGCATTAAGCATCTACGATAGACCCTCTAAAAACCCCATGACTTCCCATCAATCCACCCCGATGGGAATACTGTCTAATGAGCACCTTGATTCCCATCCACCGATGCCCAACCTATACACATATAGTGACGATAGAGCACACTCAACACATCAATGACTGATGGAAATCCTACTGTCATGAAATGACGAGAGAGAAGATAGATAACAATTCTGTCCCCACACTATAATGGATGGGTTGACCATCACACACTACTGAAAGTCCTACCCAAACTCTGATGGGATACTTTCCATCCGCTCCAATGCCTGACCAACACTCACTTATGACCTCAGCTAGCTAGTGTGCCCTGACAAGGACCATGTGTATGCCCTCTGATATATGGGTAGATCCAAAGCACTAATGGTTGTCCTTGTTGGTGTATATGCCCTCATAGAAAATCATATGATGATTGTAAAGGCATATCTTGTATATGATTTAATTAATAATAAAGCAATCTTCCAAATTATTTTTTTATTTAGTTATGAGATAGTGATGTAACATAATAAATGTCTAAAGAATGATATTGCTCAATGACATATGTCTTTGGGTTGATGATTTGAAAAATGAGATCATACAGATGTCAAGAGTATATATATTCTTATTATGTCCCTAGTCAGATGTCATTGTGGAAGGCTGATAGACAACAATGACACATAAGACTAGAGTGTGTGTTGGTTGATGATAGAATCTCATCCATCATGATATGTGATATCAAACCAAGCACATAAATAGTTGTTAGAGAACAGTGTATCAGACAGGCCCACCATGAGAATGACACATGGAAACCATTACAAGGGAGTCAATCATCTCTCATAGTGTTGGTGGTGATTGTGGTTCTTAGACCTAAAGTCACTACACTCATCACATGTCATTCAATGTGTTTTGACATCATCTACCGTGATCCTGAATAAGGGCTGCCATAGAGGAGATGATTAGGTGCACTATGAAACATGGGGATGATTGTGAGTGGAATTGGACCCTCCTACGGGAGTATGATATCATGGCCACTTGATTAGCGAGACTGAGAAAAGCATGGCCATGTACATATGAGTCAATATATGATATTGAGCTTACATATATCTCAGAAAGTCTGCTCCAGTTCAAGGAACAAAGATTGAATGTTGAAGAAGATGAATCTTCCATGCCCCGAGTTCAATCTGGATATAAGTGACAAAGGAGCTATACAAACACTGCAACACCAATCACATCTTATAGGTTGAAGTTGTTCTCTAAAATTCCATTTACTTGGGTAGAAATGTTGTGTTTTGATGTAGCCCTATTTTGGGGCTCCATCTCGTGCCATTTTGCACTTTAATCACATCTAAACAAGTTAGATTGCAAGTTAATTCCTCCAATATGTGTTTTACTATCAAATGCGCTTATGAATGTTCTTTGCACTGTTTTCAGGTACTTGGACCATACCATGGATGGATGAGAGAGAAGGAAGGATTTCTAGTGCTCCTCCACTCATGGAGGGGTCCAAAGAAGGCCCCAAAGCTCCCTCAACCTACCCCTAATGGCCAAGAGTCGTCATCAAGCAAAGAAATCCGTGAATGATGAAAGATGAAGTTCAATTACCTAGTGCAAACCCCAACACAACTGTGGGCATACCCCCATGGTCGTGTCTTTTATGGAAAAGAATCAACAAAATCAACAGGGACTTGCACCCAAGATACCACGATTGTGGTCACCAACATTGTCGTGGCCAACATAGGAGAACACGGCCGTGCCCCCCCCACAACAGCCGTGGGAATTTCATGCAAAACCCCCAAAATCAATAGGGAGTGCCCTTGAACGCCCATGACCATGGCTGTGGCCTTTGAAGACCAACTCGCTCATGCTGCTGCCCCACGATCAGGGTCCCCTCCTCCAAAATGGTCATGTTACTCAACACGGCCGTGGCGGAGTGGTGCCACTCATCCAACATGACTGTGGCACTCCGCCACGGCTGTGGCCACCTCCTACTTAGCATTTTCACCACCCTTCCACACCATGCCCCTATCCACTCTCCACGACCGTTCTCATCTCCACGCACCACAACCGTGCTACCCTACCACGGCCGTGTTGCCACCCAAAACCTACCACTTTCTGCACTGATTTTCCCATAATACCCCTACTTACCCTAGTGCTTCCACCACCACCTATATATACATGGGTGGTGGCCACAACACTAGGTTAGCTTCCCTTAGCTGTTCCTACTCCTCTCCACCCACTCCTTGAGCATTTAGTGCATTCCCCTTGCATTTATGCTCTCCACCCACCATTTCCATCCCCATTTGACATTGGAAACCTAGTTTTCTAGGTTTTCCTCCATAATCCCCCATATCTTAATGTCCATCTGCACCTTTGGAGGAGAGAGGACGTCCCCAAGAAGCTAGGAGATGAAGAAAAAGGCTTCTTCCATGAGCTCCATGGAGTTTCTTCTCCTTTCTTTTGCTATTTTCTTGATCATGTCTAGCTAAGCCCCTAGTGGTGGGCTGTTTGGGGATAAAATGTGACTTTGATACCATGTTGGGGGAATTTTGGCTTGTAATGAACTTATTTTTATCTATGATGATTGCTTCATGCTTTTGTCTCTTATCCCATTGCCATGCTTGTGTTTTATGCTTTTTTACTATGAATTGCTGTTTAGCTAGTCCCCTTTGTTCCTACATGCCTACACTTTTTGATGGAGCCTCCACTCATGTGGAGTTACGTGCACCACTAAAAATCCTAGAGATAGTAAGTCTCTAAGTTTAACCTTTCGTGTGCTATAATAAGTTCTCCACCCACGTATGCTAAGGTACGTGAAAGTCTTATTGTAGTATAGTTGAGGATCGAATCCACAACACAACGGTCTTGTTAAGGATTTAACAAGATGGAAAACGTTATAATTATATTTATCTACTTAAGAGTTGATATCTAGATCAAAGAGTTGATTGGATGATTAACCTAAAGTGCAAGGTAATGTAAATGGAAGGAAAGTAAATTTTAGGTTGAAGACAATATTTTGAAAACCACTAGGATGTGATCGAGTTTCACCACCGCTACACATGGATCAAAACATACATCATAAAAAACATGTCTTGCAAAGAAAAGAGTCTAAACGACTATTATCTTTGTAGACTTAGCTTCTTTTCAGATAACTAACTACGAGAAATGTGGAAGTGTTGCAATGCCATCCATCCCCGAATGAATGGTCACTTACTTTACATCACTCCCCTCGCAAATTGTGTTCCTCGACCTGTCAAGGTTGTACTTTCATACGTCAACTGATTCCATTTCATAGTATGAAAGTACAACGATGGAGGTGAGTTTACTCCACTTCTTGAGAAACGCTCCTAGATATCGAACAGATGTATGGTGACTACATACATCAGGAACCAACATGCAATCGATATTCGAATCTAAACGTAAAAACGTAGAAAATTCACACTAGTATATAATTGATATCACAAGTTGGTGATCAAGCAACTAGCATTCATTAAACGATTGATGTTGAACTGAAAAGATAGTATTTCTCTATTGCAAACTCATGAATTACAATGCATGGGATGAAAATATGGGTAGCAGGGCTACTCCCCGCACCCTAGTGTATGGAATTACTTGCTCATGGCAAGGACAAAGAAGGAGACGGGAAGAGAGAAGGAAAACATGATCTCCACGTAGGAGGGAGGAAGGTCGACCCCTTAGAGTAGAGAGCAACTATCTTCACACCACGTGGTTTCCTTGGTGATGGATCCTCAACTTCCCACCTTCCATGGCGATGAGAGAGAAAGTAGCTTGAGGAGGGAGTGTGGATCTCAGATCGACAGCCTTGGGATGATGGATGAAGATTGAAATAGCTCTGGAATAGTTGAGGCAGCCTTTGGGCATCTAAAGATCTGATGCCAATGAGGACCCCTTTGGTTCTATTTATAGGCTTCCAGGGAGTTTTGAACGGCCTTGGGACCGTTTGAATTTTTAACGGTTTGGATACCATTTGGATCCTCTCGATCTTAGGACCATTTGGATCCTCCCGGTTTGGGGACCGTTTGGATCCTCTCAGTCTTGGGACCATTTGGATCCTCACGGTTTGGGGACCATTTGGATCCTCTCGGTCTTGGGACCATTTGGATCCTTGCGGTTTGGGGATCGTTTGTATCCTCTCGATCTTGGGACCATTTGGATTCTCACAGTTTGGATCTGAACTCAACCTTGGGACCGATGAGATTTGTTTAGTTTGGAGACCGTTCGAGGTTTTCTCGATATTGAAACCGTTTGAGGCTTGCTTGGTCTTGAGACCATTTGAAGCTTGCTCGGTCTTGAGATCGTTTGAGGCTTTCTCGGTCTTGAGACCGTTTGAAGCTTGTTCGGTCTTGAGACCGTTTGAGGCTTGCTCAGTCTTGAGACTGTTTGAGGCTTGCTCGGTCTTGAGACCGTTTGAAGCTTGCTCGGTCTTGAGACCGTTTGAGGTGGAACTTTTGCAAGTTTTTTTGGGTTTTTCTACAAGAAGAAAAGAAGAAATATCAGTCTATTGGTATATTCACAATAAAGCGGAAAATTAATTATTCTATCTAATTTATCTAAGAAAGAGTATTGAAAACTAAGAAAAAACTAGTAAGATAATATCACAAAATGGGAGGTTATCACCTTCCCCAACTTAGAGTCTAGCTTGTCCTCAAGCTGGATAGAGCTAAGGCACGTAGTGGCGAGGTGATCTTTTTTTTCTGTAAAGATTTCCATACTCTTGCTTTAGTTCTAAACTAGAGATCTCCCATAGTATTATCAGGGCTTCTGCATGCACCAACTCTTTTAGGAATCGAGAGTCGCATGGAGCTCAGGTTTCTTCCGTATTGCGTAACTCATATTGGGACCACCTTTTCCTTGATCGTATTCTATGCATGTCTTTGATTCTAAGCAATTTTATACTTCTTTGAAAATCTTACCGGAGGCTAAGATGGGTATAAGGGTTGGATGAAGGCTTGCTATGTAAATCCCCCTTCGAAGGGGGAGGGTTTATATAAACTTTTAGAATCTCACTACCGGGCACGACACATCTTCCTTCGTGAGGGCAGCTGAATGTACCGGACGAGCGAGACCTTTGTCAGCTTTCATATATTTGGAGACCTTAGGGGTTCACTACCGGGCATGACACATCTGCCTTTGTGAGGGCAGCTGAATGTACCGGCCGGGCAAGACCTTTATTGGCTCTTCATATAGGTCCTTATGCATGGCACAACTCTCATGTTTTTATTCAACACTCTGGCTTTTATTCATATGCTCACCGACTTAGGATTTGGGTATTTTAGGGACTTTATTTGAACTGCCAAGCCTCTTTTTGAAAAGAAGAAAATTGTTCCTTAGAGTTTCTTGACATGCACTTATTTTGATTTTTGTACTTGGTGGTCCACTTGCGAGGTTCCTTCATTTGGATTTTGCCTGGTTCCCTCTCGTCCTTGAGAGCGTTTGGCTTGTTTTGGCCATGATGTTAACCTGTTGAGAGTCTGACATAGAATTGAAGCAAAAGTATGAAAATCAAGTATGAAAGTGATTTATTAATTCACCATTACATGCCTAAATGCTACTTATGTAATTGCTTCTGAGGACTACTTTGTCTCTAATTTACCTAGGGGTGTCCCTTTTCCAAAACGAATGTTTTCTTATGTACAACAGTTATTCTATCAAAGAAATTATCAGAAGAACTAATTTTCAGAAAAGAAAAATTTGTACGAAAGAGTAAAGGTAAATGAAAGAGTGGAGAGTAGAAGGTTTGAATATAATACCTCTCCCTTGCCCTGTGTACCCCCCTAACTTATCACTCACTCTATCCGTAGAGTGTCAAGGTGATAGGTTGAGAAGTACATGGGCAAGGGTATCAAGGTTCGGTTAATCCTTTGTTGGCTCCATAGGATCATAGGAGATTTGCTGCAAATTTTCCACGTAAAGCGTGATAATCCACGTCCTTCATGTCCTCTACATGTTTACCAAGAATAGTGAGGGTATACATCCAGTAAAGGACGTGGAAACCACAGTCATTTGATTCTCTGATTTGCTGGGGACATCAGTGGCAAAATGCTGGGTGATGGAAATGTTCTTTGTTGTACACCTTTATGTGCTTTCCGAAAAGGTCATTTAGTCGGTCATCACAATCCTTCTCCACTTCTTCTGTGGGCATCTTTGCTGTAACAACATACTCTTTCTGGATTGGATCGAACTGGCTATCAGAACTGTTGTAGATCACTGTAGTACCATTGTGTAAGTTTGTTGCTAGCAACATCCAATGCTCAGAGTGAAGGAATGGAAATAGGATGAACTTTGGAGTTGTATGTTGAAGATATGAGATAAGGGCTTCACTGGTGCCGAAGTTCTTTGACTTGAGTAAATAATCCGTCATATATGCGAACGCCATGTAAACCGTAGGTAGGTCCCATGCTAGAAGAAATTGGTAGGTAGTCATTACGCTCACAGATAATGAACCTTTTATTTGTACAGTTTCATGGAGTGAATCTACCATTACGAGAATGTTCCCATCGAGGAAAACAAGCTCATCATTCTCTACATAAATATGAGACATGATGAGTCTGAGTTCATTGTCTAAAAGACTCTTGCATGCAGCAAGGTCAAAGTTTGGGGACATTGGTTGTATAGCAGATAGGGGCACCATATCTTTGGATGATCTGTTGATGGTGCCCCCTGTTAACAAATTGATGTCCCCCTTGTCATTCGCCATATCGAAAGTATAAGGGTCCCATTGGCATTTTTCTGGGACCTTGGCGATTTGTTGTTGTTGTTTCTCCAACTCCTTTAGTATTTGTCTGAAAGGTCACTTTTGTGGACATTGGATAGCAGAGAATAAGTAGCGAGGTACGTCGTCTTGTGTCATAGTGGGGTCCTTGAAGATCCTTCCAACGTAGATAAGTTCCATGGTGTAACATCCCCGTAGAGAATGCATGTCTTCTGTAGTTAGCTCGGTAAATGGGAGATGTCTGTTGAGTGCTTCTATGAATCTTATTGTACAGAAAGCGTAGTCCCCTGAACCTTCTAGTGTTTGGACTGCTGGGTTGATGATTTGGAACCAAGGTTGGTTCCAACCATGTTGAAGAGATGGGAAGGCAACCCATATCA
The DNA here is from genome assembly GCA_963693085.1 of Alisma plantago-aquatica. Lineage (NCBI taxonomy): Eukaryota > Viridiplantae > Streptophyta > Magnoliopsida > Alismatales > Alismataceae > Alisma > Alisma plantago-aquatica. The sequence continues at coordinate 845,247,251 of OY856412.1, forward strand.
TTTTGAGAATCTAGAAAGGAATGCATCTTGCTTCTCAAGCTTCTGAACCAAAAAAGTTTATCCGTCCGACCTTGAGCTCACTGGTGCAAAAATTGTACACCTTGGCATCGTGGGCCTTGGTGTCGATAATCATTAGTAGCCAGTGGCCGGAGACTTTAAAAGGCACTGTGATGTAGCGTGCTTTCTTCGCGATACCCATTTACAGCCACTCGATGGACTTTGCCTGCAAGTCCTTGTTTAATAAGCTTAAAGCAAGAACGAGTGAAGCGTTGAAAACTGGCTGCAATTTTGCGCTTTGGAATTCTTCTATAGTATTAGCAAGGAGGACATGGAAGATAACCATCTTCACCGCCAATTGTGGTCATAGGAGAACACAGAAATCTTCGCGTGTCAACTTGTACTTCATCTTTGTATTATTATAGACGATGTCCGCTCCGTCCTTGTCACCATCTACAATAGTGTTCAAGATGAAGATGTCATGAACATCTAAAGTAGAGATGGCTGCCCCGTCCAAGTCGTGCATCTTGTGAAGTAGAGGTGGCGGCGAGGGAAGGTCTTGTGGTTGAGGAAGTGAAGTTTGCTCGTTGTCATCCACATATTGTGGTAGATCTTCATCTTTTTCAGAATCAAAGTTGAGTCTATCTTCAGTGTTGAGACTCACTCTGTCCTCAGAATCCTCGTGCTCTGGGGGGAGGGGTGTAGCTTGTTCCAGGACAAAATGTTGAAGAGTGATGGCTGCTGTGATAGGGCTAGTGCTAGTTTCCATAATACATTGTTGAAACTCAGCAAAAACTGCATCTTTTGCAGTGTCCCCCAGGGATCCCAAGGCTGAGAAATTAAAAAATTAACCCCCATATGACATTGTGACATTGTCGTTATTATCGGGGGAGTGGTGGTATTTTGTTTTACCCTCCTTGTGGTCTCTACCATCTCCCCTCTTTGTATTATCTGCCCCTCAGCTGGTGCCCTCCCCAACATTTCCTGGGTCATCGGGTTGGTCATCTGAGGAGGAGTTGTCTGCATTGGAATCAGCTGAGGAGTCAGAATCCTTATCATTGTCTTCATTGTCATCATCGTCATCTGTCGCTTTGTCCTTTGGCTTCTTTTGCGCTACTTTCTTTCACTGTCGATGGATGGCTTGTAATTCTTTGAGTGCCACTTGCACATGCTCATGGGTTTCGAGTAGTGCATCGTGGCTTTCTTTAAGATCGGTATATCTTGCTTCGGAAGAGAGGATTCATGTTGATAGATTGGTCATTTGTGCTCGTAGATGATTGAGTTCACCATTTGAGTGCTCCTCTTGGCGGTAGATGAATTGTGTGAGGCTGCTATCAATGCCATCCAAGCATGTGCTCAGTGTAGTTTGCTGTCACTGAAGCTCGCAAAGGGTCTCAGGAAGAGGCTGAGTTTGCTTAGAGATCCCATCGACTTACTGGGCCAACACTTCTTGCTAGCCTTTCATCCCAAGTATTAACTCTGGCAAGTTTTGTACGCGGTCGTCAATGTAGTTGACTTACTGGGCCACTGTTTCCTGTCGTTGTTGAATGCTTGTGAGGATGCCTAGTAAGGCGTGAGTCCGCTCATCAATCTTGGATACCTGTGTAGCAAGTCCCTGAACACAAAAAAAAATTGATTGTAAGATGTTAGAAGGGTCGGTGAGGAGGTTTCGAATAGCATCAAATTGCAGTCCAAATTCCTCACCGACCTGTGAAAAAGGGACCCCAGAGGTGGATGGGTGGGATGGCTGAGGTGTAGGTGGAATGGTGGAGGTGCCTTGCAAAAAAGACACTATTGATGGGCCCACGAATGGCACAGTGACTGTAGAGGGAATCACCAGCGGTATCGAGGTGGTGGCAGGTGAGATGGGTGACGACATCCTGGGTGAAAATGGTGGAACCGAGAATGCCGGGGGGGGAAGTGGTGGAAGTAAAGGTGAGATGGGGCATTGAGGTGAAGAATGGGATGCCCAAGGAGAAAATGAGTGAGGTGGAAGATGCAGATGGAGTTGTGCTTGTGGAGAGAGGGGTTGCAGTGGGAATTATTGTGGAAACTAGTGGAGGAGTGGTGGATGGCAGAATGGTGGAAGATGGGAGTGTGGTGGGGGTGGTTGTAGAGGTGATCCCAACATCCGAATCTATGATGAATGGGTCTGATGTGTGATTGATGATGTTTTCTTCATTGCGGGGGTTCTTTTCCTCAGGGTTCATCTTGAATGTAGGCATCCCAGACTTCTATTGCGTTTGTGCGCGTAGTTTGGTCGGCCGTGTTATGAGTATTTTCTTTGGCCTCGTCACTGGGGTAGTGACTCTATGCTCTGTCTGCCCTGCTTTTGCTTGTTTCTCCTTTTCTTTTACTGAGACAAGAAGGTTAGCAAGCTCCTCTTCAGTGAAGAGAAGCTTGTCTTTATCATAATCAGTAGTTCTAGAAGCGGTAGCAACATCCTGGATGCTTTTACAGTTGGGCAGAAGATGTAATGGAGTTTGGCATCCTTCTCCTTTATAATATAGGTGTTCTTTAGGACCTACTTGTTTGTTAGAGCATCATCCTTGATCAAAGTACATTTTGGAAGTGGTCCATCCATCTGAAGATATTTCAGAATTGAAGTTACATGACCACCCATGCAGATTTCCTTTCCGAGGGCATAAGATGTGTGTTTGTGTATCAAATGCCATCTGATGTTGACTGGCTACCCCTTTAGGATGGACCACACTGTGAAGAGGTCTAAAATGATAACATTCCCACTCTCTGTCCTAGGGAATAGAGCGCTTGTTATTATTTTGTGCAGAGTTTGTACCAGGCCAGAATGAATGTTGGAGGCTTTGCAAGTCTTTGGTTCATAACTGGGAAGTCCCGTCAATGACCTCCAGAAGGTATGCCTATTGAACTAGGGGTGGTATAGACTTGCCTCCTTAGCCTTTTTTAGTTGATCTTGGTTGTCGATGAAGATTTCACTCAGCAGGTTCTCGTTCAAAATGACCTGTCTCCCAAAAAGCGATGTTACTAGCTTTCGATCGCCTCCGTCCTTTGGTTTGTCTGATGTGTTCACTGGTTCTTTGGTGAGGTAAGTGAAGAACTCTAGTATGGGCTCGACATAGGAATTCTCTGTGATGAAGCAGAGTTTGGAAAGATTTGCCTTGTCGAGCAGGGTGAGAACTCTGTCATAGATCCCCATTTTCTTCAGTACGTTGGAGAAGACATACTTGGTTGGTTGCATGATTTTGTCTCCAGCTTGCAATTATTGAATGTAGATGTCAGCTGGTGCTGCGATTGTCATGGTGGTGGTGGCAGGAGTGGCGTGTTCTACCAAGATTTGTTGTCTTGCAGTTGATGGCCAAACTTTCTTCCGTGCTTGTCTTTTGGTGGGTCTTTCTTCAGTTGCCTCCTGGGCCTTCCTTTTGCCCTTTGGCTTTGTAGGTGTGGATTCCTCCTCAGAATTTGGTGCGTAGTCTGAACCTTCATCGGTGGAGGAATGATCTTCAATTTCTTCATTTGGATCTTCTGCTAAACATCTATTGACTCGCTCAAGGTCGTGGATGACCTTGGGCAAGCCAACATGAGTTTTGCCCATTTTTTTTTACATAAGTCTAGGATGCGTTGGAGCTTATTCCGGCGCTCCAACAACTGCTCCCTGGTCCAGAGGTGGGAGACAATAGCTTCTTTCATAGGTGATGCCATTCTAATATTTAGACAAGAAATCATATAAGATTGAGATTTTTAGTGATCAATGGAATTTATGTTGAAAAGATTGCAACATTGTGTAAGATTCACATTTAAGAATCAAACTGAGAAGATTAAAACCGTAAAAAAAATGATGCGGTAGTCAAGATTGCTTGGTATTCAAATGGTTTTAAGACCATTTGTTGTTCAAATAGTTTCAAGACCATTTTTGGTCCAAACAATTTCAAGACTGTTTGGAACATGCAGGTTCCAAAACTACTAGGGAGACGAAGTGGTGATTGCGATGAGTGAAGCAAAGGTGATGATGACAAGGAAAAAGTGATGATGGCAAAGTAGTGACAGCAATTGAAGGCATTGTTTGTGGTGGAGAGCAGCGGTGTCGGCGGTGGTAGAAGCGACGATGGTGTTGATGGCGCTGATGGTTGCAAGCATCCTCTACCTTACTGTGATGAGCATGGCTGAGAGAAAGAGAGGATGGGGTGACGGCATGCGAGCAAAAATGGGGGAAAAGAGGACTGCGTAATGATAGCAACGTCCGAAGCGTTGGCATGGATGGAGATGGTGGTTGCACGGGAGAAGAGAAGTCAGGAGGAATGGAATATGGTTCGTGCGAGAGAAGTTGTAGGAATCAAAGGAATGAAAAAGGGAGGGGTCAAGGAGTATTTATAGAAAAATGAGAGGATACTGTACAAATTCTCCTTAGGTCAAATGATCTCAGGACCGTTTGGGTCCGAACGGTTTCGAGACCATTGAGACCAAATAGTTTCAAGACCGTTTGGATCCAAACGGTTTTGAGACTGTGAGGACCAAACGGTTTCAAGACCGTTTGGGTCTAAACAGTTTCGAGACTGTGATGACCAAACTATTTCAAGACCGTGAGGACCAAACGGTTTCAAGACCGTTTGGGTCCAAATGGTTTTCAGACCGTTTGGGTCCAAACGGTTTCAAGACCGTGAGGACCAAGAGGTCAGGACATAACTATTTTGGTCAATGATTTTTATATTAATATATTTGTTTTGGTTGCTTATATAAATTTTTAATTTTCTAAACAATGAGAACTAGAAAATTATCAAAAGCTAAGAAAAATGAAAAAGAAAGGTGATACTCGGTTCTTGGGTTGCATCCCAAGTTGCGCTTTGGTTTTACGTCACTGGCTCGACGAAATTCTGACTTGATCAGTTTAATGTTGTAGGGTCCTGAATGTTGATAGTTGGTCTTGGAGTTTTATCGACTGGAGTATAGTATTTCTTCAGTCTATGGCCATTAACGGTCCTTTCTCCTCCATTGTCATCAAAGATGATGACAACTCTAGTTGGATAGATATGCTTGATAGTGAAGGGCCCAGACCATTTTGTGCGGAGTTTCCTGGGAAACATTTTGAGTTTGGAGTTGAAAAGAAGGACTTGATCTCCAACAATGATATCTTTCCTTTTAAGGTGGCCATCATGCCACATCTTAGTTTGCTCTTTGTAGACTCTGGCACTCTGGTAGGCAGTCATTCTTAGTTCCTCTAGCTCTTGTAATTGGAGTTGTCTGTATTCACCGACACTTTTGAAATCAAAATTCAATTCTTTGATATCCCACCATGCTTTGTGTTCTAATTCAATTGGGAGATGGCACAAATTTCCATACACCAAACGAAACATTGTTGTTCCTATTGGTATTTTGTAAGTAGTACGATATGCCTAGAGAGCATCAGGAAGTTTGGTGGACCAATTCGTGCAGTTTCTGTTGACAATTTTCTCTAAGATAGCTTTCAATTGTCTATTTGAGACTTCAACTTGTCCGCTAGTCTGTGGATGATAAGGCATAGCGACCTTATGTTTTATTTCGTATCTTCATAGAAGAGCTTCGAAGCTTCTTTCCAAGAAATGTGACCCTCCATCAGATATGACTATTTTCTAGGAACTCCAAATCTAGGAAAGATGATATCCTTGAACAGCTTAATAACCGGCTTAGAGTCACAATATACAATGGGTATAGCTTCTACCCATTTGGATACGTAGTCCAAAACAACCAAAATATAGGAGAATCCATATGATGGGGGAAATGGACCCATATAGTCCACTCCCCATACATCAAAAAGTTTGATCTCCTACCACAGAGTTAGTGGCATTTCATTTTGTTTCGATATCCCTCCAGATAGTTGACATTTATTGCAAGATTGCACAAATTCATGGGCATATTTTGCTATTGTTGGCTAGAAGAATCCTGACTGTAGGACTTTAAGAGCGGTCTTCTTCGAACTCATGTGCCCCCCCAGTGGGGCCAGAATGACAGTGTTCTAAGACTATGATAATTTCTTCTTCAGGAAGACAACGACGGAATAATCCGTCTGCGCATAAGCAGAAAAGGTATGGTTCATCCCAAAAATATTGCTTGACATCATGAAGAAATTTCTTTCTGTCATGGTAGGAAGCAGTAGAGTGGACAATTCCTGTAGCCACATAGTTTACTATATTGGCGTACCAAGGGAATCCAGTGGCGACTTTCATGAGTTGATCGTCAGGTAGAGAGTCTCAGATAGGTATATTGTCATCATCCCAAGGCTCAATGCGACTTAAGTGATCGGCGACAACATTTTCTACCCCACTTTTATCTTTTATTTCCAAATCGAATTCTTGAAGCATCAACACCCAACGAATAAGTCTGGGTTTTGTATCTTGTTTCTAAATCAGATATGTTATTGTGGACTGATCTGTGTATACTATGACTTTTGATCCGATCAGATAAGAATGGTATTTTTCAAAAGCGTAGATGACTACCAAGAACTCTTTTTCTGTAGTTGTATAGTTCTTTTGGGCTTCATCAAGAATTTTTGATGCATAGTATATCACATAGGGTTTCTTATCTATTCTCTGTTGTAGTACTGCCCCTATAGCATAGTCACTGGCGTCACGCATTATCTCAAAGGGTTGTGACCAGTCAGGGGTTCTTAGTATAGGTGCCGAGATCAGGGCATTCTTTAGAGTCATGAAGCTGCGCAAGCATTCTTGATCAAAATTGAAATATGCATTTTTAGTCAATAAGTGAGACATGGGCTTTGCTATTTTTGAAAAGTCTTTGATGAATCTTCGATAAAATCCGACATGGCCCAAAAAGGCTCGTACTCCCCTGGTGTATTTTGGTGGTGTCAGTTTTGAAATGACATCTATCTTTGCTTTGTCCACTTCAATCCCTCTTTCTCTCACTCGATGCCCGAGGACAACTCCTTCTGTCACCATGAAGTGACATTTTTCCCAATTAAGGAACAGATTTGTCTCCTCACATCTTTGTAGCACTCTACCAAGGTTAAGCAGACAGTTGTCAAAAGAGTCCCCAAAATTGAAAAGTCATCCATGAAAACTTCCATGATGGACTCAGTTAATCCTGTGAATATGGCAGACATACACCTCTGAAATGTTGCGGGTGCATTACATAGTCCAAAAGGCATCCTTCTAAAGGTGTAAGTTCCGAAAGGGCAAGTAAAAGTCATCTTTTCTTGATCTTCAGGGTGTATTAGAATTTGATAAAACCTTGAATAACTATCAAGATAGCAAAAGAATTTTTGGTGGGCCAGACATTCAAGGACTTCATCAAGGAAAGGTATAGGGAAGTGATCCTTTCTTGTTGCCTTGTTCAGTTTCTTGTAATCGATACACATCCTCCATCCAGTGACAATCCTTGTGGGTACCAATTCATTTTTATCATTCAAAATGACAGTTGTTCCCCCCTTTTTAGGTACCACTTGGGCCGGAATAACCCATTGAGAATCGGAAATTAAAAAAATGATACCAGCTTTTTGGAGTTTGAGAACCTCGAGGCAAACCACCTCTTTGAGATTTGGGTTTAGTTTCCTCTGGTGTTACCATGAAGGTTTAAACTCTTCTACCATGGGTAATCTATGCATGCACAGAGCTAGATTTATTCCCATTAGGTCAGTCATCTTGTATCCAATGACTTTCTTGTGCTTTCTTAACTCAATAAGTAGTCTTTCTTCTTGGTCATCTACTAAAGTGGAACTGATAATGACCGGACATAATTTTTCTTCATCAAGGAAGACATGTTTGAGCCCAACTGGTAGAGCTTTCATTTCAGGTGTCTTGGGTACTTCTGCGGTTTCCAAAATGGTGACATATTTTAACTCGTCAAAGGCAGCTTCAGGGGTTTCTTCGGCTTGTTCAAGGTATTGCAGACATTGCTGAACTAGTTCATTGGTTGAGAATTTAGCTTCTGGATTTGTTAAGACGTTTTCCAAATCATCAGATGGTTCGGAAGGTTCTTGCTTTAATTGAGGCATTTTATCAATTTCCTCGAGAAGAAAAACTTCTTCGTGGATGCTAGGACCTTTTAAGCTATCAAAGGCTTTGAAATAAATGGCTTCCTTTCCCAAACTTAAGGTAATTGTGCCAGCTTCAATATCAATTAGTGCTCTGGCTATAGCAAGGAAGGGTCTGCCAAATATTATTGGATACCTCCGATCTTCTTTTATGTCCATGATAACAAAGTCACAGGGAACATACGAGTCTTTCCCTACTCTTATAGGGATATCTTCAATAATTCCCAAAGGTGTAGTGATGGTAGAATCAGCCAAATGAATTGTCATTACTGTGGGTAGAAAATCAGTAAAACCCAATCATTTACACATGGAAAATGGCATAATGGATATCTTGGCCCCTAAATCGGCTAATACTTTCTTGCAAGAGGTATTTCTGATAGAACATTGGATGCCAAAGGAGCCAGGGTCCTTTTGCTTCTTCGAAATTTTATTAAGAATGATGTCAAAAGTAGTCTGAGCTAATTTGACAGTCTCATGTTCTTCAGTCATATATTTCTTTGATAGTAAAGTCTTCAGGTATTTGGACCAAGATGGGATTTCAAAAAGAGCATCGAGGAATGGAATATCGACATATAGCTTCTTCATAGTTTCCTTGAATTTTTGGAATCTAGTGTCCAATTTAGTTTCTCTCAATCTACCTAGGTAGGGTATCCTAGGCTTATATAGTGGGACTTCTGGTTCCTTGGTAACTTGCTCTTTTTCCTTTTCCTTCCCAGCCTCTATAGATTTTTTAGTTTCTTGATTTGTGCTTGCAATTGGGTTGACTTCAGTTATATCTTCATCTTCTCGAATAACATTGGTGACTTCAGCAAGAACACAACCAGACCTTGTAGTGACTGCATTCAGTTGTTCAGGTCTGTGTTGATCATGTCTCGGGTTTATTTCCGGCTGACCAGCAAAAGTACCCACTGGGGGTTTCAGCTGGGCTGCGATATGTGCCAATTGAGTTTCCACAGCCTTTTGTTGGGCTAGCTGGTTGACAAGCATGGTCTGTTGAGATTGCAACATTTGCCTAATTATGGATAACTCATCTGTTGGCATAGGTAGAGCATTATTTTATTGATATTGTGTGACTTGCTGTTGCCCTTGTTTTTGTTGTTGAGGTGCAGGTAATTGATGTTGTTGTAGCTGAGTTTTTTGCAATGGTGGATGCAACAGAGGGTAGTATGTAGAAGAATTTCTTGGGTAGACAAGTCTTTGAGGCCCACCCCTATAGTTTCCTTAGTTTTGATTATAATTGCTTTGAAATCTAGGTGGTAGTTTATTAGAAGACCCACCTTGCGTCTGGTGTTGTGGGTTGGCAGTTCCCACATGATTCCCATACTAAAAACCGGGATGGTTTCTCAGTTGATCCGGATTATAGTATACTTGGCCTGGTATGGAGTGGATATAATTCACTTGCTCTGGTAGATGATCCTTGGGATGTTCTATAATTGGTTCATATTGTGGTTGCGGTGGTTGTAGATCCATCATTACACTGTATAGGAGACCACATGATAATGTGGGGTGATCAGATGCATGATAAGTTTCACAAGTCTCAGTGGCTGCTTTGACTTGTTGAACCTAGGAGCTCTTCTTTCTGTCGTATTCCCCAAACGATATTTCAAGAACTTATTGCTTATAAGCTATGGTTTTTAGAGCTTCGGTGATGGCTTTAAACTCTACAGATTCCTCAGCTGTACAAACCTTTAGAACTCCTCCGGTAGATGGCCTTCCCCAATTAGATTGGTTCTCAGCTCCGAGTGTGACAATCTTCCAGGCTTCTTCATAATTCTTTTGCATGAAATTCCCCCCAGACGAGGAATCCAAAAACTTCTTAATGTCATCACTTACTCCTCTATAGATTGTTTCTATGAGATGATGTTGTGGGATTCTGTGATGTGGACACTTCCTCAATAATTCCTTCAATCTTTCCCAGGATTCTGCTAGTGATTCTCTAGGAAGTTGGGAGAACTAGTTGATCGGTCCCCTAATCTGGTATGTCAATGAGGGAGGAAAGAAATTTTCCAAAAACTTTTCTTCCAAGGGAACCTAGGTGGTGATTGGCTCTCCATCTAATGAGTTATACCAACTCAATGCCCTTCTAGACAAAGTGAAGTTGAAAAGACGAAGCATGATTACATCATTAGTAGCTCTAGCATGTAGTACCAATTGACAGAGTGTCTTGAATCGCTTCAGATGATCCATGCAATACTCTCTAGCATTCCCAGAGAATGAGATGCCTTGCATGATTTGGATCCATTGTGTTTAGATCTCAAAGTTAGCTGCGTTGATGAGAGGTGGCTAGACTGAATGATTATCTTCAGAGTTCTTAGGAACAACGTATTCCCAAAGATGCTTGTTCCTTATCAAAAGTTGAGCAACTACAGTGGCTGCTTCATTTTCAGATTGGATATGAGCTTGCTCTTCAACATGAACTTCAGCTTGAATCTGAGCACATGTATCAGTGATGAGTTGTGCTCTCTGAGCTGCTATGGTTGCATTGACTCTTTCTAGCACCAAAGTAGCCTGGCGTTGTTCTTCAGCCATTTGTCTGGCTCGTTGGTGGTTGAGTCTGATGCGTCGGTGGAAGCTTCATTCTACCTCAGAGTCATACTTTTGTTCAGGGGAGAATCTGATGTTATGCAAAGTTTGCATACACATTTTCTACCTGAGTAGAAGAAAAATCACACTTTAGACGATGTGGAGAAATGATGAGATCAAAAAGATATATGAAGTAATTATTAAGGTAAACTGTAAAATCCTAATCAAATAGCAAGTTGACAAATGGAATTAAAACATTTCGTTGTCCCCGACAACAACACCAATTTTTGATGGAGCCTCCACTTGCATGGAGTTGCGTGCACCACTAAAAATCCTAGAGATAGTAAGTCTCTAAGTTTAACCTTTCGTGTGCTATAATAAGATCTCCACCCACATACGCTAAGGTACGTGGAAGTCTTATCGTAGTATAGTTGAGGGTCGAATCCATGAGACAACGGTCTTGTTAAGGATTTAACAAGATGGAAAATGTTATAATTCTATTTATCTACTTAAGAGTTGATATCTAGATCAGAGAGTTGATTGGATGATTAACCTAAAGTGCAAGGTAATGTAAATGGCTGGAAAGTAAATTTAAGGTTGAAGACAATATTTTGAAAACCACTAGGATGTGATCGAGTTTCACCACCTCTACACATGGATCAAAACATACATCATAAAAAACATGGCTTGCAAAGAAAAGACTCTAAACAACTAGTATCTTTGTAGACTTAGCTTCCTTTTGGATAACTAACTATGAGAAATGTGGAAGTGTTGCAATGCCATCCATCCCCAAATAAATGATCACTTACTTTACCTCACTCCCCTTGCAAAGTGTGTTCCTCGACCTGTCAAGGTTGTACTTTCATACGTCAACTGATTCCATTTCATAGTATGAAAGTACAACGATGGAGGTGAGTTTACTCCACTCCTTGATAAACGCTCCTAGATACCGAACAAATGTATGGTGACTACGTACATCAGGAACCAACATGCAGTCGACATTCGAATCTAAAAGTACAAACATAGACAATTGCACTAGTAGATAATAGATAATACAAGTTGGTGATCAGGCAACTAGCATTCATTAAACGATTGATGTTGAACTAAAAAGATAGTATGTCTCTATGGCAAACTCATGAATTACAATGCATGGGATGAAAATATGGGTAGTGGGGCTACTCGCCGCACCCTATTCTATGGAACTACTCGCTCATGGAAAGGACAAAGAAGGAGATAGGAAGAGAGAAGGAAAACATCATCTCCACATAGGAGGGAGGAAGGTCGACCCCTTGGAGTAGAGTGAAACTATCTTCACACCACGTGGTTGCCTTAGTGATGGATCCTCGACTTCCCACCTTGTATGTCAATAAGAGAGAAAGCAACTTGAGGATGGAGTGTGGATCTCAAATCGGTAGCTTTGGGGCGATGGATGAAGGTTGAAATAGCTTTGGAACAGTTGAGGCAGCCTTTGGGCATCTAAAGATCTGATGCCAATGAGGACCTCCTTTAGTCCTATTTATAGGCTTCCAAGGAGTTTTGAACAGTCTTGGGACCGTTTGGATTTTTAATGGTTTGGAGACCATTTGGATCCTGTAGGTCTTGGGGCCATTTGGATCCTCATGGTTTGGGGACCGTTTGGATTTTTAATGGTTTGGAGACCGTTTGGATCCTGTAGGTCTTGGGGCCATTTGGATCCTCATGGTTTGAGGACCGTTTGGATCCTCTCGGTCTTGGGACCATTTGGATCCTCACAGTTTGGGGACCGTTTGGATCCTCTCGATTTGGGGACCGTTTGGATCCTCACGGTTTGGGGACTGTTTGGATCCTCTCGATCTTGGGACCATTTGGATCCTCGCGGTTTAGAGACCGTTTGGATCTGCACTCGACCTTGGGACTGATGAGATTTGTTTGGTCTAGAGATCGTTCGAGGTTTTCTCGGTCTTGAAACCGTTTGAGGCTTGTTCCGGTCTTGAGACTGTTTGAAGTTTGCTCGGTCTTGAGGCCGTTTGAGGCTTGTTCGGTCTTGAGACCATTTGAGGCTTGCTCGGTCTTGAGACCATTTGAGGCTTGCTCAATCTTGAGAACATTTGAGGCTTGCTCGGTCTTAAGACCATTTGAGGTGGAACTTTTACAAGTTTTTTTTGGGTTTTTCTGTAAGAAGAAAAGAAGAAATATCAATCTATTGGTATATTGACAATAAAGCGGAGAGTTAATTATTCTATCTAATTTATCTAAGAAAGAGTATTGAAAACTAAGAAAAAACTAGTAAGATAATACCACAAAATGGGAGGTTATCACCTACCCCCTCTCCTACAACTTGGTATGAGACCTAAGTTACTAGTATAAGTGGGATTAATGTGATTGCCTAGGGTTTTCTAAAGGCTATAATCGCTAGTGGCATGAGGTCAAACACCCTCATTTCTACTCCCATCTCTACCCTTGACCCCCAATTGCTCAACACCACTTATCCTAGAAACCTAGATTTGGCTAATCCTTTTATAATTACACCTAACCCTAGTTTTCCACTAGTAGTATAGGGTACATTCTAATAGCATTTGCCTTATTGTTTGGTTTGGTAATCTAGATGAAAGATGAGAACCTTGCTTTTCCAATAACCTCCCCCAACTAATACTAAAGTTACATCCCCAAATGGCCCACCTACCTTAATCATCTTGTTTAAAACTCAACTTGCTATGTTTGCTTGCTTATTCTAGTATAGTCTAGTTATTCTTTCTTAACCTAGTCAACTGCTCAGTTTTGATAGTTAGGGTTAATTTAGATCTTTCTTGCTTTAGTGGTTAACTTAGTTTCTAAATTGCTTCTTTCTCTTCTAGTGTAGTGTAACTTACCTTTGCTCTTTCTTAGTTAGTTGGTTAACCTAGATTGTTAAACTTGCTTGTCTGAGATAACTTAGGTTCAATTCTTCCTTTCTTGCTCGTTCACTTAGATAAAAAAAAAAACCCCTTTTAAACCCTTCAACCCTGATCTCCGCATTAGGAACACAACCAATGCTAACATAGCTCTAGTGTCCCCTCTGTCCCTGAGGATCGACCCCTACTCTTGCCAATTGCCTATACTACAATAGTACCCTATGTACTTGTGGGTGTTCTATTTGGTTTTGTGATTGACTTTTGTTAGGGTCAATATAAATATTGAGAGATCACGTGCGTTCAAGTCCTGTGGAGTGCATCTAGTCACCCCTTGTTGGCTAGTATGTACGCCTCTGACTCGGACGCACCAAGCTTTCTGGCACTGTTGTCAGGGACAGAGGTGCTCGACCTAGGTAGTTAGTGTAGCTTAGCCTTTTCTTTTGCCCTCATCATTGCTATTCTTTATTCTTTGTTCACTTTTTCACATTGCCATTCTAACTTGGTTTCTTGTTGCTTGTTTGTGTATTGTGTAGGTGACAGCTATGCATGCACCACACGCGTTCCACTTGTACCGACGTGGTGTTGTACGACCCTAAGATAGGTAGAAGGAGATGCCAAAGTCGCCACAACCAACACCGAGAAGGAAGACAACAACCCTCATGTGGATGCTCAGCCGCCTCCACCGCAGCCTCACCACCCACTCCATGATTATTTCACCCCAGGGAACTATATTTCCCCATTGCCACCCTAGTTGACCAGATGCTGGGTCAATAGTTCTCCATTCCACCTACACTCCTTAGACTCCTCCCCACTTACTACAAGATGGCATATGAGAATCCCTACCATCACATCGATGCATTCCTTGAGACGTGCTCCACTTTACGTACCCCCACCGCCACTGATGACTCCATCTAGAGAACCCTCTTTCCGTTCTCCCTAAAAGAAAAAACTAAAGAGTGGTATGTTTTGAAGCCAGAGTTGGTAACCTGGAATGAAGTCAAGAATGAATTTCTCAAAAATTTCTTCCCAATTGCCAAGTAAACCTACATGAGAAGATGCATCACTTCCTTTACCCAGAAAGAGAATGAACCCTTCCACGAGGCATGGGAGAGGTTCCAAAAACTTCTCCGCAACTGCCCCCACCATGAAGTGCCATTGTGGCAACTAGTTCAAGCCTTCTACACCAGGCTTGAAGAACATTGCCAAAATAACATTGACTCCTCATGTAGAGGTACTTTCATGGCAAAGCTACCTGAGGAATCGTGACCTTTGTTTGAGCATCTTGATGAAAACTCACACCATCACATTTCTACAAAAGGGGAGCATTACAGCCAAAGATACATCCCTCCACCTTCTTCCGTAGCTCCATCCCACAATGTTGTCGACCCCGATATGATGAGGATGATGGTGGATATGATGAAGATGATGAAGAACCAAACTAGTGGTTCTCCTAGCCAACCCACCATGGTAGTTAATTCTGTTGATGAACAAGAACATGCCTTGAACTCCTTTGGTGACCGAAGTAATCAGGGCCCCATGTCCAACACCTATACTCCTGAGTGGAGGAACCATCCAAATTTCTCTTAGAAGCAACAAAATGAGGATGGGCAAGGACAAGGGCATCCGAAGCCACACTATAGTTCAAAGTTTGAAGATGTGGTACTTGGAAGATTAAGAAGTTTGGATGAGGTGAAGAAGGATGTGAACTCACATGGGAAGTCCATCAACTGCCTGGAGCAAAGACTGGATCAGATGTCTCTCTCTCTCTTGCTAGGAGGGAAGAAGGAAGACTCCCATCTCAACCGATGCC
Source organism: Alisma plantago-aquatica (assembly GCA_963693085.1). Classification (NCBI taxonomy): domain Eukaryota; kingdom Viridiplantae; phylum Streptophyta; class Magnoliopsida; order Alismatales; family Alismataceae; genus Alisma; species Alisma plantago-aquatica. Next base: position 845,262,450 of record OY856412.1, read on the forward strand.
CAACCCAAACAATGATGGTACTTTCCTAGGGAACACTCCAAGTTCATATGCTCCACCATCATACCAAGCACCGCCGAATCCCTATGCTCCTCCACCACCTCAGGAACCTCTTAACTACCAATATGCTCCACCTCCACCTCATTCATACCAGCCCATCCACAAAAACAACATCCCCCACAATAACCACCACCACAATTCATCCTCCAAAACCCAAATTCACCTCACCAAAGACCACCACCACCCCAACAACCACAACCACCTCCACAAGCCTCTTCTTCCACTACCCATGAGCATGTGAAGGTGGTGACTGTTCTGAGGAGTGGCCAGACTTTGGGGCACCCCCATGATACCGTTGTTGTTGACAGAGGTGATATTGAGATTGGACGAGTTGATACCGAGATACAACCTGAGGATACTGTGACGAGAGCCAGAGTTGATACTATGATACTGAGTGGTGATACTGTGATTTCTATGATTCCCCTTGACGACACTGTTGATATGAACCATGTGGGGTCCCAACTTCCCCCGTTTCCTAAGGCTCTTAAGGAGCCTTATGTTGAGAGGAGAAGAAAGAAGCATACTGAAGACATCCTTGAGACTTTCAAATAGGTGAAAATCAACATTCCTCTGTTTGATGCAGTCAAGAAAATACCTTCTTATGCTAAGTTCCTGGAAGATCTATGCACCTTCAAGAGAAATATCATGGGGAGAACCCCAAAGAAAGTCAAGCTCACTGAGCAAGTGAGCTCGATTTTGTAGCACACCATGCCAAGGAAGAGAAAAGATCCTAGTGCTCCCATCATCTCATGCTACATTGGGGCACATTTCATAGACCAAGCCCTCCTAGACTTGGGTTCTAGCATTAACCTAATTCCATATGATGTGTTTGTCGAGCTCCAAATGGGGCAATTGAGTCCGGCTCATTGTACTTTGCAGTTGGATGACAAATCAGTAAAGACGCCTGGAGGGCGTGTTGACGACGTGCTTATGAGGCTTGATGATGAGACGCCCACTTTCTTCCCTGCCGACTTCATTATCTTAGACATGGAAAAAGACACAAGGAGGGTGCCTATCATCTTGGGGAGGCCATTCCTAGCCACATCAGATATGGTAATTCATGTGAGGACCGATACTATGTATGTGACATTCATGCACATGAATATCTAGTTTAACATCTTTAAATCTTCAACCACATCCAAGGTAATAGGGGCCACTAAAGAAGATTTCTATCTCATTGAGTGCCTAAATGAAATTGTGGAGGAATGCCTACCTATGTGGATTCAAACTACCACTCAAGGTATAGGTTTAGAGCCAATAATTGAGTTCCCATATGACAATGATGAAGTTGATGAGGAGAATGAGCTAGCCTTGGTGGCTGCAAATGAAGACCTTCCTTCTATTTCTGAACCATTAAAGAACCCCCTTGAAGAACCTCCCACTCTTGATTTGTCACTTCCAGAAGGATTGAAGTATGCTTTTCTAGGGGAAAATGACACCCTCCTGGTGATCATTTCCTCCATTCTCTCACCAGAACAAGAGGAGGCATTGATGGAAGTCTTAAAGAAGAACATCCAAGCCATTGGATGGTCAATAGATGATTTGAGAGGTATTGACCCCTCCATCTATGTGCACGTGATCTATTTAGAAGATGATGCAAGGCCAACCTACCAAAAGCAAAGGCGGTTGAATCCAAAGCTGAAAGAAGTTGTAACTCAAGAGGTTGTGAAGTTGCTAGATGTTGGAATTATCTAGTATCCCGTTTCTGATAGTACATGGGTGAGCCCCATCTAGGTTGTGCCTAAGAAAGGTGGGATCATTGTAGCAAAATATACATATGGTGAGCTTTTGCCAGTAAGAGAACAATCAAAGTGAAGAATGTGTGTTGACTACTGAAAGCTCAATGAAAAGACCAAAAAGGACAACTACCCTCTCCCATTTCTTGACCAGATTCTAGAGAGGCTAGCGGGGCAAAGCTTCTATTGCTTTCTTGATGGGTACTCTGGATACTTTCAAATTGCCATGCATCCTGTAGATCAAGAGAAGACAACCTTCACCTGCCTGAGTGGTACATTTTCCTACCGGAGAATTCCATTTGAATTGTGTAATGCGCCTTCTACATTTCAGAGATGTGTAACCTCAATTTTTGCGAATATGCTTGATTCATCATTGGAAGTGTTCATGGATGATTTCTCGGTCTTTGGTAAATTTTTTGATGAATGCTTACTTCATTTGGCTTATTTCCTTGAGAGATGTGTAAAGGTTCGCCTAGTGCTATCTCGGGAGAAGAGCCATTTCATGGTGCCCAAAGGCATTGTTCTGGGCCACCGGGTTTCAAAGGACATAATTGAAGTTGATAGGGCCAAGGTGGGCCTCATTTCTACTCTTATTATTCCTTCCATCGTAAGACATGTTTGGTCTTTCTTGGGACATGCATGTTTCTACCGCTGATTCATAAAAGACTTTAGCAAGATCTCGAGACCTCTATGCCACTTGCTTGAGAAGGATGTTGAATTTTAATTTTGATGACAAGTGCGTTGAAGCCTTCAACCACTTAAAGGAAAAACTATTTTCTGCTCCTATCATGTAGCCCCCAGACTTCTCTTTTCCATTCGAGATTATGACTGATGCATCTGACATGGCAGTGGGGGATGTGTTGGGCCAAAGAGTTGGCCGGATTCCACATGTTATCTACTACTCAAGCAAAACTCTAGATGAAGCCCAAAGAAACTACACAACTATTGAGAAGGATTTGCTTGTAGTCATCTTCACTCTTGACAAGTTCCGATCATTTCTTTTATAGAACAAAGTAGTGATATACACAGACCACGCTGCACTAAAGTACCTCATGTCAAAGAAAGATTTAAAGACAAGGCTAATTAGATGGATATTATTGCTTCTAGAGTTTGATGTGGAGATTGTAGACAAGAAGGGAGTGGAAAATGGTGCTGTCGACCATCTCTCCCAAATTTATGAGCCCTTTGATGATACAAATCGAATTAAGGAAACGATGCCACGTGAACAACTCTTCCTACTCTCATCCACTCAAAAGCCATGGTATAAACACATAGCCAATTTCTTAGCTAGTGGGAGGATACCTAGCACATGGACAAGGGAGGAAAGCAAAAGGTTATTTGCTATGGTCAAGAACTATGCTTGGGATGACCCTCACCTCTTCAAATATTGTCCTGATCATCTCATTAGAAGATGTGTTCTGAACATAGAACAACAAGAAATCCTACCCATGTGCCATTCTAGAATATGTGGAGGTCAGTTTAAAGGAAAATGCACGACTGTAAAGGTTCTACAATGTGGGTTTTATTGGCCATCCTTGTTCAAAGGCTCTCATAAATTTTGCAAGAGTTGTTTGAAGTGTCAAAAAGTGGGCACTCTCTCCAAGAGGGACATGATGCCTCTATCACCCATTCTTGTGGTGGAGGTGTTTGATGTATGGGGAATTGACTTCATGGGTCCTTTTCCTCCCTCGTTTGGGTATGTATACATTTTGGTTGCCATGGACTACGTGTCAAAGTGGATTGAGGTAGTTTGAACTAGGACAAATGATCATAAGGTGGTGTGTGACTTTGTGAAATCCAACATCTTTAGCCATTTTGGTATTCCAAGAGCCATGATTAGTGATGGTAAAAGTCATTTCATTCACCTGAAGGGTTTCTCAAGAAGCATGGGGTGAACCATCGTGTAGCCACTCCTTACCACCCTCAAACTAGTAGTCAAGTTGAGTTGGCCAATCGGGAGATCAAGCTCATTCTAGAGAAAACAGTGAAACTGGACCGCAAGTATTGGTCTCTTCATCTCAATGAAGCTTTATGGGCATATCGGACTGCATACAAAGCCCCGATTGGCACTACATCATTCAAGCTCGTATATGGAAAAAGCTACCATTTGCCGGTTGAAATGCAATACAAGGAACTATGGGCTTTGAAAACCATAGATCTTGATGGAGAAAATGTCGGAATGAAAAGGAAGTTTCAACTGAATAAGTTGGAGGAAACGCGCCATGAGGCATATGACATGTCCAAGTGCTACAAGGAGAGGACCAAGTTTCTTCATGATAAGATGATAAAAAAGAAGGAATTTGAGCCCGACAAGTGGGTATGGCTGTACAATTCAAGGATGAAGTTCTTTCCCAGAAAACTCCAATCTAGATGGGAAGGACCTTATCTCATCAAGAAATTGTATCCATCTGGGGCTGTTGTGATTTGTAAGAAAGAAGGATCAAAAGAGTTCGTCGTCAATGGACAAAGATTGAAGCATATTGTGGAAGTAGGCCCGAAAAAGGCCAACCAAATTTTTGACATTGTGATGCTTGTATAAGAACAACAATCTGATGAAGATATGTGTTTAGAAGCAGATGAGAAAGAGATATACTACAAGGATGCTTTGAGAATCCCAAGGAAATGAAAGAAGTTGAGAATCAATAAGCCCGACTGAAGGCGTAAAATTTAGCACTAGTGGGAGGCAACCCACCTAGGTTTGGGAGATTTTTCACCCAACCTTCTCTTTTTGATACTTTTGTTTTATTTTACACAAAAATACACACACACACACACACACTTTTTTTGATAGTTCTTTTTGAGTTTTGATGAAATGGAAGGTGGTAGGTACTAGAGAGAGAAGGATCAAAGTTGAGTCATGGCCATTAAGGCAAATTTGTGGTGAATTAACAAAGAAAAAATGAAGTTCTTAATTTTGAGTTGAGAAAGTTGAAGGGATGACCACACCATGGCCGTGGGGCTTAGCCACAACCATGACGTAAGTGGCCAAACACGGTCGTGGCCATCGGCCATGGTCATGGGTTTTATTTGATCAAAGTTGCAAAGATGTTAGGGTTTTTGGATGAATGGCCACAGCCATGTCAAAGACGGATGGCCACGACCGTGGAACCTAACCACAACTGTGGAACCTGACCATGACCATGGCAAGGTCAGATAAAACGTTCTTCATCAACAACACTACTGTGGCATCCCGCCACGGCCACACTATCAAACCCTAGCCACGACCATGGCTCGACCCGGTTTAGGAAAAAAATATAGCTTTTAAGCACATCAAAATCGACCCCCTCTTTATTTTACCCCCTTCTACCTCGCGTGCACGACCGTGGTGGCACACAACAACTTCGAGCTCCACCGTTCTCCACCTCCAACACCTCAGACCACCCCTAATCAATCTCCAATCAATACCTAATCATTCCCTAGCCGTTCCCCTTCTATTTCTGCCACCTTTCCTCTCTCAATCAGCCCTCCATATCCACCTTCCTCTCCAATCTGCCTAGCAACCTCCCTTCCCTAAACCTCCACTTAAACCTTCCATTTTCACCCAAATCCACAACAAACCCCAAATCCACCATATAAACCTCCTTCTCCTTCCATTCCACACCTAAATCCACAGCCATATCACCCCCTTCACAAAAATCCAAATTTCTCCCTCCATTCCCACACCCAACTATGAAGAAAATTGGGAAGGCAATCACCAAGGGGGCCAACATCATCACCGGAGGAAAACGGTGTTCCAAAAGTGCCTCCTCCAATGTTTCTATACCCTCACGTACCCCATCCCCAACCACCTCTGCATACCAATCCCTTCGTCACTCAAAATCAGTGATTGCATCCCACTCCCATCCATCTGAAAGCCACCACATCACTGACGCCACATATGAGGGATATGAAGAAGAAGAGACATCTGAGGAAAATCTGAACAACTTGATTGATGAAGTTGAGCCAGAAATTGCAAAGAAAGTGCAAAAATCAAAAGCAACATCATCCTTGTCAAAGCGCCCGCCAAAGCCTACGCCAGCACGCCACTCGACATCTCACACGAAGGTGAAGCATAGTGAGAAACCGCAATCTATGTGGCATTTGCGTCGGGATGAAGAACAGTTCGTGTAATGGTACAACCTCGATACGAGTTCGGGGTCCCAATCTTACAGAATGGAGGAAGATGAAGATGACAGTGATGAGGAAGAGGTAGAGATGATGCATGAGGAAGAGGACGTTCTGGCACATTTAGAGGTAGACATATTGAAGGCCTTAGGAAAGGCCCCTGTAGGAGTGTCCTATGGCAGAGGACACAGGCAAAGAAAGATTTCTCTCACATACCCGGAGTGCATGACTAGGAGAGTCATCCCCACTAGATATGGTTGTGAGAAGGTCATAGACGATCTCGGAATCAAAGTAGCGGTGGAAGGAAGTTTGAAGGAAATACGGCTGTGGAACATTCTTTTCACACCCCAAATAACTTACCCCACTTTGACTCAGGAGTTCTTTGATACCCTTGATAAGACAAAGGTGAGAGGGAACGACGCTATCAAGTTTTCCATGATGGGCAACATGCACACTCTCACGTCAACTGAATTGAATTTACTGCCAATCTAGAAGAGGCCAAAAAGATGGAAGATGGCCTACTTGAAAAGGAGTTTGATTTCAATTATGTACATTTCTGGAAGCTCTTGACAGCATGTGAGGACTACAATGCAGGGAGGTCGAAAACTACCGCCATAAGCAACCCCCTTTATTGTTATGTGCAAAAGGTCTTAGCCAATACCATTGTGAGGCAATATGACAATCAAGGTTTGATTTCACAGAAAGACATTTTGTCATGATAGCCATGCATCATAAGAATCATATAGACCTTAGGGTGATGTTAATTGATCATATGCAGTCCATACCCTCCAAGAGTAAAACACCTTTTGTTATGGGGGGGTTTGTAACCTCAATTGCATTTGTTTTGGGGTATGATCTTTCTGGAGTGGAGCACACAATTGATCCCAATTTTGTTGACCTGAACTATCTTATCCGCTCCCACACTATTAAAGTCAAGGACAAAAGGATGATTTATTACACAACTCGTGTGCCCAATTTTGAGCTTTAGTTGCCATACCACACTGTGCCACTTCTTTCTGTGTTGGGGATCCTCTATAAACTAGAGGACACATTGTTTAAGTGGCAACAAGACAACCTAAGAGAAACATACACTAGGGGAGCCACTACCACACAAGAAGAGATAGCTAAATCAAATGTGTAAGGGAAGGAACAAGAAAGTGAAGGACACAGGCAACCCCGAAGGACAAGAAGGAGGGATGAAGGAACATCTCAGCTACAACAGCCCTCAATAAATGCCTACGACATGGCCACCATCCAGGAACAATTTGAGAGCATTCAGAAGACACAGAGCGACATGCAGCTGATCCAACAGTACATGTGGCAAGACTAACAATAGATGCACCATTAGGTCAACCACGTGTACTACTACCACCACGCCCAAGCAGCAAGAAACCCCGAATGGGTGGAGATTTTTGGGGTGGCATAGTTGGATATACAGAGACATACCCTCCACCCCAGGATGACTACTAGGGACATTACTACTAGCATCCTCCTACATGCTCAACTCCTCCTCTAGATCCTCCTCACTCATCCGACCAGCAGCCACAACATCCATGACACTCTCCCTATCTACCCTAACTAATAGTTTCATGTTTAGGATAGTATGATTCTAAAGATTGGGGTGGGTAGGGCAGTACACACCACCCTTTATCTCTCTGTGATTTTGTTCCACCTATGCTATCTAGTTTAGTTTTTCTTACTCTTTCTCATTTATTGCATTTTTGCATAACATGTAGTTCATTTCATACAATTTTTGCCTAATTTCCAAAATTTTTGCTCTGTTTTGCCATGCATTGCTTTTCATGTAGATTTTTGGTAATTTTGCATGTTTTAGCTAGGATTTGCCTATTTTACTGCTTTAAGTTCAATAACGTAGGTTTAAGATGTGATTGAAGGCAAATTGGCACCATTTTGGCTAATTTTGCCCAAGCTTGAATATTCTTGCCCAAAAAGCATGTTTTGACTTGATCTCCGCCGTTTGAAATGAAAATTTTAATTCTTTGACAAATTCATGTTGTTTCTTAGAGTTTATTGCTATTTGGTCTTGTTTATTGACTTTTTACATATGCACCACTTCTCTCAAGATTGTGAAAGTTTCGGTTGTTTTGTGAATTGAGCAAGCTACAAACGCTTAAAGCCTATGGAATCACTTAATAGAAATGTGAATGTCATGTTGTTCTCTCATGTGGTGTGATATCATTTGATGAAGTGTTGGAATAGCTTTCATATAGGGAGTCTTATGTTGAAGATTACACTAATGAACCCTCTTTGATCTGACTATTCTTCCACCATCTTCATACCTCTCTGCCTCATAAAAAGATGCCCGAGTGCACATAATCAGCCTTGGCCCCTCCAAAAGTTTGGGGTGGCCATATCTTTATCTCCTCACTACACTCTATCCACCATGTGCCCCATCTACACCAAGGGCGAAGAAAAGAAAAGGAAAAAAAAAGAAAAAAGAAAATAAAAGGATGCTCCTCTTTAAGAGCATTCAAATAAAGAAAAGATGAGTGCTCTATGTAATAGCACTCCAAAAACCTTTCCACAACCCTTTCTTCTACTTTCATACCCATTGAGCTAGAAAAGATCAAATCTAGCTCACTTTAACCTTTTCCACAGCCAAGTGGGTCATGTAGTGTGGTTCGAGGCATAAGATTGAATGCATGAAAGTGAAACAATACTCCTAGTCATCTTTGATTAATACCAACATGAAACGGTTTACCTAGAATGATATGAAGGACATATGGACAACTTGTATATTCTATGATTTATATTTGAAGTTTGTATGCTCAGTGCTCATTTCATGATTGGTATGTGAAAGAGGAGAGGAGAGAGGTGGAATACATGCACTTAGTCACTTCTAAGACCATGTAGTCAATAATTTTCTATATCTATTCATTTGTCATTCTTGTTGATTGAAGGAAAACTAAAAAGAGAGATTGAGATGGAGCATACTTGAGGACAAGTATGTTTTAAGTTTGGGGTGGGGATGTAGCCCTATTTTGGGGCTCCATCTCGTGCCATTTTGCACTTTAATCACATCTAAACAAGTTAGATTGCAAGTTAATTCCTCCAATATGTGTTTTACTATCAAATGTGCTTATGGATGTTCTTTGCACTATTTTCAGGTACTTGGACCATACCTTGGATGGATGAGAGAGAAGGAAGGATTTCTATTGCTCCTCCACTCATGGAGGGGTCCAAAGAAGGCCCCAAAGCTCTTTCAACCCACCCCTAATGGCCAAGAGTCATATCAAGCAAAGAAATCCATGGATGATGAAAGATGAAGTTCAATTACCTACTGTAGACCCCAACACGGCCGTGGGCATACCCCCACAATCATTTATTTTATGGAGAAGAATCAACAAAATCAACAGGGAATTGCACCCAAGATACCACGATCGTGGCCACCAACACGGTCGTGGCCAGCAGAGGAGAACACGACCGTGCCCCCCCACAACAACTGTGGGAATTTCATGCAAAAACCCCGAGAATCAATAGGGAGTGCCCTTGAAATCCCATGACCATGGCAATCCACCATGATAGTGGCCTTTAAAGACCAACTCGCCCATGCTGCTGCCCCACGATCATGGTCCCCTCCTCTAAAACGGTCGTGTTACTCAACGCAACCGTGGTGCTACTCACCCAACATGACCGTGGCACTTCGCCACGGTCGTGGCCACCTCCTACTTAGCATTTTCACTACCCTTCCACACCATGCCCGTGTCCACTCTCCATGAACATTCTGATCTCCACCCACCACGGCCGTGCCGCCCTGTAACGGCCATGTTGCCACCCAAAACCTACCACTTTCTACACTGATTTTCCCATAATACCCCTACTTACCATAATACTTCCACCACCACTTATATATACATGGGTGGTGGCCACAACATTAGGTTAGCTTCCCTTAGCTGCTGCTACTCCTCTCCACCCACTCCTTGATCATTTAGTGCATTCCCCTTGCATTTATGCTCTCCACTGACTATTTCCATCTCCATTTCACCTTGGAAACCTAGTTTTCTAGGTTTTCCTCCATAATCCCCCATATCTTCATGCCCATCTGCACCTTTGGAGGAGAGAGGACGTCCCCAAGAAGCTAGGAGGTGAAGAAGAAGGCTTCTTCCATGAGCTCCATGGAGTTTCTTCCCCTTCTTCTCCTTTCTTTTGTTATTTTCTTGATCATGTCTAGATAAGCCCCTAGTGGTGGGCTGTTTGGGGATAAAATGTGACTTTGATACCATGTTGGGGGAATTTTGGCTTGTAATGAACTTATTTTTATCTATGATGATTGATCCATGCTTTTGTCTCTTATCCAATTGCCATGCTTGTGATTTATGCTTTTTTCTATGAATTGCTTGTTTGATAGTGCTTGATGATACCATGTTTATAGAAAAATTGGGATGCATGTGGAAATCTTAGGTATGACTCCTAGGTCCCAATAGGGGATCCCTAGATAGTCCCCTTTGTTCCTACATGCCTATCCCCTCTCCTACTACTTGGTATGAGACCTAAGTTACTAGTATAAGTGGGATTGATGTGATTGCCTAGGGTTTTCTAAAGGCTATAATGACTAGTGGCATGAGGTCAAACACCCTCATCTCTACTCCCATCTCTACCCTTGGCCCTCAATTTCTCAACACCACTTATCCTAGAAACATAGATTTGGCTAATCCTTTTAGAATTACACCTAACCCTAGTCTTCCACTAGTAGTATAGGGTACATTCTAATAGCATTTGCCTTATTGTTTGGTTTGGTAATCTAGATGAAAGATGAGAACCATGCTTGTCCAATAACCTCCCCCAACTAATACTAAAGTTACATCCCCAAATAGCCCACCTACCTTAATCATCTTGTCTAAAACTCAACTTGCTCTGTTTGCTTGCTTATGCTAGTATAGTCTAGTTGATCTTGCTTAACCTAGTCAATTACTCAGTTTTGATAGTTAGGGTTAATTTAGATATTTTTTTGCTTTAGTGGTTAACTTAGTTTCTAAATTTCTTCTTGCTCTTCTAGTGTAGTGTAACTTACCTTTGCTCTTTCTTAGTTAGTTGGTTAACCTAGATTGTTAAACTTTCTTGTCTAAGATAACTTAGGTTCAATTCTGCCTTTCTTGCTCGTTCACTTAGATTAATCACAAAACAAACCCCTTTTAAACCCTTCAACCCTGATCTCCAAATTAAGAATATAGCCAACTCTAACATAGCTCTAGTTCCCTCCCTGTCCCTGATGATCGACCCCTACTCTTGCCAATCGCCTATACTACAATAGTACCTCGTGTGCTTGCAGGTGTTCTATTTGGTTTTGTGATTGACTTTTGTTAGGGTTAATATAAATTTTGATAGATCACGTCCGTTCGAGTCCCATGGAGTGCATATAGTCACCCCTTTTTGGCTAGTGTATACGCCTCTGGCCAGACGCACCATGTTTCCAAATACCACTCTTTCCTTGTGATGTCATACTCTAGTTATGTATATTCACTACCAACATAATATGGAACCTATAGGCCCACATAGATAGATTTACTTAGAATATGAGTTTAATCATGAATGATAATTAAATTTATTACTAAAGTGCTTAGGAGTTCAATTCAAACAACAATTAACTGAATAGATTTTGAACTTACCGGTTCAAGTATTTAATCGACAGGTTAGAATGTCAAGCTGATTGGAAATTGCATTGGATGAATTTTGGCTGAATCAGGGCACCAACCGAATGGTTCACATAGTGAACTGACTGGCTCAAGGTTGGCCAATTTATCAGTTCATGAGATGTGATGCTGGTTCATGGATCAATTCATTTCCATCCAAGATTAGTGCTGGCATCATGTTGAGCATTGATTCAAAATTGATTGCCAATACATTTGCGATTGGGAAAATGTTAAAATGACTGGTTCACTGGGTGAACCATTCAGCTCACATGCCAATCGATCGGTTCAAACCCGTACCAACTATTTCACCTCTCTTAGGTTGCAAAAATTCATGACATTTTGGTCCCTTCCATTCCCACTCAGTCTGGGAGCCCTAACCTTGACCCTCCTATAAATAGAGGGGTACTGGTGGCTTCTCAAACACATTAATTGCCTCTTAAAATTGTTGTTTGTCTCTAGTTGTGGTAACCGAGAGGACCTGAGCAAGTCCTATC